>CM071595.1:134825579-136028079 GCA_036435485.1 Saposhnikovia divaricata
AATAAAATAAATGTATAATTTATGTGAAATGAGAAATTACATATTTCTCGTAAAATAACATATGAAAATAACATTTGATCTAAGAATTTCGAGCGGAGCAGTAACGGAAAATTTTAGAAGTTCATTTTTCGGGGACGGAAATGATTGTGAGAGTTTGTCAAGGAAGGACTTAGGGATATATTTACTTCACAAACTCACCTTGTATTTGATAAGTTTTGAACTTCCAACATTCTGTATTGAACTAACACGAGATCGATCACTTGAACTTTCAACATTATGTACTGAACTAACACATAGAAGGTGCCTTGGTTAACCCAATCACCTACAGAATTTTCAAGTGAAATTCTTTCGGAAAATAAGGGGTGGCGTAAGAAACTTAATTTCAATTAGTCCTGCATCGTATTTTCGAAGCGAATTACCTTCAGTGTTTGGAAAGTAAAATCTCTTTCACTAATTTTTCCAGATTCGCGGTTGATGAACCATAGCTAGTTTTAGGATAGGATTTATATGACCCTGAGCTGGAAATGGTATGCACACAGCATGAGGCTTTCCATTTTCTGATGCTGAAATATCCATCTCTTGTGTAAGCTTTGCTTATGCTCTGGAAGTGTTTGCTCTCAAAATGTGTCTACGACATAAATTAAGTTCAGTCAAATATGGCGAGCTATGCATTGTCATTAGTTGATATGCAACCTTTTCCGAATCACATACTTAGATGATTGATTGTAAAATGTGTCCAAGTTTTATTTCATATTATAGGATAGTTTCAGTTTCAGAAGTTTGCCTCTAGTCTTTTCTTATGCCTGCAGAATCACAAAGTTTGTTTTTTGTGCAGGTACATTTGCTTTTGTTTAGCTGAAACAAAATCAGCGCCTGTGGATATTGGGCACAGAATTGATTTATTTACTACATTAGTTCCCGTATCAAATAATTAAGCATAATTTTAAAATTTATTAATAATGTGTAGTATAGATCATTATAAAACTACACAAATCTTGAATGTAAGTAGTGATTATTTTAAATTTAGTAGAACCCAGAACAATTTGCCACCTAAACATATGGAGTTGGTTCTGAAAACACTTTAAATCTTTATTACACTACAGATGTACAAGATAACATCACAGTGTTTAGTTGAAATGATATGAATCTGGAAAATAGTAAAAGTTAATACAAAATGATAATCCGGACCACGTTGGGTAACACTTTGTTAACTTGAAATCCATAGGTGGAATTTTTCTGGGAAAAGAAAGATTGAAACAGAAGGTTTGATTTGAAGTACTAGTGCAATGTGTATCCCAAACCCAATGGTTTTAGGATTTGGACAACAAGACTTCTTGCACTAAATTTTCGAGATCAGAGGATGATGAACCATCTAATCCAACTGCTGCATTAGCCTTTTTCTTCCACTCTGTCGCCTTCCTCCTCATTTTCGTGCCTTTCTCTCCTTGCATCAATTCCCTAACATGCATCTCCAATTCATCTCTTTTAACATTCTTATCAATCTCTATTCCGACACCCCAATCATTGCAAGCCAGCATGCAATTAGTAATTTGATCCGCAAAAAATGGCCAACAAAGCATCGGGACCCCACTGTATATGCTTTCAAACATGGAATTCCATCCACAATGTGTCAAAAATCCACCAACAGCTGGATGATTGAGAACTTGTTCCTGTGGACACCATTCTGCTATAAGCCCTCGATCTTTAGTTGCTTCGAGAAATTCAACAGGCAAAACTGCAGCTTCAGCAACAACCAAATCAGGTCTAACGACCCACAAGAAGTTTTGCTTGCTATTAGCAAGCCCCCATGCAAATTCTACTAGGCTTTCAGGTGTCATCACTGTGATGCTTCCGTAACTCACATAAATAACCGAATTTTTTTGCTTTGTATCAAGCCACTTTAGACATTCTACATCTTCTTTCCATAAGTTAGATCCAAGGGACTTCAACTTATTCTCTGGAAGTTGGTCGACGAGTAACTGAAGAGGTCCTATGGCATGGTATCGTGGACAGACAGATGAGAGGGCACCTAGAACATCAGACTCCAGAGCATTAAAAGAATGGGAGATTATAGCTGAGGCGGTGGTGCATCTTTCAACTTCAGTAACGAGGAACTGAACCGCAGGATCATTGGAATCAGTTGTGTGAAAGAAACTCGGAAAATCTTTAATTTGGATACTTTTTATTCCTGGAATCCAATTTATAGTGGTGCTCATCTGATCATTCGAAGAACTTCCATCTGCTGACATAATCAAGGTAGACATTCACAATTAACCATACATATATAAAAATGCTCAGAGTTGTTCAGTGGCTTCAAGGGAAAAAAGTATATGTATTCAAAAATTATCAATCTAACTAATAGTATGAGCAAGATTTGTTTTAGTTTTAGCAATGAGAAGTTATATTTAAGATAAGAGAGGTTAAGCATTAAGCCAATCCCCAGTAATTACTGGACTTCAATTCACCAACTTACCTGATGTAGTTTATTACTATGCAAATAAAATTAACAATTTCGGTATTTTAGTAAACGAAATCAAAAGCAAGTAGTTAATGGTCTGTCGATCAAATTGATTGTCTTTGATACATTACCAACTCCATCAAATTTTGAATAGAGTGACTAAACAGGATCGATAGACTTCAATTTCATTGACAGACCAATAAAGTAATGTTGCATTTGTAAAATCCATCAATCCGTTGATTCGTTTGACAGATTAACTATTTTTTAGTAACGTGACATATGCTGTAAAAAGATCGTGCCCATTTCGACATGCATACCTTTTAGTGGTAGAAGGCCTTTTTCTTCAACTTGTCTGTAGTGCATAATCAACGAAAAAATAATAGCAGGTGAAGTAGAAAAACACGCACAGGGGACACCAATCTCTGTGGCAGCTATGACACCAAAGCTCATGATCGCATCTGGTACTATGCAAGTCACTGGTGGTCCAGAACTAGACGAAGAGTTGAGCTTTTCCAGCAAGAGGCGAAACGGGGCTAAACAATGCTTTGGTGTTGACAAAAACAGGGACTCAGCAGATTGTGTAACACTTTCATCGGTGGGAGGCAGACCATCCGGGATTGCTTCAAAGCGGAAATCAGACAGGCCATCAAGTGAGTCGAGGCCTCTTGATTTAAGCAAGCGTCTATGATTAAACTCGGTGTTAACAAATGTAATGTGAAAGCCCTTATGGTGAAGAAGCATAGCTAATTTTAGCATCGGATTTATATGACCCTGAGCTGGAAATGGTATGCACACAGCATGAGGCTTTTGATTTTTTGATGTTGGAAGCTCCATTTCTTGTTGTTTAAACTTTCGTTACTCTTCTCAACTTTATATGTTCTGTAGACTCTCACAACATATTGTGACCTCTCACTTCTTGGTGTTGTAAACCAACCGTGGTGATTGTAACTAGTTACGCATGATACAAGTGGGAGTCTTCATCACTATTTTAAAACAAAACTTGTAAAAGCCAGAGTGATTGGTGAGACATGACAGATTACAAAATCTCCGAGGGAGATTTTTCTTTTGGCTTCGTAAAATATTTTTACTTAAATAATACTGAATAGACGATTGTCAATAATTAAGTAGCCAATTCATATCTTATCTGATATTTCAACATGTTAGTTATTGACTTGTTTACGAGACTCAATGATTGTCCCAACATGGGACAATTTTGTCCTGAGATTGATTTTATATTTGAAATGGATTAAACCGAGTTTATGGATTGAAAATTATAAATTTGATCGAGAAAGTTTAACATAAACTCTTCATACATGTTTTATTTAATGAATTCAATTTAAAAAATAACTTCTAGGACTCAGGTTTTCTTCTCAATTCATACCACTTGCATCCTAATCGCACTTGTTTTTTTATTTCTTTTATATCATTATATCTGAAGTTAATGTAAATGTATTGAATTATATTCCCTCTATTCTAAATTTTACACTAAAAAATAATACTCCCTCCTCCGTCCCATGTCACATATGATTTTTGATTGATCAAATTAACCAAATTTTAACTGAAATTTTTCCAATAAAAAAATACATATATCATTAAAATGTACATCAAATATATTTTAACTTAGGCAACCATGTAACAATGAAAATTTTGACTTGTACGATTGAGAGAACAAAACAAAATTTAGTACAGAAAGCAAGTCTGTTTCTCTTTTCCTATCTCATGGTATATTGGCAAGTACAATACATTGTAAAATCTACTAGTCTATTCAAAAATTCCCAGGCGCAGATGCATGGGGAACGAGTGCGTCACAGTAATATAATAGTGCAATGTTTTTCAGCAATGAAGTCGTGTTGCTAGGAAGTAGAAGATGAACAATGTAGAATAAGAAGGATAACCCGTAATTATACATCGTCGTACTGTTTTGAGAGCTTTTGTGTTCTTAAGATTGGAAAGTGTTGGACTATTTTTTGAATAAAAAATTTAGTACATTTTATTATTTGATTTGTAACTCCTCTTTTAATTTTGTAACTCCTTCATTTGATTTTGTAACTCATGTAATAATGTTATTTTGGGGGTTACAAAGTTAAGGCATTGGGGGTTACAAATTGATGACTTACGGGAGTTACATTTCTTTCACTCCTATATAAGGAGGCCTTGGGTTCATTGTTTTGAGACACAAAAAAGATACAACTTTTCTTTGCATTACTCTTAGAGCTCTAGGGTCAGTTTTTTGTGAGATAGAAAGCGTATTTGTTCTTTCGTAGAATGCGGGTCTTCAAGTGCTTAAGATCACCTTAGTTTGTTGTATCCTGGGAGACGGAAGCCAACACACCTTCAAGCACCACACGGAAGGGGTTTATCTGTTTTAAGGATAGCGTGGTTTTCACGTGCCTCAAACATATTTTTTGGTATTTTCTTGTTGATTTCTTGATTTCAGGTATAATCTTTTACTATACTTCTTACAAGCTTAAAAATCCGGCCCGAATGATTTTTCAACTCTAGCTCTTTTGCTTCGACGAGGTGCATCCTCTATTTCAAGTTCATCCATGCTTTCTTGTTCCTCGTCATCACTATATTCATTTTCAGAATTAGTTTCACGTGTCCGTTTCGATGAACTTGTACATTCTTTGGATTTTCGAGGAAATATATGTTCAAAAAATGAAGCATTTCTCGATTCCATCATAGTGTTCTTGTGTATGTCAGGGATTTTTGACTCGTGCACAAGAAATATATATGTCGTACTGTTAGGCACATACCCAATAAAAATACAATCCACAGTTTTTGGACCGATTTTCACCCTCTTTGGTTCTGGGACAAGAACCTTTGCAAGGCACCCCCACACTCGTAAGAATTTATAAGAAGGCTTCTTTCCTTTCCATAATTCATAAGGGGTTAGGTCTTGATTTTTCTGGGGTATCCTATTCAAAAGATAATTTGCTGACGTGACAGCATCTCCCCACATATTGGTAGGCAACCCCGAACTGAGTAACATTGCATTGCACATTTCTTTCAAGGTCCTATTTTTACGCTCAGCAATCCCATTTGATTGAGGCGAATACGGTGCAGTGACTTCGTGAATAATTCCATATTTTGCACAGAATTCACAAAAAGGTGACACATATTCACCACCTCGGTCACTTCTTATTACTTTTATTTCATAAGGGGTCCCGCCTTCTACGAATTTGATTATTCTGTAACGTGTGTCTTAATTGGCAAAGACTTTACAGTATGTATGAATTTGATTTTATATAATTATGGGCTTGGTTGTCACGTTAATCATCTCGTAGACTGTTGGTGTAATCCAGTTTACATATTTAATGGTTTATGTACATTTAGTATGTATTCATTTTATTATATTCTAAGTTTGTGGATCAATCAGTTACGTAATATGCATGTATATTAAGTGAGTTTAATTTATATGGAGCTTCTGATAATTGTGCTTACATATATTTATGTCGTCATCGTTAGTAATATGATTATGTGCCAACATATATTTGTGCTCGGAACACACTTATGTATTATTTCTTTTGAGTCTTCATAATTTATGTAAATAAATTGACGAGAAATTTACTATTTCGTGTTGATTTCAGAAATGTCGGGAGTTGACGGAACTAGCTTGTCTGGTGATGGGCACGTGACTGCTGAGGCAGTGCCTAATGTGGCGACCCTTGTGGTGCCAAATACGGCTGTACCGGTAACCGCTCATGCGGAAAAACCGGAGAAATTCAGTGGGCTGAATTTCAAGAGGTGGCAACAAAAGATGTTGTTCTACCTGACCACCTTGAACCTTGTGAGGTTCTTGACTGAGGATGCACCTAAGTTGAAAGAAGGTGAAATCGATGTTCAGCTTGTTAGTGCGGTACAAGATTGGAACCACTCGGATTTCTTGTGCAGAAATTATATAATGAACTGTTTGAGTGATTCACTGTACAATGTGTATAGTGTGCTGAAAACGTCCAAAGCTTTGTGGGACTCACTCGGCAGAAAGTATAGAACCGAGGATGCGGGTACTAAGAAGTTTATAGTGTCCCGACTTCTTGAGTTTATGATGGTGGATTCCAAGAAGGTGGTTAGTCAAGTTCAAGAACTTCAGATGATCATGCATGACATTGAAGCTGAGGGTATGCCCATGAATGAAGCCTTCCAAGTAGCCGTTATTATTGAAAAATTACCCCCTGGTTGGAAGGACTTCAAGAATTATTTGAAGCATAAGCGAAAGGAAATAACGGTGCAAGACCTTGTCTTGAGACTCCGAATTGAGGAGGATAATAAGAATCGGTCTGTCTCTTCCTCTAGTGCTAATGTTGTGGAGGTCAAGAAATCCAAGTTCAAGAAGGGGAAACCAGACAAGAGGCCCAACTTGGGACCCAAAGGTGGAGTTTCTAAGAAGAAATTTCAAGGAAAGTGTTTCAATTGTGACAAGATGGGTCACAATTCAACTGAGTGCAGACTACCAAAGAGGAAGAAGCACGAGGCCCACATGGTAGATGATGTGGCTCAAGACATATCTGAAATCAGTCTCTCTGCTATGGTGTCCGAAGTGAACCTCATCGACTTTAACTCGAAAGAATGGTGGATCGACACTGGTGCTACAAAGCACATAAGCTCTAGCAAGGAGTTGTTCCACACCTTCACACCAACTGAGACTCGAGAGAATCTGTTTATGGGAAACTCTGCAACATTTGAAGTCCTTGGGAAAGGCAAGGTTGTGCTGAAGATGACCTCTGGCAAAGAATTGACTCTCAATGATGTCCTCTATGTGCCGGAGATACGAAGGAACTTGGTTTATGGCTCGTTGCTGAACAAGCATGGATTCCGCATAGTGATTGAATCTGATAAGGTTATTTTGTCCAAGAAAGGAATGTTTGTGGGAAAAGGTTATGTAACCGAGGGGTTATTTAAGCTTAATGTAATGACTGTAAAGAGTATTAATAATAATAATAATTCTTCTGCGTACTTGCTTGAGTCTTCCAATTTGTGGCATGGTAGACTAGGTCATGTTAATTATGAAACAATGCGTAGATTAATTAACTTGAACCATATCCCAACATTCCAAATTAGTTCAAAGCACAAATGTGACATTTTGTAGAGGCAAAATTAACAAGGTCATCTTTTCAAACTATTGAAAGACATACAAAACCCTTGGATTTGATTCACAGTGATGTGTGTGATTTAAAATCAAATCAAACAAGGGATGGTTATAAGTACTTTGTCACATTTATGGATGATAGTACAAGATTTTGTTATGTTTATTTGCTTAAAAGCAAAGATGAAGCTATAGAGAAGTTTGAGCTCTATAAAAATGAAGTTGAAACTCAACTTAAGGGAAAAATAAAAGTAATAAGAAGTGACCGAGGTGGTGAATATGTGTCACCTTTTGGTGAATTCTGTACGAAACATGGAATTATTCACGAAGTCACTACACCGTATTCGCCTCAATCAAATGGGATTGCTAAGCGTAAAAATAGGACCTTGAAAGAAATGTGCAATGCAATGTTACTCAGTTCGGGGTTGCCTACCAATATGTGGGGAGATGCTGTCACATCAGCAAATTATCTTTTAAATAGGATACCCCGGAAAAATCAAGACCTAACCCCTTATGAATTATGGAAAGGAAAGAAGCCTTCTTATAAATTCTTACGAGTGTGGGGGTGCCTTGCAAAGGTTCTTGTCCCAGAACCAAAGAGGGTGAAAATCGGTCCAAAAACTGTGGATTGTATTTTTATTGGGTATGTGCCTAACAGTACGACATATAGATTTCTTGTGCATGAGTCAAAAATCCCTGACATACACAAGAACACTATAATGGAATCGAGAAATGCTTCATTTTTTGAACATATATTTCCTCGAAAATCCAAAGAATGTACAAGTTCATCGAAACGGACACGTGAAACTAATTCTGAAAATGAATATAGTGATGACGAGGAACAAGAAAGCATGGATGAACTTGAAAGAGAGGATGCACCTCGTCGAAGCAAAAGAGATAGAGTTGAAAAATCATTCGGGCCGGATTTTCTAACTTACTTGCTCGAAAATGAACCACAGTCTTATTTAGAAGCTGTGCATTGTCCGGATGGTCCATTTTGGAAAGAGGCTATCAAGAGTGAGGTCGATTCTATTATGCAGAATCATACATGGGAATTAGTGGATCTTCCTCTGGGTTGTAAACCACTAGGATCTAGATGGATTTTCACTAAGAAAATGAAACTAGATGGATCCATAGATAAGTACAAAGCCCGACTTGTGATTCAAGGTTTTCGCCAAAAGAAAGGCATTGATTATTTTGACACGTATTCTCCGGTAACGAGAATGGCGTCTATAAGGATGATAATTGCTATTGTAGCATTGCGAAATCTTGAAGTGCATCAAATGGATGTAAAAACTGCCTTTCTAAATGGAGATTTACATGAATAAATCTACATTAAGCAACCTGAGGGTTTTGTGGTTCCTGGATTGGAACACAAAGTGTGTAAGTTAGTGAAGTCAATATATGGCTTAAAGCAAGCGCCACGAGATTGGCATCAAAAATTTGACAGTGTAATATTGTCAAATGGATTTAAAATCAACGAATGTGACAAGTGTGTATATGTCAAAGATACAATAGAGGGATATGTGATCCTGTGTCTTTATGTTGATGATATGCTCATCGTTGGTAGTAATGACAAAATGGTGAAATCTACCAAAGACATATTACATTCAAGATTCCACATGAAAGATATGGGCTTAGCTGATGTGATTCTAGGGATCAAGATCCTGAGAACGCCAAGTGGACTTATGCTAAATCAGTCACATTACGTTGATAAGATCCTTGAGAAATATAATAAAGATGATTCTAGTGTGTCAAGAACCCCTTTTGATACGACTTTACATCTATTAAAAAATAAAGGTGAGGGTGTTTCTCAAGGAGTGTATGCTAAAGTGATAGGAAGTCTGATGTACTTGATGAACTATACACGACCAGACATTGCCTTTATTGTTAGTAAGCTAAGCCGATACACGAGTAATCCATGTGTGGATCATTGGAAAGCGATAACTAAAGTGCTTAGGTACTTAAGGTATACACGTGATTATGGATTGCATTACTCAAGATATCCTGCTGTCGTAGAAGGTTATAGTGATTCAAACTGGATTAATGGTGTAAAAGGATTGAAGTCCACTAGCGGATATGTATTTACGCTAGCAGGTGGAACGATCGCATGGAAATCTTCGAAACAAACGGTGGTAACCAAGTCTACCATGGAGGCTGAGTTTGTTGCTTTGGATAAGGCAGGAGAACAAGCTGAATGGTTACGCCAATTTTTAGAGGATATTCCAAGATGGGAAATGCTAGTGCCACCACTTTGTACACATTGTGATAGCACGGCAGCAATTGGTTCAACCGAGCGTGTACTATATAATGTAATGTCGAGACATATTCGTTGGCGACACAATTCCGTTAGACAATTACTCTCAACTAGAGTTATCACTATTGATCATATAAGGTCAAAAGATAACACTGCGGATCCGCTAACCAAAGGGTTACCAAGAGAGTTAGTTGAGAAATCATCGAAAGGAATGGGACTAAAGCCCATAACAAAAGTCGATACAAAGGAAACCCAACCTTGTTGACTGGAGATCCCAAGATCTTGGTTCAATGGGACAACCTAACTGTAAAGACTTAGTGAGATCACTGTGGGGGTTTTACTCCCGGGTCCATTCCTATGATGAAAAACAGTGATAAAATTTGGGTAAGGCTAAGCTATGCTTTTAATGATCCTGATGTGTCGATATGTCGAACAAATAATATTTATGTATTGTTTGAGAGATCACCTATGTGAGTGAAGTGGGGTCACTTCAAGAAGGAATTGTGGGGGCTAATTTTGGGTAAAACTCACAGAACCAGGCTAAAGCTCAGGACCAAAATGGGCTTAACAGTGAGAACTGAACAAATATAGGGAAAGACTCCAGTGGGGAATGTATCATCATTTCACAAAACAGAAGGGCAGTTCAAGGTCAACGCGGCTACTGAAATTATAGAGATGTAAATATGTTCTTACAAGGGAAGGTTCAAGGGTGTACGCCTACCTATCCTATGCTGGTTTCTACCGTGCGCTCTATCTCCGTGTCAAAGAGTCTTTTTGTAATGTCAATTTTTTATTCATGTGGGGGATTGTTGGACTATTTTTTGAATAAAAAATTTAGTACATTTTACTATTTGATTTGTAACTCCTCTTTTAATTTTGTAACTCCTTCTTTTGATTTTGTAACTCTTGTAATAATGTTATTTTGGGGGTTACAAAGTTATGGCATTGGGGTTACAAATTGATGAATTAGGGGAGTTACATTTCTTTCACTCCTATATAAGGAGGCCTTGGGTTCATTGTTTTGAGACACAAAAAAGATACAACTTTTCTTTGCATTACTCTTAAAGCTCTAGGGTCAGTTTTCTGTGAGATAGAAAGCGTATTTGTTCTTTCGTAGAAGGCGGGTCTTCAAGTGCTTAAGATCACCTTAGTTTATTGTATCCTGGGAGACGGAAGCCAACACACCTTCAAGCACCACACGGAAGGGGCTTATCTATTTTAAGGATAGCGTGGTTTTCACGTGCCTCAAACATATTTTTTGGTATTTTCTTGTTGATTTCTTGATTTCAGGTATAATCTTTTACTATACTTCTTACAGAAAGTTCATCAATAAGTTTCCTCTCTTCCAAACTCAACCGTTTTGGTATCTCAACTTGCACTCTCACCAATTGATCACCTCTTTTGTTCTTCTTGTTCAATAAAGGTACACCTTTTTTGGCCATCACCAATGTTGTCCCTGGTTGAGTACCTGCCGGAACTTTCAGGTCTACCATGCCATCAACTATAGGAACCTTAACTGTGGTTCCTAAAATAGCGTCAATATAGGTAATCTTGCTAGTGTAAAGTATATTTGTGACATCGCGTATTAATACTGGATCTGGAATTACATTAATGAGCACAAACAGGTCTCCGCGAGGTCCACCTTTTTTTCCTGCATTACCTTCGGATCGGACTCTCAGTCGACTGCCACCATCTACACCTGCAGGGACTTTCAGGTTAATCCTTTTTGACTTCCTCACTCGACCATCTCCGCTACATGTGTTGCAAGGACTAGAAGTTTCCCCTGTCCCACCACAAGAAGAGCAAGTCATGACCTGCTGGAAGACACCCAGAGGGGTTCTGACTAACTGGACAACTTGTCCTTGCCCACCACAAGCTCTACATCTTGATGGCTTACTCCCTGGCTTTGAACCTGACCCATTACACATGCCACATTTCTCAAGTCGAGTTATTTCGATTTCTTTTTCAATCCCGAAAACAGCTTCCTTAAAATTTAGGACCAGATTGTAAATAAGGTCTTCCCCTTCAGTTGCCCTACTTTGAGGGCCTCCTCCTCCCATACCACCCATTCCATCAAACAGTGATTTGAAGATGTCAAAGGGACTACCGAAATCTTGTACAAACAAATACTCAATTTCTTTAAGAACAAATACATCGATCAGGACTGTTCAATTTTAGAAGTTACCGAAGTTGATTACATTAAATTGAAATAGTACTCACCCCAGTTTCCATCCCAGAACCTGTAAGTCCAGGCTCCCCATATCTATCATATATCGAGTGCTTCTCATCGTCTGATAGAACCTGCAGTAAATGATTAGTTGAAATTCAGCTCAGCACCATTCACAGAGTAAAAGCTGTGATAAATTTATTATAAACTAAAATATATTAATAGAAAGGTGTTTACGAACATAATACAATTTGGAGTTTACATTGTGAGAGATTGATTCTAGTGTGTGTTTTTCCGTGTATTTACCACTACAACAAACAACCTTATTTATAGGCTTTAAGAGTACAATATGAACATCATGGGCATTGGCCCTTTCTATCACATTTCCAACACAAATGGTCCCAAATATCACAACTCAAAAATTTGGCCCCAAATATCACTCCAAGACACAGTATAATATAGCGTTTTAATTTTTTTAGCATAAACGCTACTTCGTGTAGCGTTACCCCAAAACACAACTTAATCTTTGGTCTTTCCCCCCAAAACACAACTTAATCTTTGGTCTTCCCCCCAAAACACAACTTAAACTAGCATTTTCCCCAAAATACAGTTTAATCTAGCATCTTCCCCCCACCAAACACAACTTAATGTAGCGTTTTTAAAAAAAAAATTAAAAAAAATATAAAACGCTACACGAAGTAGCATTTTTTGTTGAAAAATTAAACGCTACACGATACTGTGTCTTAGAGTGATATTTTGGGCCAAGTTTTTGAGTTGTGATATTTGGGACCAATTGTGTTGGAAATGTGATATTGAGGACGTTTTCTCGGCATACATCAATTAAGGCCAGCTTGATATCTTTGACAGCCTACACCATACATCAATTAAGGCCAGCTTGATATCTTTGACAACCTACCATATTTGACTGAATAACAACTGCGGCTGCATACATCTGCAATACCCCCTCAAGTTGGAGCGTGGTGTTCAAAAAATGCCCAACTTGAAAAGAAGGTAATCAAAACAAAACAAGGACTGGAATGATCATCAATCGAAATACATTTTTATTTTCCCAGTAACTTCAGAATTTGGTGGAATCTTCTCCTCAGTAATTTCAGAATTTGGTGGAAACTTCTCCCCAGTAATTTTTGAATTTGGTGGAATCTTCTCCCCAGTAATTTCAGAATTTGGTGGAATCTCCAAATCTAGGCATTTTGGGCATTTTCTCGTATATTTTTTACATTTTTGCTTTCGTAAAATAGCAAAATTTTGTAATTTTTTAAAAAAATTTCTGTATTAACGGTAAAATGTTTAATTTTAAAGATTCTTAATTATAGAATTTATATATTATAATATAGGATTAAATTTAGGATTTTTTTTCATAAATACCCAAGCTCCTTTATTTGCAAAAATACTTTAAACATTTTTTTTGAAAAAATAACAATTTTTATAAAATATTTGGAAAAATACATTCTGCAACTTTTGCAACCATCTTTGCAACCATCATCAACCAGAATTAACCATAAATGCAACTTTAATAATTTAATAATTAAAATCATCTTTGGTTGCATAACAGGTTGCTTAACAAGTTGCATTGGTTAAATCAAATGCAACCAAAATCAACCACAAATGCAACCAAAATCTGTTTCAAATTAATTTTCAGAAAAATGAAATGCATGTTGCATTTGGTTGCAGAAGGTGTTATTCCAAATATTTTGGAAAGATGATAAAATCGGAAAAAAAAAATTAAAAAAAATGACTTTTTTAGTAATTTCCCGTAAATTTACCCTTAACATAAATTTTAATACGTAGTGCAATAAACTTCTCATTTGAAAGACATGATATTTTTTAGAACTGTAAACGAACCGAACTCGGACGAACTTTTAACGAACACGAACAAATTCTTGACGAACCGAACAATGTTCGGTAAGCTTATCGGACAATTTTTCTTGTCCGAACTCGAGTTCGGTAATGAACCGAACACGAACTGTTTGCGAACATATCGAACCGAACCGAACACGAACCGAACACGAACAGTTCGGTAATTATATATATAATATTATATAACAAATAAATATAATAATTTGAAAAATAAAAAAAAAGTGTAAATATTATTGTTTTTATCGAACGAACCGAACTCGAACCGAATTCGGACAAACTCTTAACGAACTCGGACGAAATCTTAACGAACCGAACAATGTTCAGTAACCTTACCGAACATCTTTTTTTGTTCGAACTCGAGTTCGGTAAGCTTATCAGACGAGTTAACTGAACTCGAACACGGACGAACGAACCGAGCTTAACGAACAGTCCGGTTCGTTTACAGCTCTAATATTTTTATCTCTAATCAATGAGATAAATCACGATAGTAAATAAATCAAATTGGATGAAATTGATGGATACGAGAAGATCAAAGAAATATCAAAGTACCAAAGTCCAATAAAGAAATAAATTATAAGAAATAAAGATAAAATGAACTGAGTAACCATCGGGTATCAACGAGTCAAACTAAGAAAACTCGTTGTTCTCAACAGTGAAATATTGAGGCAACTAACCGAAATCTCTGAAAACAAACTTCTCAAATTTGAGAGTATCGTAGTGATAAGAGCTTATTTTTTATGTTCCAATTCGATTCTCGCTCATCTCAAATTACAAGAACAAATACTAATTTGTAAAATATATAAGCTTATTTATTCAAAAATTTGAGAGTGGAGTAAAATTTATTGATATATAAAAGCAATATATAATTAATAAATTCCTCCTGAAAGTGGTATTATTGGACACTTTGATTTCTCAGCCACCACTGAGCTTTCCCTGCAACTTCAAAAATTAAAAAATGGACCAAAGAAGCATTAGTCATAAAGTGTTTACATAAATTAACAAGACTCAAATATCCTGGTCTTCACTATAGTAAGATACCAACCCAGAGATTGTCTTTTTCCAATCAAAACCAATAAAATAGTTCCCCTGTCTCTTCTGTCCTTCATCAAAATCATAGATTAATCATAGATGAAAAATTCTTTAGTCTTTTGAGAAGTTGCTACACAATGACACTTCACAAACTCATTGGCCAACTTTTTTTCTTTTTGGGTGTTCTCAACTATAAAATACCTAGTGCGAAAGCTACTATAGAATAAGCTGTCTCTGAGTCTGCAGAGATGTTTGACCCCAGTAGCAGAAGCATAACAAGTAAGCTATCTTAACTCAATACAAGATGAACTTACGATGTTTTTGATATTTCACAGGCACACAGTTATCTAGATGTCTTGTCACCAATTTGAGTTACGGCTACCCTAAGTTTATTTTGAATATCAAAGTTACGGAAGTCATGAGTTCCCCCATTGGCGCTGATATGGGTTTCTAGTGAATATCTAATTACGTTGCATGGAAAAGTCGTATCAAAACCACTTTTTAATTGGAGACCTCTGAGACCATAAATGTTCAGCAAGTAAAATATGTGAAACATGTTTTGCAGGACAAAATGTTTTGCAATGTTCTCCAAGCAGAATATATGTGGTCTCCAATTTCATATGGTCTCCATTGATTTAATATAGCGGCATTAATTGTTTTAAATAACAAGATTTTGTAATGTTCTAACCATCCTAACGAGAAAAAATGTAGTTAAGTTTTGTTAGATGAGCTGTGTTCTGATATTGTATATTCCTGTGCCAGATCTTCAGCATATCCAGTTTTGGATGTCATGGCTGCAATTACGTTCCCCCTGCTTGTGGGAGAATGCAAACATAGTTCTGCAACTAGGGTTCCTTGGATTCACTGTGCTCCATTTTATGCGCAGAATTGTTTCATCATTAGCCCAACAGAAAACAAGAGAAGGTCTTGGACAAAATGACAAAATCATTGTAATTGTTGGATTTTCCTACAAGTTTTGCCTAGTTTGCTCCATTTCTTTGTTCGGAGAACAATTAATTAACATTTTCCTCCTGCCACAAAGTAGAAGTGGGTTAGAATGCAAGATAACAGGCCACGTCCTTACCTCAGGGATCACGCAAGCAATATCATGTGCCATTACACTGATTGCACTATACAAAGTGCTGGAAGATAAGTGCAGCAAGTACCCTTTGGTTCTGAGAATATGGTGGTTTTGCAGTTTCTTGATGTTTCTAGTCCGGGCAGCTCTCGAGGCTTATTTTTCATTTACAGACGATGGCAACAATATAATAACTAATTATGTTATATATGTTCTTCTTCTTACATCCATCTGCTTATTGGTTATTTCAGTCCGAGGAAAGACAGCCATCGTTATCAAATTGCCAGATGACATCACTGAGCCACTTTTAAATGGAGATTCTGCCGAAATATCAGAAAAGAAGAGGGACTGTCCATATGGTAAAGCTACCCTTTTCCAACTTGTCACCTTTTCTTGGCTCAACAAGTTGTTGGCAGTTGGAAACAAGAATCCCCTAAATCAAGATGAAGTACCAAATGTTTATATCAAAGACTCTGCTGAGTTTTTATCAGTTTCCTTTGATGAAATCTTAGAGTATATTAGAGAGAGAGATGGAACCACAAAATCCTCAACATATAAGGCTATATATAGGTTTGTGAGGAAAAAAGCAGCTATTAATGCACTTTTAGCAATGATAAGTGCTGGAGCATCATATGCTGGCCCCTACCTTATTTCTGACTTTGTTACATTCCTTGGTGAGAAGAATATCCGGAGCTTAGAAAGTGGATACATTCTTGTATTTGGCTTCCTCACTGCAAAACTTGTCGAGACTACAGCTGAGAGGCAGTGGAATTTTGGCGCTCGCCAACTTAGCCTTCGACTTAGGGCTGCTCTGATTTCTCATGTTTACCAAAAGGGTCTTGCATTGTCAAATCAGTCCTGTCAAACCCATACAAGTGGAGAGATTATCAACTACATGAGTGTTGACATCCAAAGGGTCAGTGATTTCATGTGGTACATTAATTCAATCTGGATGTTTCCGGTTCAAATTTCCTTGGCAATATTTATATTACATACAAACCTGGGAATGGGATCCTTGGTGGCATTAGCAGCAACAATTATTGTTATGGCTATAAACAAACCAATAACTAAGATCCAGAAGAAATATCAATCTAAGATAATGGAAGCAAAGGATGATAGGATGAAATCCACTACAGAAATTCTTCGAAACATGAAGACACTGAAACTTCAAGCATGGGATGGTCATTATCTTCAAAAGATAGAAAGTCTTCGGAAAACTGAGTACAGATGGCTTTGGAAGTCTATCAGACTACGAGCTATATTGGACTTTATTTTTTGGGTATCACCGGCATTTATTTCAGTTGCAACGTTTGGAGGATGTATCATCATGGGGATTCCACTTACAGCCGGGAGAGTGTTATCTGCAATAGCTACATTTAAAATGCTGCAAGATCCTATCTACAATCTACCTGATCTCCTCTCTGTGTATGCACAGGCAAAAGTTTCTGCTGACCGAGTTGCTTCTTACCTTCAAGAAGAAGAAATTCAGCGTAGTTCAGTTGAATTTGTTTCTCCAGATCAAACAGAATTTGACATTGAGATAAAATGGGGAAAATTTAGCTGGGATGCTAGATCAACAAGCTCAACACTTGATGGAATAGATATGCAAGTAAAGAGGGGAATGAAGGTAGCTATTTGTGGGACTGTAGGGTCAGGGAAGTCGAGTCTTCTCTTGAGCATACTAGGAGAGGTGACAAAGTTGTCTGGGACAGTGAAGATTAGTGGGACAACGGCTTATGTTCCTCAGTCTCCGTGGATACTCTCAGGAACTGTTAGAGAGAATATTCTTTTTGGAAATACATATAATAGCTCCAAGTATGACGATACAATAAAAGCATGCGCCTTGACGAAGGATTTCGAATTGTTTCCCACTGGTGACTTGACTGAGATTGGAGAAAGAGGGATAAATATGAGTGGAGGACAGAAGCAAAGAATACAAATTGCTCGTGCAGTATACCAAGATGCTGATATATATCTGCTTGACGACCCTTTTAGCGCTGTTGATGCACACACAGGCAAACAACTCTTCGAGGTTAGTGGTTATTTCCCTATTAAGATTGTGCAAGTGGAAGTCCACATGATAAATATGATGCGATTCACGATTTCACATTGTTCAAGGATTCAGTTCTGATATAAAAGTGATTATAATATATATGAAGTTTGGAACACTGATATTGTTCCTTGACAATGCACAGGAATGTCTATTGGGGATTCTACAGGAAAAGACTGTACTTTATGTAACTCACCAAGTTGAGTTTCTTCCAGCAGCCGACGTCATCCTGGTAAACGATAAGAAGCTAACACCCAGTTTTTGTTTTTTTTTTTCACCAGTTGAGAAATTGATTTTAATTTTTGTTCACAAGACATATGAAAGACAGAGGGAAGAAATAATTAAAATTTGTTCTGATATAATTGAACAAGCTGTTGTACTGACATAGTGAATAGCACAGTAATTTGTAACCTCAAAAGTTCTGTTTTACTGACATAAATATTTTACACACTTAATAAAATGGGATGATAAAAATAAAAAATACCTACAATTTGGTATATACAATTTCCATAAATCAGGATCATTTTGTTGTGAAGTGTACTACTAGATGAAGCCTGTCAAGTATATGATTTAAACGCCAGAGTTTATTTACACAGGCACCCTGCAAAACATCTGTCATGGTGTATATGAAATTTGATCTGCTAAATGGTTTCTAACTTGTTAATCCTAACAGCTGATTCAGAACGGCAGAATTGCACAAGTTGGCAGGTTTGAAGAACTTTTGAATCAGAATATTGGATTTGAAGTGCTAGTAGGAGCTCACAGCCAGGCTCTAAATTCAGTTGTAACAGTTGAAACTGCAAGTAGAGCACCTCTAGATGCATCAAATAATGGTGAATCTGTTTCAAAACCTACCTCGATTAATGAAGTTGCACAGATCAAAGAAGATTTAGAAAGTACTCTTTGTGCAGAAACAACTGAAAAGAAAGGAAATTTGGTAAACGAAGAAGAAAGAGGAAAAGGAAGCATTGGAAAGGGAGTTTACATGGCTTACTTGACTACGGTAAAGGGTGGCGCTTTTGTTCCAATAATTGTTCTAGCTCACTCAGGTTTCCAAGGATTGCTGATTCTCAGCACCTACTGGATGGCATGGGCTTGTCCCACAGTTGAGACTGAGGAAGTCAAGGACATAAACTACATATTATTTATTTACTTGATGATTTCTATTGGGGGTTCGTTTTGTGTACTTGTACGAACCTCTCTACTGGCTATTACAGGCCTTGCAACAGCTGAGAAGCTCTTCCACAATATGTTGCACAGTGTTCTTCGTGCTCCTATGGCCTTCTTTGATTCAACTCCAGCTGGAAGAATACTGAATCGGGTATTATGTCTTTCCACATTGACCAAAATCACATATGACAATATATTCTATCAATTTATTGATACTAAAAGTATACGCATGCTGTGACTGGGGTTACAGAAAACCATTAATGTAATTTGTTTCATTAACATAATGTGATGATATGTGATTATCTTTCTTAAGTTTGGGCGTTACTAGAATTTTTTAACTTACATACTTATATATCATTAGACAACTTATAGATTTCATAGAATGAAGTAATACTCACTAGTCACTAGTAACAAAAAGAATCGCATATTATTGTAAAGCATGTACCACTATCCTTGAATGATTTCAGATTATATCGAAACCAGGATCTCAGGATATATTAATTCTTCAGTATTTACATCATGTAATGCATAGCAAGATTGAATTAAATTTAATTCACAATTTCTACTCGAATTTTCTACAGGCCTCGACAGACCAAGATGTGTTAGACTTGGGAATAGCAAACAAATTAGGTTGGTGTGCTTTCTCCACAATTCAACTTCTTGGGATTATTTTTGTAATGTCTCAGGCGGCATGGGAAGTATTTATCGTCTTCCTTCCAGTTACAGCCATTTGCATATGGTACCAAGTAAGAGATCTTACTTGTCTTCTGTTATCACTGAGCGTTTATATTTATGCTTGGACGCTAATAAAAGTGAAAAAAAATCTTTTGGAACCAAAGGCACTTGAATTCTAGATTTCATCATGAAAATAAAAGCTGTGAAGTCAACATAGATTAAATAGATTCTCGAAAGACATTAATTTCCCGAATAGCTGTTCTTGTATTGGTATACATTATAACATATCTGCTTATAATGCCAGCAATATTCGATGCCTACTTCAAGAGAACTAGCACGCTTAGCAGCGGTAGAAAGGGCTCCAATTCTGCACCATTTTGCAGAGTCACTTGCAGGAGTAGCAACAATTCGTGCTTTTGGCCAAAAACACCGCTTTATTAATGCAAACCTTTGCCTAGTTGACAACCACTCAAGGCCATGGTTTCATAACTATGCAGCAATGGAGTGGCTTTCTTACAGATTGAATCAGTTATGCAATTTTGTATTTGCCTTCTCATTGGTTTTGCTGGTGACGCTCCCTGAGAGAATTATCGATCCAAGTAAGCAGAATTTTAATTCACAATGACTCCAGTGTATATGTTTTTTTATTCTTTCTTTTTTAAAAGAAAAAGGGAAGCAGGCACAGAGAATAACCCGGGTGGATTTCTCACAGGCCTTGCAGGTTTGGCGGTCACATATGGAATCAACTTAAATGTCCAGCAAACATATTTCATTTGGAATATTATCAATGCCGAAATCAAAATGATTTCAGTTGAAAGAATTCTACAGTACTCAAATATTAGTAGTGAAGCACCACTGGTTATTGAAGATTCTAGACCACCAAAGAACTGGCCAGAAACTGGGACAATTTGTTTCGAAAACTTGCAAGTAAGTCTCGCCATAAACATTCTCAAAAAGTATAAGCTGAAAAAATAGTTGTTGTTAGATATACTCATGATTTTTCCATTTTACTTGTGAAATAAAACCCTTGATTTAAGTACAATTTTGAACTGCTCAACCTCAAAATTTTTTCTTACTTCTTTCTTGTAAGATGTAAAGTACAAGTTCAATGATTTAAGAATTCAGAGAGGAAATTCAGAACCAGGAAATCATATTTCATAGTTGCATCTATTTATGTATGCATATGGTTGCAGTTTCGTTACGCTGAGCATCTTCCATCTGTCCTCAAAAATATAACCTTCACAATTCCTGGAAAGAAGAAAGTTGGTGTAGTAGGAAGGACAGGGAGTGGGAAAACAACCCTTTTACAAGCCATCTGCCGGATTGTTGAACCGAGAGAGGGAAGAATCATTATTGATGATGTTGATATATCCAAGATAGGCCTTCATGACTTGAGATCAAATCTTAGCATCATTCCTCAGGACCCAACTATGTTCGAGGGGACAGTTAGAAGAAACCTTGACCCACTGGAGCAATATTCTGACGGTGAAATTTGGGAGGTATTCTTCTAATCCAGCTTATAGCATTAACTGTAACCTGCTACTATGCATTCATAAAATATATTGCAATATACCTGCATACTGGAGTGAAGCGAAATGATAAACTATAGACCCTCTGAAAAACATGTAAGCACAAAGCAATTATAGTTTGTCTGGAACTGGAAGTAAAAAGACCATCCAGCTAACTTCTAATGTATCTCCCTTGATTAACATGTGCTTTTTTATTATTATTATTATTATTATATTCATTAGAAAGGATCCAGTTGGAAGGAATCATGTCACATCATTAAAATTATTTTCACTTACATTTTATATCTGCAGGCTCTAGACAAATGTCAGTTAGGAGATATAGTTCGAGAAAGCAAAGAGAAGCTGGAATCTACAGGTCAGATACATCATTTCTATATCATTTATGGTATAAATGCACATTTTTCTAATGAACGTTTTATCGTATGCTTTTGTAGTTGTTGAAAATGGGGAGAACTGGAGTGTTGGGCAAAGACAGTTATTCTGTCTTGGAAGAGCATTGCTTAAGAAAAAGAGCATTCTTCTTTTAGATGAAGCAACGGCCTCTG
Organism: Saposhnikovia divaricata; assembly: GCA_036435485.1. Classification (NCBI taxonomy): domain Eukaryota; kingdom Viridiplantae; phylum Streptophyta; class Magnoliopsida; order Apiales; family Apiaceae; genus Saposhnikovia; species Saposhnikovia divaricata. The sequence goes on from CM071595.1 coordinate 134,847,502, forward strand.
TTGATTCAGCAATTGATGGGATATTACAAAAGGTTATTAGCCAAGAGTTTAAAGACAGGACCATTGTCACAATAGCTCACAGAATACACACGGTTATTGACAGCGATTTGGTACTGGTCCTTAGTGAAGGTAAGCATTATATGATTTATATTAAAAAATGCCTGAAGAGTATTATGCGTTTATCTGTTTCAGATGATAGGAGGAACCTAAAGTATGATTTATTCATGAACAGGAAAAATAGCAGAGTATGACACTCCCATCAGACTACTTGAGCGACAGGATTCATTCTTCTCAAAGCTCATCAAGGAGTACTCCACAAGTTCACAAAGTTTCAACAGCATGGTAAAATTGTAAACTGAAGGAGTTCCCAGAAGAATATGAGAACCGACATTTCATAGTACTTTGAGAGAGAAGTCGAAGGGAATTAGAAGTTACTTGAGTATGCGATACTATAGCTTTGGATCATGTCACATGATTATGGGCATCCTAAAGATTTAGGCAAGATGAACAAGGATCATGAACAAGGACATGACCATATTCAGCCGTCCTCTTTCGATCCTACAAACAATATCAGACACCTGATTTGTTTCTTATGTTCATCTCGTTTAGTGATATTAATTAAATAACATTTGTTGAGAGTACTATTGATATGTTTATTATAATGAGGTATCATCTTATCATCAGTTTAAGATGCTTACAACACAAATATTCAAGAACAACACAAAATGATACAGTCTGTTTCTAAATCTTTTTCCTATATTTTTGTTCGATTTGCAACAAACTAACTGTTAACCAGAACTATTTTTTCAGTTACAGTTGTACTGATAAATTACTGTTCATTTTCTGTAAAATTGTAAATATAATACAATTTGTAGAACAGCCCAAACAGTATAGGCTGCTTATTCAAATCCAAGCATCAAAGCTGCAGAAATGACTCGATATTGAAACTGCAGACATTGATATATCGTATAAACTATCAAATGCTACATTAGCATAATAGACCATTAGTCTCTAGCAAGTATATGTCACGTTCAGCAAATCACAAGGAAAGCCAGTGTCGAGTAATAAAAACCAGTATTAATGTTATGAAGTGGAATTTCCACAAGAATTTAACATCTCAAATCAGTCGTAGGGATAATTCGTGACTTTGGTACATTTATCATATGCTCTTCCTGTAATTCCAGAGCTCCAAAGGCCAAGGCTGCTGGTACAAGCAAATTTCAGCTAAATAACTGATATTGTTAATTTCATAACAGAGACCTACCTAGAGAGATTTTTTAATTGTAAGGAGGGTGGAACACTAATTAGTCAATCTTCCGATAAGATGACAGCAAAATCCCTACAGCCACCTGAACTAACCATATCATATCTTGCATAATCTTGGTAAACTAAAAAGGGTTAATCCATAATGACAATTAAAATAAAGCTCAAGATGTTCATCATTGCCTTGTGTATCATAGAAATATTCTTGTTTCCCTTCAATTCATATAATTTAGAGTACATTTAAGTCATTCCATGTTATCTTCTGGCTAACTAGTTATGTATGCATTACCATTACTGAAGGATTAAGAGTCTCCTCAAACTGTTGCACCACGGCGAATAGCAATCCTGGAGGTTAGGCCAGTCGGAGGTAGGACAGTGGATGTAATGATTTAGCCATAGAGACAATATCTGCTCTTGTTCTTCATTACTTAAAGCTTCTATGATTTCCTCCAAGACTTTTTCTACCTCGGCTTTTCCACTAAAGCTCAACAACGGAGTATCTGTGCCATTCGTAGCTCTACATAACAATGGTAGCCAGGACATCAACAACTTTATTTTAATTTTCTTTTGACGCTCTCGATTTCCCTCATCATCTTCTTTATCGCTTCAATTACTTTCGCTTGTTTAATTAAAAACACAACAACAGCACAAATTAAACAAAATTAGAACTACGTCTTCAAAATGATTAGTGTAATTATCCTAAAGGCCCTGTGGCTATTAACTCTTTCTTTTCACCATTTTGTTAAGGCCATGCATACATAAAATATATATGTTCTTCGAGTTCCTTTTGTCCTAATTTTCAACTTCTTTTAACATTATCTACGTGCCTTTTAACAAAGACACCACAAAACAAACTAAAGATTTGAGCTAAGAACTTCATTATCTTCAAGAAAGTTAGAATAGCTATCCAACAAAACCGATTTTGCCCGTCTATTGTTTTTGGCATCAAATGTAAGAAGTCCTGGCTTTTGATCTCTTCTTTTCCACTATTTACCATACTGACCTGTTAGGTAGCAGCCGGCTGCCTAACCTATTCTTTCACCAACTCTTTTTCTCACCAACCCCCCACCTATAAATCCCCCCTCCCCTTTCATTAATTATTACATCAAAATCTCTTCTTCCTCTCATACTTCTTAGTATATATAGCTGCTAGATAGTCCGTTTAGTAGGAAACTTACGTTGTGGTAGTTTCAAGCAGGTCAAGATAGGGGGCCCTCGTGCTATTCTATTATTTCGTTTCGAGGGAGTTTGTGTGAGTGTCAGGCTGCAGCCATCGGAATCTGTCCTGCTGCAGCATTAGGAGTTCGTCCAACTGTTGTAGTTGCTACAAAGGGAGTTCGTCCAGGTTATCCGGTCAAGTACCGAAAGAGTAAGGAATCGTTGTATTTCTATTCAGTTGTGCCTCAAGCAGGGACGGAACCAGAAAAATAAGTCGGGGGGGCAAATGTTTAACATTGATATCATAATATATTCTGGGAAGTTGCACAGTATATCACTTAATATATATAATACCTCCATTTAGTCCAGTAAGAATTATAGGGAGAATGAGAGATGAAATGAGTTTGCTCCTCCTACCCTGTTCTTTTTTCATTCTGATGAACTCTTTAGATTGTTGATTTTAGTGTGCAAAGAAGATTTCTAATAGAAGTTATGTACAGTTTTGTTGGATCCAACTTAACTTTTAAGTGTTTTTGTTATAAAAATGTTAAAAATTGGGGGGACGAAACAACATTTTTTTTATAATTATATTGGTATAAAAATGAAATATGTATAAGTTTGGGGGGGACGGCCGCCACCCCGTGCCCCCCTCCAATTCCGTCCCTGGCCTCAAGTGTTACTTCGTAAACTTGAGAGAGAATATTGTAACCATTGTTATCATTATAGTGGAAACATTCGGAGCTGGTCCCGTGGTTTTTACCTCTTTACTTTAAGGGGGTTTTCCACGTATAAATCTTTGTGTTCATCTGTCTTTATTATTGACTGTTATAATCTCTGTATTTAATTTACGCAAAGACAGGAAACGGGAATTCCTAACAAGTGGTATTAGAACTGGGGCCACGTTGTTGGTGTCTAGGAAAGTGCTTTGTGCGCATTTGTTACTTGATAACGCTCCGTACTAATACGGAAGGCTCCCCAAACACATCCACTTTCCTGGCCAACTTGTGTGGTTCTAAGTGAGATTCCCATAGTCTTTGGTAAATTGAAATGGATGATTCTTCCAGTATAATGGTAAGCCTAATAGCTTCAAATTATCCGATGTGGAAAAGCAGAATAAAGGATTTGCTTTATAGTAAGGACTTGTTTGATCCGGTGGAGCCGAAAGGAGACAAACCTACAGCAAAATCTGATGCTGACTGGAAGAAGATGAACATGAAAACTATAAGTCTCATTCATCGATGGATTGATAATTCGGAGTATCATCATGTCTCTGAAGAAGAAGACGCTTATACGCTTTGGACGACATTAGAGTCTACGTTCCAAGAGAAAAGTTCACAAAATGTAACTTTTCTAGTTCGTCAGCTGGTGAACATGAGGTACCAGGATGGGAACAACATGTCAGAGCAAATGAGCGAATTTCAAGGGTTGTTATATCAACTATCAAATATGAAGATGGAGTTTGAGCAAAAATTCCAAGCAATATTTCTTCACAACACTTTACCATCCAGCTGGGATACGATAGTGGTGACAGTAACTAATGATGTACCAACTGAGCAACTAACGTTGCGATCAATTAAGCAGAGTATCCTTTGTGAATCCATGAGAAAAAAGGTACAAGGAGTCAACCACGATTCCCAGGCTCTTGTTACTGAGAACAGGGGCAGAAGCAACTACAGGGAGACAAACCAAGGACGTAGTAAAAGTAGGAATTTTGGTAATTCCGGTGGCAAATCAAATGCCAATGTTGAATGCTACTATTGTAAGAAGAAGGGTCATTACAAAAAGGATTGTAGGGCCTGGCTCAAGCAACAGAACAATGGTCAGCAAGGGAAACATGCCGAGAAAAGTACAACAGCTGCTATGACAGAAGATGTTGTGATCCTTTCTTTTGGAGAAGAAGAATGCTTACATGTTGATGATCAGAAGGTCGAATGGGTGATAGATACTGGTGCAACGTATCATGCAACACCCACTCAGGAATTCTTTACGACGTACAAGTCAGGGGACTTTGGTACTGTAAGAATGGGTAACTCAGATCAATCAAAGATCGCAGGCATTGGTGACATCTGTATTGAGACAAACACGGGTTGTTCAATGACTTTGAATGATGTCAGGCATGTTCCGGACTTACGGCTCAACTTGATTTCCGGTATGGCGCTAGACAAGCAGGGGTACGTAAATACCTTCGGTGGTGGAAGGTGGAAGCTTACTACGGGTTCATTGGTGGTTGCAAGAGGATCCACTTGTGGCTCTTTGTACAAGACACAAGTGAAGATGTGTTCAAATGCTTTGAATACAATTGAATATGAAGACTCGGCAAAATTGTGGCACAAGAGGCTCGGCCACATGAACGAGAAAGGACTGCAAATTCTAGCAAAGAAATCCCTCATTCCATTTGATAAAGGAACTGCATTGCAGCCGTGCAAATATTGTTTATTTGGGAAACAACATAGAGTATCTTTTAGCAGTCCACTGAAGAAAAAGTTGGGGCTGTTAGAAAGAGTTTATTTTGATGTATGTGGTCCGTTTGAGGTGGAGTCCTTAGGCGGAAATAGGTACTTTGTTACCTTCATTGATGAAGCATCTCGAAAGGTGTGAGTTGAGATACTCAAATCCAAAGATCAAGTGTTTGAGTACTTCCAGAAGTTTCATGCCATGGTTGAAAGATCAACAGGAAAACAACTGAAGTGCCTTCGTAGTGACAACGGGGGGGAGTACACTTCAAAAGAGTTTCAAAAGTACCTTACAAAGCATGGTATCCGGCATGAAAGAACAGTTCCTGGCACCCCACAACAGAATGGCGTTGCGGAAAGAATGAATCGCACCATTGCTGAACGAGTCAGATGCATGTTGAAAATGTCTAAATTGCCGAAGTCATTTTGGGGAGAAGCTGTAAGAACAGCTTGCTACTTGATCAATCGATCTCCATCGGCACCTCTGAATTTTGAGATTCTAGAGAAGATCTGGTTAGGAAAGGATGTTTCCTATTCCTACTTGCGGGTGTTTGGATGCAAGGCTTTTGCACACATCCCGAAGGAGCATAGAACAAAGCTTGAAGATAAAACAACTCCGTGTATTCTCGTTGGCTACGGGGATCCAGAGTTCGGGTATCGGTTGTGGAATCCTGAATCAAAGAAGATATTCAGGAGCAGAGATGTGTTTTCCATGAGTCTCAAAATTATGAGAATTTTGGGAGCACTCAACAACCAAGGCAATCTAGAAATCCAGATACATTAGAAGATGATGGAGAGGATATGGCATATGATGAGGCTGCTGAGCAGGGGGAGCTACCGCCTCAGCCTGAAGCTGAAGAAACTCAGCCACGGCGTTCTACGAGAGAACGGAGACCATCAGGAAGATATCTTTCATCCGAGTATATCTTAATTGTTGATGAGGGGGAGCCCGAGACCTTTGAGGAAGTCAAGACTCATAAAGAAAGTAGTTGCTGGTTGAAAGCAATGCAAGAGGAGATGGATTCTTTAAACAAGAATGAAACTTATGAGTTGACTACACTTCCAAGAGGACGGAAGGCTTTGAGGAACAAATGGGTCTTCAAAGTAAAAAAGGGATGATGAAAAGCTTGTAAAGTATAAAGCACGCTTGGAGGTTAAAGGCTTTGCACAGAAGGAAGGCATTGATTTCGATGAAATCTTTTTTTCGGTTGTAAATATGACATCAATCCGAACAGTTCTCGGATTAGCAGCTAGCATGGATCTTGAGCTTGAGCAGTTAGATGTGAAAACTGCATTCCTTCATGCAGATTTGAAGGAAGAGATCTACATGCACCAGCCAGAAGGATTTGAAGTGAAAGGGAAGGAGCACATGGTTTGTAAACTCAAGAAGAGTTTATACGGGCTTATGCAAGCGCCAAGACAATGGTACAAAAAGTTTGATTCATTCATGAAGAATCATAAGTTCAAGAGAACTACATCCGATCATTGTGCTTATGTGCAAAGATTTCCTAACGGTAACTTCATTATTCTTCTGCTTTATGTTGATGATATGTTAGTGGTCGGCCAAGATGCTAACATGATCCGCAAGCTGAAAGAAGATTTGTCCAAGTTCTTTGATATGAAAGACTTGGGTCCAGCAAAACAAATCCTAGGGATGAAGATTGTTCGTGATAGAACATCTCGGAAGTTGTGGTTGTCACAACAAGGATATATTGAACGAGTATTGAAAAGGTTCAATATGGATGATGCTAAACCTGTTAGCATACCATTGGCGGGACATTTTAAACTGGACAAGAAAATGTGTCCGTCAACAGACAAAGAGAAGGAGGATATGGAGGAAGTTCCCTACTCATCCGCAGTGGGGAGTCTTATGTATGCATTGGTTTGTACAAGACCAGATATTGCTCATGTTGTTGGAGTTGTGAGTAGATATATGTCAAATCCAGGAAGAAAGCACTGGGAAGCAGTTAATTGGATTCTCAGATATCTCAAAGGCACTTCCGGGTTATGCTTGAAGTATGGACACGGTGAACCAGTCTTGGAAGGTTTTACAGATGCTGACATGGCAGGACATCCAGATGGGATGAAGTCCACGTCAGGGATGCTTTTCACTTTTGCGGGGGGAGCTGTAGCATGGCAGTCCAAGTTGCAAAAGTGTGTTGCGTTGTCAACAACCGAATCAGAGTATATTGCTGCTTGTGAAGCAGGCAAGGAGTTGGTTTGGTTAAAGCGGTTTCTCCAAGAATTGGGTCAGAAGCAAGACAAATTTGAGTTGTATTGTGATAGCTAGAGTGCTATTGACTTGAGCAAGAATGCTACTTGTCACAGTCGTACTAAGCATATTAATGTACGTTACCATTGGCTACGGGAACAGGTTGAAGAAGGGGTAATACAGATAGAGAAGATACACACGGATAAGAATCCGTCTGATATGATGACAAAGGTGGTTCCGCGAGAAAAGTTGGATCTATGCAAGCGGGGTGCAGGTATGGAGTAAAAGTGATTAGTTGTGAGTTTGAAAGAGGGGGAGATTGTTAGGTAGCAGCCGGCTGCCTAACCTATTCTTTCACCAACTCTTTTTCTCACCAACCCCCCGCCTATAAATACCCCCTCCCCCTTCATTAGTTATTACACCAAAATCTCTTCTTTCTCTCATACTTCTTAGTATATATAGCTGCTAGATAGTCCATCTAGTAGGAAACTTACCTTGTGGTAGTTTCAAGCAGGTCAGGATAGGGGGCCCTCGTGCTACTCTATTCTTTCGTTTCGAGGGAGTTTGTGTGAGTGTCAGGCTGAAGCCATCGGAATCTGTCCCGCTGCAGCATTAGGAGTTCGTCCAGCTGTTGTAGTCGCTACAAAGGGAGTTCATCCAGGTTATCCGATCAAGTACCGAAGGAGTAGGGAATCGTTGTATTTCTATTCAGTTGTGCCTCATGTGTTACTTCGTAAACTTAAGAGAGAATATTGTAACCATTGTTATCATTATAGTGGAAAAATTCGAAGCTGGTTCCGTGGTTTTTACCTCTTTACTTTAAAGGGGTTTTCCACGTATAAATATTGGTGTTCATCTGTCTTTATTATTGACTGTTATAATCTCCATATTTAATTTACGCAAAGACAGGAAATGAGAATTCCTAACATGACCATGATTGATATTCTTATAGGGACCAGGGAGAACCTAGGCAGAGTATATCTAGAAAAACTCAAGTCTGACACACATCCGAATAACCATAACATACGTATCAGAAACATCAACGTCATCCAAGAGAAGAGGGTATCGGCTAGCCTAACGCATCTAATTCCTTCTTGTTTTCCATTTATTCAGTAAACAGTTTTCTTAAATATCTTCTGTTCATTAGGTAAATCTCATCTCTCAAGTCTCAGCCGTCCTCTTAAGTCTTAAAGTGTCATTTTCTTTGTTTTGCATCCCATTAATGTAGATAAACATGAAAGACAAGCAACCAATAATCACCTCATATACATTTTGAAAAGAGTAAATTACAGAGTGGTGGCTGTATTTTACATCAAAGTGACAAACTTTTCTCTCCGATTTTCAAAAGAGTGGCTGCCGTCAACTTCCGTTAAATTTTCACCGTTAACTAATATATTTAAAAAGTAAATTATAGAATGGTGGCCATACTTTACAATGATTTTCAAAATAGTGGCCAAAATTTTATATTTTCAAAATTTAGAAGGAGACTGCAGTCAGGTAGATCTTAATTCTTAGTTGCATTCTTAATTGTATATTTGTTTTCTTCATAATTAATTTATATGCGATTCATATAAATGCAGTCAGGTAGATCTTAATTCTTAGTTGCTTTATTAACTATATATTACTATATTAGGTGTTTTACTGAAGTACTCAAAGTGATCATTCAAACAATATAAATTAATTACGAAGAAAGCAAATATACAATTTAGAAAGCAACTAAGAATTAAGATCTACTAAGAATTAAGATCTACCTCACTGCAATCTCCTTCTACATTTTGAGAATATAAAATTTTGGCCACTATTTTGAAAATCATTATAATGTATGACCACCATTCTGTAATTTACTTTTTAAATATATTCGTTAATGGTGAAAATTTAACGGAAGTTGACGGCAGCCACTCTTTTGAAAGGCGAAAAAAATTGGCTATTCATTTAAGAATCTCAAAGTTTAACCACTATTTTAAAAATTGGTGTAAAATATATATAGCCACCACTATATAATTTACTCTTTTTGAAAACTACCTTCTTAGCCACAAAAAAAAAAAATCACAAATCCTAATTTCTAGCCACAAAAAGGTATTCCAAATTTCAGGAAGACTAAATACATAGCATCTTTCAAATAATATTCTACAACATCTAGCCAAATTCAAATCCAAGTCAAACAAAAACTTGCATACCTGAAACTTTAACAAAAGAACATTGTAACCTTGGCTCAGCCAATAAAGCGAGCCAAGCCAAATTATTAGCCGAACCCCATCTCTCCACTACTTCCTCAACATTCCCACACTGAGCCAGCTTCTAAGCCAACCGAAGCACCTCAGCCGCCAGCTTCTCAGCTGACTTCCCACACCTATTCACTTCATTCATCCCCATCCGGCTCCAAGCTGCCCCCAAACAGTACCATATGGTTCGTGTCATGCGGCTCAGCTTATTAAAATTACCCTTTGACCCCTCAATTATTTCACGCACAGAATCATCCTCGATAACAGCAACCATATTTTCCTCGAAAATGCCACTGAAAGTACAACAACTTTAATTTCCTCAAGACGTGCATGACATTCTGACATATTATCACTAACCACTTTCTCGGATAACGTGCGAACAATCTCGTACTTTCTCGAACTTACTGAACCATCGTTCATAGTCGATAATAATGCGCAAGTGTACGAGAAATACCGACCAGTAGGGTGTAAATGAGCCAAGTCGAGCCGAACTTTAGAAAGTTCATGTATCGTTTATTAAGAAATTATCGAACTCGAGCTCGAACTTGAATCTAGCCAAAAAATGTGTTTGAGCTCGGTTCGTTAAGAAAAAATATTGTTCACGAACGGTTCACGAAGAACTCATAAACATGTCTCATGAGCTTGTTCACGAATTTTTACTTCGAACAACTCATTAACTACTAACAAATAAATCTTAAATATTTGAAAAACATATTCTTATTAATATTTCACGAGAAACTTGTAATCTACTTGAAAGTTGACTCATTTTTTTGTAAATCGTAAAAAATATTGATTTTATTAAAAATTAATATAAATTAAGTTAAATTTATATATTTTAAACTTAAAATATTACTAATCGTTACGGTCATCATAACCATACAAAAATACTAGTTTTTTTTACACAAAATCTGTAAAATAGCATATTCATACAAAAATATTAGTCTTCTTACATAGAAACTACAATCTTATATGTAAATTTTGACTTAGCTTATACATTTACTATATTATCTCCTGATATTCTATAAATCCGAAGTACAAATTCATACAAAAAACAATTATTAATGTAATTGTTGTGTTAAAATAACTCATTTTGGTCTTTGAATTACATATTTGCATGTATAACAAGTTATTTTATTTTTAAATTTTATACAATCATTAAGATATAAGATTAATATTATTATTATTATTATTATTATTACTATTATTATTATTATTAAAATTAATCAAAATTAGAAAATAAATTTTATAAAATCTAGCATAACATATAAGATATTCTAATTAATGGTGAACAATTAATAAGAGTTTCGAGAGTATATTCTAATAATCAACATAATTATATGTACGAGATTATTTAATGAATTTTTATGAACCGTTAATGAACTTGTATACCGAACATGTTAACGAGCTCTAATATCAAACTTATTTACGAACATGTTCATGAGCTATCTTCACAAACTATGTTCATGAGCACGTTAATCGATGTTGTTAACTTTACCGTGATCAAGTTCAGCTACTTTATAAATTGATCCTTAAAATCATGTTCAAGATCGACTCGTTTGTGCATCGAATCGAGCTTTTTTCGAATCGAACGTCAAGCCGGTCACGAGTGTATCGGTTCATTTATATCCCTACCAGCAAGGAAAGACAACGGAAAATCACAAATTAATATTTGGCTAGGAAATGTACATGTAAAGAGATTGTAATTAGGACCCATTAAAACTAGATTGTAGTTAGGCCAAAATGTATTACATTCCCTTAATGGGCCTTGAAGCCCAATCATGTAAAATAGCTTTAGCTTTCCCTCCAAGTAAAGGTGGTTAATGGGGGACCCACATGGATCCCCTATAATTATAATTGTACCTCCATACTTGGGAGGATATGCAACTTTGTAAAGGATAGAGCCTCCAACTGATTGTGAAATAATTAATAAAATACTACATTCCAACCCTATTGCCTTGTTTATTATTAATTACTTAGCCTCTAGATATTTCAAAATCCATCATCATTTGGCGCTAGAAGGAGCTTCTTTACAACATCACGAAAAAATGATCATTGAAGACGAAGAACTAGTCGTACGGCGCCTCACGGAGGAAGAAATTTAATTAATAAAAATCAAATTAAATACAAAATATATTAAATATGAGGAATATAATCATGTAATATATAGATTCTATCAATAGGCTTGTAATTTTTGGCCCTCATGCAGATTACATAGAACCATTTGGTTCTAGTATGTTGCTACGGTATGGGACTAGAGCATTCCTATTCACTCGTAAAAATGCTGTGGAGTTGGAAATTGAAAAAGTAAAGGAACTGAACCTTGGAATGGTATGGAATCCAAACACTGTCTTTAGAAGGAACGATGGGTCCCAAGTGAGTTCTTTTATTCTGGAGTTGCAAATCCAGTTTTATAAAAAACTGGAGGAAAAATTGGAAAAGAGAAGGGAAATAAGACGCCTCCAGCTCGAGCTACAGCAGACATCGTTGTCCGCTCACTCCTCTGAGTACCAGTCTGTAGGTTCTCGAGGGGTACGACGACAGCATGAGTTATGAAGACGAAATAGAATCAAACAGGTCGCATCAGGCCCCCCACAAAAGGAGAAACAAAATCACAAGAGGATGCCTCATGGCAAAGCAAGTCGAGCGGATCCTACAGGTCATAAGTGATCTCGTAGTTACAAAATGACATAGAAATGTGTAAAAAGTTCATTCCAAGCCAAGCTGGCTCCGATGTCCAAATAGAAAGCCCCCTCGCTGTAAGAATTGAGAAAGCACGAATCAACAGAAAATTAAAAACCCAACCAATCGACCAGTTTGATGGATCTACGGACCCAGGTGAGTTCCTGAATACCTATGATGAAAGAATGGCATTTTGCGGACACTCAGAAGTCGCCCGGTGCCAGTTCTTCTCCACCTGTGTCCGAGGTACGGCTCTCCGATGGTATAACAACTTGCCCCCGAGGTCTATAGACTCGTGGGACTTGTTAAAGACTAAGTTCAAAGGAAGGTTCTCCAGCAATTACAGGGGAGGAAAAATCACACCCTCCCTCATGACCGTCAGACAGCGCTCTAACTCGCTTCCGATTTGAGGTCGCAGAGATATATACCCAATCTCGTGGAAGAACTCACCATCAATTACCTCACTGCAGGCATTGACAAACACAGACACAACTCCTTGTTAGAAGAATACTTTGAAAACAATCCACGATCTCTCCAATCAGCCTTCTAGATCATCGAGTACAAAATGACATTGCAAGAGGCAGTCGGAAGTATTCAATCGCCAAGAAGATACTCACAGAAATGGGACAAGAGCTCGAGCTCTGGATTTATATCTCCAAGATCAGACTACAAAAGAGATGGCAACGCACACTCAAGGTCCTGGGACAGGAGAAGCCCTCATTCAGAGCGAACGTCTCGCCCTGATAGAGCGTGGAAACCCAGATAGAAATCTGAAAAAGACTTCAAAAAGTTGACAGTGGACAAATCAACTATCCTCGCGATCTTAAAATCAGAACCCGACTATCGACCTCCGAGGCCGATGAAGTCGGGTAGACCTCCGAGCTCAAAATACTGTGAATATCACGAGGATCACGGTCACACCACCGAAGCCTGTTTCCAATTGAGTTCCCTTATTGAAGGTAAGCTAAATCAGGGACAATTAGTCCACTACATCGATAATGATGCCAACAATCAACGAAATCTCCAACACGATCCCGATAGAGTTATAGATGTCATAATCGGAGGCCACGCCGCGGGGGGATCCTCCAATAACACTAAAAAACTATACGCCCGTGAGGTGTTTAGCATTCATCCTGAACCCAAAAAATGGAAAAGGCCCAATCCCACTCCAGTCATCTCCTTCTCTGACGAGGACTATCCTCCAGGAATGATTGAGCCTCACCATAATGCCCTGGTAATCACAACAAAAATTGGAACTAATACTGTCAAGATGATTCTCATCGACAATGGTAGTTCTGTCGATATCCTATGTCACGGCGCCTTCTCCAGAATGAACCTCAACGAGAGGAAATTAGAAAATGTGAACATTCCCCTGTACGGGTTCACCGGGAATGAGGTAAAGGTCATAGGAACCATTGACCTCCCGTATCTATTCGGTACCCTCCCATGCCAGACCCGGAAAATGGTCAAATTCTACGTCACCGTCTCAAGTTTTAATGCCATTTTGGGAAGAACGACTTTGACAGCCTTAAAGGCCATTACCTCCATCCTACACTTGAAAATGAAATTTCCAACTGACTTCGGCGTCGTAAAGGTCGTAGGCGATTAATTCATGGCAAGACAATGTTGTTTGCTATTCCGAGGAACAAACATGTGGATGATAACTCCATCAACCAGGTTGTTTATATGGACCCCTAAGATCTCATCGAGGTCCCGGGCGAGTCGAACTGTGTGCCGATTGAAGACACAGAAGAGATTGAGGTGATAATTGGAGACCCCACAAAAGTCACCAAAATTGGGAAAGGCCTCGACGCTGACCTCCGATAGAAAATGAATGAACTCATACGAGAATTCAAAGACATATTTGCATGGGACCCGAAGGATATGCCCGGAATCCCCGAGGTCGTAGCTTGTCATTCTCTCCACATCGACCCAAAAATCAGGCCAGTGTGCCAAAAGAAGCGAGTCTTTTCTGAAGAAAAGCGTAAAGCCATCGATGAGGAAATCGATCGCCTCCTCGAAGCAGGCTTCATCAAGCCCGTACAGTTCCCAAAATGGGTTGCAAATGCTGTCCTGGTTAAGAAAAGCAACGGGAAGTGGAGGATGTGTGTCGACTATTCCGACTTAAACAAAGCATGCCCCAAAGATCACTATCCACTTCCCAATATCGACCAGCTCATCGATGCCACATCCAGCCACGAGCTCTTATCATTCATGGACGCCTTCTCTGGCTACAATCAAATCAAAATGGATATGAATGATTGGGAAAAAAAAGGCCTTCATCACCCATCGAGGTGTCTTTACTTACAAAAACAAGCCCTTCGGCCTCATAAACGCTGGCGCGACATTCAAATGATGGATACTATATTCGCCTCGCAAATAGGACGTAATCTCCAAGTTTACGTTGATGACATGATCGCGAAATTAAAAAAGGCAAAGGACCATGTAGTAGACCTCCGAGAGACATTTGAAAATGTGAGGAGACATCAAATGAGATTAAACCCGACTAAGTGCTCCTTTGGCCTAACTTTCGGCAAGTTTTTATGCTTTCTCCTCACACAGCAAGGCATCGAGGCCGATCCTAAACAAATCAAGGTGATCCCGAAAGGAAAGACCCAACCTCATTGAAAGAGGTACAATCACTCATGGGGTGCATTGCAGCGTTGAGAAGATTCATTCCTCAATCATCAAAGAAATGTGTCCCGTTCTTTCAGGTCATTAAGAGAGCATCAAAACAATGGAAGGTATTCTGGAATGATGATTGCAAGAAAAGCCTCTCGGCATGCAATCTCACTGTCACTGCAGTCCTGGTGAAACATGAGGAAGGGAAAGAAACTCATGTATACTACATCAGTCACACTTTACGTGACGCAGAAATAGGATACCCTCAAGTTGAAAAATTTGTTTACTCCCTTTTCGTTGCCAGCAGAAAATTAAGACACTACTTCCAAGGTTGGGAAATATAGGTGATGACAAATCAACCGTTGAAAAGAATACTGCACAAACTCGACATGACAGGTCGGCTCACAGTGTGGACCATTGAGCTAAGTCAGTTTCACATCGAGTTTAAACCAAGGACATCAATGAAACCCCAAGTGATATCCGACTTTGTGGCTGAATGTCAGTTCTCTACACCCGATACTCCTAAAGGTGAGATAATCAACGAGTCCACGAGACCATGGACCCTCTACATCGATGGGTCCTCGATAGCAGAAACCAGCAGGGCGGTGATGTGTCAAATTATATCTAACCACAAGCGCATAGTGTCTATTGCTAGGATAGAGTGGCAAGCGGGTCGTACCCACAAGGAGATAGGTTTTATCAATTCCGATTCAGTTATTATCGATTGTTTCAAGAGCAAAATGATTATGTGGAGAACATTAATAACTAATAACTATAACTAAATTATCACTAACTAAATAGACACCAAATTAATATATTAAAAATCTAGGGCAATCAGGACCACCATGCTTGCAAAATAATTGGCTTCAAAGCTGAAGCAACTAAAGTGGTCACGCAACTAGAGTTTGTCATTCTCTTTCGAGTAATAACACTCTCGAAACATGCTTACACATTAAAAACTTTTGGAAATTCAATTAATCAAGTAACTAAAGCAAATGTTAATCTCTCTCGAGTACTAACACTTTGCAATGATGCTCTCGCACTCAAATTCAATTCTGCTAATCGTATGTGAGCCTCTAGTAGTATATCTCTCGATCATACTCCTATTGCATAAAATTAATCCATGATATCGGCCGATTACACAAATTAAACATCAAAACATAATCAATTAGAATTATCCATAACCAATCAAACCACTGTAAAAATCATACCAAGATTATAGTGCAAACATGGCTTCCCCTTAATACCCTAGAAACGACTACTCGCTAATACTAATATTAAAAGCAACAAAAATAATGAAGAACATCATATAAACCATACACTAATAAAAAAGAGAATATACTAAATACCTCAACTTACATTAATGGTGATGAATCCAAACTAATACATCTCATCCTCCAAGAGGGGAAGAGGACAAATCCTAGCTAGAATGTATGTAAAGTAGCGTGTCTCTTTCTACCTAAAACTAATCATCCCCTCATAATAAAATCTGATCCTATATTTAATAATAAATAAAAGTCTTCTAAAATTTAATTAATTTACAAATCGATATCCGTAATGGAATAGGACTCTCCAAATAAAATTCGTAGCTGACTGTTGTCTCCAAATTCTGGGCTGTTCCACTTGGACTCTGATTTATCAATACTTAGAAATAATACAAGCATTAGCAAAAGCAAAAGAAATCCAAACAACACCACCACCAAGCTGCAAGGAGCTCTCGGCCTAGCACAAAAATGGAGGGGGAAATCAAGCATGCCACCATTCAACAATTATAAGATTAAATAGGTGAGTTCTATAATTCATAACTAAGATGTCCTACGAATCTTAGCTTCAAAATCCATTCCATTCAAGAGTTATAAAATCATGAAGTTGATGATGAATAGTAACTCATGATTTTCATGTTTTGTTTTCTTGATTTTATGGCTTCCAAAGGATGTTCTAAGCAAGGTTCAAGACCTGTGAGGAATTAATATCATTCTTAAGTTTCAAATAAAGGTATAATCCTTGAACCCCCTTTGATGAATCATGGATTTTGAATGAGTTTTAGTGATGTTATTCATATTTAGAGTACTAGATCTATGTGTGGGTTTTATGAGATGATAAGATAGTTTATATGAACGGAAAGACATTGCTTGGTCTTAGTTCAAGGATAAATAACATGTATGTGTGATTTGGAGTGGATAGTATAATTATTGGAGGGTTTTGATTTTGGAAATATCCGAGTTATAGCTGTCGTAATGCCCGATTTTCGTTAGACCTTAAAACTCGATCATAACAGTTGAGATAATTTTCTGGCCTTGATGAATTTATGACATGACCTTATAGTACTCGAGTCATATCGTTTTGGCGAAAGAATCGAAATAAACGGACTTACGGTTTAGGAATTATGGCCGATTTACTAAAAGTAGTTCGAAACCGTAAATGCGAGTTCGTAATTGAAATTGAAACCCCTTAACGATGCTAATTCAGTGGTGAATCATGGTAATTAAATACTATGGGTCATAAGAAAGGTGTGAGAGAAAACCACATGTCAAACGGATCGTTTTCCGATTTTATAAAAATGTTCGAATCGAGGTTAAGCGCGAACGAATCCCTTAAAAGTACACTTGGTTACAACTTTGGTAAATCACTTAGAACTTATATGACTTAAAAACGTACCAAACGTAAGTGTAATGACATGTCTTGTTAACGAACGAGTGTCAGATCATAACGGTGTTAATGAGAGATAAACTTAGAAAATGTGATTTAGCTTGAGTAAAATATTTACTTGGCATTTCAAAGTGATAAGGTGAATAACCCGGAATGATTTTGGTTATTTATAGATCACCGGACCACCCCGAGTCATGCCAATAGCATAGCGGGAGTACCAGGCAAGTGTTCAAACCTTTTGAACCCGTTGTTGTGATAATATATATGATTGTTGATATACATATGCCATTGCATGCATGCCTGTTTCAAAGTATATTTTGATAACTATCTTGCACTCTGAGACTTGGCTTATAAGCTAGATATGATATATTAGTTATAAGACGGATTTGGTTAAGACCCTTAGTGAAGGGCATATGATCCTCATTCATTCAATATAGACCGGGAGTCGGTATTTTGAAATATAGAGATAGTCGTGGAAACCCGAAGGGATTCCAACGATAGGTTATTATTTATTTTGAGGAATGATATTGATAAAGATTATTTATATTTCCATAAAGTATTAATTACTTGGAAATCATTCGAGGAATGTTATTTAAGTATTATCTCAGTCGAGAAGTACTATTGAATATTACTTTCGAATATTCATTTAAGATTTGAATTACTTAATGAATATTACTTTTGAATATTCATTTAAGGTTGGATTTATTTAATGAATATTATTTATTGAATATCCATTTAAGTAGTTATTTATTTAATGAATATTATTTGAATATTCATCTGAACTTTATTTATTTAATGAATATTATCGTTAATATTCATTTGAGGTATTGATTTAGAGGAATATTATCTTGGAATATTTATTTGAGCTTTATTTCCTTAATAAGTATTATCTTGAATATTCATTTAAGATTGATTCATTTATCAGATAATATTTTGAACATTTATTCGAGGAATTAATTATCTAATAAATAATCTATATATGCTTATTCGAGGGTTAATCATGAGTAATAATTATATTAAGAATACTCTTGAACTATTTCTGGTTTAATAAATATTCTTTGAATATTTATTTAATTATTTTTAACTAGTTCTAAAATGAGATATTTTATTCAAAAATTTCCTTGATATCCAAATACTATGTAAAGTATATCTGAGTCGTGTTATTATTATTTTATCAAGGAAGGTTCTCAAAACTCCATTCTTCATTCGAATCTATCTTCTAAAATATAAGGGAACCTTGCTTGAGAGATGTTATTTCTTTGACTGCCCGGTCATATACTCGTTCAACTATTCTTTTCACTCGCAACTTGGTTGCTAACCATCAAATTGAGTTTGTTTGTTACTTCCTCATCATTCGAGGGGTAAGATTATTAGAATAAGTCAATATCCATTAACAAGCATCAGCTTGGGAAATATTGGTGAATTTTCCTTTCCAACTAGATACGACTACTTTGTGGAGTATTATCAATAAGTATTATACTTGGGGAAAAGGGGACGAGCTTTACGTTTCAGAGTCATGGATTTATTCGAACTAGGAGTATTTGTGTAAGAGGCTGTGGGACAGTCCATCATTAAAAATCTGTGTAAGAGGCTGTGGGACAGTCCATCAGTAAAACTGGTATAAGAGGCTGTGGGACAGTCCATCCTGGAAATAGGGTCCGAGTGGCGCTGGTCCCAACTATGTCCAACCGTTGGCTAGGGAGATCCGGTGTACGTTCTTCCTTCTACATGTAGAGAAACAAATCTTGAGATGCACAACCTATGACTGATCATCGTAGGGTGGTGTCATCTGGCGCGACAATACTCCCGTATTAGTTCATAATCCAAATCTATTTATTTTCTGCAACATTCTCAATGTTGGCAGGGTTGAAAAGTGTTCAAAACTGGAATTGCAATATTTTTTCCTGCAAGTTCCTCTTTTATAATAAATGATAATATCTTGCTTATCTTTTGCTTAACAGATATTTTCGGAGCATATATATTTTTTTGAGTTACCTTGTAACTTCCTTGTTTACATTATACTGGCACTATCTTCGTAAATGCATGGCATATGATTACAAAGATATTATGAACTGTTGTATATTATCACTGTTTGGTATATTCTTTTTGGTGGGCTATTGCCCACCCTTGCTTTATTTATCTATATCACAACAACAGCTAGATCTAATGGCCCGCACAAAGCACAATCGGTGCGAGTAAGTGATCGTCGTCAAGGGATTAACCACTGAGATCATAGCTACCATTGCTGAAGAGGAAGCTATTGGTAGGCTAGTTGGTAGCATTTGAGTATCAAATGTATTTATTATGCGACATATACAAATGGATGGCAAAGAGTATGTAATGATTAAATTGTAAATCTTTTGGGTTGTAAGAACTCAATCTTGCGACTAATAATATTTGTTAGTTACTCTGATTTCATCTCTGGGACTATAACTGGTTGTGTGTGTGTGATGTGATACTATTGCGGGGTCATAGCATGCTGCTTATGTATTTTGATGCAAGTCAAGTATTATTGATGGAATTGAGACCGTAAGGACCCGATGCCTGACCCCGGATCTGGGGGTGTTACAATTTCTCACGTTCATTTCTCTCACCCACACTTCCCTTGCCTCTCACACAGATTCAATTAGGGTTCGACAGGGTCAATTGAAGCTTCTTTCCACAATTTAATTATGGTTCGAGTTTGGTCAATCGAAGTTTGGTTGAAGATTTTTTTTAGGGTTCGAGCTTTGTACACTTAAGGTATAAATCTTTCTTTATATGCTTCGATTGTGTATACTTTGTATTGCCTGCTTCAATTTGTGTATTTGTAGCTTAATTTGACATCTATCTTTCTTCATCTCTCTCTCGCGATCTCTCTCTTTCTTTCTCTCCCTCTCTCTTTGTGTATCTCTCCCCCCTTCTCTCTCCCTCTTTCTATCTCTCTCTTTGTATCTCTGTGTGTCTCTCTCTCCCTCTTTTTGTCTATCTTTTTGCATCTCTTTGGATAAGCCGGAGGTATTTCTTTGCTGAATGTGTTTTGACCAAATGTTACTACTGTTAGAAAAGTTGTGTTAGGCTAAGGTAGACCAGTAGTTTAATCATGATTTTTTGGTGCAACGATCTATTTTCATTAGTCATAAATGGGACGATTCTATTTCTGGTTAAGTTTTTAATTGCATTCTTTAGACATAAGTCAGTAGTTTTTAACAGTCATTGCTTCAGACATCATTTTTATCGTTTTTAAAATGTTCAATTACTCCCTCTCTTTTTTGGGTCCGTAGAAGCATTTTTATTAGGTATATACAAAATTTGACCTACATTTTGTGATGCAATATTTCCATTTCCGGTGGGATACTGTTGGCCAGGAGCGATTTCAGACTATAACGAGCAGCTACTACCGAGGAGCACACGGGATATTCATGTAGTGTTGATATTATTCATGTAACAAATATGATATTATTAAAATTTCAGTCAATTCTGCTTCTAATTGGTGTTGATATGGAGTTTTAAGTTCCAGTTTCATCACACATGTCAATTTGATGCATATCAGAATGGGACATTATTCAAAACTATCAATAGAAAACAAAACAGAAACATAGAGTCAAAGATAGGTATGGAATCATCTGAATATTGCATCTTGTGTTTGATTACGCTATCTGAAAATTAATTACCTTTATTTGCAACACCAGTAACGTGGAAGCAGTCTATAGGTTCCGTCATTCTTTTATATTTTCATGTTTTGTAGAGATTTTGAGTAATGCTCTTTTTACTTGCTTAGTCCTTATGTAATGGCCCTTGCTACAGATTGTCTACATTGTTACTGACATGGAAAGCTTCAATAACTTCAAGCAATGGGTTAGTGAAATCGACAGATATGCAAATGACAGTGTCTGCAAGCTTTTGGTGGGAAACAAAGTGTGATTTGGTTGAGAACAAGGTTGGAAGCATGCCAATACCGAGTTTGTTATTTTCCCCTTAAACACAACCTCTTGGTAAAAAAAAAGTAGTTTCGGAGAGGGGATAAATGCATGTCTGGCGGTATTTGTGAACTTTTGTGAATATGGTGTGGGTGTTTGCATCATCTCACAGTATTAATGCACATAAAACAAGATATAATTATTGCTCATTGCTACCCTTGAAATAATATCGTACCGAAACATGTATCAAAAATATACTAACCATTTAAAAACCATTGCAGTAGTTGTCGTCTCATAAAAGCTGATACATAGGGTCAATGATGTGTTTTATTGTTTTGAAGTACTATGGAATAAAAGAAGGCATTATTGGCACTCATCTTACAACCATAATTTTATTAAAACTAATTCTGGTTATTGACAGCTGCAACCTGATGACATAAGAATTGATTATATAGAAACTCTCTTTCTCTTCCTCCCTCCCCCCCCTCTCTCTCTCTCCCTTTCTCCCCCCTTCTCTCTCCCTCCCTGCCCTTCTAGATAGTTTGGCAAGTAAAAATTGAAGTAAATATATTCATGATGTTGGTTAACAAATTAGTCCTGTAAACTTTGTTGTATTATCTTTTATTTTGAATATTTTTTTTATAAATGTTACAAGTTTTTAATTGTGATCATTGGACATTTCTTTGAGCTGATGTGTTTCTTTTCGACAGGCGGGTTTATGCAACAAGTATTAGGCTCCATTTTATTTTCCCGATTTTCTAATTTTATGGCATATTTTTTATTTGAGGAAAATTTTTTCCTGATAGTTTAGTACTACTTTGTTTAATGAACATGATGATGGGAGTTTAACGTCTACTTGTATAATTATATAGAAACTTTATAGAATCCAAGAAAACTCTCTGTGGTTGAAATAACAACTGTGGTTGAAACTCTCTGTCATACAAAAGCTGAGGGTAAAGATACCTACGATAATAGGGTCTTTACTTTTACTATGTAGCTCTTTAAATATATGTAGCTCTTTACTTTATAGATGTTTTGATTTTGTCTTATAAGAGTTAACGTTTCAATCTAGATAGGAACTGGTAAAACCTATTTTCTAATGGAGAATGCTGCTATCAAAAAATTAGTACAATATAGATAGTCAGGATTAATGATGTTTCTAAGACAGAGAAGTAATCAGTTTTTAGTAATATGTTTTCAGGGCCACAGTGAGGCTGCTGCAAGTGAGAGAAGTTGCAAATTCTGTTTCTGAAAAGCAAGAAATGGAGAGAGAACATTGAAGGATAAACTAGAAGATAGACTTCCGAGGGTAACACTATGTTTATTTATTTTTGCATATACTTTTGCCTCCACCTAGAACATACCACAAGTTTATAATGGATTGATAGTGGAGCTCTAAAGAGGCTCGGGTAAGGTTGTGCATGCCAAAATCACCTTTTTGTATGGGTTCTAATTGTTTACTTTTCCACGAACCCTCATATACAATTTGGATTATCATAAGCCTT
This sequence comes from Saposhnikovia divaricata, assembly GCA_036435485.1. Taxonomy (NCBI): domain Eukaryota; kingdom Viridiplantae; phylum Streptophyta; class Magnoliopsida; order Apiales; family Apiaceae; genus Saposhnikovia; species Saposhnikovia divaricata. Next base: position 134,870,164 of record CM071595.1, read on the forward strand.
ACATATTACCAACATGTGGAATAAATTAAATACAGGCAAAGAGGCAAAGAGGCAAATAGCTGCATATATTATGCAGAGAGCAAAGATCCAGAATTTTGTTCCGGTTAATTGGATAAAGCGACAGCAAGCTAACCACCTATCTAGAAAATTAGCAAGGCATGTAGTTCCTCTACTATTATCTTCTGATATGTATTTTTAAGTTGGTGAATTTTTTTTCCATTTTCTTGTTGAAACCAAATATGCACTTGTAAGAGTATTGATAGCTTGAATTTTCTTATAATGTTTATTGTAGCTTAAAGTTTCAAAATATTGTATTTTGAACATGCGCTGGCTAGGTCTACTGAGAAGTTCATTGAAGAGTTTGAATTAATTGTAAAAGATGCAGAATCATTGGCGGAGGATTTGGTGTCCTGCCATCTTCAGCTCTCCATGATGCAAAAATGCAAGCCAACTCAAGGAGATGCTAGTACTCTTACTTTTGACTTGAAGGCAATATAGAAATTGCATAGTACCATTTGAAATTACGAAGTGGTTGTTTAAAATGAACATACTATCTTCAAAGGGGTTCCCTTTGGTTAGACATGTAAATCAAGAACCATATAAAGTAAAATTTCATTTAAAGCTTCGATATTTATAAAATAAATAATTATCGATTACAAATATGACAAAAAAATAACCTTCAATAATGACCCAAATCGTCAAATAGACGACACCAAAATATCCCAAAATTTTTCATCATAAATATATTAGTCATCATAAATGACATTACATTGCTTCTTAAAAGCACAAATATGCCACCAATTATGGCCTCCAAAAATGGTACAATTATGTCACCAATTATAGCCTTCAAAAATTGTACAAAATTCGTCCACTGACGACAGATAACAGAAACCCAGATATAGTACAAGCCATAAGGCACAAGACATCCAACTAAATTGACATAGCCATCAAAATATTTGTTGTTTTAAATTTGAAATAAAATAATTATTAAAAGATTTCATTTAAGAGCAATAAAAACAAATATTGACATTCAACAGCAACTAACCCATCTATTGAACCCACGGTCATTCATCTTTTGATATGAATCGTCGAATTGATCGACAACTTAGTTATGTGTATATATCAGTAAAATGCAAGATTTATGGGATTAGCAAGAATTTGAATTATTATTAGTTATAGAGATGAATCATGTTGATTATTGAGTAAGAACTAAACAGAACAAAAGATCAAAACACACAAATCAAAGTATAAAATCCTCTTTAACAAACCAATAGGATTATAACAACATAATCCATCTCAAAATAAAATTTTCTACGATCTTAACAGAAAAGAAGATAAGTTTAAGCACGTAAATTTTATAAATATTAAAATCAACAACAAAAGGGTAAGCAATCAAATCTCAAAAATTGATAACTCTAAATCTTGTGTATATATGTGTGTATATATGGATGAGGAAAGATAAACAATAACTGAAACCCTAATAGAAAAATTATCGGAATCTTGGCTGAGTCCGTCGATCGGCGAGCGAAACGGCGATAAATGATACCGAAGATGCGTTGAACCAAACCAAACCTGCTTAGGAGAAAAGTCTTGACTCTAATGTGTCCTCTGCTAATTGCTCTCTAGTCATATTGATTGAACTTGCAAATTGAGGAAAAAATACAAGATCAAGAAGGTTAAAAAATTATAATGTTTTGATTAAGGAAGCAATCAAGATTTGATTGTAGGAGAGCCTCTAATTGATTGTGAAATAATTAATAAAATATTACATTCCAACCCTATTGCCTTGTTTATTATTAATTACTTAGCCTCTAGATATTTCACAATCCATCAACGTGCATGACATTCTGACATATTATCATTAACCAATTTCTCGGATAACGTGAGAACAATTTCATACTTTCTCGAACTTACTGGAACATCGTTCATAGTCGATAATAATTGCGTAAGTGCACGAGAAATACCGGTCAGGAAAGACAACGGAAAATCACAAAAAAAAAATGATATTTTTGATAATTTCATGTAAATTTACCATTAACATAAATTTTAATACGCCGTGCAATAAAACATCTCATTTGAAAAACCTGATATTTTTATCTCTAATCAATGGGATAAATCACGATAGTAAATCAATCAAATTGAATGAAATTGATGGATACGAGAAGATCAAAGAAATATAGAAATACTAAAATCTAATAAAGAAATACAGACAAAACGTGAAAATTACAAGAAATAAAGGTAAAATGAATTGTTTAAATATCTCGTATCAATGAGTCAAATGAAAGTAACCAACTAGTAAGAGCTGGTCTATTCTCGTCTCTGGTATATGAGAATAAATATTAATTTATAAGACATAAAAATTTACTTATATAAAAATTGAGAGTAATCAAATATATAAGATTTATTGATATATAAAAGAAGGAAATTGGTCCAGATCCCCCAACGTACATCCCCTGCCATTAATGTTTCATTGTGCATACCCATGTTCCATTGCAGGTGTTCACAATGAAACATTGCGGGTGTCAGTTTTAAAAAATTGAATAAAATAAGAATAAAGATCAAAAAATTAAATAAAAATAGAAAAAAAATCCTAAATTTAATTTAAAATTTATACACATCCAAGTATTCATGGTAACTATTTTTGTGATGAATCTTACCTAATTTTTTAATAATTTGATTTTTCCCTCATTTTTAAGTAGTTTGTAGAATTACTTGATAAATTAAATAAAATTAAGAAAAAATTTCAAAATTTGATTTAAAATTCACACACAATCAAGTAGTCGTACTAACTAATTTTGTGATGAAGTTTACCTTATTTCCACTAATTTTATATTTATTTGATTTTCCTTCCATTTTTAAGTGGTGTGTAAAATAAATTAAAAAAAGTAAATAAAAATAGGAAAAATGCCAAATTAATTTATTATTTTTTAAAATATTGGGAATATCACTAAATTAGATATACATTGACATACGTGTGGTTGGATCGTCGATAAGTTTTTTTAAAAAAAATAGAAACAACAATCCGGGACAAAGCACTAGTTAGCAGTACGGGTCAAATCGATAGTTGACTATCACTTTTACCATCCAAATTAATTTATTATTTTTTAAAATCTTGGGAAAATCACTAAATTAGATATATATTGACATACGTGTGGTTGGATCGTCGATAAGTATTTTTTAAAAATAGAAACAAAAATCCGGGACAAAGCACCACTACGCCATAGATGACTTTACACGACATTTTAGCATGGTGTTGCCGTCTGAAAAAGTGATGTCGTAGCTATTTTTATCCTTACCTATTACAACACCAAGTATTTGTGTTAGCCTAGACATGAAAAGTGTTGGCGTAGTGTTTTATAATGTATTATACTATTATGTATTTATTTTTATTTTTTTATTTTAAATTATACTATTATGTATTTATTTATTTTTTTGGAATTTGAATTGGAGAGAATGGTATTTTTTTTGTAAAGTAATGTATTTTTCAATAATTTTAAAATTAACAATTTTAAAATTTTTACATTTTTTAATTAAGAAATTGTATATATGTATTAAAAATAATTTACAATAAATAACACTTTACATAAAAAGTAAAAAAGTTATGAAATGAATTTATTTATTATATCAAAAATATTAAATTAAATAGGAATGAAAAGATGATTTTTTTGAATAATTTTAAATTGAAAATATTTTGTTAAAAAAAGTTTTCAAAAAATGAAATAATTACAAAACTTGAGAAAAAAAAGATAGCACGAATGTTGATGAAAATAGGTTGAGCGGCAAATTATACCGCCTGTTTCGACAATTATTGCCCTAATAATAAGTCAAAGCAAAGACCCCCAGTTTAGGGATTTAGGGATTATTTACAACCCACAGCCGCTCACTTTCATAACGTAATTAGGGATTACAGCTTCAATTGGGGATTCAAGCATGGCACTACAAGAAAAACACGATCATACAACGCCTAAAACACAATGGTTAAAAAAACCGTTGTCCCAAAATTTTATACAACGGTGGATTGACTATTCACAAAAAACTGTTGTGTTAGATGCTGAACAGACAACTATTATCCATGTTTTTGCAAACTGTTGTCTATGTGGAGTCCTCCAATTTAGTAAGACAACTGTTCTTAAATTGCAATGTTGTCTTACATCTTTAACACAACACTTCAAAACCGTTGTTAATAAACTAACTAATAGTAGCCTGAGACAACAGTTTTGGTCTTTACGTTGTGTAATTCAAACAACTGTTTATTATAACCATTGTCTGAATAAATTTAAATAACGGGTCTTACATACCATTGTGAAAAGGAAAGCTTACAGACAATGGTTTTACGAAACTGTTATCTGAACTATCGAAAAATTTGAATTGAATTGGGTGGGAAATAATGAAATTTTTGGTGGGAAATAATGAAAAAATTTGAATTGAATTTGGCGGGAAATAATGAAATTTTTTAATCGAATTTGGTGGGAAATTTTAAAACATTCAGACAACAGTTTTCTGATAAACAAAATGTTGTGTGATAGTGAAGCACAACAACAGTTTTTTCATAAAAACCGTTGTGTAGTGTGTTACACTTTTAAATCGTTAAACAACAGTTTGCGTGTTTTACTACGTTTTTGTTAAAATCTCGTACAACCCAACCTTTTTATTTTTTAATTATTTTTTCCCAACACTAAAATGAGTGTTTATTAACATTCGTACGGTTCGATCGTTGAAGAAATCATTTAAAAAAAAATATTCAGTGAATGTGGATCGTAACCGGAATTGAAGCATCACTTTTACTACATCTTTGTTAAAATCTCGTACAACCCTGTCTTTTTATTTTTTGATTATTTTTTCCCACCACTAAAATGAGTGTTTATTAACATTCGTACGGTTCGATTGTCGAAGAAATTATTCAAAAAAATTATTCAGTGAATTTGGATCGTGTCCCGTTATAGGAAACATCACTTTTACTACATCTTTGTTAAAATCTCGTACAACCCGGTCTTTTTATTATTTGATTATTTTTTCCCACCACTAAAATGAGTGTTTATTAACATTCGTATGGTTCGATCGTCGAAGAAATCATTCAAAAAAATTATTCAGTGAATCTGGATCGTGTCCCGTTATAGGAAGCAACACTTTTATTATATTTTTACTTAAATCCCGTACAACCTGACCTTTTTATTTTTTGATTATTTTTGTCCAGCAATAAAATGAGTGTTTATTAACATTCGTATGGTTCGATCGTCGAAGAAATCATTCAAAAAAATTATTCAGTGAATCTGCATCGTGCCCCGTTATAGGAAGCATCACTTTTCCTACGTTTTTGTTAAAATCTCGTACAACCCGACCTTTTTATTTTTTGATTATTTTTTCTCAACACTAAAATGAGTGTTTATTAACATTCGTACGGTTAGATCATCGAAAAAAACATTCAATAAAATTATTCAGTGAATCTGGATCGTGTCCCATTACAGGAAACATCACTTTTCTCAACACTAAAATGAGTATTTTTTTCGATGATCCAACCGTACAAATGATAATATATATTGAATATAGTGATGTGCAAAAAAATTAAAATATTTAAAATTATTCTAGTATGAGTTTATATTATAAACTCACCAAAAGTACTACTACTTCTAACTAGTCTCGCCCCGATTGAACGTAATATATTTTTTAAAAATCATTTTCCAACAAAAAAAACTATACGAATAATAATATATATTTATTTTAGTGATGTGCCAAAAAAATAAAAAAAAATTAAACTAATATTCTATAATATTTAGTAATATTAATAGTATTATTTATATCTATTTTATAAGTTTCAACCAAATATTTCCACAACAAATTCCCCCCCCCCCCGGTCTTATTCCCAATTATTTAGATCTTCCCCCCAATTATTCACATCTCCCCCACCCCCCCCCCCCAAATTATTCACATCTCCCACCTTTTTTCACATAAACACCTCACTCACACATCTCTTTCTCCCCAACATCTCTCTTGCTGCTCACCTCTCCAGACTCTATCTCACCATCTCCGACTCTCTCTGGCTGCTCACCTCACTAGCCCTCTCTCTCTACTCACTTCCCCCTCTCTCTCTGACAAACCATCTCCTCCTTGAATAAGAACCCTAGTTTTAGGGCTTGAAAAAAATACAAACACTGAATCCTCCAAATTGTTTTTGAATTAGGCAAAATCGAAGCTTAATTGGCTCGATTGGATGGTGGATTGTTTCATCTCTAACTGTTAGAGTTTCAATCTTTGGATTAGTATTTTAACTGATTAGGGTTTCAATTTGGGTTTTGGGTATTTGATATTGTGTCATATTTAATTGTGTCATAAAATTTTAGAAAAAGGTTCGGGAAGATGGTAAGCTTCTACCTGAGTTTGAAGATGCTGAAGAGCGTAAGTGACTATCGTCTGTTTTAATTATAGTTCTAACGTGCATGTTCTTTAATTTCAATATGGTCAAATTGATTTGAGGTCAAACTGCTCTAATGGTTAACCATTGTTTTGCCGAGGAATTATATGAAGCTTTGAATCTTCTTCTGGAAATTGATTTGGATGTAGACCGGGGTTAGTACGTTTCCTTAATATTTCTACCTACAAAATAATCAGACAAGACTAGGTAAATATACCGGCCTTCTTAATTGTTTGCTTATAAAATTTTAATGCAGAGAACATGTGCAGTTGTCACTACGTTGCACATAGTTTTATGGCTTCAGTTGTGAATGTAAATGTCCTGTATTTTATGTACTTGGTTAATTTGTCCTGTACCGATTTTTATAACCTTTGCAGCAAATATATTTCTGATATGCTTAGGATTATGTTGTAACAAGATGGTACAGAGCTCCTGAATGGTGTGGATCATTCTTCTCTAAGGTATAATAAATCACTTCTTTCACCTGTATGGTTTTGTAAACCAATAAATTGCAATGCATTGTTGTAAGAATGTTGTGATAGTGTTATTGGAGTGAACTTAATTTGGCTACTTTGTTGCTATATGTAGTACACACTTGCAATAGACATCTGGAGCATTGGCTGCATATTTGCTGAACTCTTGACCGGAAAACCCCTCTTCTAGGGAAAAATGTTGTCCATCAGTTGGACATTATGATCAATTTAACCACGGCAGCTTGCAGGGCCCTTTCACAAGTAATTCATTCCTCAAGTATTCATTGCTTCAGTTTTACATTCATCGAGATTTAAATTATACTATTTGATAGATGGAGGTCTAAACATGTGTGACCTTTTAGGTAAAAAGTATATATCAAGTTTTGGTGTTATTCAATTTGCAGGCCTACATTTTGTGTCTATTTTGCCAAAAGTATTGGATTGTCTATCCACAAAGTTCGTGCCATCGATAAGTCTAAACAGAACTGGTTATTATTTTTCGTAGGATAATGAGCTTGTGAGCAGAGTATATATTCACAACGAAGAGGTAGTGATTAAAATTTAATTAATATCATTCAACTACAGCGGTTTATGTTTATGTTGTTTCTAGTACATAATCTTGATCAAAATAAGTTATTAGGAGAAGAAACAATAGTTCTCGGAAAAAAATAAAATATATTCCTGGTCCTTGCATTTCAATCTCCCACTTCTACATGATATGAAGTGTGGTACCTTTATATAGTAATATAAATGAGCTATATTGGTGTCTCATCTTCAGGCTCAGGTTATGTTCTGTGAGATCTATCCTGGTGGTTATCCAAAGACAGGCTCAACCTATTGGGACGTCATTTAAATTTCTGTTGTGAGACGTCATTTGAAGCACCTTCATGATTTGTTAGAACAGGTAATAATTTGAATTCTGTTTCTAGTTAGAGACCTTAGTTCTCATAGCTTTTACTGTCTATAATGAAACCCTTTTACCCTGTATCAATCCTGTAATTCTATAAATACATCTAGGTTGGTTAAAATCCTGGAAAGTGATAAAATCTTTAAAGCTCAAATGGAGTTTATGTGATGTTTATGCGAGGATCTGATTGATGCTCCAACTGTTGTGGTAAGCGGTCACCATGGAAAGCTCCACATTTAAGGACTTCAAACGATCATTGATGAGAGCGGCGGACGAGAGCATGATCCAATTGCTGCAATTGTGCTTCCTTGGCAATTAGAGATAGTTCTTGTTTCTATTCAGACATTTCCCTATGTAAACAGAATTTATATAATTTTTTTATGATTTATTATTCAAGTTTTATGCTCCTTTAATTATACTTATTTATTGCATTGTGTAAGACTCATTTTTGATATATATAAACCATTGTGTGTGAAATTGAAACACAATACAAGAGCAAAAAAAACGGTTATACCAATGTAAAAAGAACGACACCTATTCAATGGTTATAAACATTGTCTTCTAACGCATCCTACAACAATTTAAATATAAAAAACACTTGTCTGTAGATGGAAAAAACAATAGTTTAAATTAAACAAACTATTGTGTATAGTACCAAACAATAATGGACAAATTCTACCAGAATGTTGTGTGATTTCCATTCATACAAGTGTGTATTCAATTAAAACTATTGTGTATAATTCTAAACAATAATGGACAAATTCTACAAGAATGTTGTTTGATTTCCATTCAGACAAGTGTGTATTCAATTAAAACTATTGTGTAGCATCTAAACAACAATGGTTTCTAAATCGAGTGTTGTTGTTTCTGGCTATTACACAACGCGTCTAGAGATGAAGTCATTGTCTTTCGTAATTTTTAACAACAATTTAAAACTGTTGTGTTACCTTCTTCTATCCATCGGGTAAATAACCATTGTCTGATTTCAATCAGACAACTGTCCGATAGACAACGAAAAAAATGGAGGTCAGACAACGGTGAAAAACAGTTGCAGGATCGAGTTTTTCTTGTAGTGTGGAGTATCTGTTAGAACTTCAATACTTCAATTAGGGCTTGAAAATTTGGGTTTAAGCTTAACGTATCCTTCTCCCCAACTTTAATTTGCAAATTTGTTAATCTTGTGTTGCAAATTTCTGTTAAGGTATCCTTCTGCCTCTCTGCATCTCTCTCCCTATCTCCCTCTCCCCCTCAATTACTTTCTCTGTCTTTCTCTCCCTCTTTCTATCTCTCTCCATCCCCCTCTCTCTCCCTCTTTATGTCTCTCTCTCTATTGTGCTTATACATATCTGTATGTATATATGTATGCATATATAAAACTTTGTTTTAATGCAAATTAGTTTAGCTTAAAAATTACAATTGATTGTGTTTATATTGTTTGGCGCTTAGATATATAAGAGGAGAAAAGATAATGTTTAACAAATCATTATAAACTAGTTTTTGCGATTGGATTTTTATCACAGGTTTGAAGTTTAAGATAGTTTGTGATAGAGGTTTACGTATTATGTGTAAGTTTTTGTTACATTTTGTTGGAGTTTGATGATTGAATGCTCGGATAACATAAATGTTTGATCCTTTACATTTGAAATTTGGAGGTTTTTATATTATGGAATTACTATACATTTGTTGGAGGAGGTGCTGTAAAATTGTTTCGGTTATGTTACAGGCTAAAGGGATGTCTGCTAAATATTCACCTGAAATGGAGCTCACAAGTTTAATAGCTCTATGTCCACTGGATGGTCGTTATTGGAACAAAGTAAAGGACCTGTCTCTTTATTTTAGTGAATATTGGCTAATACACTTCGGGGTTCTAGCTGAGGTATTTGAGTTAAATTGATGACAACAAAGAATGATTTGAAAAATAGACACTGTTTATGCTGATGTCTCAGTACATAATTTTTGTAAATCTATGTGATGCTTGTGTACCAATTTAGTTTCTTAGTCAATTTTGGTGACTTGTGTATGCAGAGGTTCTTGCAGCAGTACAATGAAGTTGAACTTTCTGCACTTGGAATGGGTATTATATCTTATCCCTCCTTTATTTTATTTCCTGTGAATAATCACTTTAATTTTCATCTAAAGGAAGCTATTGAAAGAATGTGTCCTTTTTTAATGATTGAGAAGTATCTTCTTTCTATAATTTCTATAGGAGCACTTGGAATGGGCAGTGCTTTCTTCTAACTTCCTTCTGGTTGTTCATCTATTTTAGCCATTGCAATCCTTCTAACTTCCTTCTTTCAATAATTTTGTAACATATTGATAGTCCAAGCTGAGATTTACGACATTTTTTTGATATTTTGATTGTTTGGAAGGCATCAAGCTATGGTCCTCTTGTTGATATAAAACCAACTTCTCTTAGTGTTATAACAATTTAGCTCTACCATAAGTCTCAAGAAGGACAGAGTTTTACTTCGGAATATATATTAGTACTCAGTGGTCTAGGAAAGAAGTGAAAGAAGGTTTTTTTTTCCTGCAAGATAAGTGCTATCAAAATTTTTGATGTGGTTACTCTTATCACTTATAATGTTTGTATATTATGTTATGCCAACTTTATTCATATAATTTATTTAGATGTTGGCTCATGGATCTACCATATAAGTATTACTACTGTTATATTGCTGAAACTTGTTAATGACACTAATGCATCCCTTCCCTTATTTCTATACCTCTCTGTATTTTTCTTCAGGCATGTTTTGTTGGAGAGGATGTAGAGTCGATATTACACAAACTTCTTACAGAAGGTATGGTGCACTAAGTCTTAATCATAGTTCTGATGGTGGGAAAAAATTTTATCTTTCCCAGCTTTGAACATTTACAATCTTTGTTTTACTGTTTTCAGCATATATGGTGTAAATTACTAACTTATTGATCTTGTTAAAAGCCCTCGCATCGAAGATGGCCCCTGATACTCGTGTAAATTGTGTTGCACCTGGTTTCGTACCACTCGCATGAATGAGTACATCTCAACAAATGAACTGCTTGTAAGCTTTCTAAGTTTAATTTAGCTAGCTGTTTTAACTCTTGAAGAAAAGGAAGAATAAGAAATTGTGGTCATTTTTCAACTTTTACTATCACTACGCCAGAAGTGCTCATATGCAATGCTTTTAGAAAGTGTTTCACTGAAAGTGTTTCTTTAGATATGAAATTTTGGCTCTAATGCAACAGAAACTGAACTGGTGTTGCATTACATATAATTTAGTGTTGCATATTACCCACGGTGTTTCACATAATGCAACACTAACTGCTGGCGTTGCATTAGGTATATTTTAATTTTAAAAAATGTTGACATGGCAGAAGTGGGGTCCACATGTTCTGATGTGGCATTTACTGACGTGGCATGTGTGGGCCCCACAATTGCTGACGTGGCAGATGTATGTCCCACGTTTGTTGATGTGGCATTTGCTGACGTGGCAGAAGCATTGCATTATGTGACAACAGTGTTGCATTTGCTGTTCTGAAGTGTTGCATTAGCTAGTTTTTTAATTATCATAAATGCTGACGTGGCAGGAGTGGGGCCCACCAATGCTGACGTGTCAGTGTGGGGCCCACATGGATGACGTGGCAGGCTCCCACAGATGCTGATGTGGCATGTGTAGGGCCCACAATTGTTGCCGTGGCAGATGTGGGTCCCACATTTTCGGACGTGGCATTTGCTGACGTGCAGAAGCGTTGCATTAGGTGACAGCATTGTTACATTTGCTATTCTGAAGTGTTGCATTAGCTAATTTTTTAATTATATTAAATGGTGACGTGGCAGGAATGGGGCCCACCAATGCTGACGTGTCGGTGCGGGGCCCACATGGATGACGTGGCAGGATCTCACAGATGCCGACGTGGCATGTGTGGGGCCCACAATTGCTGACGTGGCAGATGTGGGTCCCACATTTGCAGACGTGGCAATTGCTTACGTGGCAGAAGCGTTGCATTAGGTGACAACAGTGTTGCATTTGTTATGCTGAAGTGTTACATTACCTACTTCTCTTACCGGATTGATGAATCTATTATTTAAAATTATTTTTTCGACGTTCCGATCGGACGGATGGCAAGATACGACGATTTTAGTGAAGCGGTAAATTTATAAAAAAAATTAGCTAGATGTATTTGGTTTGGTTTTATAACGGTCAAAGTAGACTTTCCTTTTAACTTGTCTTGTCCCGAATGATGAATCAATTTTTTTTAATTATTTTTTGGACGTTCTAAACGTACGGATTTCATGATCTAACGATTTTAGTGATGTGGTAATTTTTTAAAAAATTTGCTAGAAGTATTTGGTTTGGTTTTATAACGGTCAAACTGGTCAAAGTAGAGTTTTCTTTTAACTAGTCTTGTCCCGAATGATGAATCTATTTTTTTAAATTATTTTTTCGACATACCAAACGTACGGATGTCATGATCTAACGATTTTAGTGATGTGGTAATTTTTTTAAAAATTTGATAGAAGATTTGGTTTGGTTTTATAACGGTCAAACCGGTCAAAGTAGAGTTTTCTTTTTACTAGTCTTGTCCCGAATGATGAATCTATTTTTGTAAATTATTTTTTCGACCTTCCAAATGTACGGATGTCATGATCTAACGATTTTATTGATGTGGTAATTTTTTAAAAAAATTGCTAGAAGTATTTGGTTTTGTTTTATAACGGTCAAACCGGTCAAAGTAGAGTTTTCTTTTAACTAGCCTTGTCCCAAATGATGAATCTATTTTTTTAAATTATTTTTACGACGCTCCAAATGTACGAATGTTATGATCTAACGATTTTAGTGATGTGGTAATTTTTTTAAAAAAATTTTAGAAGTATTTGGTTTGGTTTTATAACGATCAAACCGGTCAAAGTAGATTTTCCTTTTAACTAGTCTTGTTCGGAATGATGAATCTATTTTTTTAATTATTTTTTCAACGTTCCAAACATATGGATGTCATGATCTAACGATTTTAGTGATGTGGTAATTTTTTAAAAAATTTGCTAGAAGTATTTGGTTTGGTTTTATAACGGTCAAAGTAGAGTTTCCTTTTTAACTAGTCTTGTCCCGAATGATTAATCTATTTTTTTTAAATTATTTTTTTGACGTTCCAAACGTACGGATGTCATGATCTAACGATTTTAGTGATGTGGTAATTTTTTAAAAAAATTGCTAGAAGTATTTGGTTTTGTTTTATAACGGTTAAACCGGACAAAGTAGAGTTTCCATTTAACTAGTCTTGTCCCGGATGATGAACTTATTTTTTTTAATTATTTTTTCGATGTTCCAAACGTACGGATGTCATGATCTAATGATTTTAGTGATGTGGTAATTTTTTAAAAAAATTGCTAGAAGTATTTGGTTTGGTTTTATAACGGTCAAACCAGTCAAAGTAGAGTTTCCTTTTAACTAGTCTTGTCCCGAATGATGAATTTATTTTTTTTAATAATTTTTCGACATTTCAAACGTACGGATGTCAAGATCTAACGATTTTAGTGATGTGGTAATTTTTTAAAAATATCTCAAGATGTATTTGGTTTGATTTTATAATGGTCAAATCGGTCAAAGTAAACCTTTCTTTTAACTAGTCTTACGGAATGAAGAATCTATTGTTTAAAATTATTTTTTTGACGTTCCAAACATACGGATGTCAAGATCTAACGAATTTAGTTGTGTGGTAATTTTTTTAAAAAAAATCCTAGATTTATTTTGTTTGGTATTATAATGGTCAAACCGATCAAAGTAGACCTTCCTTTTAACTAGTCGTACAGAATGAAGAATCTATTTTTTTTAAAATTATTTTTTCAACGTTCCAAATGTACGGATGTCAAGATTTAACAATTTTAGTGATGTGGTAATTTTGTAAAAAATTCCTAGATGTATTTGGTTTGATTTTATAATGGTCAAACCGGTCAAAGTAGACATTCCTTTTAACTAGTCATGTCCCGAATGATGAATCTATTTTTTTTAATTATTTTTTCGACGTTCCAAACGTACGGATGTCAAGATCTAACGATTTTAGTTATGTGTAATTTTTTAAAAAAATTACTAGATGTATTTGGTTTGATTTTGTAACGGTCAAACCGATCAAAATATACCTTCCTTCGAACTAGTCCGTTCCCGAATGATGATTATATTTTTTAAAACTATTTTTCGATGATCCAACCGTGCGAATGTTAATATCGAATGGTTAAAGTTTTGATCTATCACATTTTTAAAATTTTTAAAGTTTTATAATTTTTGAATTAAAATAAATAAAATAAAATTATATGTAAAAATGATTTCTTCGACGATTTTATATATTTTTACATGAACATGATATTTATTTATGTTAAAGTGATAAATTTTTTAATTTATACTATATATTAATACATGTGATATATTTTTATTTTTATATTATAATAAATTTAATAATTCAATTAAATTATAAAAGATAACTAGATAAGTAGTAGTAAAGTGTGTTGCCCGAGGTGAAAAATGGGGCGGGCTTTTTCCCCCGAAAAGAAAACTAAACATTTTCATTTCCCCCTGAAACAAAAGTATACACATCCAAACAAAACATTCCGCTCCTGCTCTCTTCTCGCTCTTTCTCTCTCTCGACCGGAAGAAGCCCTACAAGAAATGGTTTCTGTGGTAACAAATTTTCTAATCCATATCGCGATCTCTCCCATCTGTAAATTTGCATCTAATTTTGTTACTCACAATTTGAAACCCTAGATTATGAATCACTTTCACATATACGAAGCAATTGGCCATGGAAAATACTTGGTATCGCTTTTGATTTCAACTTATTGCTTTTAATTTGTGCTTATTGCAATCAATTTAGTATATATTTTCGTATTAATGTGTTTTGTGTGTTTTTAATTGTAGACTGTGTATAAGGGGAGGCAAAAGAAGAGTATTGAGTATTTCGCGATAAAAAGTGTCGATGAATCGCACGAAAGCAATTTTACATGAAGTAAGTCTTGAATTGAGCTTATCGATTTAGTTTATTGAGCAATTTGAAGCTGAGTTTGAGTATGTGTTATGTAATTTTTGGGAAGTTTATCTATCAGTAGATTTTGTTACTGTTATTGTAACGTATGTGCTTGAAGCAGATCGTATGTTATTGGCAAATGCTGGTTTTGGGATTGGAAATGTTGCAAGTCTTTAAAACTCTCAAGTGCCATGAGGGAGTTACCATAGGTTGTGAATGGCATCCATTGGAGCAAAGTAAGGTTGCTACTTGTGGATGGGATGGCTTAATCAAGTACTCGTAAGATACTCCATATCTCTATTTACTACTAATAACGGTATTCATATGTTTGCCTTGCTATGTAGGAACTGGGCATGCATACATGAATAGATTGTAAGTAATTTGTTATTTGGAAAAAAAGAAAAGAAAAAGAAGATATGCTGGTGTATTTTTTAAAACAACAAGCATTATACCTTATGTAGTTATGCTTTGATATTTAAGTTTTAAATTGATATGAAATTGGATGTGGCATTTGTAGTGAGTGGGCGGTGAATATTCAACGCGACAGCTATGCATCCTATCATATTTTGCCATTGCTGAAAATGAATCAATTTGGAAGAGAACGCTATAACTTTATGCAGGTATGGAAAGCTTTCTTTTTAATTGTTTCTCCTGCACATAATTTGAAAGAACCAGGTTATGATCAACAATCTCAGCTATACTTGACCTTGGTTTACTTAATTGTATCTATGTTTACTGCAAAGACAACTGAATTATATGTACAAACTTTCTCTTAGTTGACAGGCAAGTGCCTGTCACATCTGGAGTTTGATTTTAAATTCTTATGTGGTCGAAGTATATAATCTGTTGCTGCTATAAAAATTTTCACTCTAAATTCCTTAGTTGAAGAACTTCAATTTGAAGGAGGTTCCTTGAATACCATATGTCACCTTGGATGACTTTATTTGGGATCTTATTATCATACAACATAAACTGGACTTTGTTCCGCCTCACCAGAAAATTGATGTCACTCGTTATATTCCAAAGTGGTTAGAAACTTACAGTTATGTAGAGATAAAGTGTGCAAATGTTGCCGAAGTCACAGGTAGATGTTTTGGGAGAAGTACAGTCTTATTTATACCTGGTTGCTTTAGGTCACAGGTGTAAATCGTATTTTTTATGTAGCGTGGTGTTTTTTACTTGGAAGACTATGAAAGTCATAATTTTGAGTACTTTATAAATCTACAATAGAATTTGTAATGATATAATGAATGAATTCTAAATTAATGTACTGAAAAATAGTATCATTATGCTTAGGCTAGTAGGCAACCAATATCATGGCATACATGCTATATATGTCCTCAGCTTAGTCTTCTAATCTCTAGTATTGGACTTCTAATTTTTATAATTTTCTCCCTTTTCTGAGCAGGGGATTCCTATCTTGTGGTTGGCATAGATGGTGTAGGAACCAAGCTTAAGCTAGCATTTGAAACTGGAATTCATTACACTACTGGCATTGATATGGTAAATAGTAATACCGTATGTAGCTTATAATGCAAAAATGTAACTTTTGTATTTGTTGCTAAAGCACTTTCCTTCAGGTTGCGATGAGTGTCAATGACATTGTTACTTTCGGTGCAAAGCCTTTATTTTTTCTTGATTACTACGCATTAAGTCGAATATTCCAAATGTACAGTTTTCGATTAATTTTACTTTTTGTGTCATTTACAGTTGTTGCTCCAGTGGTCCCTGTTGCTGAATGAATAATGAACAATGGATATGCCGTTGAGTAGAGTAAGATTTTGCTCGAAATTACATTTAGTTCTCTAAATGTTTTGTAAATTACAATCTATATATATGTGTGTGTGAATCTCTATATCACGGTGAAACCCCTGTTTGAATATATTTCCATGTTTGTGCTATGTTTAGGTAACTAATGAACCTAATATGGTTCAGTAGTTACAGGAGACTCGCTCGTGAGAATGACATGTTTCCTAAAAAAACATATTAATACAAAAGCATAGTACATCCTACTTTTTTTGCCAGATAGTTAGCAGGTTTTTTTTGTAGCAGTACGCAGAACACCATATAGGAAGTAGGAAATTTCTAATTAATGTTAATACTCGCAGAATTTATACAGTAATCTGAAATTGAATTCATTTCTTTTGAGAGGCGTAATTTGACACCTGTTTCTCCTGATTTTAAGTAATTAAAAACATAGCAGCTTGAAGAGAAAGTGATAAATATGCATACAAGTTGAAGGTACTATTTTTATATTAAATTACTGGATTAAGTTGCGAATTAACCTTTCTGCAAAACTTTTATGTACAGATATACATTTACTTGCTGTATTTGATAATTTGTAGCTATGGCATGCATGTGTCAGTATGTTCGAAAAGGATACATCCAATTGATTCAACCATTGTTTTTTATCTAGGAGATTTCAACTATGGTTCTGAACTGCTTCAAGGACTTGAATAATTTGCAAACAATAAGGATGGATGGGGCCAAGGTATCTGACATGCAAATCTTCAATCAGGTCATAGTTGCGGGAAAGGAAGCATTTGCAGAATAAAATAACTTATAGTTCTGTTTTACCAGACATCGAAAAAAGAAACTCTCTTTCAAAAGTTTATAACCAAGTATAATTAGAAATTTAGACATAACTAGTATGATGTTGGATTACTTGATGTATGGTGTGTATGGGATGTAAATTATTTGGATGGCTGGTAGGATGATTGAATGTATGTTGAATGTTTTGGATGGGTTTCTTTATGTATGAAACTATATATTGCAGAAATTTTAATCACAGCGTTGCATTTGACATTTTTAGTGTTGCATTTCTAGAACATGGTAATGTTGCATTTGTTAAATATAGTGTTGCTTTTGATAAGATACCATTGTTTTAAAAAGCTAATCAAAGTGTTGCATTACATAGCTGTGGGTCCTACTGCTGACGTGGCACGTGGCCCCACTGCTGACATGGCATGTGGGTCCCACTACTGGCATGACAAGCTAGGCCCCAGTGCTGACGTGGCACGTGGGCCCCACTACTGACGCGGCATGTTGACCCCGTTGCTGACATGGCATCCTAGTGGGCCCTACTGATGATGTGGCATGCCAACTGGACCAATGCTGACGTGGCATGCCAGCGGGACTGTTGCTGACGTGGCGTGCCAGCTGGACCCATTGCTGACGTGGCATGCTTATGGGACCCACATTCGTGACGTGGAATTGGAACAATATCTAATGTCAAATGCAACGCCTTTTTGGTGTTGCATTTGCTTGATGTGGTGTTGCATTACATGTCAGATGCAACGCTTATTGTTGTTGCTTTAAATGCCAAAAAGCGTTGCATTATGGGGTCTAACGAAACGGTCGCGGATGCAACGCCCCCTGGTGTTGCATTTGGTCTAATGCAACGCTTTTTTGGCCTAAAGCAACAGTAAACATAGCGTTGCATATGAGCGTTTTTGGCGTAGTGTATGCTGACCAGTTCAATTCAATTAATTTATGTTAATCTGATCCATATTTTGCACATGTGTATTTATGGGCAACTAAGTTAGTGTGGTACAAGAATTATCCAATGTTTTTCTGTGTTTCTGATTTTATGTATGAAGTTCCACCTCTTGATTTTATGTAGGAAGTTCCACCACTGGGAGTTGACAAAGAAGACAAGGGAAAGCTTGTTGACAAAGTTGAATTGACAAAGTTGAAGGTCCAAGATGAAGTGGATGTGAAAGTGAATAATGTCCGGAAGAACTTTATACATAATACAAAGTGTTGTACATGTTTTCTTTTTTCATTAGTTAGTATTTATGCAATATTTGTAAACTTTCTTTTCTTGTCCTTGTTTTGTTTTGGAGTTATGGATTATGAATTTTGTAATTGGGTTATTAATTCTATTGGTGAAATGAAAAGAACAAATTTAAACTATTTTGTATATTTATATATAAATTGGATATGCATATATTTATAAAAAAATTGTATATTTGAATTTTATTGCAATAAAAGTGTTGTAGTAGTACACATGGGGTCCATATGTGGGACCCATTTTACAACAAATGTGTATCCTATGGCAACACATTTGATTATGTTGCTGTAGATGTAAAAGTGTTGCAACTGACCCTACGCCAACATCGAAAAAGCTAACACCCGAAAAGTGTTGCCGTAGAGATTTTTAATGCTACGCCAATAGTTTTCAGGCCTTCAGCAACAGTTTTGAAGTGTTGCCGAAGGCCATCTATGGCGTAGTGCACTAGTTAGTAGTACATGTTAAATCGATAGTTGACTACCACTTTTACCATCCAAATTAATTTTTTATTTTGTAAAATCTTGGGAATATCACTAAATTAGATATACATTGACATACGTGTGGTTGGATCGTCGATAAATATTTTTTAAAAAATAGAAACAACAATCCGGGATAAAGCACTAGTTAGTAGTACAGGTTAAATCGATAATTGACTACCACTTTTACCATCCAAATTAATTTATTATTTTTTAAAATCTTGGGAAAATCACTAAATTAGATATATATTGACCTACGTGTGGTTGGATCGCCAATAAGTATTTTTTAAAAAATAGAAACAACAATACGGGACAAATCACTAGTTAGCAGTACAGGTCAAATCGATAATTGACTACCACATCCAAATTAATTTATTATTTTTTAAAATCCTGGGAATATCACTAAATTAGATGTATATTGACATACACGTGGTTGGATCGTTGTTATGCTAAAATAAATGACAATTTAAACCGCAAGCGCATGATTCAATCGTTGAATTATTTTAGGTTCATTCCTCGGAGACTAATATTTTCGCCAACCTTAATATTTAACTTAATCGGACTAGAAAGTTGGGAATTTGGAAAATTTTGGATTTTACCAATTAATTCCTAAATGGAAATTTAATCTAATTTTAAAACTAAATTTTATTCTAAATCTAAACTAGTTAATTAAGAGTAAAATGAGCAAAACTAAATTATTCTAACAATTATTAAAAGTAGAAATTTAAATTTAACTAATTTTATTTAAACAAAATTTTAATAAAATTTTTGGCATGACTTGTTCGTAATTCTAACTAGCCAAAAACAAACCAAATTGCCAATAACCAATCTCATAATTCGAATAAATCAGAAAACCAAATTTTTTTTTATTATTCTAAAAGATCAGAACAACAGAAATAAAAAACACGAAACAGAAATTCAATAAGTTCAACTCAGACAACAGTAAATAAGATCGAGTTGACTCAGCAATGGGGACTTGGTAACTTAACGATTCAACAAAAAACAAAACAACTTCGACTGAAAATAATAGCTAGCAGTTCGAAACCAAAACAAACAAATCAACTCAGACTACACAGCAATGAAAATCAGCAAAACCTCGCGCGACTCAGCCAAATAAGAACAGAAACTCAACACAGTACAAACTCGGTACTCAGCCCAGACTCAGAAAAACGCAAATTGCAACAAGAACGGTTTCTTCGCAAAAACTTAAACAGCATACTCAGTTCAGCCTCGACATAATCCAACTCTGCAACAATTTTATAATTAAACGAAACAAATCAACAGCAAATTCATCAGCACAATGACTCAATGAAAACTCAGCTAAAAACAAGAAACACAAGAACAAGAAACAATTAAACACAGCAAACAATTAAACTCAGTAAACCAAAACTCAAAACACTCAACTATGACTCACTCACTAGGCACTTACTCAGACAAAAACTCAGCACCAAAATGAGAAACAACTACGAAAATTAACAAAACGCAGCAAAGAAAACACGAACATCAACCAAACCGAGTCATCTCGGTAAACAAAACTCACAGAATCAAAACCCAAGTTCTAACGAACTACAACAACTCAGCGGAAAGAAAACAAATTCGTTTCCACAATCTTAATTACAAAGAGACACTAGTATTAGAAGAACAGATCATAAATTAAAACAGATAAGATATCAAAACAAGACGCAGAGGAGTAGAGAGAGATTGTTGCGAAAAGAAAGAAGCAGAATGAGAGATTTCTGTGTTGGGGTTCGATGGAATTGAAGGAAAATAGGGGAATTTGTGTATGTTCATAGTGGAGAAGAAGAAGAGTTTAAGAAGAAGAAAAAAAAAGCTGGGTTTGTGTTGGTTCGAATAAAAAAAACAGGGACAAATTAATTAAGATACGAAGTAACACTAAACAAATGAAACAGAAAATAATAAAAACAGAAAATAAAATTATTATTTTTGTGTTTTTTTTTTTGGAAAATTAAATACGAGAACAAAGAAATTAACTACGGAATTAAAATTACACTAAAACGATGATTAGGAATTAAATGGCCCACAATAAAATGGAGATTTAAAGGGGCAAAATTACAAATTAAAACTAAAATTAAAACTACGAGCAAGAAAAATAAAGAATCGTGATTTTCAACCCATAGTGGTTAGCATTTCGCTACTTTGTCCACTAAACGGATTTACGAAAATAACGAAAGCCATGCAACTAAAACGAAAGAGCAAGACGAGAAATTAAAGGAAACGAAATTTTTGCATTAAAATAAAATGTGTTTACAAGATTTGAAACTAAAAAAAAAAACAATAATTTAAAGCTACCCTAAAATCTAAGTTGATAATTACAAGGGGGGTGAGGGGGTATTTATAGGATAAGAATTAGGGTTAAGGGTGTGTTCGGTTAATCTCCACCATACACCTTTTAATGTGGTGGAGAAATCCTAGCCATCTAAATGTTTCCTTCCCCTTAAGCTTTGTAGAGTGGATCTTGGCCATACACTTATTTAGTGTGTTGGGATGATCTCCACCTTCCATGTGTCTTGAAAGATTCCCTTTCCACCAAGCTCCTAATTCTTTTTCCTTTTTCATTGAAGTCCTTTTTCTTCCTCTTTTTCCCTTCCTTGCTCTTTATTTCTTTATTTTGCCATTTCTTTATTTATTCACGAATTTCCTGAAATGCAACAAAATAAATTATTAAAATATGAGTTCAAGCAATAAATAGGTAATAAAAATATGCAAAAATATGCACTTATCAAATGCCCCCATACCTATCTTTTGCTCGTCCTCGAGTAAAACAAAAACAAAAAGAAAATCTAGATAAAAAAAGTCCTATACTCTTTTTCGTAGGTGTGACGGTTGCATTTGGCATATCCAACAAGTCCTTTAAACCCCTAGGCAGCCCTAGTGGACGAGTGAGGTCTCGCGAGGGCCTATAGTGAATGTACCCACAAAATCCATCTAGTTCGTGTAAAAGATTACATGGCAATGCAACACCACACATACATGTCCTCTCATGATACATCAAATTAAGAATCAAAATGAAGTTGAAAAGTCTTGGTGTGGAAAGTGCAAGGATTCACATAGTCTACTTAAAGAAGCATGCTCGAGTGATTACAAGTTCATGTCAAGTGCAAAAATTATTGGAAACCATGCTAAGTCTACAAGAGCACACCTTAGAGTCAAACTTGATATCTCATATGCAAAAGAAACAAGCAATACCTCATATTTCACTCACAAAAGAACATTCACTCAAGAACAAGGGTAAGTGTATGAATCAATTCCAACAAAATCAAAAGCATGCTTGACATTTGGTATCATTCTAACTTAAACACAACATACATCAATGATGACAATCAAAAGGTCTTTATTTTGGTTGTAATGGGGCTAGGGACAGGGTATGTCAAGTAAGGCCAAAACAAGGTGAAGTGTCAAAAGCCAATAGTCACCATGGAAATCATGCACAACACCAAAGTTCCTCCCCACACAATTATTTTTCTACTTTTAACAAAAAGACTTGACTAGTCGAATGAAGGAGAATTACAAAAACATAAGTATGCTCTCATATAAATATTTTTTTTTCTTTAATTTTTTATCTTTTTTTTATTAATTTTTTTCTTTTTCCTTATGAGAACTATAAGAAACCATAATCCTCCATTAGATTTAACATGAAAATCGAATAAAAAGGTACCCAACAAAACATATATTTCCTCAAAAGTTATGAACAAAAGTAAACCCATTTCATACACCTTATTACTCCCTCAAGTTCCTACTAGCCTTTGACAAATTGGGATCAAGTATACGTAAGGCTGTATAAGAAAAAGGTCTTAAGCGAGTAATGTGGTGTGTCACCGAAAGAATTTGATTAAGCTCAAAGGGGTAACTAATTGATCACATAAGAATGGTGTGGATATTTTGGGAAATATGGGTTATTCCTAAATGCCTTTATCATCTTATCATCAATCAATGTCATGTGTTTCAAGAAAGAACTCAAGCAAGTGCTAGCAATGCAAATGACAAGTGGACACTCAAGCAAACGAATATAAATGCAAAAGATGTGCATATAGGCTTAAAACTCACTTGGTGTGGTAGAACATAATCAATCTCAAGTAAAGGTATCCTCAATGCACCTACTTGTACTCAAAGCATGAAAACCAAATCATCTTACACCTAATCATGACCTTCTAATTTCTTTCACAAATCAAATAAGTCTACTAGTTTCACCTTGCTAGTGTAAGTGTGTGGACAATAACTTAGCTAATCACTTCTCAATCAAAAGTTAAAGGAACACAAGATTATCATAGCATGTAACGGTACAACTAGCAATCAATTAACAAGACTAGAATAAGATTAGAACTCTACTATTTAAAATTCAACAACTATTTTTGTGATTTTTTCATTTTTTAATTTTTTTGGATTTTTTGATTTTTATATTTACACTAAAAACCCTCCCCCATACATAAATCATGCATTGTCCTCAATTTATGCAAATGCAAGAGAAATGAGTAAAGGAGAACGAGGTAATACCTGATAAGGGATGAAAGAGAATTTACAACTACCTACTGAAGAAACTTACTTGAATCATGGATCGATGAGGTGGATAACCTCTTCCTTGGGATCAAGTGGCAGCTCTAAAAATGGTTTGAGTCTTTGTCCATTAACTTTAAATATATCACCATTTTTAGGATTTTCAATTTCAACAGCACCGTGAGGAAAAACGGTCCGAACAATGTAAGGACCTTCCCACCTAGATCTCAATTTCCCGGGGAATAAATGAAGCCTAGAATTGTATAAAAGAACTTTTTGACCTGGAGAAAATGATTTTCTCAAAATGGATTTATCATGAAAAATGTTAGGTCCAAATGTGTTGTAGAGGGGGGGGTGAATACAACTTTTCGAATATGAGAAGCAATAAAAACGATGCAATAAATGAACACACAGATTCAAGGAATATATTTCTTTATATATAACTTGAAAGGGTTGCTACAACATTCATTACAAAGTATAACAGAAGTTGAGAGAGAAGTGAATGATACTAAGCTCTGTGAATGCACTCTCTCTTTTTCTCTTGTGTTTTTCTCTAGAATTGCTCACTAACTAAAACATTACACAAGTACTTCTATTTATACTACATGTAATCTATGTCCTGTAGTCTTCAAAGACTAAGATGTACGTGGCCCAATGATGTCCACATAATTCTTGCCTTATCTT
The DNA here is from genome assembly GCA_036435485.1 of Saposhnikovia divaricata. Lineage (NCBI taxonomy): Eukaryota > Viridiplantae > Streptophyta > Magnoliopsida > Apiales > Apiaceae > Saposhnikovia > Saposhnikovia divaricata. The sequence goes on from CM071595.1 coordinate 134,894,408, forward strand.
GAAAGCTTGGAAATCTGCCAATCAGAAGATGCCATGTGTCATGTTGAAGCTGCACCTAAGTAGAACTTCTACTTGAGAATTTCTACTTGGCTATCTCGAAATTCCTAAGTGGAACTTCTACTTGGCTATCTCGAAATTTCTAAGTAGAACTTCTACTTGAGAATTTCTACTTAGCCATCCAGAACATTTAGTACTTAGAAAATATTCTGGTCTTCAACTTGAAACTTCAATGCACATCTTGAACTTGTGATATCTTCATGTCTTCTTTATTCTTCAACAAGCTCTTGAACATGCTTCTTTATTACTGACATAAACTTGCTATCAATGTCCTGACACTTGATGCACTGGTCTGGTTCATAAGTGACTAGTCTTGATAGTGTTTCTGCTTCTTGAATAAATTACCATATTCACTGAATAACTTGGCTTTCCAATATTTGCTTTCCTTCTTCTTCACTTGAAATCAGTTGGTCTTATTGATACTGATAGTTATGATCTTGATTCTTGATTTATCAAATCACTGAGGCATGAACAACTTTGACTTGAACTTCTCTCAATGATTTCTTCTTGGCTTGATCATAGTTAGCATGTTTAATTGTATCAATTACCTTGTCTTCATTTAGTGTTGATTTCTTGTGACTTCCTGTTCTTGATTGTCTTCTGGTTAAGTATCTTTTCCTTTAGTTTGAGTTACATTAGTTATAGTGTTACAAGTTTATACACTCTGCCTTTCAATCTCCCCCAATTTGATTGTCTAACAATGACATTCAAATTAATGAAGGATAACTCAACTAAACAATGAGACGAGAAAAGATAATTAACATTACATTCTTGAATAATATACTATTGAAAAGAACTTGAAAACAATACAATGAACATAAAAACTAGAAACAGATTTCGAACCTCGAATTAAAGATCATTTGAATGATTCCTATCACCTGGATTATTTCATACCTTCTAGTCAAACTTATATCACCTTATTGGATTCACTCTAAGGTGAATTTCCTCAAGTGAGTTAAAGCAACCGAAAGACATGAAGTTTTTCCAACTTCAAGTTCACACCACTCTGACCTTTAACCCTAATTCCGTTTTCTCTTTCTAGCTTCAGCAGCTTGGACTCTTTCTTCTTTCTGCCTTTTGCGCTTCTCCTTCTGCTGCTGTTCTTTCTTGTACACTGGATCGTGAAGCTGCTTCCACCTAGCATTCAACAGACTTACAGCTTCCATTTCTAGAGGGTTCTTGGGCTCTGGGTTAGGATGTTTGAAAAGCCTTCTGAGTTTATCAACCTCCTGAGTAGTCCTGATCTTTGGAATTTCCTCAAAGTTCTTCATTATGAGCTGAGGTTTCCAATGAGATTTAGTGGCTTTGAGATAACGATATATCATCTTGGGGTAGCCCTTGACACGGTCAGTATTATAGACACTAGCCGCATCTCGCTCCATTCGCTTCTTCTCCACAATTACTTCAGACAGGTAACTCATGAGTCTCTGCTTTTCTTCAACAAACTTGTCTTCCACTTCGCCCCATTTGAACACATATAACACTTTCTCTAGAAATGCAGCATCTTGAGTCTGTAGCAGCCATTGTCTACTCATATGCAAGAGTGTTTGTTTTTGGTCTGCATCTATGTATGCTAAGGCATCAGCTGTATCATCAGCATAAGAGTGTATCCAGTATACACTATCTTTCCCTGGAACGCCAACTGTCTCCCTTATTTCTCCTTGTTCCAGTTCTCCAGAAGGAAGAGTCAAAGCTTCATCTACATTCTTCATTGCTTGAAGAATATTCCATTTCTTTTCTATCAGCTCCGGCTCAATCTTCACGTTGTCGAGAGGGTTTGGAGCAATGACATCACACTTCCACACCTCATTGCTCTTCAAGAATATGACTCTTTCAATGATCCTCACGGATTTATCTTTAAGCTCAGAGGCGAATCCCTTACCCATCATTTGTCTACATACAGCTTTAAGAGATTCCACTGAAAGTTCCATTAAGTCCTTTTCCTCCATGCTCACCCTCTTCATCTTTCCTTGAACCACCATCCGGACAAAATTTGGATAAGCTGAGAATTCTGGACCCTTGTCCTCTGCTAGCTGCATTAACTGATCCCTGTACAGAATGCTTAGCTCCTCAGATTGAGAGTACTGAATTTTAGTCGCTAGCAAGAACAACTCTGACGCAGATCTTCTCATTATGAATTGGTCATCCACATATAGGAAAGATGTTGGGACTCCTTCTACCAAAGACAAGATAACCTGCCACTCCTTAAGATTTGCATTGTATCCAACCCTGACTTTAGAAATTAATCTCTTCAAAGCATTTATATAGTCCCCAGTCATTGGATTCTGCAAATTCAAGTTGTAGAACAGATCATCTGCATCCTTGTTATGAACTCCTTTTGCACATGGTCCCATCATTATCTTCCTTGCTTCATCCCATTTCTGCCCTATCCTTCTTTTGTCCAGATCAACTTGAGGATTGGCTAGCCTTGCAAGCTCATACTCATACTGCTTCCCTTGTAGCTCCACCTTCTGTTCTAGGAACGCAGCATGTTCTTGCATCATCTTCATTTTATGGAACTGAGCTTGTTCCAAGGCTAACTGTTGAGACTGCAGGGTTTCTTCATCAACAGGATCTTCTTCAGGCATTCCGAAAGACATACCAGCACCTCCACCTTGTTCCTTCAAAGATCGCTTTACAGCATGTGCGAAAGGTACGTCTTCCATATCAGAATCTGAGTCTAGTACCTCCTGTACTGTTTCCTGATGACTCAGGTCAATAACTGGTTCATCTTCTTCAACCATTATTGCCTTACCCTTTCTCCTCCTCAGAGCCTCTTCAGCAACAGCAGGCTCAATTTCTGTCCTCAGAGCCTCTTTAACAACAGTAGGCTCAATTTCTGGTTCCTTGACAAGATCAACGGGTTCTTCAATTTCTTCAATGTGAACTGCCTGCTGTCTCGTCTCCTTTGCACTCTCCCCCTTAGGTGAGTTATCCTGAGCTCCACCATGGTCTTCAGATCCACCAGCTGCATAGGAACCTCCAAAACCAGAACCAGAGGCTCCCGCTCCACTAGCACCACCTGCACCACCTGCTCCAGCATCGGGGGGAGGTTGTTCCGACTCGAAGCACTCCGGGGGCACAAAACTCCTGACTGCGAACATCATTCTACTGATCTCCACAGTCATTGTATGCATTGTAGACTCCAATGCCCCCATCCTCTCATTGAGAGTGCTTCCCAAGACACCACCAGCATGGCCCAAGTCATTGACCTTATTTGTCAAATCATCAAAAGCTGTAGCTTGACTTGCCATTCTTGCTGCGTAGTCGTCTAGAGCCCTTTGGTTGTTTCCAATATTGATCCCGAACTGCCCCATTGTCTGCCCGAACTGCCTCATCTGATGTTCCATTGAAGTCATACGAGTATCAAAATTTTCAATATTAAGGGACGGTGTTTGGTTTAGGTGACCTCGCTCTAATACTCGTTCTGTTGGTATTTGGCGCTCGGTTTCGGGCCTTAAAAATGAAGGTCCCTCTCTCCCTAACCTCTCACACACACTCCCTGTCTCACACTCGTGTATGTCTTCAATGATTGATCCAAATAGTGAAGCAGTACCTGCAGAAAATTGATAAGAAATGTTGTTGACAGTTATAGGATCAAATTCTGTTTGTTCCTGAGTTGGAATCTCAGTCTGAGAGGCTGCAAAGTGTCCTTGTACGACATCAGAACCGATCCTCTTTGCAGCATCAGTACGTACCGGTGAAGGTACGGCTGAAGTTCTTAATACTTCATGTCCTCTTGAAGCAACAGTATCATCAAGAGGCACATCATCCTCACCAAAATCAAAATCCCTATGTGCAGAATGTTCAAGGGGTGAACCACTCGCGTGAGGTGGAGTGGTTGCGTGTGACACGCTAGGGTTTGACTGTGGTTGTGAAGTAGCAGCGTGGAAAAGTTTGGCTTTCTTGCGAATAAGTTGCTGCTCTTCGGGTTCATTCCCCTCATCATCTTGTACAAATATACGTGCTGGTTTTCTGACTTCCGTTAACAGGGGTGATAAAGAATAGGAATGTGTATTAGACTCAGAGTCAGAAATATGGCTCTTACCCTGGGATAGATCCTGCGGGTTAGCAGTCTCTCGGGTCGCGGAATCAGAAACATAGGAGGAGGAATGAATAGTATACAGAGAGAGATTACCTGATTGATTACCTTGTGCATCATCGCTTTCCTCATCCGGAATCTCATCAAATGCCTCAGCATGAACAGATGGATTTTGAGCATGTGATGAGACTTGTGATGATGCCTCCAAATTGGTAACTCCTGCATCATATCTAAGCCACATTTGAATATTTTCAGGAGTAGACATCGGCTTACCTTGATGTTTATCCTGATTTGCAATGGTTGCAAGTGACTTAGTGCCCATCCCCAGCGATTCAGATGTGGGGCTTCTGGCAAATCCCTGTCTAATAGCAAGAGCATCCTTCGGTATTAAGTCATTGATTAGCATTTGAAGAAACCGAGGAAACCAGCAGACGACATCAGTGGTAGAGAGGTCTCTGCTTGCAAGGGATCCCATTGAGGCCACTATCTCAGAGAGAACTATGCGTCCATAGTTTATATCCAGTTCTCTTGCTAGGGCAACTGCAAAGGTTTGCATGGGAATTGGAATTTGATGAAAGTCTTTTTCGCGTGCCCGAAAACATCTTGTGATGGCCTCGAAAAAGTAATTCCATTCCGCATGGAAGAATTGCTTTTGGATATTTCCCGTGATTGGGCCTTTTGTAGGATAACATCCAATTTCTTCAAAGAATCTGAGGCGTTCTGCAGCAGTAGGTTCTGGATCATAGGCATCTTTAATTGGGAATCCTAGAACTCTGTTGACAATTTGTTCTGTTACCTCATATTCCTGACCCGCTAAGGTAAACCTGAAACCGTAGGGGGTTGATTTACTCCCAAAAGTAACCGCACTAGTCCATAATTGCTGTAAAGCATCATGTACTAGTGTAGGTTTAGCAGTAAAAGCTTGGCTAGCTTTGGAATACAAATTGAGAAATCGTATCCAAAACTTAAACCGCGGGAGTTGATCACCAATTTCCGTAGAAATATTGTAAAAATTGTTTTTAGCAAGGGAAAATTGGTGAGCCATTTTGATTAAATGTTTTTCTTTAAGAAGATGTGAATTTTTATTTTAATTTAGAAAAACAATTAATTTTCCGAATTACAAAAGAGAATTGTAACCCTTTTAATTTTTCAAGAACACCAAACGGAATCTGAGAAATCAAACTACGGGATTCAATTCAACAACCAATTACTATTTCGTGTGTATACCAGTGGAATCGTGTGTGTTTATAGATGGAGAAAATGGAATCGCGTTTATGAACAGTACACAAACAATATGTGTTCGTGTGTATGTATATGCGCGTGTATGGATGTTCACAAAACACAGTAACACAAAGATTAAGGTTAACACAGACAATAGCAGTCAACAAATCGGCAGTAATTCGTGATTAGTACGAGTTTAATCACAAAAACAAGGATCAAAGGTATGTAATTAGTGAAATCGCACTGTTCTTGTGAAACGGCTGCTGAAAATTAGAATTAGGTAAAGTGAATTAGGCATCGAGTTAGAGATGTATATATAGGTGAATGAGAAATGACAAAAATGTCCCTGTTAAAAAATGTGAAAAGTACTAAGTCCATACAGGGGACATCTAAGTCGAACTCTATCTCGAACTTTTCTATCTCGAACTTTTCTATCTCGAACACCAAGTCGAACTTCGAGATAAAGTTCGAGATAGAGGTTAACTCGAACAATTATGCACAAAGGAGCACTTTAACCAAAATTACAGCAGAAACTATAGGGAAATACTATCTTGAACATTATTGATTTGTAGTAAACTTGGAAAAAAGAAAATTCAAGATACCTTTCGAGTTAGAGTCTATTTCGAACATCAAGTCGAAATTCGAGTTGAGTTTCGAGATAGACTAAGAACTCTATCTCGAACATCAAGTCGAACTTCGAGATAAAGTTCGAGATAGACTAACTCGAAGTTAATCTCAAATTCTTTCCAAAATATTTCCTTGGATCAAAAACTCCAGGGTAATTCAAGATATGTTTCGAGTTAGGAGTGTAACTCGAAAAATTCCCTTTAGCTTAACTGAGAACTCTATCTCGAACACCAAGTCGAAATTCGAGTTGAGTTTCGAGATAGACTAAGAACTCTATCTCGAACATCAAGTCGAACTTCGAGATAAAGTTCGAGATAGACTAACTCGAAGTTAATTCTCAGTTCTTTTCAAAATATTCCCTTAATGGAAACCTCATCTCAACCTTAGAGATAAAATTCGAGATAGACTTTATCTCGAATATTTTGAAGATAGAACTAGGCACACTGGTAACTCGAACTCGAACTCTAAGTCGAATTTCGAGATGAATTTCGAGATAGGTACTAACTCGAAATTCTTCCCAGACTTAGAATTTTCAAAACTTCACCCTGGAAGCTCAAGTCGAAATTCAAGTCGAATTTCTACATGAGTTTCGAGATAGAGACTAACTCGAAATTTTGAAGATACTTAGAATAATTTGACAATTTTTCTTTGAAAAACTCAACAATTAATTTTGCCAAATTAATATAAATATCAATTCAAGGATTTTAATATATGACATAATTAAAACATTCCTTGATAATTCTAAGGCCTCTAATTACATGAAAAACACAGGTAAATTCATCTAAAAATCATGCAATATTTAGACTATTATGAATTTAACTCCCCCTATGATCATGCAATCTAACAAGCATAAATTCACAGATTTGTGCTATAAAAGACACTTAAAACACAATGAATTCATGCAAAATCACACTATATGCAACCTATAACAATCATTAATTAGGCATTTTAAAGTCTAAGCACATAATGATTGATTAGATTGCACATACAAACATAAACATGGATTTTACAGATAGAAGGCTTTACTAACTTGTGTTAAGCATTCCCAATTCACCAACCAACCTATTGAATGTTACTTCATCAAGAGGTTTGGTGAATATATCTGCAATTTGTTGCATTGTGGGCACAAAATGTAGCTCCACAGTCCCCTCCTCGACATGTTCTCTTATGAAATGATACCTGATGTCAATATGCTTGGTTCTTGAGTGATCTACAGGATTGTTGGTTATGGCAATGGCACTTGTGTTGTCACACATGATTGGAATTTTCTTGTGCTCCATGCCATAATCCTTCAATTGGTTCCTCATCCACAGTATTTGAGCTACACAGCTTCCAGCAGCAATGTACTCAGCTTCAGCAGTAGAAGTAGATACTGTATGTTGCTTTTTACTTTGCCAGGACACCAATCTTCTGCCAAGAAATTGGCAAGCACCAGATGTGCTTTTCCTATCAATCCTGCAACCTGCATAGTCTGAATCCGAATAGCCAATAAGATTAAAACCTGTATCTCTTGGGTACCAAATCCCTAGATTTGGTGTGCCCTTGAGATACCTAAAAATTCTTTTGACGGCTACGAGATGTGATTCTCTAGGATCCGCTTGGAACCTTGCACATAAACAAGTTGCGAACATTATATCTGGTCTACTTGCAGTTAAATAGAGGAGTGAGCCAATCATACCTCGATAGCTTGTGATGTCAACTGATTTACCTGATTTGTCTTCATCAAGCTTCGTGGCTGTTGCCATGGGAGTCTTAGCTGCTGATGCATCTTCTAGATTATACTTTTTGAGTAAATCTCTGACGTACTTGGATTGACAGATAAAGATACCATCTTTTCTCTGACTGATCTGTAATCCAAGGAAGAAGGACAGCTCTCCCATCATGCTCATCTCATATTTTTCCTGCATTAGCTTGGCAAATTTCTCGCACAAGCGCTCATTTGATGACCCAAAAATAATATCGTCCACATATACTTGAACAAGTATTAAGTCATTTCTCACAACTTTATAGAACAATGTTCTATCAATTACTCCCCTAACAAAACCATTTTCAATTAAGAATAGAGATAGGGTTTCATACCATCGCCTTGGGGATTGCCTGAGGCCATAGACAGATTTGAAGAGTAGATACACAAAATCTGCATGTTCTGGATCAACGAAGCCGGGCGGCTGTTCCAGATACACTTCTTCTTCTAACTCTCCGTTCAGGAAGGCACTTTTCACGTCCATCTGGAATACCTTGAAGTTCTTATGTGCTGCAAATGCCAAGAACATCCTGACTGCCTCAAGTCTTGCAACCGGTGCATAGGTTTCATCATAATCAATTCCTTCTCGCTGAGAATAACCTTTTGCAACCAAACGAGCCTTGTTTCGTGTTACAAGTCTGTTTTCATCCAGTTTATTTCTGAATACCCACCTAGCTCCAATTACGGATTTGTTCTTTGGTCGGGGTACCAGTTTCCAAACTTTCTGCCTTTCAAACTGATTGAGTTCCTCTTGCATTGCAATCACCCAATCAGCATCGCCAAGAGCTTCTTCTATTTCTTTAGGTTCAAGCTTGGATAAGAACCCAGAATATAAGGAGATATTAGCCATGTCAGCTCTTGCAGTTCTTCTAGTAGTCACACCAGCATCTGGATCACCAATAATTAACTCAAACGGATGGTCTCTACTCCATACCCGTTCACCTGGAAATTGTCTAGATGATTCAGCTTGACTTTCTGAGTTGGGGTGCTGACTACTTTGAATATTTTCACTAACTCCCCCTGAGTTAGTGCCAGCTCCTACAGAACTAGAGTCAACTCGACTCGAGCCTTGAACAGTAGTCCTTGAGCTGCTATTTACTCCCCCTGAGTTGTTGCCGGTTGGTACTGAAGAAGTCTCTCCTGATCTTGTAGAATTAGCTTGTTCACTAGACTCAGGTTCTTCACGTACGCTTGGAACATTTAATAGAACAACCAACTCAGGTTCATCTTCAAGATCTTCTAAGTCCAGATTCTGAAATTTTAGGGACTCAGGTTCACTAGAATCTCTTGAAATTGATGAGAGTTTGGTATCGTCGAATCTGACGTTGTAACTTTCAGTCACTTTTCGATCATTCACCAAGAACACTCTATAAGCTGCCACCACGTCTGTAGAGTAACCAACAAAGATTCCTTCACGAGCTTTTGCTGCAAACTTGCCTAGATTTTCATCATCTATAAGCACATAGCATTTTGCTCCGAAGACATGAAAGTATTTGATTGTTGGTCGTCTGTTGTTCATTAGCTCACATGGTGTCTTTTCTTTATCTTTTATGATCAAGGTTCTATTTTGAGTGTAACAAGCGGTACTCACTGCTTCGGCCCAGAAATACAAAGGAAGTTTTGAATCATACAACAAAGTTCTTGCTGCTTCAACCAAAGTTCTATTCTTCCTTTCAACTACTCCATTTTGCTGTGGAGTTCTCGGGGCTGAATACTGACGACGTATTCCCTTAGATACACAGAAGTCATTTAGCACTGCGTTTTTTAATTCAGTGCCATTGTCTGATCTAATCGTCTTCACAGTAAGTGTTGAAACATTCTCAATTTGAGTGATGTGATCAATGATTAAGAAAGGTACTTCGTCTTTCGTCATTGCGAACAATACCCATGTATACTTGGAGAAGTCATCCACGATTACCAAAGCATATCTTTTCCTAGACAAAGATAGGACATTCACTGGGCCAAACAAATCCATGTGAAGAAGTTGTAGAGGCTCAGTAATACTAGAAATTTCTTTGCTTTTATGCGATGCTCGCTTCGACTTTCCCATTTCACAAGCTTCACAGAGTCCTTTCGGAGCGAACTCCATTTGAGGTAGATCTCTCACCAATTCTCGCCTCGCGAGAGCATTCATCGTTTTGAAGTTTAAGTGAGATAGCTTTTTGTGCCATAACCAGCTTTCATCATCCGAGGCTTTGCTGTAGAAACAGGTGACCTCATCCTGATTTGCTGAATCCATATCTGCAACAAAAAGATCTGCCTTTCGAACTCCTCTTAAAGCTAGTGAGCCTTCCTTGACGTGAGTGATTGAGACACCTTTCTTGTTGAAGACAATTTCGTAACCTTTGTCACAGAATTGACTTATACTCAACAGATTGTGCTTTAGTCCCTCAACATAGGAAATATCTTCAATGATGACATTGCCAGTTTTCAGTTTGCCATATCCCTTAGTCACACCTATGCTGTCATCTCCAAAGGTAACATAAGGGCCAGCCTTCATAACCAACTCTGTAAGCAGGGACTTGTTTCCAGTCATATGCCTAGATGCTCCACTGTCTAGCACCCATATAACTTTATTTCTATTCTGCTTAATGCCCTGCAATGACAGATTGGTTAGACATTCTTCGGAACCCAACTTTGATTGGGCCCGGCTTTTCGATAAGATCGAGAATCAACAGATTTAACAACAGGAGATGCACTTTTCTTCATATTACTAGAGCTTTCGACTATCTCCTTTCCTTTCTCAGACTTGACAGATTTGTCAGTCTTAGGAGAAGGTTTGTCACTCCTAACTTTAGGAGGACTGACAGTCTTGGCTCTACCATACTTTTTCTTGATATTTGAACTAGCAACAGTATTTGAGCATGACTGGCTAGATGCATTCATTAAATGCACAAAAGTTTGCATGATATTAAAAGTGCATGGCATACAGTTAGGTTGACCACACTGTGCATGATTCTGATGCAGATTATTCATTGTATGTGTGGTAGGCATGGCATGTGCAGCAGGAACATTCATGTTAGCTTTGCATGCATAAGAAATATGTTCAGTAGATTTACAATGATAACATGCTTTCTTTATTCGTTCAGCCTTAACCTCTTTTATGCCTTTTTCTTTCTTTCCTTGTTGCTTAACAGCCTTAGCTCCTAATCCCAGTCTAGATTCATCTCTAGGGAAATTGATTTTAACTTGTTTGATAGGAGTTACAGGTTGTTCTTTCTGGCGATCTTCCATCTCAATCTCATATCTAGCTATCAATTCAGTCTCTTCTTCTTCTATTCTAGGAACAAGATGTTTGTAGATAGGTTTGACAGCCGATTTAAGAATTCTAGGTGTTTCCTGTTTAAGGTCACTGGAACTAGGGTCAATAGGTCTCTTTCCTTCTTTCTTAGGAAGGTCAGAATAATCAAGTCCTATACCTACTCCAGTTATTTTCTTAAATGTGTCATTATCTACATACACTTTACTAGCAGCTAGTTTGTAAGCTTCGCATTTTGTTTCTAACTCAGCTAGATTGTTCCTAAGACATGCTTCTACTTCTTCCTTAAGGACGAGCTTGTGTTCCAGAGATTTAATAAAGTCTCTTAGAGAAGTATCTACAGTGCAAGCAGCCTCTAGCTCTTCCACTTTTGCCTCAAGCATTCTGCATTTGGCAACAAGTGTTTTCTGTTCCTTTTGAGAAGAGTCTAGGCTTTTGCACAACATATAGATCTCTTCACTAAGAGCCCCGTTCTGTTCTTTATAATCATCAATAGACATTTCTACTTTAAGAGTCAGAACTGGTACCTCTGGTTCCTCTGATGTCTCAGCCATGAGCGCAAAGTTCGCTACATGAGTAACGTCTTCCTCATCTGAATCATCCCAAGCTCTTCCTTCTGTCACCAATAAAGCTCGTTTTCCATGTCTTTCCTTCAACAGTGCTTCATAGTTGCTTTTGAGAGCTTCAAATGTTTCTTTTTGATAAGTCTGTCTAGGCTTTTTGCAGTCCGAGTATAACGCCTTAGAAATTTCAGATTATTTAATCACTAAGAGTTATTTATTTTATTATTAAATGTGAATTATGTGGTGTGTGAATTGGTTGAGGAAGTATTATATTTGTGGAATAATATTTGGAAGTCAGATTGATATTTTATATGTGTTATGTAAGCCCGACTATTTTGATTATATTTTTGGGGATTTATTTCCTATTTAATTTCGTTATATTTACTTTCTGAGAATTTTATAAAATCATCGGAATTAGTAAAAATTATGAAATCTTTCGTTTTATTAACTTTATTAGTTATTTGAGTTTTAAAAATGTTGTATGGAATTGTTTTGATTTTTAACGATTTTAAAATGATTTTATGAATTCTGTTTTATTTTACGGATTTAATCTTGTAAAATCCGTATTTAATTCGTTTTTGATCCTAAAAATATTTTAAAAATATGTGGGTGATCGTAATTTTACATTCTTCATTTCAAAATTTTAAAATTTAATGTCCTACCCATTTTTATATTTGATTTCGATTTTAGGAGTGGTTTTATTTTCAGTAAAGTATAATTATTAAATCATTTTTATTTATTTTCCATTCTCCCCCAAAATCCCTTATAATTCAATCCCTAAATTAGATTTCATTTCAAGAAACTGGTCTCTAGAGAATTCTCAGCATTGTCTCTCTCTACTATCATCTCTCTCAATCTCATTACCAATTAATCTCTCCATCTCCCTTGCGTTCATCAATCACCCTCCCCTTTTTGCTGTTTCGCGTGTGAACAGTACGCGGTGTGTGGGTTTTTACAGGAGTTGCGAGTGTGTGCAGTGGGTGAGTTGCTCTCTCCAGTCTTCCGAGGTCTTGTTTACCTCTTGATGTCGCTTGGATTTTTGTCCCAAAACTCAATCCCTTCCGTTTCTTCCCCTCTGCCCCTGTTCGAATTGAGCTCTATGTGTAGTGATTGTGCAAGTGTGTGTGCTGTTTATATATATATATCTGTATTTATGCTGGGGTGTGTGTGCTTCGGTCCAATTGTGTGTCGAGCAGTGTGGGTGTGTGAATACATCCTCTCTGTGTGTGTGAATTAAATTCAGAGGAGTGTGTGTGCCACTGTGTTCAATTTCCCTGCGTTTTTCTTTTTCCCGACTGTGCCCGCGAATTGTGTTAGTGTGTGTGGTGACTATGTTGTGCGAATCTATGGGAGTCGATTCTTGTGCTTGTAATGCTAATTGTTCTACCTCCCTGCTGTATTCCAGTTCGAGTGTGTGGGTGTGTGTTAATCAAATGGGGCCATGAGTTTGGGCCGTGTGAAATGTGTGAGTGAAGCTTGTTACTTGATGTTGGCTAGTGAAGTCGCAAGTCCCCTGTTCTGGTGGGCTATTTGTTGAACCTGGGAATTAAATTGTTGAATTCCTGTGGTAGTTTTGTGACTGCTTAATTCGATTATTATCATTACTGAATATTTCGAATATTGATGAAAGTATAACATTTTGCCTGATAATTTCTGGGGAATAAATTGTAAATTCCTGTATAATAATTAGTAAGCGTAGAGTCTCGAGTTGGAAACCCTAATTCGGGGTACCCTCGGGATTTTGCCCCCTCGACGGTGATTTAACTTGAGTCGAGGGTATATCATTGGCGATGATGATTATTTTCTGAGCCAAAAATTTATTTAATATTTAATATTTGCTATTTATCTAATAAATTGCAATATATTGTCGAATTGGTATTAATTATCTAATCTATAATGAATTGGGATTTCAGTAAATTGGAAATGTGAATTGGGAACGTTATTTGAAGTATGGATTTAATTGTTAATTGATGGTTATGTTGGTTGAGTCGGTTGTATTCCGACGGGCAGTCACCCGTGTAAAGGGGATGCCGTCAAAATTTTTCCTAAAATATATTAAAAATCATTTCTTGATGATGAGTATGTATAATTATTTAACTTATACGAGTTGTGAGTCGGGCTTCATATTTTAAAATCTATATGGTATGTGCTTATGTGGCTATGTGACTAAATACTTTCGTCTGTAGTTTATGTATTGATATTATATGATTAAATAAACGTAAATTAGGGAACTATTCGCAGGGGTAGATTAAGTGGAATGTTTATATTGATTAGCGAGTATTAAACAGGATTCTAAAATAGTGTTATATATTGTGTGTAGATTCCGTGGATAAAGGAAAGGCTAAAGCTGAGGACGTAAAGACGCTTCGGATTCTGTGATTTTCTATTTAAGGCAAGTAAATTGCTTCAATTACTTTTCAAATGAGTTATGATTATAAAAGTCTGATTCATATGCTTATTTAAATTACTCTTGCTATAATTGTTCTGTTAATTTCCCGAAATTGCGAATACATAATGGTTATACCCCAAATTGATTCTATTGATTGGTTGATTCTTTTAGTGAATTGGTTACCTCCATATCCCTTGCAAGCATATTGTTCCACCTTTTTTTTCAAGTAAATCGCTTCACTTATATTTCCAGCGAATTATGATTATCATAACTTGATTCTTATGTAATTGATTTATCCTTGATATACTTGCTCTGATAATTTCCATTAATTATGAATATTCAATTGTTATACCCCAGGTTGACTATATTGTTTTTGTTAATCCTTTTTGTGACCTGACTTAAATCAATACCCTTTTCGCCATATCGAACTTGTTGATATTTAATTCAGAGATTACCCAACCTTGTTTTATTTGGTGAAATTGAGATGTTAACCTGGAACGAAAGTGTCCAGGGTGTTTGGCAGTTGAGGTAGTCGATTGTCCCGACACCTAATGTTTAGTTAGGATTGGACTGTTAGTTTTTTTTAAAAAAAATGTGGACCGTAAGGGTCGGACCAGATTCGTGGTCAGAAATAATTAAGGCCAATGTGTGCCGTGGATCCATTAAAGGACATTGTTGTGTGCGTTTGTCCGGGGTTAGTGCGTGACTGATCAGCAGCCTAACCTTATAATTGTTTTTATTATAAAAATGCATGATAGCCCAATCCTCTTCTAGTTTATGATTCAGACAAATGATAAATTTTCAGTTGAGCTTATATATATTGTTGATTGCTGATTCTAGACAATCTTGCAGACATATCAGTTGTTGATGTTTTAATTTCATATATATATACTTGCTGAGCATTTGGCTCATTTGCTTGCTAATTCTGTTTCCTCAGCTAAGCCAGGAGATGTCTAGAAGAAGTGGCCCGTCGGGTTGGGGTAGTCACCGAGGCAGTCAGAGGGTCGAGGCGGTTGGTTGGGTAGTGACATATATCTTTGTTTATATTATATCTGTATTTGTAGGCAGATTATCATATTTGATGGGTTGTATATTATTTAATTCAGTTCTGGGTTGTAATAGCTCTTGATAGTTGTTTCATACAGTGACCTGTGTGCGGTCTGGGTTGTTATGGATTTATTTTCTTATGGTTTAGTATAACTTGTGCATGTGGACTGTTTTAGTTATACTTAGTTGCTTGAGCAGGTGATTAGTCCGGTTTATGATTACATCATGCCGAAATTTCTAAGATTTCCCTATATTAATGTTTAATTGAATATAAGAGTTTATAATATTATTGTTGGCAAGTGAGGGTGTTACAAGTTGGTATCAGAGCCACAGGTCACAGTCACTGAAACAATTAGGTGGGAAGTCGGGGTAGAGTTATAAGAAGGGTTAGGATGGTGTCGTGAGAGATAGGAAATCTAATTATATATATATATATATATGTATACTTCAGGCACCTGCTTCTGGTTCCGATTCAGACCCGGACGAGGATCCGGAAGGAGGGGCTTCTGTATCGCAGCAGATTTCCCCAGGGGTTATGCAGCCGTTCGTGGGATCGCAGGGCTCAGTGAATGGGCCAGCATACCAGTATACTCCTCAGCCTGTACCATACCATGTGTACGAGCGAGTGGCCCGCGAGAGGGACTATCTCTTGGGGCAGATGGCAGAGTGGAGGGCTATGAGGGCTGGGGAGGAGGAGCGGGCTAGAGATAGAGATAGAGTGGCGGCTGAGCTGGAGGATGTCCGGAGGCGAGTACGAGCTCTTAGACGTGTTGTCATTAGGCGGGGACGGATGAGATCCCGAGATGAGCCGGCATTTGTGACACAGCAGGTGACCCTAGGTCTGGTGACGGCAGAGCTGGAGAGCATTTTGGGATCAGCTTGGCGGGGAGAGTCGGATGACGATGATGACCAGTGATGATTAGGGTAGTATGATGATGTGGTATTTAGAGGCACGTTATGGTGGTAGTAGTATGTCAGGATTTGCAGTACGACCAGTTTTGTTGTATATATCTGTTGTACTGTGACTAGATGATAGCAGTCTTCTCTTTTAGTATTATGTTGTACCCTTATCGAAGCGTTGTTCTTACGCTTGTATCTGATCTATCTATATATATATCATTATCACTTTTGCAGGACTGTGTTAAATTTCCTTATACTGTCATTTACTTAAGCATCTTATTTACTGCTCGTTTCCTATTTACTTTCAGCACCATTTCCTTCTAGCATTGTTTTTACTTTCGATACTATGTTTGACCTTAGCATTATGACTATTGTTTCTTTATTGCACCTATAGAACGTTTGTGAATACCTTGTGTAACCTTGGATTGATATCCTATTGCATCTTGTGAATCAATTGTTGACCGGAATATTGGTTGGAGACCTCAAATTCCTTTTCAGTAATATATGCATTGTTTGTTTAGGTTGGATCATTTTGAGCTATTATTTTCTGAACCTGAATCTAATATAATTGTTCATTGATTTCAGAAGAATGCCACCCAAAAAGAAGAAACAAAATACCCGAACCACCGAACAGGGTGAACAAGCTAATCCACCCCCTGTTGGTCAGATGGACCCTGCCTTAGCACAGATATTACAAACTCTTGTTCAACAGACTGCTACTCTGGCACAGCAACAACAGCAGTTACAGCAGCAGTTGTTGGCTCAACAGCAACAACAGCAACAGCAGCAACAACAGCAACAACAACAGCAACAACAGCAACAACAACAGCAACAGCAGCAGCAGCAGCAGCAGCAGCCACCTGTTCCTCCGGTGGTTACTTTTAAATCTTTCCAGGCAGTAAAACCTCCTGAGTTTAAAGGGACAGCGGACCCGGTGGAGGCGAGGTCTTGGTTAAAAGAGATGGAAAAAGCCATTGCACTAGTGGGGGTCCCAGCAGACAAACAAACTGAATATGTAAGTTATTTCTTGAAGAATGAAGCTACTTACTGGTGGGAGTCAGTGAAGATGTTGGAAGCTACTGAGGTGATTCCTTGGGAGAGGTTCACAGAGCTATTTTTGGAAAAGTATTTCCCCGACTATATGAAAGACCAGATGGAGATGAAGTTTTTGGAGCTGAAACAAGGGAAAATGTCGGTGACAGAATATGAAACCAAGTTTACGGAACTGGCTAGGTTTGCTCCGGCCTATGTGGACACGGAGAGGAAGAAGGCTAAGAGGTTTCAACAAGGATTGAAACCGTGGATTCGTACTAAACTAGCAGTCTTGGAGTTGGAGACTTATGCAGCAGTGGTGCAAAAGGCAATGATAGCTGAGGGAGAAAGCGAATTATACTTCAAGGAAAAAGAAGGAAAGAAGAGAAAGGCTGGGTCAATGGGGGAATGACAAGAGCAAGGCAGTTCTCAGAATGTGCCAAATAAAAAGCCAGGATTCCAGCCAGGAAAGTATGGGAACCCTAAGAAGCCGGGATCAGGGAATGGGGGCCAAGGAAATAGAATTCAAGATGCGAGTCAACAGAAATTGGTTAGGCCACCCTTGGCAGAATGCAAAACTTGTGGGAAGAGGCATCCGGGGGTGTGTACAAAGTTGGAGGTGACGTGTTTCAAATGTAATCAAAAAGGTCATTATGCTCGGGAATGCAAGGCAGGAATTGTGTGTCACCGTTGTGGGAAGCCAGGGCATATAATGAAAGACTGTAAAGTACCGGTAGTGAAACCTCCAGTTCTGGCTAATCCAATACTGCAAGCAATTGAAGCACCCCCAACATCAAGTATCAGACCAGTGGCGAGGACTTTCAACATGACTCTGAACGAAGCTATTAAGAATTCGGATGTGGTAGCAGGTACGCTCCCTGTAAATTCTGTCAAAGCTAAAGTGTTAATTGATTCCGGGGCTACGAAATCCTTTATATCCAAAGAATTTGTTCAAAAGTTAAATTGTGAGGTATGCATGTTACGTGAAGCTATAGTTATAGAAATAGCTAATTCAGAACGAATTCCGGTTACGCAAGTGTGTCCTCGTTGCAAGATTGATATTTCAGGGCATTGTTTCTACGCTAATTTGATACCGTTTCAGTTAGGTGAATTTGATGTTATCTTAGGAATGGATTGGTTAACAGAGAATAATGCCCAAATTGATTGTAAGAATAAGAAGGTGATTCTTAAACCCTCTGATAATGTAGAGGTTACCTTTAGGGGTCAGAGGCAAAATAGGAGATTTTTAACGATCATTCAAACAAAGAGGTTGTTGAGGCAAGGATGCGAGGGCTATATGGCTTATGTCATGGATACTAGTCAAGAGGTGCCTAAAATAGAGGAAATTCCAGTGGTGAATGAATTTCTTGATGTTTTTCCGGATGAACTTCCCGGATTACCTCCGGATAGAGAAATAGAATTTACCATCGATTTAGCCCCCGGAACTGAACCAGTGTCAAAGGCTCCTTATCGAATGGCACCTGTAGAGATGAAGGAATTGGCAGTCCAATTGCAAGATCTTCTGGAGAAAGGTATTATTAGGCCTAGTGTATCGCCGTGGGGAGCTCCGGTATTGTTTGTAAAGAAGAAGGATGGAAGTATGAGATTGTGTATCGATTATCGGGAACTAAATAAGTTGACCATCAAGAATAAATACCCTTTGCCGAGAATTGACGATTTGTTTGATCAATTAAAAGGAGCAACTTGTTTCTCGAAGATTGATTTGCGGTCAGGATATTTTCAATTAAAGATTAGACCGGAAGACGTTCCGAAAACAGCGTTTCGGACTAGATATGGGCACTACGAGTTCTTGGTGATGGCCTTTGGGCTAACCAATGCACCAGCAGCGTTCATGGACCTAATGAATAGAGTCTTCAAGAAGTATTTGGATAAGTTTGTGATTGTGTTTATAGATGATATTCTGATATACTCGAAGACCGAGGAAGAGCATGCAGGGCATTTGAGAATAGCCTTAGAAACGTTGAGGAAAGAGAAATTGTATGCGAAGTTTTCCAAATGTGAGTTTTGGTTGAAGGAAGTGCAGTTTTTAGGGCATGTCATCAGCAGTGAAGGGATTAAGGTGGATCCTGCTAAAATTGAAGCCGTGATGAATTGGGACAGACCTAGAACACCCACAGAGGTTCGAAGTTTCTTAGGATTGGCGGGATATTATCGAAGATTTGTTCAAGACTTTGCGAAAATAGCCACCCCACTAACAAAATTGACGAGGAAGAATGAAAAGTTTGTGTGGAATGAGAAGTGTGAAGAAAGTTTCCAGGAATTGAAGAAGAGATTGGTGACTGCACCTGTATTGACACTTCCAGATGAAAAGGGAAATTTTGTGATCTACAGTGATGCATCTCACAAAGGTTTGGGATGTGTACTGATGCAGCACGGTAAGGTAATTGCTTATGCTTCGAGACAATTGAAACCTCACGAGCAGAAATATCCTACTCACGACTTAGAATTAGCCGCGATTGTTTTCGCCTTAAAGATTTGGAGACATTATCTGTATGGGGAAAAGTGTGAAATTTACACGGACCACAAGAGTTTAAAATATATTTTCACCCAGAAGGAGTTAAATATGAGACAGAGAAGATGGTTGGAATTACTCAAGGATTATGATTGTACCATCAACTATCACCCTGGGAAGGCGAACGTGGTCGCGGACGCTTTAAGTAGGAAGGAGAAAATCAGTATGTTGACAATGCCCGAGGAATTATACAAAGAGTTTGAAAGATTGGAGATAGAGGTGTGTATGCCTGCGAGTAATACAGATACGGTGTACACTATGACGTTTCAGCCAGAATTATTAGAAAAGATTCGCAGATGCCAGGAGGAAGTCATGAGCGGAGATGTGAACAAGTTAACAGGTGAGGAAATATGTACACAGGTAGATGACAAGGGGATATTAAGATTTTCTTCACGTATTTGGATACCCAATGTGACGGAGTTGAAGAATGAGATCCTACAGGAAGCCCACAGTTCAAAATATTCGATTCATCCAGGAAGTACGAAAATGTATCGAGACTTGAAAAGAAATTTCTGGTGGCCGGATATGAAGAGAGATATTGCTGAATGGGTAAGTAAGTGTTTGACCTGTCAGAAAGTAAAAGCAGAACATCAAAGGCCAAGTGGGATGCTACAACCATTAGAGATTCCCGAATGGAAATGGGAACATATTGCAATGGACTTTGTGGTTGGATTGCCAAGGACGAGAGCTAATCATGATGCTATCTGGGTAATTGTTGATCGCTTAACCAAATCTGCACACTTTCTTCCAATAAACGAGAGGTTCTCATTAGACAAATTGGTTCATTTATACATAAAAGAGATTGTGGTGCGACATGGAGTTCCAGTATCAATAGTCTCAGATCGAGATCCAAGATTTAATTCGAGATTCTGGAGAAGTTTTCAAGAATGTTTGGGCACCGAATTAAAAATGAGTACTGCTTACCATCCTCAAACTGATGGTCAGAGTGAAAGAACGATTCAAACAATTGAAGATATGCTCCGAGTTTGTGCATTGGATTTTGCAGGAAGTTGGGATGAACACTTGCCGTTAGTGGAATTTTCATACAATAATAGCTTTCATGCTAGCATCGGTATGCCACCGTATGAAGCGTTATATGGACGAAAGTGTCGATCTCCAGTATACTGGGAAGAAGTTGGCGAGCGAAAGATACTCGGACCTGAGTTAGTACAGCAAACCAAGGAAGTAGTTCAACTTATTCAGAAACGGTTAGTGACAGCTCAGAATCGACAGAAGAAGTATGCTGATTTGGCCAGAAAGAATATGGAATTCGAAGAAGGAGAGCAAGTACTGTTGAAAGTATCTCCGTGGAAAGGATTAGTAAGATTTGGCAAGAAAGGAAAATTAAGTCCAAGATTTGTGGGGCCTTTCGAGATATTGAAGAAAGTCGGGAAAGTCGCCTACGAGTTAGCTTTACCGCCCCATATGCAACATATCCATAACGTGTTCCATGTATCCATGCTTAAGAAGTACCATCTGGATTCTAAGCATGTCATTGAATATGAGCCGATAGAGATTCAGCCAGATTTATCTTATGTGGAGCAGCCTATCAAGATACTAGATCGAAAAGAAAAGGTTTTGAGGAATAAAACAATTCCTATAGTGAGAGTTTTGTGGAGAAACCCCAAAGTGGAAGAATCAACTTGGGAGTTGGAAAGCGATATGTTGGAGAAGTATCCTCAATTATTCTCTTAGGTGAGATTCTGGGGACAGAATCCTTTTAAGGGGGGAAGGTTATAACGCCTTAGAAATTTCAGATTATTTAATCACTAAGAGTTATTTATTTTATTATTAAATGTGAATTATGTGGTGTGTGAATTGGTTGAGGAAGTATTATATTTGTGGAATAATATTTGGAAGTCAGATTGATATTTTATATGTGTTATGTAAGCCCGACTATTTTGATTATATTTTTGGGGATTTATTTCCTATTTAATTTCGTTATATTTACTTTCTGAGAATTTTATAAAATCATCGGAATTAGTAAAAATTATGAAATCTTTCGTTTTATTAACTTTATTAGTTATTTGAGTTTTAAAAATGTTGTATGGAATTGTTTTGATTTTTAACGATTTTAAAATGATTTTATGAATTCTGTTTTATTTTACGGATTTAATCTTGTAAAATCCGTATTTAATTCGTTTTTGATCCTAAAAATATTTTAAAAATATGTGGGTGATCGTAATTTTACATTCTTCATTTCAAAATTTTAAAATTTAATGTCCTACCCATTTTTATATTTGATTTCGATTTTAGGAGTGGTTTTATTTTCAGTAAAGTATAATTATTAAATCATTTTTATTTATTTTCCATTCTCCCCCAAAATCCCTTATAATTCAATCCCTAAATTAGATTTCATTTCAAGAAACTGGTCTCTAGAGAATTCTCGGCATTGTCTCTCTCTACTATCATCTCTCTCAATCTCATTACCAATTAATCTCTCCATCTCCCTTGCGTTCATCAATCACCCTCCCCTTTTTGCTGTTTCGCGTGTGAACAGTACGCGGTGTGTGGGTTTTTACAGGAGTTGCGAGTGTGTGCAGTGGGTGAGTTGCTCTCTCCAGTCTTCCGAGGTCTTGTTTACCTCTTGATGTCGCTTGGATTTTTGTCCCAAAACTCAATCCCTTCCGTTTCTTCCCCTCTGCCCCTGTTCGAATTGAGCTCTATGTGTAGTGATTGTGCAAGTGTGTGTGCTGTTTATATATATATATCTGTATTTATGCTGGGGTGTGTGTGCTTCGGTCCAATTGTGTGTCGAGCAGTGTGGGTGTGTGAATACATCCTCTCTGTGTGTGTGAATTAAATTCAGAGGAGTGTGTGTGCCACTGTGTTCAATTTCCCTGCGTTTTTCTTTTTCCCGACTGTGCCCGCGAATTGTGTTAGTGTGTGTGGTGACTATGTTGTGCGAATCTATGGGAGTCGATTCTTGTGCTTGTAATGCTAATTGTTCTACCTCCCTGCTGTATTCCAGTTCGAGTGTGTGGGTGTGTGTTAATCAAATGGGGCCATGAGTTTGGGCCGTGTGAAATGTGTGAGTGAAGCTTGTTACTTGATGTTGGCTAGTGAAGTCGCAAGTCCCCTGTTCTGGTGGGCTATTTGTTGAACCTGGGAATTAAATTGTTGAATTCCTGTGGTAGTTTTGTGACTGCTTAATTCGATTATTATCATTACTGAATATTTCGAATATTGATGAAAGTATAACATTTTGCCTGATAATTTCTGGGGAATAAATTGTAAATTCCTGTATAATAATTAGTAAGCGTAGAGTCTCGAGTTGGAAACCCTAATTCGGGGTACCCTCGGGATTTTGCCCCCTCGACGGTGATTTAACTTGAGTCGAGGGTATATCATTGGCGATGATGATTATTTTCTGAGCCAAAAATTTATTTAATATTTAATATTTGCTATTTATCTAATAAATTGCAATATATTGTCGAATTGGTATTAATTATCTAATCTATAATGAATTGGGATTTCAGTAAATTGGAAATGTGAATTGGGAACGTTATTTGAAGTATGGATTTAATTGTTAATTGATGGTTATGTTGGTTGAGTCGGTTGTATTCCGACGGGCAGTCACCCGTGTAAAGGGGATGCCGTCAAAATTTTTCCTAAAATATATTAAAAATCATTTCTTGATGATGAGTATGTATAATTATTTAACTTATACGAGTTGTGAGTCGGGCTTCATATTTTAAAATCTATATGGTATGTGCTTATGTGGCTATGTGACTAAATACTTTCGTCTGTAGTTTATGTATTGATATTATATGATTAAATAAACGTAAATTAGGGAACTATTCGCAGGGGTAGATTAAGTGGAATGTTTATATTGATTAGCGAGTATTAAACAGGATTCTAAAATAGTGTTATATATTGTGTGTAGATTCCGTGGATAAAGGAAAGGCTAAAGCTGAGGACGTAAAGACGCTTCGGATTCTGTGATTTTCTATTTAAGGCAAGTAAATTGCTTCAATTACTTTTCAAATGAGTTATGATTATAAAAGTCTGATTCATATGCTTATTTAAATTACTCTTGCTATAATTGTTCTGTTAATTTCCCGAAATTGCGAATACATAATGGTTATACCCCAAATTGATTCTATTGATTGGTTGATTCTTTTAGTGAATTGGTTACCTCCATATCCCTTGCAAGCATATTGTTCCACCTTTTTTTTCAAGTAAATCGCTTCACTTATATTTCCAGCGAATTATGATTATCATAACTTGATTCTTATGTAATTGATTTATCCTTGATATACTTGCTCTGATAATTTCCATTAATTATGAATATTCAATTGTTATACCCCAGGTTGACTATATTGTTTTTGTTAATCCTTTTTGTGACCTGACTTAAATCAATACCCTTTTCGCCATATCGAACTTGTTGATATTTAATTCAGAGATTACCCAACCTTGTTTTATTTGGTGAAATTGAGATGTTAACCTGGAACGAAAGTGTCCAGGGTGTTTGGCAGTTGAGGTAGTCGATTGTCCCGACACCTAATGTTTAGTTAGGATTGGACTGTTAGTTTTTTTTAAAAAAAATGTGGACCGTAAGGGTCGGACCAGATTCGTGGTCAGAAATAATTAAGGCCAATGTGTGCCGTGGATCCATTAAAGGACATTGCTGTGTGCGTTTGTCCGGGGTTAGTGCGTGACTGATCAGCAGCCTAACCTTATAATTGTTTTTATTATAAAAATGCATGATAGTCCAATCCTCTTCTAGTTTATGATTCAGACAAATGATAAATTTTCAGTTGAGCTTATATATATTGTTGATTGCTGATTCTAGACAATCTTGCAGACATATCAGTTGTTGATGTTTTAATTTCATATATATATACTTGCTGAGCATTTGGCTCATTTGCTTGCTAATTCTGTTTCCTCAGCTAAGCCAGGAGATGTCTAGAAGAAGTGGCCCGTCGGGTTGGGGTAGTCACCGAGGCAGTCAGAGGGTCGAGGCGGTTGGTTGGGTAGTGACATATATCTTTGTTTATATTATATCTGTATTTGTAGGCAGATTATCATATTTGATGGGTTGTATATTATTTAATTCAGTTCTGGGTTGTAATAGCTCTTGATAGTTGTTTCATACAGTGACCTGTGTGCGGTCTGGGTTGTTATGGATTTATTTTCTTATGGTTTAGTATAACTTGTGCATGTGGACTGTTTTAGTTATACTTAGTTGCTTGAGCAGGTGATTAGTCCGGTTTATGATTACATCATGCCGAAATTTCTAAGATTTCCCTATATTAATGTTTAATTGAATATAAGAGTTTATAATATTATTGTTGGCAAGTGAGGGTGTTACACCGAGGCAAAGTGTCCAGCTTCACCACAATTGTAGCATTTGAACTTCATTTTGAAATCCAAAGGAGATTTGTAGCTGGTATTCTTGCCTTTTCCTTTGTAGCCTGACGAACTACCACCACCCTTAGCAGCCCGATAATAAGATGAAGATTTTCTCTGTGGTCGGTTGCTCTTTCTAAATCTCATGTTGCTGAACTTCCTTGCCATGTATGCCACGACACTATCGTCCATGTTGTCCAGCTCTTCTTGGGTGTAGTAGTCATCATCACTGTCAGATGCGCACTCGTCATCATTATCAACTTGATGTGGTGCAAGTGATGATTTAGGCTTTGCTGCAACCATTGCCTTCTTAGACTCTTCCTCATCAGCAACTAATCCTGATGCACTTTCTTTTCCCTTTGAATCATTGTCCCATGCTTGATCTTGAAGAGTTTCCAGCTCATAGGTCTTTAATATTCCATAATACTCTTCCAGAGAAGTTGTATGCAAATCTCTGGTTTCTCTGATTGCGTAGACCCTATGCTCAATGCTTTTTGGCTGGTTCCTCAGATATCTCGTATTAGTCTCAACCATGGGGAGAGTTACACCTCTCAGATTCAAATCCAATACCAACTGACTGAATCGTAGGTAGACGTCTGTTATGCCTTCTCCTTTTCGTATTCTAAAGGTGTCATACTCCATCTTGAGTATGAGTGTTTTGTTGCTTCTGACCTCTGCAGATCCTTCCATGACAACTTCTATCTTGTCCCAAATCTTCTTCGCTGTAGTCAGACCTTTGACTATGTTGAACATTTCATGATCAAGAGATTCCATCAAGGTTTGTCGTATGGCAGTATCATAAGCTATTTGTTCCTTGTCAGCATCCGAAAACTCTGAGACCTTTTTAGGCTCAGATCGAGGTGGTATAACCACTCCTCCTTCCGTATGTGAAGGAATAACTGCCATTGGGACAAATTTACCCTTGTCAAGGACTTCCAGATATTCAGGGTTAACAGTCTCTAGATATAGTCTCATTCTGAAAACCCATTCTTCATAGTGATCTTTGTTGAACATTGGGATCTTGAATGCATTTTTAGGAGCCATCTCAATTCTGGTCACTAAAAGTTTCTAAGTACCCAAGACTAGGCTATGTAGAATATTTATGTAGAACTTTTGCCTAAGTCGAAATTTCTCTAAGTAGAAATTTTGCTCAAGTCGAAATCACCAAGTAGAAATTGTCCAAGTCGAAATTCTATGTAGAAATTCTCAAGTAGAAATTCTATGTAGAAATTTTTGCCTTAGAATAATTTTTCTGCAGATTACTTTAATATTGAATAAACAATATTATCTCTTTAACACCTTTTGACTTTGAATGCTTTACTCACCTAACCCACCTAACCCACATGCTAGGTACTGAGTATGTCTTTTACTTTCGGCCGAATAAAGTAAATCAAAAAGTCCAAAAACCACCTTTTTATTCTTTTACTATTGAAAAGGAGATCAAAAAGTTGTTGGGTTGTATTCTTTGATAAGAACAGATGATGAACACTCAAGAACACCAAATATGAACTAACCCAGATAAATTCACAAAAATTAATTAAAATACACCCAAGCTAAATAATCACACCTGGAGTATTTAAATAATTTTTCAGATGAGTTTTCACTACCAACGAATTAAAACACACTTTTCGAGAAAATGAAAAGTAGATCTGAAAAATGAAAACTCACGATTCTTCTACTCAACACAAGGATCTATGTTTTGTATGTTAAACATATAGCTCTGATACCAATTGTTAGGTCCAAATGTGTTGTAGAGGGGGGGGTGAATACAACTTTTCGAATATGAGAAGCAATAAAAACGATGCAATAAATGAACACACAGATTCAAGGAATATATTTCTTTATATATAACTTGAAAGGGTTGCTACAATATTCATTACAAAGTATAACAGAAGTTGAGAGAGAAGTGAATGATACTAAGCTCTGTGAATGCACTCTCTCTTTTTCTCTTGTGTTTTTCTCTAGAATTGCTCACTAACTAAAACATTACACAAGTACTTCTATTTATACTACATGTAATCTATGTCCTGTAGTCTTCAAAGACTAAGATGTACGTGGCCCAATGATGTCCACATAATTCTTGCCTTATCTTGAAAGCTTGGAAATCTGCCAATCAGAAGATGCCATGTGTCATGTTGAAGCTGCACCTAAGTAGAACTTCTACTTGAGAATTTCTACTTGGCTATCTCGAAATTCCTAAGTGGAACTTCTACTTGGCTATCTCGAAATTTCTAAGTAGAACTTCTACTTGAGAATTTCTACTTAGCCATCCAGAACATTTAGTACTTAGAAAATATTCTGGTCTTCAACTTGAAACTTCAATGCACATCTTGAACTTGTGATATCTTCATGTCTTCTTTATTCTTCAACAAGCTCTTGAACATGCTTCTTTATTACTGACATAAACTTGCTATCAATGTCCTGACACTTGATGCACTGGTCTGGTTCATAAGTGACTAGTCTTGATAGTGTTTCTGCTTCTTGAATAAATTACCATATTCACTGAATAACTTGGCTTTCCAATATTTGCTTTCCTTCTTCTTCACTTGAAATCAGTTGGTCTTATTGATACTGATAGTTATGATCTTGATTCTTGATTTATCAAATCACTGAGGCATGAACAACTTTGACTTGAACTTCTCTCAATGATTTCTTCTTGGCTTGATCATAGTTAGCATGTTTAATTGTATCAATTACCTTGTCTTCATTTAGTGTTGATTTCTTGTGACTTCCTGTTCTTGATTGTCTTCTGGTTAAGTATCTTTTCCTTTAGTTTGAGTTACATTAGTTATAGTGTTACAAGTTTATACACTCTGCCTTTCAAAAAAGTTTAGTTCTTTCTTTATAGATTTTAGCATTTTTATAGGCCTCAGTTCTTAATTCCTCTAGTTCTGACAATTGCAACTTCCTATGACTACCGGCGATTGGTAAGTCAAAATTCAATTCTCTAATGGCCCACAAGGCCCTATGCTCTAGTTCAACGGGCAAGTGACAGGCTTTGCCAAACACAATTCTGTAAGGGGACATGCCCAAAACAGTTTTAAAAGCGGTCTGATAGGCCCAGAAGGCATCTATCAGTTTGACGTACCAATCCTTCCTATTCGAGTTGACAGTCTTTTCTAAAATTTGCTTAATTTGCCTATTCGAGACTTCAACTTGACCACTAGTTTCAGGATGATAAGGGGTAGCCAACCTATCAATAATTGAGTACTTTTTCAAAAGGGACTCAAATTGACGATTCTTAAAGTGCGTACCTTGGTCACTAATGATAGCCCTAGGTGTGCCAAATAGAGAAAAGATATTCTCTTTTAAGAATTTAAGGACAACCTTGTTATCATTGGACTTAGTCGGTATGGCTTCTACCCACTTAGACACATAATCAATCGATAAAAGAATATAGAGGTTGCCAAAAGAATTAGGAAAGGGACCCATAAAATCTATGCCCCACACATCAAAAATCTCAATGATTAAGATGGGACTCATTGGCATCATATTTCTCCTAGTGATCTTTCCTAAGTGTTGACACCTACTACAAGCGGCATAGAATTCAGCAGCATCCTTAAACAAACTAGGCCAATAAAAACCATTTTGGAGGATTTTAGCTGCTGTTTTCTTTGCACTAAAATGACCTCCACAAGCTTGATCATGACAAAAGGAAAGGATACTTCGAAACTCATGGTTTAGGACGCACCTCCGAATGATTTGGTCGGGACAATATTTAAAGAGATACGGGTCGTCCCAAAAGAAGTGTTTGACTTGTGAGAAAAATTTCGATCTATCTTGTGTAGACCAATGAGAGGGAATGTCGCCGGTTGCAAGGTAGTTGACAATATCGGCGAACCAAGGAGGAGTAGAAATGGAAAGAAGATGTTCATCGGGGAAGGATTCATTCAAAGGCGAGTCAATGGTGGACTTCACTACTAATCGAGAAAGATGATCGGCAACGACATTTTCAGACCCCTTCTTATCCCTAATTTCTAGGTCAAACTCTTGGAGCAACAAGATCCACCTAATCAATCTGGCCTTGGAGTCTTTCTTAGAGAAGAGAAATCGAAGGGTGGAATGATCGGTGTAAACAATGATTTTCGAACCAATAAGATAAGACCAAAACTTCTCGAAGGCAAAGACCACGGATAGGAGCTCTTTTTCGGTGGTAGAGTAATTAAGTTGCGCATCATTTAAGGTCTTACTAGCATAATATATGACATGAGGTATCTTATTAATTCATTGTCCTAATACTGCCCCTAATGCGTAATCAGATGCATCACACATTAACTCGGAAGGTTGACTCCAATCGGGAGACTTGATAATCGGGGCCGAGGTCAACTCTTTCTTAAGGTGTTCAAAAGATTGTAAACAATCACTAGTGAACTCGAATTTGACATCTTTGCCAAGAAGGGTGGTCAAGGGTCTTGCCTTTTTACTAAAATCTTTAATGAAATGCCTATAAAAACCAGCATGTCCTAAAAAGGAACGAATTCCTTTGACCAATGTTGGTGGGGGTAGATTGGAAATGAGGTCAACTTTGGATTTATCTACTTCGATCTCCTTTTCAGAAATTTTATGACCAAGAACGATTCCTTCTTTAACCATGAAATGACATTTTTCCCAATTAAGAACGAGGTTGGTTTCTTTACACTGTTTTAAGACTAACTCAAGATGGTTTAGGCATTGATGAAAAGACGAACCAAAGATAGAGAAGTCATCTATGAAAATCTCTAGGAATTCACCTACCATGTCAGAAAAGATGCTCATCATGCACCTTTGGAAGGTGGCCGGGGCAGTGGTAAGTCCAAAAGCTAATCGACGATAGGCAAAAGTTCCAAAGGGACATATGAAGGTGGTCTTCTCTTGGTCTTCGGGAGCTATGGGAATTTGGAAATATCCGGAATAACCATCTAGAAAATAGTAGTAGGCATGACCCGCTAACCTTTCTAACATTTGATCTATGAACGGTAAAGGAAAGTGGTCTTTTCTAGTGGCATCATTGAGTTTCCTATAGTCTATGCACACCCTCCAACCGGATTGGACACGAGTAGGAACTTGCTCGTTGTTGTCGTTAGTCACCACGGTAATACCCGACTTTTTAGGTACTACCTGAATCTGGCTAGCCCAAGAGCTATCAGAAATGGGATAAATGATTCCATTATCTAGACACTTAAGAATTTCCTTCCTAACGACTTCCATCATGGTAGGGTTCAACCGCCTTTGCGGCTCTCTAATGGGTTTGGCATCATCAACTAAATGAATCCTATGTTGGACAATGGCCGGACTAATTCCTTTAATATCCGAGATACTCCAACCTATGGCTTCCTTATGTTCTCTAAGCACACTTACAAGCTCATCCTCTTGTGATTTGGTCAAATTAGAGGCAATTATAACGGGAAGAGACTCGTTAGGACCTAAAAAGGCGTACTTAAGAGTGTCGGGAAGAGGTTTGAGTTCTAAATCGGGCGGCTTTGACTCAACAGGTTCACTAGCTTCGAAAAGTGGCAAAGGAGGTGGTTCACATGATTGGTTATTTGTAGGAATGGTGGAATCTAACATTGCATTGACCTCATTTGTATATTCAGAATCATCCCAATTTTAACCAAAGTGTTTTAAACAAAAATCAAGAGCATCATTAGGGTTGATGAATTCTTGATCAACTATATCATCAATTAAATTGGCATCCATAGGTTGATCATAGAAATCATTGGGTTGTTTCCCTATGTGAAAAATATTGAGGTCAATGGTCATGTTCCCAAATGTTAGTTTCATTAATCCATTTCTACAATTAATCAAAGCATTGGAGGTGGCTAGAAATGGCCTTCCTAGAATGATAGGAATTTGATTATTAGGGTTCTTGACCGGTTCGGTTTCTAGGACTACAAAGTCAATGGAAAAGAAAAAGTCACCTACTTTAATTAGCACGTCTTCAATAATCCCCTTAGGAACTTTGACAGAACGATCGGCTAATTGAAGTGTAACATTAGTTCTTTGAAGCTCTCCTAAACCTAGGGCTTGATAGACCGAAAATGGAAGCAAGTTCACACTAGCGCCTAAGTCAAGTAACGCCTTGTCCACAAAGGTATTGCCTATGACACATGAAATTGTAGGACAACCGGGGTCCTTATATTTCACGGGAATTTGGTTCGAAAGAATTAAACTAACTTGAGAAGTCAAAAAGGCTTTCTTAGGGACGTGAGTAGTTCGCTTATGCGTGCACAAATCTTTTAGACATTTTGCATACGAAGGAATTTGTTGAATCGCGTCTAAAAGAGGGATGTTGACTTTGACTTGCTTAAAAACTTCTAAGATCTTGTCCATTTGGGCCGTTTGTTTAGGAGAAATGAGTCGTTGAGGGTAAGGAGCTTTTGGCTTAAAGACTCGTTCATTAGGTTCTTCGGGGACGGGTTTTGTCTCACTCATTGATCCTTGTTCCTTTGAACTCTCGGGTTCAAGATTAGCATTTGGTTCAGAATTTGACTCGTCTTCTTCGGGAGACTTGTCACCGACATGATTTTTTACTTGCTTACCGGACCTTAAGGAAATGACAGCGTCCACATTATAAGGAGGTCTATGATTAAGAGGAAATTTAGGATTGACCTCGGTTTGACTTGGAAGTTTGTTCTTCTCTCGTTCACAAATGGCGTTGGCTAATTGGCTTACTTGAACCTCTAACTTAGATATGGCTTGAGTACTAGCATTTAAAATTTTCCTATCTTGAGTCATGGTTTGCATGAAGGTTTGTTGAGATTAAGCCAAATTAGTTGTTGATTTTAGAAGCGCATCGAGAGTCTTTTCCAAGGAATTAATTCTCTTATCCGACTCATGAAAGCCGGGTGGGTGGGCGGGAGCTTGAGTTGAATAAGGAACATGATTTTGAGTTCTTAGGAATAATTCATAAGTTGTGATGTCGAGAATAGAAATTTGCTTATACTTCTTGTAAATCCTGATCTTATAAAGGATTTAGCACTTTTTATAGGATATATGTGTTAGACAGTAATCTGTAGAGTTTAGTCAGGAACAGCAGTGCATCAAGTACTACATGTCAGGAACTGAGATCAAATCCTGATACGCCAAGTCAAATACTGATGGATGTCGAATCCTGATGCAAGGTGGAATCCTGATATCAGTCGTGTTACTGATGATGTCATTATGGATGCTACAGAAACTGGCAAGTGCTATAAAACAGAATCGTTGTTTGAAGAACAAGCAAGAAGGTATCGTGAAGGAAACGAATTCTCTATTGATGGAAACTACCAATTGGACGACAGAACATTGTCATAGATAGATTATAATTCTGTTATTAGTTGATAGGTAGCATTATAAATACTCTCTCTATATCATTGTAAAAAGAGCGAATGCAAGAAAGAAAATTAGGAGCTCTGTATTAGGTTTGTATTCGAGAGTTCGAAACAAATAGAGAGAGAGATTTGTATTGTCAGCAGCTGCTAAAGGTATTGTACACATTTGGTAGAGTTTGTATTTGATTTATTTAATACAAACAAAGTTTGATTCATTCGTTTGTTCTTGTTCATCTAATTAAGCAAAAATCAGACATGATTATATAACTTGTATTCAACCCCCCCTTCTACAAGTTATTCGAGTTAACAATTGGTATCAGAGCAGGTTGATTTCGAATAATCATAAAGATCCGCAATCATGTATGGTTATAAGGATTGTAATACTAAGATCCCTATGCTCAAGAGAAACGAATATACTCTATGGGAAGTGAAGATGTTGCATCACCTGGAAGCAACAGATCCTGATTATCTTGACAGAATAAGAGATGGGACTTTTGTTCCAACAAGGCTTGTTCCTCAAGCAACTGTCGAAGGAAAAGTTGTTCCAGAACATACAGCAGAGAAGCCTAAATCTGAATGGAAAGATAAGGAAAAGGAGAACGTTCTTAAGGATGCTAAAGTGGGAAACATACTATTCAACAGTCTTGATTCTGTTCTCACTAACTATGTTCTCTCTTGTAAAACTGCTAAGGAGATATGGGACAATCTAAAGGTTCACTGTGAAGGAACAAAACCTGTCAGGAATAATATGAGGACACTTCTCATACAACAGTATGAGTACTTTGAATCCAAGTCTGGTGAGTCACTTACTGACACCTTTGATAGGTTTACTAAACTCATCAATGAGATGGCCATGCATGGTAAATATTATAACTTGGAGGATATGAATACTAAGTTCATGAAAGCTCTTCCTGATTTCTACAATGAGAAGATATTTGCAATTGAGGAAGCTAATGATCTGGATGAAATATCATTAGAAGCAGTTTATGGAAAATTGAGAGCTTATGAACTTGACAGGTAGCAGAAAAAGAGCAGGAGTGAAGGAAAGTTGAAGACTGTTGCACTCACTGCTCAATCTGAATCAAAGAAGCTCCCAGAAGAAAAGTCTGAATCTACTGAAAGAGACTTGAGGAAGAAGAAGAGCAAAGAAAGTTCTGAGTCAGAGACTGTAGATATAGACTCTGAAGATAATGATTCTGAATCAGAGATGCAAGAACTCTTTGTTATGTTTGCTAAAGCTTTCAAGAAAGGAAGATTCAACAGGAGAAGATTTAGCAAAGGATCTTTTCAGAAGAAAGAGGAGAAAAAGAGTGACAAAGGCAAGAGTACAATTATCAAGCTTGATAAGGCCAAAATCAAGTGCTTTAACTGCAGTGAGCTTGGACACTTTGCTAGTGAGTGCAAGAAGCCTAGGAATTCAGGGAAGGGTAATACACTCATGGTCACACAGAAGGATTGGGCAGACTCCAGTGATTCTGAAGATGAATTAGATTTTGACAACATTGCATTGATGGCAAGTGCTTCAGACAAGCCTGGATCTCCAAAGAAAACTTCTTCATCTTCTGTTAAGGTATCACTTCACTCTCTTGATTCATTTGATAGCTTAGATTCTGATGATATTAGATCTATTCATGCTGAGTTTAAGAATCTTATGACTAATTTCAAAATTCTTGCTAGTGAAAAAGATGAACTTAAGGCTAAGAATGATGAATTAGTTAGTAGAAATAATTTTCTTGAATCTGAGTTAATTCAAATGGAAGAATATAGGTTAAGTTCTAATAAAGCTAAGCATGATTATGGTATTATCCTTGAGGCTTATGACTATCTCAGAAAAGAACTAGAGGAAGAGAGAGATATGATGAAAACCATTAACACTTCTGGTAAAAAGATTCAAGAAATCATTGACAATCAAATTCTTGGTAAAGTCTATGGCTTAGGTTTTGGAAAGAATAAAAGTGAAAATTCTGTAGCTATTATCTTGGATGATAGGAAAGAAGAAGCTAGCATATCCAAATCTGAAGGTAAGAAGATAGTTTCTGAACCTAAACATGTTAAATTTGTTAATTCTAAAGGTACCCCAGTTGTGCACAAAAGAATTAACAATAGCAATTCAGATGAGAGAGTGTTAGAAAAACTTAAGAATGTCAACATAGGTTTTCTGTCTAAGTCTCAGTTGAAACAGAGACTAGAATGTATTTCAGAGTCTAGCAAGATCAGAAGAAATAGGAATGGAAAAGAAGGTATTAATAAAGAGAATAATTACACGAATGTACCTGATGCACCTAAGAAGAAATGCAATAAATGTGGAAATCATAATCATTTGGCCCTAGACTGTAATCAAAAACCTTCTTGGAAAAATGAGTCCAGATTCCCCAAGACTCAGAGAATTCAATACCAACCACAAGAACCCTGTTATCATTGTGGTAGTTTACTTCATTCCATTTATATGTGTAAGGAATATCATGAACTGTATTATGACTAATATTCTCTAAAATCTGAAACTCCTAGTCACAAACAGTTTGTGAAATCAAAGTCTAAGGTTGACTCTGCAACAGGTAAATCAAAAGCAAAATCTTCAAAGCCTGTTGGTTCAAAAGTTAGTAAGAAAGGATCCAATCAAAGTTGGGTCCTAAAAAATTCTAACTAGCCACTTTTTGTTTGCAGGGCACTGGAAAGAAGCATTCAATTATCTTGGACAGTGGATGCTCTGGACATATGACTGGAAAGAAGTCCCTGCTTACAAAGTTTGAGAGGAAATCTGGTCCAGTAATATCTTTTGGAGATGGCAACAAAGGAGAAACTCTGGGATATGGCTCATTTATTTTGGGGAATGTCATCATAGAAAACGTAGCACTGGTTGAAGGCTTGAAACACACACTTTTAAGCATAAGTCAACTGGGTGATAAGGGTTACCAATCAATCTTTGATAGTGAAGGATGCAAAATCTTGAATCTGAAGAATGGAGACATTGTTCTGACTGGTCAGAGACGTGGTAACATATATGAAGCTAGCTTGAGTGACACATCTAAAGGAACTGTCAGATGTCTTTACAGCAAGGCATCAAATGATGAAAGCTGGAACTAGCACAAGAAGCTCTCACATCTCAATTTCAAGAAGCTTAATCAACTTGTTAAGCACCATCTGGTGAGAGGCCTACCACAGGCAAATTATGTGCAAGATGGACTTTGTGATGCTTGTCATCTTGGAAAACAAAGAAGAACCACTTTCAAGAGCAAGACAGAAAATTCAATTACTGAACCATTTCACATGCTGCATCTTGATTTATTTGGTCCAGTAAACATTATGTCTATCAGCAAGAAAAGATATGCTCTAATTATAGTGGATGATTACACAAGGTTCACATGGGTATTCTTTCTACAAAAAAAGGATGAAGCTCCTCAGCAAATCATTGAACTTGTCAAGAATATTCAAAATAGCTCTGAGTACAAGGTCAAAGTGCTCAAAAGTGACAATGGTACAGAATTTAAGAATTCTACAATGGAGGAGTATTGTGTAGACAATGGAATCACTCAACATTTTTCTGCACCTGGAACACCTCAGCAGAATGGTGTAGTAGAAAGAAAGAACAGAACTCTCATAGAGGCAGCAAGAACCATGCTTGCAGATGCAAAGCTTCCAACCTATTTCTGGGCAGAAGCTATCAACACTGCATGTTTCACTCAAAACTGTATCTTGGTAAATGCTCATGGTAAGACTCCCTATGAGATGATCAAAGGAAAGAAACCAAGTGTGAAATACTTTCACATCTTTGGATGCAAATGCTATGTCCTGAAAGTTCATCCAGAACAACTTGGAAAATTTGAAGCCAAATCGGATGAAGCAATCTTTCTAGGAAATTCAGCATCAAAGGCCTTCAAAGTACACAATCTCAGAACTCACATTGTTATGGAATCAATTTTGATGATATGAAATTTGGAATTTTGAAAACTGATGAAAGCCATGACAATCTGGAATTTGAAAATCTTAAGTATTCTGAGATTCTCTCCAGTGATGATGAAGGTTCTCCAGAGGAAATCTCTATTGCTTCTCAAAGGAATGCTACTGTTGAGGGGGAGCAATTTAATCAAGGAGAACACAGTACTGGTCAGGATCAGACTAGTCTTTCAAAGTCTACTTCACTAGGAACTGATCCTTCAGAGTCTAATGAAGGAAGATCAGAAACTAGTAGCAGTATGGATTCTACTAATTCTACTGATCAAGGGGGAGCTTTTGAAGGAAATGAACACTCTTCTACAGGAAATACTACTAACTTAGGGGGAGAGTCTAGCAGGAGCAATCTACCACCTGTTAGAAAATGGACAAGGGATCATACTGAAGATTTGATTATTGGTGATCCAAATAGTGGTGTTCGAACTAGAAGATCAATTCAAAATGAATGCATGTACAGTTGTTTTCTTTCAAAGAATGAACCTAAGAAGGTTGAAGAAGCCTTACAGGATCCTGATTGGGTAATAGCAATGCAAGAAAAATTGAATGAGTTTGAGAGGAACAAAGTTTGGAAACTGGTACCAAGTCCTAAAGATAGATCTATTGTTGGTGCTAAACGGGTTTTCAGAAACAAGCTAGATGAATATGGTATGATTGTAAGAAACAAAGCAAGACTGGTAGCCAAGGGTTATTCTCTGGAAGAAGGAATTGACTATGATGAAACCTTTGCACCTGTAGCAAGATTGGAAGCAATCAGAATGTTTCTTGCATTTGCAGCTCATTCAAGATTTAAGGTATACCAGATGGATGTAAAGAGTGCTTTTCTTAATGGCAAGCTTGATGAGGAAGTGTATGTGGAGCAACCACCTGGTTTTGTTGATCCAAAGTTTCCAAATCATGTCTACAAACTTGACAAGGCACTCTATGGACTAAAGCAGGCACCAAGAGCATGGTATGAGACTTTGTATAAATTTCTTCTTGAAAATGGCTTCACAAGAGGTACAATTGACAAAACTCTATTCTTTAGAAAGATAAAAGGTGATTTGCTTTTAGTTCAAGTTTATGTTGATGATATTATATTTGGTTCTACTAATGAAAAGTTATGTGCTAAGTTTAGCAAGCTTATGTAGTCTAAGTATCAGATGAGCATGATGGGTGAACTAAATTACTTTTTAGGCTTGCAGGTCAAACAAATCGAGACTGGTATTTTCATTAATCAGTCAAAGTATATCAAAGATCTTTTAAAAAGGTTTGACTTTCAAGATTGTGCAGTTGCAAAGACACCCATGGCAACAGCCACTAAGCTAGACTCTGATCCTAAGGGAAAGAGTGTTGATAACACTAGCTATAGAGGCATGATAGGTTCACTGTTATATCTAACTGCAAGTAGACCAGATATAATGTTTTCTACCTATTTATGTGCTAGATTCCAAAGTGATCCTAAGGAATCTCATTTAATTGCTGTGAAAAGAATTTTTAGATATCTCAAGGGAACTCCAAATCTTGGTTTGTGGTATCCAAGAGAATCTGATTTCTCCCTAATTGGCTATTCAGACTCTGATTATGCAGGGTGTAAAATAGACAGGAAAAGCACTACGGGTACTTGTCAATTCTTGGGAAACAGATTGATTTCTTGGGCAAGCAAGAAGCAGCAATCAGTTTCAACCTCAACTGCAGAAGCTGAATACATTGCAGCAGGCAGTTGTTGTGCTCAACTCCTTTGGATAAGAAATCAGTTGATGGATTATGGTATGACACTTAGTAATATTCCTATGTTTTGTGATAATACTAGTGCTATCAAAATTGCAGAAAATCCAGTTCAACATTCAAGGACTAAGCACATTGGTGTCAGGTATCATTTTATTAGAGACATATTGAAAATGGTACAGTGGAACTTCATTTTGTTCCTACTGACAAGCAGCTTGCAGATATTCTAACTAAACCACTTGATGAGGCTACATTCATTAGATTGGTTAGTGAGTTAGGAATGTTAAATTTTTAGATCTTTAACATCTGCACAAGTAGCAAGCTATGTTGTTTTAGTTTATAGACTTGATATTTTTGTCAGAATCTATACTTGATTGTTAAATGCTTAAGCTGTAACATTTTATCTTGATAAATTTCAGTATGATAGACTTATTAATAAACATCAAGATCAGGATTGCTATTAGTATGCTGACGTCATCAGTATTGACATCAGGATTGTATCGTCAGTATCAGGATTGTGAAATTTGTGTGTCTTACTGTTTCAAATTCTGAAGTTCATGTTATTTAGTGGTTCAATTATGAGTTTTTTTAAAGTCTATGTTAGCAAGTTTTACCACATGCATACTGATAATTTATATCATTATTCAGATCAGTCAATAAACAACAATAAACAAGTAGATAATAAGAAAACTTGTATTTTCATTAATCAAAAGCATTACATACATAGAAATGAAATACAATTCTTCTTTTTGTCTAACTACTACTGATAATTCTATTCTTGTCTAAAGTTGTTGCTGCTTCAATCCTCAACGATCGACTTCATGACAAGGAGCATCTCAAGATTAGATTCCTTGTCTGGGCGACTTGAATGGGAGCAGCTGACTCATCTTCATGCTTATTGAAGAAAATGAATAGCATCTCCATCAAGATCAACCTCAGACTCTTCACCAAATTCTTCATCCTCAAGGTGTGAAGAGATTAGAGGAGAATTATATCCAACTGGTAGATGTTTTAGAGGAGATTCGTGGAAATCTTCTGAGTTAAGACCAACCATATCTGACTTGATGAGAAAAGTCATCTCTTCTAAGAGATAGTTTACTTGCTCCTGATCATCAAGAGTAAAGAACTTCTCAGTGGTAATGAACCAAAAGCTAGGGTTCATATGAAGATTTGGGTTGAAAGCCATGATGGAAAGAGAAAAGAATGAAAAGGTTTTGGAGAATGGCATAAGACATTAGTTTCTTTTATAGAAATACGTGGAAAGTTGAACAGTCATTTGGGGGATATCAATGCAGTCAATCATAATTATGTGTGACTGTATTTCTTGGATTTTCAAGAAATATTGAACGAATCTAACCAATTGATTTTGTTCAGATTTATTTATTTCTTTTACAGGTAAAAGAAAATGCCACGTGGAAACTCCATTTAGTCTCTGGAATCAGGATGATATTGATCAGGAATACAAGTGTGTTCGCATCAGGATTAGTAATTCTTTCTATTCAGAAATTACATTGAATCGTGTGATTATCTTGATGAGAAGATCACATCAGGAAAAGGAAGCTGATCAGTATTGATTTTTATCTTGATTTTACCTTGATTTAATTTACTTGAAATTAATTTTGGATTCTATTTACCAAAAGTCGTGGGTAATTGTATTTTTCAGGGACTGACACCTGTCAACCTACGTGTCAACGTGGGATAATGGGTCTGAAGGATTTTTGAAATATAATTATTTTGACACTCTAATCGTGTAATTGCTTTCTCTAATTTCATTTTCTAAAGCAAAAACACTCTTGAGTTTTCAAAATCACTAATCAATTTCAAAGATTTCTTAAGTTCTTTTCAGATCAAAATGGCAACTCAAAGAAGACTACCCAAATCAGTAGCTTTCAAGTTTGGTGACTTTGATTTTATGATGAACAATCATGTTGCAGCTATCACCAACAAGGAAGGGGTGTCAACTGATTTTCACCCAATTATGGACTTTATGGCGAAAGGACCATTAAGTTATGCCTTGACAGCATCTCCACAAACTAATCAAGTAGTTGTTTCACAAGCTTGGGAGAATGCTGAGGTAATTGATTCTACTCAGAGTCAATCAGGTAAGATTGTTCTACACTTAGGACAAGACTCATTTGATATTACTGAATCGGTTGTTAATTCAGTACTTCACTTACCTGTTAGTATGAATTTTGAGAATGTACCATCTGATGATGATGTTAGAACTATGTTATCTGAGTTAGGGTATAATGGATCTCTAGATAACATGAGCCAGTTAAATAGAACCTTTCTTAGGAAAGAATGGTCTTTCTTTTTTGATCAAATTGCTAAATGTTTTACTGGTAAATGTAGTTCTTTTCAACAAATTACTGCTGTTACATCACATATTGCATATGGCTTGCTTTATAACAGAGTAATTAATTTTGGTCACATTATCTTATGTCAGATGTGTATTAAACTTGGGTCAAGAGATCATGACAGGAATATGGTTTATTATCACAGATTCATTAACTGTTTATTAACCATTTCATTCCTGATGTTGAAGCTAGATTTGGTAGAGAATATTGTGTTTCTTCTTATGTACAGCAAAAGAGAATTTTCTCTGACATTACAAAGAAGGACAATGAAAAGAATCTAGATGAAATACCTGCATTACACTATCCAAATCATGTTCAGGTACTTCTAAGAACTCATCTTCCTACTATCTATAATTCTTCTTTCTTTGGTGGAGAAATGACTCAGGAATCTCAATTGGAGGAGAACTCCCCTGTGTCTACCCAAGTAGCCAAAAACATTACAGTCTCTGAAACAATTCTAGAACCAAATTTTGATCCACAGCCTATTGTTTCAAAAAAGCCAACCTCTGGTGTTTCTCAAAAGACATCAGTTGTAAGGAAGAGAAGAGTTGTCATTTCAAGTAGTAGTTCTAGTGAAGATGATGATAATTTATCTCTTGCTGAGAGAGCAGAATTGAAGGCTGCAATTCAACTTTCTAAGCTAGGACAAAGAGATGGAACACCTAGTCACAGCCAGGCTGCAGTCTCCCAAAAGGCTGTAGTTCTTAAAAAGGGAAAATAGTTACTGGATACTGTCTCTCAAAAGACTATGTCTATTGAAAAAGGACCTCATCCCAAGATCACTTCTGTGTCTACACCTCTTGAATCTTCTCAAGATAAATCTGTTGCTTACTATACTAGGAGAACAAGGAGAAAGATTAATTTGTCACCTACACACAGTGTCTAGTCCAACTAACATTATGCAGGTCTCTACAAATAAGGTATATCCACGTCAGTATCTGACAAGAGAGATCTGGATCTTGATTCTTCATGGGAACAACATTGACATACAGACTGGCTATGGAACTTATTTCTCTAAAAGTGAAGCTTTCCAGGCCAGTTTTAGATTTTCTGATTGAAAGAGTTCCCAAATTTTCATTTCCTGGAGAATATGGATTGTTACATCAAAGACTTGATTTAATGAAGATGTACTTCTATGTATCAGTCAGAAAGGAATTGCACAAGAAATTTGGACTTCCTAAGCATGTTGCACTTCAATCACTTCATGCATATTTATTTGACAAGGATGTCATTGTTGAAGATGCTTCAGCTCAAGGTGAACAAGAGGAGGTAGTTGATAGAGGGAAGCAGTCAACAGAAGATACTATTTCACCAGTGGTAAATAGTAGGATAGATCAGATCACAGTCATTACAACACAAAAACCATCTAGTCAGAGGTTGGATGACTCAGGAACTGTGATTGATGATGCTGAAAGGTCTTCTGTGATGACTGAAATTGAAAGTGAGGAACCCTATGATATGGGAGGAATGACTTTGATTGATTTTCCTGAAGATCAAACCAATATTGTTCTTTCAGAGTCTATCCACCTTGAGGGTGTGTCTCAGCAACCAACACTTAAAGACGGTGACATACTAGCTATGGTGTCTAATGAAGTATTATTAAAGACATCAGAGTCTAGTGTAGATCCTGAAAGTGGTATACTGGAGCCTGTAGTCTCTGGAAAGAAAGTAGATGTTTGTAAGGGTTCAGAGACTATAGCAGCTCACTCCTTGGAGAAAACCTCAAGCCCCATGCCATATGAGGAACCCTCTCTCCAGTGAGTTCAGGTATAAAAACTTCTTCTAATCCCTATTTTTCTGTAGGTCATGAGAGCACTTATCCAAATTTGAGTGATACACTTGAAAAGATGGACATAGATCCACACACAGAGAGGCTGGCTCCTGACCTGTCAAAAGGAGAGGTAGAAAGAGTGTTGACTTTAGATAGTCAAAGTGGGAATGAGGGTATGGATGATCAACTCCATAGTGAGGGAGAGAAAATTAGGAAACCACCATCGTTTGATTTCTGGGATCATGTTTTTCCTGAATCTTGGTCTGAAAATCTTGGTATGGATGCTGGTACTTATTCTTTTATCAAGATGTATGAGAAGAATGACTTAGCACATCACAATGCAAAGCTAGAAGTTAAAGCTCGGAAACAGAAATAAAGGCTTACAGAAATCATCAACAGAAGAGGTGAAGGGCTAAGACAAACTTCTACTCAACCAGTACCAGAAGATATTCCTAATGATCCTAGTATTCCTTTGTATGTACTTCCAATATCAGCTAGAATTGAGACATCAACAGTATCTGATCAATCTAAGGAGGAGTCAGGATTTGTAGATGTTAGTACACAGAATACTGGTGAAGGACAGGATGATCATACTTCAGCTTCAGATCAGAAAGATGAAAATGTTTGTACTTCTACTCAAGTATTATTACTTGAATATCATTCTATACAGGCAACTTCTTCTACAAGACTTGAAGATAAGGTTCTTTCTGCATCTGAATCTGTAGACACAACAAGCACTTCCAACATTGAAGTCAATTCTGAAATTCTACGGAACATTCAGAAATCTCAAAGTGATATTCAATCGAGACTTCAGATTCTTGAAGATAACCAAGTCACTATTATGGACAATCAAGCAGTTCTTATGAATCTCATTTGTTCTGTTATTGAATCTCTTGGAATTAATGTTGCTGATGTCAAAAAGGGGGAGATAAAGACAATTCAGAGACAACAACAACAACAACAGACTGGGGGAGATAAACAGACTGGGAGAAGAACTAAGGGTGATAGAGGTGGTAAATTTCATCATGGAAGTGGTAAAGGAAAAGAAGCATCAAATAATTGAATTCTTTCTACTAAAGTACTGAATACTATGTCTACATCTGAAGAAGGAGGTACTTAACTTCATGATCTTAAATTCATAAATTTCTATTCTGGTTGTATTGTTATATGTTTTGACTTCTACAACTTAGATTTATGCTTCAGATTCTAAAGCATAAATAGGGGGAGATTGTTAGGAATAATTCATAAGTTGCGATGTTGAGAATAGAATTTTGCTTATACTTCTTGTAAATCCTGATCTTATAAAGGATTTAGCACTTTTTATAGGATATATGTGTTAGACAGTAATCTGTAGAGTTTAGTCAGGAACAGCAGTGCATCAAGTACTACATGTCAGGAACTGAGATCAAATCCTGATACGCCAAGTCAAATACTGATGGATGTTGAATCCTGATGCAAGGTGGAATTCTGATATCAGTCGTGTTACTGATGATGTCATTATGGATGCTACAGAAACTGGCAAGTGCTATAAAATAGGTTGTTTGAAGAACAAGCAAGAAGGTATCGTGAAGGAAACGAAATCTCTATTGATGGAAACTATCAACTGGACGGCAGAACATTGTCATAGATAGATTATAATTCTGTTATTAGTTGATAGGTAGCATTATAAATACTCTCTCTATATCATTGTAAAAAGAGCGAATGCAAGTAAGAAAAATTAGGAGCTCTATATTAGGTTTGTATTCGAGAGTTCGAAACAAACAGAGAGAGAGATTTGTATTGTCAGCAGCTGCTAAAGGTATTGTACACCTTTGGTAGAGTTTTTATTTGATTTATTTAATACAAACAAAGTTTTATTCATTCGTTTGTTCTTGTTCATCTAATTAAGCAAAAATCAGACACGATTATATAACTTGTATTCAACCCCCCCCCCCCTTCTACAAGTTATTTGAGTTAACATGAGTCATGTTTGGATAAGGACCTTGGTTTGGATAGTTCGGCTTTTGAAAAGAAGGTGATTGGAAGTTTTGGCCTTGGTTCCACGAGAAATTTGGGTGGTTCTTCCACCCGGGATTGTAAGTCGATGCAAACGGGTCATTCCGAGGCCTAGGTTGAAACATTGCGTTCACTTGCTCAAAATC
The DNA here is from genome assembly GCA_036435485.1 of Saposhnikovia divaricata. NCBI lineage: Eukaryota > Viridiplantae > Streptophyta > Magnoliopsida > Apiales > Apiaceae > Saposhnikovia > Saposhnikovia divaricata. Next base: position 134,938,387 of record CM071595.1, read on the forward strand.
GGGACAATGTTGAGACTCAAAGTTCGGAGAATTATAATTTGGGTACATAGACATAGGTGGGGGACTACTATGAGTTTCTAAAGCTTCAAGTCGTCTAGTAAGAGTAGCTAATTTGGCATCGGTTGCAATCGAATGTAAACCCCTAGATGAACTAGACGATTCGTTAGACTTATTAGACTCCCACAACATAGTCTTCTCGGCTAATTCTTCGAAAAATTCCCACCCCTCGTCCTCATCCTTCTCCATGAATTTACCTTGGCACATAGACTCTAACAACGCGGTTGTTGGACTATCTAGGGCCTTGTAGACAATCTTACAAAGTCTCTATTTTTCTATTCCGTGGTGGGGGCATTGTGATAAAATATTTTTGAACGATCGAAATATTTCCAAAAGACTCATTTTCTTTTTGATGAAATTGGTTTATCTCGTTTGTAATTCTCGTAGTCTTATAGTTTCGAAAATATTTCTTAAGCAAAATTACCATAAATCCCTCCCACGTGGAAATAGAATTAACCGGTAGGCTATACAACCATTTTTAGCATTTTCTTTAAGCGCAAAATTAATGAGCCTAAGCCTAATTGAGTCCTCGGTTAATTGTTGGAGTTTTTGTAAGGCACAAACCTCCTCGAATTCATGGATGAAAAGATACGGGTCCTCACCTTCACTCCCGGTAAATTTGGGTAACATGCTAATGTGTTGAGCTTTGATTTCGAAATTATTACCATTTACGGGAGGAAGAGTGATACACGAGGGTTGGGCAGAACGGGTGGGATAGCAACGGTCCTTAAGAGACATAGCCATGTTTACTATTGGTTCGGAATTATCTAAAGACTCGGAATCAGAAGAGGAAGAAATCTCAAACGATCTCACTAGTCTAGAAGAATTATCCCTAATCCAAATAGTTCGCATAGACCATGAAAGGGAACACGTAGCAAATAAGAGCGATAAAATAAACACACAAAAAGAAAGGGTGAAAAATTAAAAGAAAAAAAAAATTCTAACCCTAGGGTTCAAATAACTAGACCTTGCTCCTATCTGTAAGGTCCTACAAAAACTCGGTAAATCAGAATTTATTCGGACCGATTTGGCCAGGTAGGTGCAAGCATTGCCAAGAGGCTAAACACCAGCCTAGACACCAAATCTTAATTGGCTAGGTAAGCTTTCGCTTGCCTAGACACCAAAGAGTCGGAATAATTAATGATTACTTCGTTTCTTAGGTACCTTCCTAATTTAGCGCGAAATTCCTAGGGGCAAACGTCTAATTAATTTTATTAAAGGCTAGGGTATGCAAAATGATGGATTAATTGTTTTTGGGCCAAGGAAAAAGTGATGAAATCCCTTCCCTTATCTTTTGAGAGGTTTTGCCCTTAATATTTATTTACAAAATGATGCAACAAACAAAGAGGTATAAAAAACTATAAACATTTATGGACGCTTAACTACGTGCTCTAACTAAAGAAATGAAAGAATTTAACGTACCTTGGGGTCCTCCAGCGATCACCACAATTATAAGGTACGAAAAATTAAAAACAAGAAATTAAAAATCTAGATAATGTGCCCTAAGTGATAGATGCATGATGCAACAATTATGTAATTTCTAACTAATTGTTTTGGATTTTAAATTTTAATTTTTTTTTTGATTTTTTTTTTTGATTTTCTAAATAAGGAAAAAAAGGAAAGAGAAGAGAGATACGGGTTACCAAAGCAAAGCTTCCAAAATTCTGAGAAAATTCTTCCGCTTTAATCCAAGTTTCCCGAATTTTCCTCCAAATTCTTCGAAAAAATGCAAACAAGAAAAAGGGTGAGAAAAGAGCTAATCCAAAAAATTAAAAACTAAGGTACGAAAAATAATTAGTCCCCGACAGCGGCGCCAAAAACTTGTTTTGCTAAAATAAATGACAATTTAAACCGCAAGCGCACGATTCAATCGTTGAATTATTTTAGGTTCGTTCTTCGGAGACTAATATTTTCGCAAATCTTAATATTTAACTTAATCGGACTAGAACAAGTTGGGAATTTTGAAAATTTTGGATTTTACTAATTAATTCCTAAATGGAAATTTAATCTAATTTAGAAACTAAATTTTATTCTAAATCTAAACTAGTTAATTGTAACGCCCCCAAATCCGGGGTCAGGGATATGGGTCGCTACCGCGGAAAACCTTAACAACCAAACAATCAACTGCCAATGTTAAATCTAAAACATGACATCCGACCCCTAACTACCAAGAATCTTTACAGGTTATAGACTTGGAAACAAGAAATCCAAAAATGCTTATAATAACTTACAACTCTTGGTACAACAATTCTCTTATACAGTCTTATGTTGTTAGTATCACCTTGACATAAGGTATACAACAACCACAATATTCTAATACAACAAATATTATAACTCAACAAAATATGAATACCATACCAGTCTAACTAAACATCTGGTAGACAAACTCAAATTACAGAATCACTCTGAGCCGAACATAAACTCGATCCATGACTTGCCCTGCTTCGAGCTAAACTAAGTCAACTGCATCCACTATCTATCTCTGTAAAATAAGATTAAACAAAAGCAAGAATGAGCGAAAGAGGCGCTCAGCAAGTATATAATAGAGTATACTAAAATACTTTTGGAAAACTTTGAAGGTTTTAAAAATCCAACTTTGAGGATGATACCATTCTTGAAATATTCATAACGAAAATTTTTCAATAGGAAGGAGATTTGCAGAATTCAACAAGAAATTCATCTCGACAGCTTTATAAACGATTTTGATATTTAACTCAACAATTTTTTTATAGCGATTTCCGATCAAAACCTTGAATAACTGAGCAACAGATGCTTCAGCTACTAAGAGACAACATTTAAGAATTCACGAAGCTACATCAACTCTCAATTAAACAAACATTCAAGAAATTCGCAACTATTACAATCTCATTATTGTCCACTAGGCACCCATATACCTAGCTGCCGAACCGGCCTGACAATAATGAGTTGAATAATTGAGAAGATCTCAATTCATTCTCGATTTTTGACAGTCACTGTGCAACAAATGCTTCAACGACAGTCTGAATCTCGAATTAATTTAGAACAAATCAAAAAGATTTGACGTTTGATTCTCAACGAAGAAAATATGATTTTACAGGCAATGTGTCTTGATAATGATAACACTTACTGATAGACAATAACAATCTATCTCAGAATAAAGAAGTTGAAATTGAAAAGCTTGAGATACTGGTCTTCCGCCTCTACGATACCCCACAGCGCGATCAACCGCTGTGTCGCAAGTACCGCACTCCCGTGATACCCCATAGCACGATCACTACTATGTCGCAAGTACCACAATATCATTCTGCTAGCGTAAAGGTGGTTGAAAAGTCAACCTGGCAACATTTGTGCCAAAATATAAACATTCTCTTTCGATACCACGAGTTCATTTTCCCCGTGTTGATCTGAAAGAAACCCATGGGCCATCTCCCATGTTGACCAGTGGATTATACGATTATTCCTCCGAATAAAGATTGATTGAATTTGGATTCATATTCACCTCTGGCCGATCGCCAGTCTACACTTTGAACAAAACCGACCTGGACAATAGGCCGTCACAATAATCTCAAAAGGAACTAATTTATTGTATTGATACAAACAATATGTCAATTCAAGACAATAAAGTGGCAACCTTGAACAAGAAAGGTTCGCGGGTCAGAATAAATCTTGTGGAGTCGTCTTGAGATAATAAGAACGACCTGATACGAAATTAAACTTCTAAATACGATGTGTCATAATCACGACAGAATATAAAACAGTTCTTATAGGGTGAAGAACAATTGTAAACTTTTGTAACACAAGGGATAGAATCACATGCTTGCGATAAGTTGAAAGCAATTATAAAACTGGTAAATGACTTGAGCGATTTCTCGCGAATTTACGAGATTAAATAAAGCATTTGCAGAATTCTCATTTTTAAGAAAGCATAATATTACACTAGAGCATAAAGTAAATAATTTGCAATTATGGATTTAAATCTAGTTCGCACATTTCATATGTTTCAAAATACGAATACTCTGAACGATAGAGTATGCATAGATAAACTTGCCTCTGGTCCTGAGCATAAAGCAGAAAACCGCGAATAAATCATCCGCACCTTGTCCAAGCAATTCCATTGAGGTAACTTACCTTTCTTCATACGACGCCCCGATCCTTCCCCTTTGATGCACGTCGTTCCAACTTGATTATACCCTAATGGTACTGAAATAGTTACGAGACGTGTCAGTCCTACCTCGTATCTCGAGTAAACACAACTTGGAATTGTCACTAAATCATATAAAGTCAAACTATAGGTGTCCTCCCTATAGTCGACTAATCTATTATCACTTAGTACACATAACACATTTAGTAAAGAAAAGGAAATGGAAAAGTCCCCCTTTACCAAGTGGACATTTCCTGGAGTTAAACACATCACAACGCTACACAATTATAACACTTAATCAAACTCTACTCAACATATACAACTATAATGCCATTGACATTCTATGACACAAAATACTTAATAGATAATGCTCAAATCACAATTAATCTTCAACAGAACACATAAATTCTCGAGACAACAATTATCCTCCAATTAATACATAAATAGACAAATTAAACCCCAAGACACTATTAATCCTCGAAATGAATTCCCTGACACATATACATAAACATTTAGCACCCAAAACATGCCTTTAGACCATTAAAGTCAAATAAGTTAAATAAATTTAAATGCAGGAGATTTTCAGAAAATTTCGGCATGACCCATTCGTTTATCGGACTATGGGCACAGCCCCTCAAATACAATACAACCCTGTTTTTTATAAAACTAAAGCTGCCTCAACTTGCAGCAACATAAAAGTAAACAAGTAAGAAAAGTACCCGCCCAGACATGCGGCACATAGCACATAATAATTTACACTACTACTTACGCTACACCAATGATCGTATTTCTCACGCATTTACTGATACACGTGACAACCAATCATTGATGCTCGTAAGCCCTAGGGAACAACCCCTAGCACTAACTATTACTTACGCTATATCGATGATCACACCACATAAGTATATGAATTATACCCGTGATAATTAATCATGGATATTCGTAAGCCCTAGGGATCAGTCGAAAAGAATTACACAAGTCCTTTAAATATTGACATTTAAAAACTTGTGATCTTCTCATAACCCCTAGCACAATTCTAATTATTATAAAATTCTAACATTTAACATGTATCACGTATTCCCATACTTACCATTTAGTCAACTCATATAACTCCACAAATAATACCAACATTACCAATCCACCAATATCCATAATTCGACTTACATAAGTAAAACCGATATACATGACCAATAACCATTTAACCATATATAATCCAACACCAAGTACTTGTTACTAATAACTGACTATTAACCAACCACTTACAAATCAACACCAAGCAGTTGACAATGATATATTCAACGAATACTATGACTCGATTTATAACATTTAGCACATAGCATTAACAGTTAACATTTCACAATTACTAATTCACACATTATGCAACTAACAATTATCAAGGTAAATTAGTAACCACTTACTAATCAATACCAAGTACTCGACAATTACAAATTTCGATAATTACTCAAACTCGACTGATATCCAAAATCCTCAAATTCCACTTCCGAAAGTATTACCCAACAACAACAATTAACCATTAATAATCATCACAACATATACTCAAACCCACAATTAATCTCACAATTTATATCAATTTAAATTACAACACTTATTAGTTAAATTACCACAATTAAACAATATATAAAAACTTACCATACTAATCTAATTACGACCATTAGCACAAGGGCAGATTCTCCTGTACCAGTCACACTCTAGCATTTTTAATAAATCGAACATTTCATATTTTTGTGCAAATCTTTTTCTGGAATCTTTATAATTCATTTCTTTATACTCAGTAAATTTTTCAACTTAAAAGAACAAGTTTAACTAGGTGAAACAGACTTCCAAAGTAGCAATTCCCGAGAGCAGCGAAGTTATGAACAGCAGTCACTAAAACAACGTTTTCTCCTTGCTCGTTAACTCAAACTACGCACCGTTTTCTCCTACACAAACTAGAGACCACAAGCTATAATTCATATTTTATAGCCAAGACCAAATAAGGTCATTAACTGTCTCGAAATTACAGCACAAAACAGGGCAGTTGCTGGGATTTCATAATCAAAACTAAGAATCATGCTTAACTTCTTTGAGACAATAAATCAAACAACTTGTAGGCATGCTTAACTATATAGAATCTGAATATTAAGAAAGAAAAATCAAGCTATACCACATATAACATTGACTTGATTACACTATACATCCACCCTTTAAACAACCTATAATAATTATGACAATCATTAACACTCAAACAATTTATAAAACTCAACTCTTAACAAATACAATTCAAATTTAAAATCAACAATCACACTTAAATATATAACACACGCACGTGCATAACATAGCTTCACTCCTTACTTTTATACTACCTCGTGACTGTCACTGCACCACCGCGACACCACTGCCACGCGCCGCCAGCACCAGCATCGCGCCGCCACCGTCGCGAGCTCGTCGTCCGCCAGCACTGTTCCCCTTCCCCGTTCCTTGCACGACCACGCACACACAAGACCTCACACACACACGTGATTGTATATATATATATATATGTATGTATGTATGACTAATTAACACCACACTCAAAAACCCCCAATTCAATTCCTCCCCAAATCCCTAATTTTTTCCTCCCCCTTATTTTCTCTTTCTCGGCTGCGTTTGTGAGCTGTGTCTGCGTGTTTGTGTAACTGAGTTATGGCTGTTGTGTGTTCTACTGTTAACCTAATGGGCCTTGGGCCCAATAACATTTAAAATCAATACAATTAAGCACTACATGCCTTAAATAATATTTAGAGTTAAAAACTCTAATTTGTAAAAATAAAATTTCTAGCATAATTAAATACTAGAATATTTTTAAAGATTTACGGAGAAGGAATTAGAATTAAATCTCAATTTTCCAATTTAATATGCATTTTACAAATAATAATAATTTTTTTTTTAAACACAAATCATAAAAATAATAATAATAATTTATTTTGAAAATTCGGGTTGTCACAGTCTTCCCTCCTGAACAGGATTCCGTCCCCGGAATCCGCAGAAGAAAGAACGGGATTCTAAGACGCACCGCTTCCTTCCGACTGAAATTCCCAAGGCCTACGGAAATCCCCGCAACTTCGCTATCTCGCGACTCAGACGACTCGATACACACATTTCCAATTCTTCATATCCATAGTGCTTCGGGTTAAACCGTGAAAAGAATTTCGAGAAATCCCTAATAGCCATGATTCCACTTTCAACGTACAATGTCGATCGAGGAACCTAACAATCGAAAGATCTCGATTTATTCCTTATTCAACTGTTTACCGAGCAACAACGCTAAAACACGAACACCATGTCGCCATTCGTTAAGACACAAAGGAATAATGAAAACAACTGAAGTGACGGAATCCTTGAATAAAATAGATTCCTTATCAATTAGAATGTCACACAATGTGATCATGATTAAAAAGCTTGAGGCAACCCTTAAAGGTTACAAAAGAATAACTGAGAGATCAATATGATCCAAGAAACTCAACGTTGCGTGTCTCAGTTGAGACATTACTAAAGGTAATTAGCCTTCTTGTATTGCACAACACACAAGTGATGGCGTCCCATCCAACTCCTATCACACAGACAGATAGTCCTTGTGTCCCCTATATAATAGGGTTGTTTGTCTCAGCTAGAGTAAGGAGTTTTGGAAAGAAATTTCTGGTTAAACAAATAAATAGCATCTTATAGCAAGAAACTTTCAAACGTACACCTTGGACAAAACAAGGCAAATTCCAAAGGTGTTATTCCCGAAAGAAAGATTTAACGGGAGAGGATACTAGCACATGACGAGCAAGCAGTGCTGTACCACGAATAAAAAATTTTTCCACCAATAGAAAAATAAAGGCGGAAGTTTGATTTGAACAAACTTGACAGGGCCTCAGAAAAAACCTGAAAAATAGGTATCATGAAAGCCTCTGACACAATCGAAACCCAACATTCGGGTGAATACAAGTGTTTAAAAGAACTATAACTTAGAAGACGGAATATATCTTCTAACACAATCCTCCAATGAAGGAGTATCAAATGAATTATGGATGAAAAAGAATATTGTCGCGATTCTCCACAGATGCATCCTCGGTCGGCTCTTCTGACAAACAATCGATCAATTCTAAACTCTCTTCGCAGCATCTTAAAATACACGATACCCTACATCGATAACAACTCAAGCAGTCTTTAAAGACTCTACTACCGCAATCTCCAATCGCAAGGAATTCTACTAGGCTCGGAACCATCATCCTAAGGTAGAATCCTAATCTCGACTTACTTATTGGAATATGTCCGATAATCCAACACGAACTCTATGTGAGTTCAGACACCCTCACATAACTATATATATAATCCTACGCTCTCGCTTGTTTCTAGTTTCTATAGCCTTTGCTCTGATACCATTCTGTAACGCCCCCAAATCCGGGGTCAGGGATATGGGTCGCTACCGCAGAAAACCTTAACAAACAAACAATCAACTGCCAATGTTAAATCTAAAACATGACATCCGACCCCTAACTACCAAGAATCTTTACAGGTTATAGACTTGGAAACAAGAAATCCAAAAATGCTTATAATAACTTACAACTCTTGGTACAACAATTCTCTTATACAGTCTTATGTTGTTAGTATCACCTTGACATAAGGTATACAACAACCACAATATTCTAATACAACAAATATTATAAATCAACAAAATATGAATACCATACCAGTCTAACTAAACATCTGGTAGACAAACTCAAATTACAGAATCACTCTGAGCCGAACATCAACTCGATCCATGACTTGCCCTGCTTCGAGCTAAACTAAGTCAACTGCATCCACTATCTATCTCTGTAAAATAAGATTAAACAAAAGCAAGAATGAGCGAAAGAGGCGCTCAGCAAGTATATAATAGAGTATACTAAAATACTTTTGGAAAACTTTGAAGGTTTTAAAAATCCAACTTTGAGGATGATACCATTCTTGAAATATTCATAACGAAAATTTTTCAATAGGAAGGAGATTTGCATAATTCAAAAAGAAATTCATCTCGACAGCTTTATAAACGATTTTGATATTTAACTCAACAATTTTTTTATAGCGATTTCCGATCAAAACCTTGAATAACTGAGCAACAGATGCTTCAGCTACTAAGAGACAACATTTAAGAAATTCACGAAGCTACATCAACTCTCAATTAAACAAACATTCAAGAAATTCGCAACTATTACAATCTCATTATTGTCCACTAGGCACCCATATACCTAGCTGCCGAACCGGCCTGACAATAATGAGTTGAATAATTGAGAAGATCTCAATTCATTCTCGATTTTTGACAGTCACTGTGCAACAAATGCTTCAACGACAGTCTGAATCTCGAATTAATTTAGAACAAATCAAAAAGATTTGACGCTTGATTCTCAACGAAGAAAATATGATTTTACAGGCAATGTGTCTTGATAATGATAACACTTACTGATAGACAATAACAATCTATCTCAGAATAAAGAAGTTGAAATTGAAAAGCTTGAGATACTGGTCTTCCGCCTCTACGATACCCCACAGCGCGATCAACCGCTGTGTCGCAAGTACCGCACTCCCGTGATACCCCATAGCACGATCACTACTATGTCGCAAGTACCACAATATCATTCTGCTAGCGTAAAGGTGGTTGAAAAGTCAACCTGGCAACATTTGTGCCAAAATATAAACATTCTCTTTCGATACCACGAGTTCATTTTCCCCGTGTTGATCTGAAAGAAACCCATGGGCCATCTCCCATGTTGACCAGTGGATTATACGATTATTCCTCCGAATAAAGATTGATTGAATTTGGATTCATATTCACCTCTGGCCGATCGCCAGTCTACACTTTGAACAAAACCGACCTGGACAATAGGCCATCACAATAATCTTAAAAGGAACTAATTTATTGTATTGATACAAACAATATGTCAATTCAAGACAATAAAGTGGCAACCTTGAACAAGAAAGGTTCGCGGGTCAGAATAAATCTTGTGGAGTCGTCTTGAGATAATAAGAACGACCTGATACGAAATTAAACTTCTAAATACGATGTGTCATAATCACGACAGAATATAAAACAGTTCTTATAGGGTGAAGAACAATTGTAAACTTTTGTAACACAAGGGATAGAATCACATGCTTGCGATAAGTTGAAAGCAATTATAAAACTGGTAAATGACTTGAGCGATTTCTCGCGAATTTACGAGATTAAATAAAGCATTTGCAGAATTCTCATTTTTAAGAAAGCATAATATTACACTAGAGCATAAAGTAAATAATTTGCAATTATGGATTTAAATCTAGTTCGCACATTTCATATGTTTCAAAATACGAATACTCTGAACGATAGAGTATGCATAGATAAACTTGCCTCTGGTCCTGAGCATAAAGCAGAAAACCGCGAATAAATCCTCCGCACCTTGTCCAAGCAATTCCATTGAGGTAACTTACCTTTCTTCATACGACGCCCCGATCCTTCCCCTTTGATGCACGTCGTTCCAACTTGATTATACCCTAATGGTACTGAAATAGTTACGAGACGTGTCAGTCCTACCTCGTATCTCGAGTAAACACAACTTGGAATTGTCACTAAATCATATAAAGTCAAACTATAGGTGTCCTCCCTATAGTCGACTAATCTATTATCACTTAGTACACATAACACATTTAGTAAAGAAAAGGAAATGGAAAAGTCCCCCTTTACCAAGTGGACATTTCCTGGAGTTAAACACATCACAACGCTACACAATTATAACACTTAATCAAACTCTACTCAACATATACAACTATAATGCCATTGACATTCTATGACACAAAATACTTAATAGATAATCCTCAAATCACAATTAATCTTCAACAGAACACATAAATTCTCGAGACAACAATTATCCTCCAATTAATACATAAATAGACAAATTAAACCCCAAGACACTATTAATCCTCGAAATGAATTCCCTGACACATATACATAAACATTTAGCACCCAAAACATGCCTTTAGACCATTAAAGTCAAATAAGTTAAATAAATTTAAATGCAGGAGATTTTCAGAAAATTTCGGCATGACCCATTCGTTTATCGGACTATGGGCACAGCCCCTCAAATACAATACAACCCTGTTTTTTATAAAAATAAAGCTGCCTCAACTTGCAGCAACATAAAAGTAAACAAGTAAGAAAAGTACCCGCCCAGACATGCGGCACATAGCACATAATAATTTACACTACTACTTACGCTACACCAATGATCGTATTTCTCACGCATTTACTGATACACGTGACAACCAATCATTGATGCTCGTAAGCCCTAGGGAACAACCCCTAGCACTAACTATTACTTACGCTATATCGATGATCACACCACATAAGTATATGAATTATACCCGTGATAATTAATCATGGATATTCGTAAGCCCTAGGGATCAGTCGAAAAGAATTACACAAGTCCTTTAAATATTGACATTTAAAAACTTGTGATCTTCTCATAACCCCTAGCACAATTCTAATTATTATAAAATTCTAACATTTAACATGTATCACGTATTCCCATACTTACCATTTAGTCAACTCATATAACTCCACAAATAATACCAACATTACCAATCCACCAATATCCATAATTCGACTTACATAAGTAAAACCGATATACATGACCAATAACCATTTAACCATATATAATCCAACACCAAGTACTTGTTACTAATAACTGACTATTAACCATCCACTTACAAATCAACACCAAGCAGTTGACAATGATATATTCAACGAATACTATGACTCGATTTATAACATTTAGCACATAGCATTAACAGTTAACATTTCACAATTACTAATTCACACATTATGCAACTAACAATTATCAAGGTAAATTAGTAACCACTTACTAATCAATACCAAGTACTCGACAATTACAAATTTCGATAATTACTCAAACTCGACTTATATCCAAAATCCTCAAATTCCACTTCCGAAAGTATTACCCAACAACAACAATTAACCATTAATAATCATCAAAACATATACTCAAACCCACAATTAATCTCACAATTTATATCAATTTAAATTACAACACTTATTAGTTAAATTACCACAATTAAACAATATATAAAAACTTACCATACTAATCTAATTACGACCATTAGCACAAGGGCAGATTCTCCTGTACCAGTCACACTCTAGCATTTTTAATAAATCGAGCATTTCATATTTTTGTGCAAATCTTTTTCTGGAATCTTTATAATTCCTTTCTTTATACTCAGTAAATTTTTCAACTTAAAAGAACAAGTTTAACTAGGTGAAACAGACTTCCAAAGTAGCAATTCCCGAGAGCAGCGAAGTTATGAACAGCAGTCACTAAAACAATGTTTTCTCCTTGCTCGTTAACTCAAACTACGCACCGTTTTCTCCTACACAAACTAGAGACCACAAGCTATAATTCATATTTTATAGCCAAGACCAAATAAGGTCATTAACTGTCTCGAAATTACAGCACAAAACAGGGCAGTTGCTGGGATTTCATAATCAAAACTAAGAATCATGCTTAACTTCTTTGAGACAATAAATCAAACAACTTGTAGCCATGCTTAACTATATAGAATCTGAATATTAAGAAAGAAAAATCAAGCTATACCACATATAACATTGACTTGATTACACTATACATCCACCCTTTAAACAACCTATAATAATTATGACAATCATTAACACTCAAATAATTTATAAAACTCAACTCTTAACAAATACAATTCAAATTTAAAATCAACAATCACACTTAAATATATAACACACGCACGTGCATAACATAGCTTCACTCCTTACTTTTATACTACCTCGTGACTGTCACTGCACCACCGCGACACCACTGCCACGCGCCGCCAGCACCAGCATCGCGCCGCCACCGTCGCGAGCTCGTCGTCCGCCAGCACTGTTCCCCTTCCCCGTTCCTTGCACGACCACGCACACACAAGACCTCACACACACGTGATTGTATATATATATATATGTATGTATGTATGACTAATTAACACCACACTCAAAAACCCCCAATTCAATTCCTCCCCAAATCCCTAATTTTTTCCTCCCCCTTATTTTCTCTTTCTCGGCTGCGTTTGTGAGCTGTGTCTGCGTGTTTGTGTAACTGAGTTATGGCTGTTGTGTGTTCTACTGTTAACCTAATGGGCCTTGGGCCCAATAACATTTAAAATCAATACAATTAAGCACTACACGCCTTAAATAATATTTAGAGTTAAAAACTCTAATTTGTAAAAATAAAATTTCTAGCATAATTAAATACTAGAATATTTTTAAAGATTTACGGAGAAGGAATTAGAATTAAATCTCAATTTTCCAATTTAATATGCATTTTACAAATAATAATAATTTTTTTTTTTAAACACAAATCATAAAAATAATAATAATAATTTATTTTGAAAATTCGGGTTGTCACATTAATTAAGAGTAAAATGAGCAAAACTAAATTATTCTAACAATTATTAAAAGTAGAAATTTAAATTTAACTAATTTTATTTAAACAAAATTTTAATAAAATTTTTGGCATGACTTGTTCGTAATTCTAACTAGCCAAAAACAAACCAAATTACCAATAACCAATCTCATAATTCGAATAAATCAGAAAACCAAATTTTTTTATTATTCTAAAAAATCAGAACAACGGCAATAAAAAAAACGAAATAGAAATTCAATAAGTTTAACTCAGACAACAGTAAATAAGATCGAGTTGACTCAACAATGGGGACTTGGTAACTTAACGATTCAACACAAAAACAAAACAACTTCGATTGAAAATAATAGCTGCAGTTCGAAACCAAAACAAGCAAATCAACTCAGACTACACAGCAATGAAAATCAGCAAAACCTCGCGTGACTCATCCAAACAAGAACAGAAACTCAACACAGTACGAACTCGGTACTCAGCCCAGACTCAGAAAATCGCAAATTGCAACAAGAACGGTTTCTTCGCAAAAACTTAAACAGCATACTCAGTTCAGACTCGACATAATCCAACTCTGCAACAATTTTACAATTAAACGAAATAAATCAACAGCAAATTCAGCAGCGCAATGACTCAATGAAAACTCAACTAAAAACAAGAAAAACAAGAACAAGAAACAATTAAACACATCAAACAATTAAACTCAGTAAACCAAAACTCAAAACACTCAACTATGACTCACTCACTATGCATTTACTCAGACAAAAACTCAGCACCAAAATGAGAAACAACTACGAAAATTAACAAAACACGAACAGCAACCAAAACCGAGTCATCTCGGTAAACAAAACTCACGGAATCAAAACCCAAATTCCAACGAACTACAGCAACTCAGTGGAAAGAAAACAAACAACGTTTCCACAATCTTAATTACAAAGAGACACTGGTATTAGAAGAACAGCTCATAAATTAAAACAGATAAGAAATCAAAACAAGACGTAGAGGAGTAGAGAGAGATTGCTGCGAAAAGAAAGGAGAAGAATGAAAGATTTCTTTGTTGGGGTTCGATGGAATTGAAGGAAAACAGGGGAATTTGTGTATGTTCATAGTGGGGAAGAAGAAGAGTTTAAGAAGAAGAAAAAAAAGTTGGGTTTGTGTTGATTCGAATACGAAAAAAAACAGGGACAAATTAATTAAGCTACGAAGTAACACTAAACAAATGATACAGAAAATAATAAAAGCTGAAAATAAAATTATTATTTTTGTGTTTTTTTTTGGAAAATTAAATACGAGAACAAAGAAATGAACTACGGAATTAAAATTACACTAAAATGATGATTTGGAATTAAATGACCCACAATAAAAAGGAGATTTAAATGGGCAAAATTACGAATTAAAACTAAAATTAAAACTACGAGCAAGAAAAATAAAAAATCAAGATTTTCAACCCATAGTAGTTATCATTTCGCTACTTTGTCCACTAAACGGATTTACGAAAATAACGAAAGCTATGCAAGTAAAATGAAAGAGCAAGACGAGAAATTAAAGGAAACGAAATTTTTGCATTAAAATAAAAAGTGTTTACAAGATTTGAAACTAAAAAAAACAAGAATTTAAAGCTACCCTAAAATCTAAGTTGATAATTACAAGGGGGTGAGGGGGTATTTATAGGATAAGAATTAGGGTTAAGAGGTGTGTTGGGTTAATCTCCACCATACACCTTTTAATGTGGTGGAGAAATCCTAGTCATCTAAATGTATCCTTCCCCGTTAAGTTTGTAGAGTGGATCTCGGCCATACACTTATTTAGTGTATTGGGATGATCTCCACCTTCCATGTGTCATGAAAGATTCCTTTTCCACCAAGCTCCTAATTCTTTTTCCTTTTTTCATTTAAGTCCTTTTTCTTCCTCTTTTTCCCTTCCTTGCTCTTTATTTCTTTATTTTACCATTTCTTTATTTATTAACGAATTTCCTGAAATGCAACAAAATAAATTATTAAAATATGAGTTCAAGCAATAAAAAGGTAATAAAAATATGCAAAAATATCCACTTATCAATCGTCGATAAGTATTTTTTAAAAAATAGAAACAACAATCCGGGACAAAGCACTAGTTAGGAGTACGGGTCAAATCGATAGTTGACTACCACTTTTACAAACCAAATTAATTTATTATTTTTTAAAATCATGGGAAAATCACTAAATTATATAAATATTGACATACCTTTGGTTGGATCATCGATAAATATTTTTTAAAAAGTAGAAATAACAATCCGGGACAAAGCACTAGTTAGCAGTACGGGTAAAATCGATAGTTGACTACCACTTTTACCATCCAAATTAATTTAGTACTTTCTAAAATCTTGGTAATATCACTAAATTAGATATACATTTACATACGTGTGGTTGGATCGTCGATAAGTATTTTTTAAAAAATAGAAACAACAATACGGGACAAAGCACTAGTTAGCAGTACGGGTGAAATAGATAGTTGACTACCACTTTTACCATCCAAATTAATTTATTATTTTTTAAAATATTGGGAAAATCACTAATTAGATATATATTGACATACTTGTGGTCGATCGTCGATAAGTATTTTTTAAAAAATAGAAACACCAATCCGGGACAAAGCACTATTTAGCAATACGGGTCAAATCGATAAATGACTACCACTTTTACCAACCAAATTAATTTATTATTTTTTAAAATCTTGAGAATATCACTAAATTAGATATACATTTACAGACGTGTGGTTGGATCGTCGATAAATATTTTTTAAAAAATAGAAACAACAATCCGGGACAATGCACCAGTTAGCAGTACGGGTCAAATCGATAGTTGACTACCACTTTTACCATCCAAATTAATTTATTATTTTTTAAAATCTTGGGAAAATCACTAAATTAGATATACTTTGATATACGTGTGGTTGGATCGTCGATACGTATTTTTTAAAAAATAGAAACAACAATCCGGGACAAAGCACTAGTTAGCGGTACAATTAACCGTGGACTACCACTTTTACCATCCAAATTAATTTATTATTTTTTAAAATCTTCGGAATATAACAAAATTAGATAGACAATGACATACGTTTGGTTGGATCATCGATAAATATTTTTGAAAAAATAGAAACAACAATCCGGGACAAAGCACTAGTTAGCAGTACGGGTCAAATAGATAGTTGACTACCACTTTTACCATCCAAATTAATTTATTATTTTTTTACAATCTTGGGAAAATCACTAAATTAGATATATATTGACATACGTCTGGTTGGATCGTCAATAAGTATTTTTTAAAAAATAGAAACAATAATTCGGGACAAAGCACTAGTTAGCGGTACGGGTCAAATTGACCGTGGACTACCACTTTTACCATCCAAATTAATTTATTATTTTTTAAAATCTTCGGAATATAACAAAATTAGATATACTTTGACATACGTTTGGTTGGATCATCGATAAATTTTATTTAAAAAATAGAAACAACAATCCGGGACAAAGCACTAGTTAGCAGTACGGGTCAAATCGATAGTTAACTACCACTTTTACCATCCAAATTAATTTATTGTTTTTTAAAATATATGGGAATATCACTAAATTAGATATACATTGACATACGTGTGGTTGTATCGTCGATAAGTATTTTTTAAAAAATAGAAACAACAATCCGGGATAAAGCACTAGTTAGCAGTACGGATCAAATAAATAATTGACTACGACATTTACCATCCAAATTAATTTAATATTTTTTAAAATCTTGGGAAAATCACTAAAGTAGATATACATTGACATACGTGCGGTTGGATCGTCGATAAGTATTTTTTAAAAAATAGAAACAACAATCCGGGACAAAGCAATAGTTAGCGGTACGGGTCAAATTGACCGTTGATTACCACTTTTACCATCAGAATTAATTTATTATTTTTTAAAATCTTGGAAATATCACTAAATTATATATACATTGACATACTTGTGGTTGGATCATCGATAAATATTTTTTAAAAAATATAAACAACAATCCGGGACAAAGCACTAGTTGGAAGTACGGGTCAAATCGATAGTTGACTACCACTTTTACCATCCAAATTAATTTATTATTTTTTAAAATCTTGGGAATATCACAAAATTAGATATACATTGACATACGTGTGGTTGGATCGGCGATAAGTATTTTTTAAAAAATAGAAACAACAATCCGGGACAATGCACTAGTTAGCAGTACGGGTCAAATGGATAGTTGACTACCACTTTTACCATCAAAATTAATTTATAATTTTTTAAAATCTTGGAAAAATCACTAAATTATATATACATTGACATACTTGTGGTTGGATCATCGATAAATATTTTTTAAAAAATTGAAACAACAATCCGGGACAAACCACTAGTTGGCAGTACGGGTCAAATCGATAGTTGACTACCACTTTTACCATCCAAATTAATTTATTATTTTTTAAAATCTTCGGAATATAACAAAATTAGATATACTTTGACATACGTTTGGTTGGATCATCGATAAATTTTATTTAAAAAATAGAAACAACAATCCGGGACAAAGCACTAGTTAGCAGTACGGGTCAAATCGATAGTTAACTACCACTTTTACCATCCAAATTAATTTATTGTTTTTTAAAATATATGGGAATATCACTAAATTAGATATACATTGACATACGAGTGGTTGTATCGTCGATAAGTATTTTTTAAAAAATAGAAACAACAATCCGGGATAAAGCACTAGTTAGCAGTACGGATCAAATAAATAATTGACTACGACATTTACCATCCAAATTAATTTAATATTTTTTAAAATCTTGGGAAAATCACTAAAGTAGATATACATTGACATACGTGCGGTTGGATCGTCGATAAGTATTTTTTAAAAAATAGAAACAACAATCCGGGACAAAGCAATAGTTAGCGGTACGGGTCAAATTGACCGTTGATTACCACTTTTACCATCAGAATTAATTTATTATTTTTTAAAATCTTGGAAATATCACTGAATTATATATACATTGACATACTTGTGGTTGGATCATCGATAAATATTTTTTAAAAAATATAAACAACAATCCGGGACAAAGCACTAGTTGGAAGTACGGGTCAAATCGATAGTTGACTACCACTTTTACCATCCAAATTAATTTATTATTTTTTAAAATCTTGGGAATATCACAAAATTAGATATACATTGACATACGTGTGGTTGGATCGGCGATAAGTATTTTTTAAAAAATAGAAACAACAATCCGGGACAATGCACTAGTTAGCAGTACGGGTCAAATGGATAGTTGACTACCACTTTTACCATCAAAATTAATTTATAATTTTTTAAAATCTTGGAAAAATCACTAAATTATATATACATTGACATACTTGTGGTTGGATCATCGATAAATATTTTTTAAAAAATTGAAACAACAATCCGGGACAAACCACTAGTTGGCAGTACGGGTCAAATCGATAGTTGACTACCACTTTTACCATCCAAATTAATTTATTATTTTTTAAAATCTTCGGAATATAACAAAATTAGATATACTTTGACATACGTTTGGTTGGATCATCGATAAATTTTATTTAAAAAATAGAAACAACAATCCGGGACAAAGCACTAGTTAGCAGTACGGGTCAAATCGATAGTTAACTACCACTTTTACCATCCAAATTAATTTATTGTTTTTTAAAATATATGGGAATATCACTAAATTAGATATACATTGACATACGAGTGGTTGTATCGTCGATAAGTATTTTTTAAAAAATAGAAACAACAATCCGGGATAAAGCACTAGTTAGCAGTACGGATCAAATAAATAATTGACTACGACATTTACCATCCAAATTAATTTAATATTTTTTAAAATCTTGGGAAAATCACTAAAGTAGATATACATTGACATACGTGCGGTTGGATCGTCGATAAGTATTTTTTAAAAAATAGAAACAACAATCCGGGACAAAGCAATAGTTAGCGGTACGGGTCAAATTGACCGTTGATTACCACTTTTACCATCAGAATTAATTTATTATTTTTTAAAATCTTGGAAATATCACTAAATTATATATACATTGACATACTTGTGGTTGGATCATCGATAAATATTTTTTAAAAAATATAAACAACAATCCGGGACAAAGCACTAGTTGGAAGTACGGGTCAAATCGATAGTTGACTACCACTTTTACCATCCAAATTAATTTATTATTTTTTAAAATCTTGGGAATATCACAAAATTAGATATAAATTGACATACGTGTGGTTGGATCGTCGATAAATATTTTTTAAAAAATAGAAACAACAATCCGGGACAATGCACCAGTTAGCAGTACGGGTCAAATCGATAGTTGACTACCACTTTTACCATCCAAATTAATTTATTATTTTTTAAAATCTTGGGAAAATCACTAAATTAGATATACTTTGATATACGTGTGGTTGGATCGTCGATACGTATTTTTTAAAAAATAGAAACAACAATCCGGGACAAAGCACTAGTTAGCGGTACAATTAACCGTGGACTACCACTTTTACCATCCAAATTAATTTATTATTTTTTAAAATCTTCGGAATATAACAAAATTAGATAGACAATGACATACGTTTGGTTGGATCATCGATAAATATTTTTGAAAAAATAGAAACAACAATCCGGGACAAAGCACTAGTTAGCAGTACGGGTCAAATAGGTAGTTGACTACCACTTTTACCATCCAAATTAATTTATTATTTTTTTACAATCTTGGGAAAATCACTAAATTAGATATATATTGACATACGTCTGGTTGGATCGTCAATAAGTATTTTTTAAAAAATAGAAACAATAATTCGGGACAAAGCACTAGTTAGCGGTACGGGTCAAATTGACCGTGGACTACCACTTTTACCATCCAAATTAATTTATTATTTTTTAAAATCTTCGGAATATAACAAAATTAGATATACTTTGACATACGTTTGGTTGGATCATCGATAAATTTTATTTAAAAAATAGAAACAACAATCCGGGACAAAGCACTAGTTAGCAGTACGGGTCAAATCGATAGTTAACTACCACTTTTACCATCCAAATTAATTTATTGTTTTTTAAAATATATGGGAATATCACTAAATTAGATATACATTGACATACGTGTGGTTGTATCGTCGATAAGTATTTTTTAAAAAATAGAAACAACAATCCGGGATAAAGCACTAGTTAGCAGTACGGATCAAATAAATAATTGACTACGACATTTACCATCCAAATTAATTTAATATTTTATAAAATCTTGGGAAAATCACTAAAGTAGATATACATTGACATACGTGCGGTTGGATCGTCGATAAGTATTTTTTAAAAAATAGAAACAACAATCCGGGACAAAGCAATAGTTAGCGGTACGGGTCAAATTGACCGTTGATTACCACTTTTACCATCAGAATTAATTTATTATTTTTTAAAATCTTGGAAATATCACTAAATTATATATACATTGACATACTTGTGGTTGGATCATCGATAAATATTTTTTAAAAAATATAAACAACAATCCGGGACAAAGCACTAGTTGGAAGTACGGGTCAAATCGATAGTTGACTACCACTTTTACCATCCAAATTAATTTATTATTTTTTAAAATCTTGGGAATATCACAAAATTAGATATACATTGACATACGTGTGGTTGGATCGGCGATAAGTATTTTTTAAAAAATAGAAACAACAATCCGGGACAATGCACTAGTTAGCAGTACGGGTCAAATGGATAGTTGACTACCACTTTTACCATCAAAATTAATTTATAATTTTTTAAAATCTTGGAAAAATCACTAAATTATATATACATTGACATACTTGTGGTTGGATCATCGATAAATATTTTTTAAAAAATTGAAACAACAATCCGGGACAAACCACTAGTTGGCAGTACGGGTCAAATCGATAGTTGACTACCACTTTTACCATCCAAATTAATTTATTATTTTTTAAAATCTTCGGAATATAACAAAATTAGATATACTTTGACATACGTTTGGTTGGATCATCGATAAATTTTATTTAAAAAATAGAAACAACAATCCGGGACAAAGCACTAGTTAGCAGTACGGGTCAAATCGATAGTTAACTACCACTTTTACCATCCAAATTAATTTATTGTTTTTTAAAATATATGGGAATATCACTAAATTAGATATACATTGACATACGAGTGGTTGTATCGTCGATAAGTATTTTTTAAAAAATAGAAACAACAATCCGGGATAAAGCACTAGTTAGCAGTACGGATCAAATAAATAATTGACTACGACATTTACCATCCAAATTAATTTAATATTTTTTAAAATCTTGGGAAAATCACTAAAGTAGATATACATTGACATACGTGCGGTTGGATCGTCGATAAGTATTTTTTAAAAAATAGAAACAACAATCCGGGACAAAGCAATAGTTAGCGGTACGGGTCAAATTGACCGTTGATTACCACTTTTACCATCAGAATTAATTTATTATTTTTTAAAATCTTGGAAATATCACTAAATTATATATACATTGACATACTTGTGGTTGGATCATCGATAAATATTTTTTAAAAAATATAAACAACAATCCGGGACAAAGCACTAGTTGGAAGTACGGGTCAAATCGATAGTTGACTACCACTTTTACCATCCAAATTAATTTATTATTTTTTAAAATCTTGGGAATATCACAAAATTAGATATAAATTGACATACGTGTGGTTGGATCGTCGATAAATATTTTTTAAAAAATAGAAACAACAATCCGGGACAATGCACCAGTTACCAGTACGGGTCAAATCGATAGTTGACTACCACTTTTACCATCCAAATTAATTTATTATTTTTTAAAATCTTGGGAAAATCACTAAATTAGATATACTTTGATATACGTGTGGTTGGATCGTCGATACGTATTTTTTAAAAAATAGAAACAACAATCCGGGACAAAGCACTAGTTAGCGGTACAATTAACCGTGGACTACCACTTTTACCATCCAAATTAATTTATTATTTTTTAAAATCTTCGGAATATAACAAAATTAGATAGACAATGACATACGTTTGGTTGGATCATCGATAAATATTTTTGAAAAAATAGAAACAACAATCCGGGACAAAGCACTAGTTAGCAGTACGGGTCAAATAGGTAGTTGACTACCACTTTTACCATCCAAATTAATTTATTATTTTTTTACAATCTTGGGAAAATCACTAAATTAGATATATATTGACATACGTCTGGTTGGATCGTCAATAAGTATTTTTTAAAAAATAGAAACAATAATTCGGGACAAAGCACTAGTTAGCGGTACGGGTCAAATTGACCGTGGACTACCACTTTTACCATCCAAATTAATTTATTATTTTTTAAAATCTTCGGAATATAACAAAATTAGATATACTTTGACATACGTTTGGTTGGATCATCGATAAATTTTATTTAAAAAATAGAAACAACAATCCGGGACAAAGCACTAGTTAGCAGTACGGGTCAAATCGATAGTTAACTACCACTTTTACCATCCAAATTAATTTATTGTTTTTTAAAATATATGGGAATATCACTAAATTAGATATACATTGACATACGTGTGGTTGTATCGTCGATAAGTATTTTTTAAAAAATAGAAACAACAATCCGGGATAAAGCACTAGTTAGCAGTACGGATCAAATAAATAATTGACTACGACATTTACCATCCAAATTAATTTAATATTTTTTAAAATCTTGGGAAAATCACTAAAGTAGATATACATTGACATACGTGCGGTTGGATCGTCGATAAGTATTTTTTAAAAAATAGAAACAACAATCCGGGACAAAGCAATAGTTAGCGGTACGGGTCAAATTGACCGTTGATTACCACTTTTACCATCAGAATTAATTTATTATTTTTTAAAATCTTGGAAATATCACTAAATTATATATACATTGACATACTTGTGGTTGGATCATCGATAAATATTTTTTAAAAAATATAAACAACAATCCGGGACAAAGCACTAGTTGGAAGTACGGGTCAAATCGATAGTTGACTACCACTTTTACCATCCAAATTAATTTATTATTTTTTAAAATCTTGGGAATATCACAAAATTAGATATACATTGACATACGTGTGGTTGGATCGGCGATAAGTATTTTTTAAAAAATAGAAACAACAATCCGGGACAATGCACTAGTTAGCAGTACGGGTCAAATGGATAGTTGACTACCACTTTTACCATCAAAATTAATTTATAATTTTTTAAAATCTTGGAAAAATCACTAAATTATATATACATTGACATACTTGTGGTTGGATCATCGATAAATATTTTTTAAAAAATAGAAACAACAATCCGGGACAAACCACTAGTTGGCAGTACGGGTCAAATCGATAGTTGACTACCACTTTTACCATCCAAATTAATTTATTATTTTTTAAAATCTTGGGAATATCACAAAATTAGATATACATTGACATACGTGTGGTTGGATCGGCGATAAGTATTTTTTAAAAAATAGAAACAACAATCCGGGACAATGCAGTAGTTAGCAGTACGGGTCAAATCGATAGTTGACTACCACTTTTACCATCCAAATTAATTTATTATTTTTTAAAATCTTGGGAAAATCACTAAATTAGATAAATATTGACAGACGTGTGGTTGGATCATCGATAAGTATTTTTTAAAAAATAAAAACAACAATCCGGGATAAAGCACTAGTTAGTAGTACGGGTCAAATCGATAGTTGACTACCACTTTTGCCATCCAAATTAATTTTTTATTTTTTAAAATCTTGGGAATATCATTAAATTAGATATACATTGACATACGTGTGGTTGGATCATCGATAGATATTTTTCAAAAAATAGAAACAACAATCCGGGACAAAGCAGTAGTTAGCAGTACGGGTCAAATCGATAGTTGACTACCACTTTTACCATCCAAATTAATTTATTATTTTTTAAAATCTTGAAAAAATCACTAAATTAGATATACATTGACATACGTGTGGTTGGATCATCGATAAATATTTTTTAAAAAATAGAAACAACAATCCGGGACAAAGCACTAGTGAGCAGTACGGGTCAAATCGATAGTTGACTACCACATTTACCATCCAAATTAATTTATTATTTTTTAAAATCTTGAAAAAATCACTAAATTAGATATACATTGACATACGTGTGGTTGGATCATCGATAAATATTTTTTAAAAAATAGAAACAACAATCCGGGACAAAACACTAGTTAGGAGTACGGGTTAAATCGATAGTTGACTACCACATTTACCATCCAAATTAATTTATTATTTTTTAAAATCTTTGGGAATATCACTAAATTAGATATACATTGACATACGTGTGGTTGTATCGTCGATAAGTATTTTTTAAAAAATAGAAACAACAATCCGGGACAAAGCACTAGTTAGCAATACGGGTCAAATCGATAGTTGACTACCACTTTTTCCATCCAAATTAATTTATTATTTTTTAAAATCATGGGAATATCACAAAATTAGATATACATTGACATACGTGTGTTTGGATCGGCGATAAGTATTTTTTAAAAAATAGAAACAAAAATCCGGGACAATGCACTAGTTAGCAGTACGGGTCAAATGGATAGTTGACTACCACTTTTGCAGTACTTCTTTTTTTTATTCTTCCAAACCGCACGTTTTGTCTACTTTAGTGTTTAAACACTAGACTAAAACAGAGTTCAGGCCTTTAGTTGGTTTCATAAACAAATACAACACAAGTCTTATTCTCTCTATATCATCTGCAAGAAACCAAAACACCAAACCCAGCTTCATATTCACAGACAAAACATAACACAGAAAACACGGTTTCATTTCTTTCGCCGTGTTTTTCTATCAAACAAACCAAACCCACAGGTTTTTCTCTACCCATTTCCTTCTCTGTGCACCGAGTATAAGCAAGGTAGTCTGTTTGTTTTCCCTTCTCGTTTCTTTTTCATTCTCCTTTCGTTTTCTTTCTTTGCTTTCTTTTGTTCCGTTATTTCTTTCGGTTCCGACGTAGCGCTGTATGACCAGTTCTGTGTTCCACCGTTTCCTTTTCGGTTATTTCTTTCGATGGATGACTGTGAAGGGTCGTAGAGGGACAGGCAACGAGAGCGTATGGGTTTTGTACAGTTGTAGTTCGAACTGGTAGTGCATTTGTGTACGTAAAGAACAGAGTGCATGGGTGTAGTGTTTGTGATGTTAGAGGAAGAGTGGCACGCGGTGTAGAGTAGTGCGTGAGTACGTGAGTTCTGTGGGTGGTGTGCACAACTGGGTCTTGTGGTTGTGAGTCTTGTGTCGTGCATGTTTTAAGAGAAAGGTCGAGAGAGTGTGGAGAGGTGGCAGGGAGAGTAGTCAGAGTTGTAGTCAGATGTTTTGAGAAGACGGGAGATTATTGGTTTTTCTGCCGTTGTTTGTTGTGTGTGATGTTCGAGTGGTGTTGTTTCAGTCTAGGAAGAAAAGAGATGAGTGGAGACGAGGGGGAGTAGTCGAATAGAGAGGGTGTGGGTTTTGTACTGCTATGGCTTGAAGTGGTGGTGTTAGCTTCGTGGTAGTCGGCGTGAGTTGGACGATAGTGATGAGAACGGAATGGAGGACGTGAAGGAGACCAGTGTGTGTGTCATTGCCGAGAGTGTTGCCTTCGTGGTTGTTAAGAGAGAGAGAGAGAGAGAGAGAGAGAGAGAGAGAGAGATTTGAATAAGTAAATAAATATGCATTAATGTATATATATATATATATATATATATATGTATTTATATAATAAATAAAGAGATATTAATAAAAGAGGTTAAATACTAGTAAATTGAGAGAAATGATTAATTACTAAAATGAGTTTAAGAAATGATTGTACGTTTTAAAATTGGTTTTAGTAAGTTGTTAGTAAAAATGGTAATTGATTTATTTAGTGGATTATTAAAATGGTAAATTGACTTGTTGGTAATAAATAATTGTGAGTAGTTGGATATAGTTTAGGGATTTATTGATTAGTTGATTTATTAAATATGATTTAATTTCGAAATTATTCTGATAAATCAAACTTGATTATTTCAAGAGTTAAAAATTTGATTTGTTATTAAAATGAGTTAAGAAATCAGTATTGTGAGAATAATTAAGAATAGAATTCTTTTGTTATATTGATTAAAAGTGGAATAATAATTTTGGATTTAAATTGGGTTATTAATTAAACAGAAATATTTGTGATTTATTGAGCGTAATTTTAGTGATTTAATAATTAATTGATAAAAATAGAGATTTAATTGTGGATAAATGGGATTAAATAAAATTTTATTTTGGATAACTGATAATAAATATTTTCAGATTATTTCAATGGGTTAAATCAGAATAAGATTTATTTATTTAAAATGGTTTACTTCCGTTATTAATTGTGATTGATTATTTTGAGATATTTAGAGACCTTTTTATTTAGGAAATTCCCTTACGAGCGTTTAGGGCAGGATTTTCGGATATTAGAGGATTATGAGTTTGAAAGAGAGTTTTACCCGGGGTTTTAATTTCCGTTAAATACGTTAGAGATTTTCGGGAAAATATTTTAGTATTTAAATATTATATTATCGGATCAGGTATATTCAATTTTGACGATTTCGCTCACGTATTTTCTGGTTGACATTGTTAGTGCCTAATTCTCGAGCCGTAGACCGAAGTCGAGCCCACGGGTAGAGTATAATTTAATCTGCATTTTTCTGCACTTCGAGATCGAGGCAAGTTCCTTCTGACCCTCACTCCTTTTGAAAAAAAATTCGAGATATGCTGAGATATTATGATATTGTATTATCTGTTTAAATTGCTAGTTCGTGATAAAATATTCTGTTATCAAATATTTATTTAGAAAATTATAGAAATGCTCTCTAAAATTCATAGAACGTAATTTGATTGAATTCTAGGGCACCTTATTGTTCGAGATGACCCTTAAATATTATTCAGCTATAATTACACTCATATATCGAGGTAGTTAGATCTTCGTTGACTTCAAACGGATGTATTGTTCATATCCGTTAAACTTTATTTCGAAAATTAAATTTGATTCATTGTTCGAATCAAAGTAGATATACACAAAATAGTGAAGAGATGTAGGGTATATCATCAGAAGTTCCTCTAAATTACCTACTCCAACGTATTTAGAAGTTTCATTTCTTATCAGGTCGTTCTTATTATTTCAAGACGACTCCACAAGATTTATTATGATCCGCAAACCTTTCTTGTTCAAGGTTGCTACTTTATTGTCTTGAATTGACATATTGTTTGTGTCAATAAAATAAATTAATTCCTTTTGAGATTATTGTGACGGCCTATTGTCCAGGTCGGTTTTGTTCAAGTGTAGTCTGGCGATCGGCCAGAAGTGAATATGAATCCAAATCAATCAATTTTATTCGGAGGAATAATCGTATAATCCACTGGTCAACATGGGAGATGGCCCATGGGTTTCTTTCAGATCAACACGGGAAAATAAACTCGTGGTATCGAAAGAGAATGATTATATTTTGGCACAAATGTTGCCAGGTTGACTTTTCAACCACCTTTACGCTAGCAGAATGATATTGTGATACTTGCGACATAGTAGTGATCGTGCTATGGGGTATCACGGGTGTGCGGTACTTGCGACACAGCGGTTGATCGCGCTGTGGGGTATCGTAGAGGCGGAAGACCAGTATCTCAAGCTTTTTAATTTCAACTTCTTTGTTCTGAGATAGATTGTTATTGTCTATCAGTAAGTGTTATCATTATCAAGACACATTGCCTGCAAATGAGAATCTTTTTTGATCAAAGTTGATTTCCTTCCATTTTCCATTGTTAGTGAGCGAGCGAGTTAGTGGACTTGCTGAGCACCTAGTTGCTCACTCTTGTTGTTAATATTGTTTTTCAGTAAAGTTGGAAAAAGGCGAAACCTCTCGTTTCAAGGGGAAGGAGATAATGCACCAGAGCACGAAGTCAAACTAGTATGCTTTCCTCTAAGGCGACGACCCAGTCGAAGACTGCCTATGTTTGGCGTGTCTATCGATATCTTGTATTATTATTATCATGTTGTACTATTCAGAGATTCGTCGATGCTTGGACTTGTGGGATGGAACCGCTGTTGTACGATGAAGCTTTTATGATGATTATGTATTGTAATGTTTCTTGGATTAAGACAGGTATTGACGGAGTGGCGACCCAAGTCCACGGATGGTGAATTTTGGGGGCGTCACAATAAATATTTTTTAAAAAATAGAAAAAACAATCCGGGACAAAGCACTAGTTAGCAGTACGGGTCAAATCGATAGTTGACTACCACATTTACCATCCAAATTAATTTATTATTTTTTAAAATCTTGAAAGAATCACTAAATTAGATATACATTGACAAACGTGTGGTTGGATCATCGATAAATATTTTTTAAAAAATAGAAACAACAATCCGGGACAAAGCACTAGTTAGCAGTACGGGTTAAATCGATAGTTGACTACCACATTTACCATCCAAATTAATTTATTATTTTTTAAAATCTTTGGGAATATCACTAAATTAGATATACATTGACATACGTGTGGTTGTATCGTCGATAAGTATTTTTTTAAAAAATAGAAACAACAATCCGGGACAAAGCACTAGTTAGCAATACGGGTCAAATCGATAGTTGACTACCACTTTTACCATCAAAATTAATTTATTATTTTTTAAAATCTTTGAAAAATCACTAAATTAGATATATATTGACATACGTGTGGTTGGATCATCGATAAGTATTTTTTAGAAATTAGAAACAACAATCCGAGACAAAGCACTAGTTAGCAGTACGGGTCAAATCGATTGTTGACTACTACTTTTACCATCCAAATTAATTTATTATTTTTTAAAATCTTAGGAATATCACAAAATTAGATATACATTGACATACGTGTGGTTGGATCGGCGATAAGTATTTTTTAAAAAATAGAAACAACAATCCGGGACAATGCACTAGTTAGCAGTACGGGTCAAATGGATAGTTGACTACCACTTTTACCATCAAAATTAATTTATTATTTTTTAAAATCTTGGAAAAATCACTAAATTATATATACATTGACATACTTGTGGTTGGATCATCGATAAATATTTTTTAAAAAATAGAAACAACAATCCGGGACAAAGCACTAGTTGGTAGTACGGGTCAAATCGATAGTTGACTACCACTTTTACCATCCAAATTAATTTATTATTTTTTAAAATCTTGGGAATATCACAAAATTAGATATACATTGACATACGAGTGGTTGGATCGGCGATAAGTATTTTTTAAAAAATAGAAACAACAATCCGGGACAATGCACTAGTTAGCAGTACGGGTCAAATGGATAGTTGACTACCACTTTTGCCATCCAAATTAATTTTTTATTTTTTAAAATCTTGGGAATATCATTAAATTAGATATACATTGACATACGTGTGGTTGGATCATCGATAGATATTATTTAAAAAATATAAACAACAATCCGGGACAAAGTACTAGTTAGCAGTATGGGTCAAATCGATAGTTGACTACCACTTTTACCATCCAAATTAATTTATTATTTTTTAAAATCTTGAAAAAATCACTAAATTAGATATACATTGACATACGTGTGGTTGGATCATCGATAAGTATTTTTCAAAAATAGAAACAACAATCCGGGACAAAACACTAGTTGGTAGTACGGGTCAAATCGATAGTTGAATACCACTTTTACCATCCAAATTAATTTATTATTTTTTAAAATCTTGGGAATATCACAAAATTAGATATACATTGACATACGTGTGGTTAGATCGGCGATAATTATTTTTTAAAAAATAGAAACAACAATCCGGGACAATGCAGTAGTTAGAACTACGGGTCAAATCGATAGTTCACTTCCACTTTTACCATCCAAATTAATTTATTATTTTTTAAAATCTTTGGAATATCACAAAATTAGATATACATTGACATACGTGTGGTTGGATCGGCGATAAGTATTTTTTAAAAAATAGAAACAACAATCCGGGACAATGCACTAGTTAGGAGTACGGGTCAAATGGATAGTTGACTACCACTTTTGCCATCCAAATTAATTTTTTATTTTTTAAAATCTTTGGAATATCATTAAATTAGATATACATTGACATACGTGTGGTTGGATCATCGATAGATATTTTTTAAAAAATAGAAACAACAATCCGGGACAAAGTACTAGTTAGCAGTATGGGTCAAATCGATAGTTGACTACCACATTTACCATCCAAATTAATTTATTATTTTTTAAAATCTTGAAAAAATCACTAAATTAGATATACATTGACATACGTGTGGTTGGATCATCGATAAATATTTTTTAAAAATAGAAACAACAATCCGGGACAAAACACTAGTTAGCAATACGGGTCAAATCGATAGTTGACTACCACATTTACCATCCAAATTAATTTATTATTTTTTAAAATCATGGGAATATCACAAAATTAGATATACATTGACATACGTGTGGTTGGATCGGCGATAAGTATTTTTTAAAAAATAGAAACAACAATCCGGGACAATGCACTAGTTAGCAGTACGGGTCAAATCGATAGTTGACTACCACTTTTACCATCCAAATTAATTTATTATTTTTTAAAATCTTGGGAAAATCACTAAATTAGATATATATTGACATACGTGTGGTTGGATCATCGATAAATATTTTTTAAAAAAATAGAAACAACAATCCGGGACAAAGCACTAGTTAGTAGTACGGGTCAAATGGATAGTCGACTACCACTTTTACCATCAAAATTAATTTATTATTTTTTAAAATCTTGGAAATATCACTAAATTAGATATACATTGACATACTTGTGGTTGGATCATCGATAAATATTTTTTTAAAAATAGAAACAACAATCCGGGACAAAGCACTAGTTAGCAGTACGGGTCAAATCGATTGTTGACTACCACATTTACCATCCAAATTAATTTATTATTTTTTAAAATCTTGAAAAAATCACTAAATTAGATATACATTGACATACGTGTGGTTGGATCATCGATAAATATTTTTTAAAAAATAGAAACAACAATCCGGGACAAAACACTAGTTAGCAATACGGGTCAAATCGATAGTTGACTACCACATTTACCATCCAAATTAATTTATTATTTTTTAAAATCATGGGAATATCACAAAATTAGATATACATTGACATACGTGTGGTTGGATCGGCGATAAGTATTTTTTATAAAATAGAAACAACAATCCGGGACAATGCACTAGTTAGCAGTACGGGTCAAATCGATAGTTGACTACCACTTTTTCCATCCAAATTAATTTATTATTTTTTAAAATCATGGGAATATCAAAAAATTAGATATACATTGACTTACGTGTGGTTGGATCATAGATAAATATTTTTTAAAAAATAGAAACAACAATCCGGGACAAAGCACTAGTTGGTAGTACGGGTCAAATCGATAGTTGACTACCACTTTTTCCATCCAAATTAATTTATTATTTTTTAAAATCATGGGAATATCACAAAATTAGATATACATTGACATACGTGTGGTTGGATCAGCGATAAGTATTTTTTAAAAAATAGAAACAACAATCCGGGACAATGCACTAGTTAGAAGTACTGGTCAAATCGATAGTTGACTACCACTTTTACCATCCAAATTAATTTATTATTTTTTAAAATCTTGGGAAAATCATTAAATTAGATATATATTGACATACGTGTGGTTGGATCATCCATAAATATTTTTTAAAAAATAGAAACAACAATCCGGGACAAAGCACTAGTTAGTAGTACAGGTCAAATGGATAGTTGACTACCACTTTTACCATCAAAATTAATTTATTATTTTTTAAAATCTTTGAAATATCACTAAATTAGATATACATTGACATACTTGTGGTTGGATCATCGATAAGTTTTTTTTAAAAAATAGAAACAACAATCCGGGACAAAGCACTAGTTAGCAGTACGGGTCAAATCGATAGTTGACTACCACTTTTACCATCCAAATTAATTTATTATTTTTTAAAATCTTGAAAAAATCACTAAATTAGATATACATTGACATACGTGTGGTTGGATCATCGATAAATATTTTTTAAAAAATAGAAACAACAATCCGGGACAAAACACTAGTTGGCAGTACGGGTCAAATCGATAGTTGACTACCACTTTTTCCATCCAAATTAATTTATTATTTTTTAAAATCCTGGGAATATCACAAAATTAGATATACATTGATATACGTGTGGTTGGATCGGCAATAAGTATTTTTTGAAAAATAGAAACAACAATCCGGGACAATGCACTAGTTAGCAGTACGGGTCAAATCGATAGTTGACTACCACTTTTACCATCCAAATTAATTTATTATTTTTTAAAATCTTGGGAAAATCACTAAATTAGATATATATTGACATACATGTGGTTGGATCATCGATAAGTATTTTTTTAAAAAATAGAAACAACAATCCGAGATAAAGCACTAATTAGTAGTACGGGTCAAATGGATAGTTGACTACCACTTTTACCATCAAAATTAATTTATTATTTTTTAAAATCTTGGAAATATCACTAAATTAGATATACATTGACAGACGTGTGGTTGGATCATCGATAAGTATTTTTTTAAAAAATAGAAACAACAATCCGGGATAAAGCACTAGTTAGTAGTACGGGTCAAATCGATAGTTGACTACCACTTTTGCCATCCAAATTAATTTTTCATTTTTTAAAATCTTGGGAATATCATTAAATTAGATATACATTGACATACGTGTGGTTGGATCATCGATAGATATTTTTTAAAAAATAGAAACAACAATCCGGGACAAAGCACTAGTTAGCAGTACGGGTCAAATCGATAGTTGACTACCACTTTTACCATCCAAATTAATTTATTATTTTTTAAAATCTTGAAAAAATCACTAAATTAGATATACATTGACATACGTGTGGTTGGATCATCGATAAATATTTTTTTAAAAATAGAAACAACAATCCGGGACAAAGCACTAGTTGGCAGTACGGGTCAAATCGATAGTTGACTACCACTTTTTCCATCCAAATTAATTTATTATTTTTAAAATCTTGGGAATATCACAAAATTAGATATACATTGATATACGTGTGGTTGGATCGGCAATAAGTATTTTTTGAAAAATAGAAACAAAAATCCGGGACAATGCACTAGTTAGCAGTACGGGTCAAATCGATAGTTGACTACCACTTTTACCATCCAAATTAATTTATTATTTTTTAAAATCTTGGGAAAATCACTAAATTAGATATATATTGACATACATGTGGTTGGATCATCGATAAGTATTTTTTAAAAAATAGAAACAACAATCCGAGATAAAGCACTAATTAGTAGTACGGGTCAAATGGATAGTTGACTACCACTTTTACCATCCAAATTAATTTATTATTTTTTAAAATCTTGAAAAAATCACTAAATTAGATATACATTGACATACGTGTGGTTGGATCATCGATAAATATTTTTTAAAAAATAGAAACAACAATCCGGGACAAAGCACTAGTTGGCAGTACGGGTCAAATCGATAGTTGACTACCACTTTTTCCATCCAAATTAATTTATTATTTTTTAAAATCTCGGGAATATCACAAAATTAGATATACATTGACATACGTGTGGTTGGATCGGCGATAAGTATTTTTTAAAAAATAGAAACAACAATCCGGGACAATGCACTAGTTAGCAGTACGGGTCAAATCGATAGTTGACTACCACTTTTAAAATCCAAATTAATATATTATTTTTTAAAATCTTGGGAAAATCACTAAATTAGATATATATTGACATACATGTGGTTGGATCATCGATAAGTATTTTTTAAAAAATAGAAACAACAATCCGAGATAAAGCACTAGTTAGTAGTACGGGTCAAATGGATAGTTGACTACCACTTTTACCATCACAATTAATTTATTATTTTTTAAAATCTTGGAAATATCACTAAATTAGATATACATTGACATACTTGTGGTTGGATCATCGATTAATATTTTTTAAAAAATAGAAACAACAATCCGAGACAAAGCACTAGTTAGCAGTACGGGTCAAATCGATAGTTGACTACCACATTTACCATCGAAATTAATTTATTATTTTTTAAAATCTTGAAAAAATCACTAAATTAGATATACATTGACATACGTGTGGTTGGATCATCGATAAATATTTTTTAAAAAATAAAAACAACAATCCGGGACAAAGCACTAGTTAGCAGTACGGGTTAAATCGATAGTTGACTACCACATTTACCATCCAAATTAATTTATTATTTTTTAAAATCTTTGGGAATATCACTAAATTAGATATACATTGACATACGTGTGGTTGTATCGTCGATAAGTATTTTTTAAAAAATAGAAACAACAATCCGGGACAAAGCACTAGTTAGCAATACGGGTCAAATCGATAGTTGACTACCACTTTTTCCATCCAAATTAATTTATTATTTTTTAAAATCATGGGAATATCACAAAATTAGATATACATTGACATACGTGTGGTTGGATCGGCGATAAGTATTTTTTAAAAAATAGAAACAACAATCCGGGACAATGCACTAGTTAGCAGTACGGGTCAAATCGATAGTTGACTGCCACTTTTACCATCCAAATTAATTTATTATTTTTTAAAATCTTGGGAAAATCACTAAATTAGATATATATTGACATACATGTTGTTGGATCATCGATAAATATTTTTTAAAAAATAGAAACAACAATCCGGGACAAAGCACTAGTTAGCAGTACGGGTTAAATCGATAGTTGACTACCACATTTACCATCCAAATTAATTTATTATTTTTTAAAATCTTTGGGAATATCACTAAATTAGATATACATTGACATACGTGTGGTTGTATCGTCGATAAGTATTTTTTAAAAAATAGAAACAACAATCCGGGACAAAGCACTAGTTAGCAGTACGGGTCAAATCGATAGTTGACTACCACTGTTACCATCAAAATTAATTTATTATTTTTTAAAATCTTTGGAAAATCACTAAATTAGATATATATTGACATACGTGTGGTTGGATCATCGATAAGTATTTTTTAGAAAATAGAAACAACAATCCGAGACAAAGCACTAGTTAGTAGTACGGGTCAAATCGATAGTTGACTACCACTTTTGCCATCCAAATTAATTTTTTATTTTTTAAAATCTTGGGAATATCATTAAATTAGATATACATTGACATACTTGTGGTTGGATCATCGATAGATATTTTTTAAAAAATAGAAACAACAATCCGGGACAAAGTACTAGTTAGCAGTACGGGTCAAATCGATAGTTGACTACCACTTTTACCATCCAAATTAATTTATTATTTTTTAAAATCTTGAAAAAATCACTAAATTAGATATACATTGACATACGTGTGGTAGGATCATCGATAAGTATTTTTTTAAAAATAGAAACAACAATCCGGGACAAAGCACTAGTTGGCAGTACGGGTCAAATCGATAGTTGACTACCACTTTTTCCATCCAAATTAATTTATTATTTTTTAAAATCTTGGGAATATCACAAAATTAGATATACATTGACATACGTGTGGTTGGATCGGCGATAAGTATTTTTTAAAAAATAGAAACAACAATCCGGGACAATGCACTAGTTAGCAATACGGGTCAAATCGATAGTTGACTACCACTTTTTCCATCCAAATTAATTTATTATTTTTTAAAATCATGGGAATATCACAAAATTAGATATACATTGACATACGTGTGGTTGGATCGGCGATAAGTATTTTTTAAAAAATAGAAACAACAATCCGGGACAATGCACTAGTTAGCAGTACGGGTCAAATCGATAGTTGACTACCACTTTTACCATCCAAATTAATTTATTATTTTTTAAAATCTTGGGAAAATCACTAAATTAGATATATATTGATATACGTGTGGTTGGATCATCGATAAATATTTTTTAAAAAATAGAAACAACAATCCGGGACAAAGCACTAGTTAGTAGTACGTGTCAAATGGATAGTTGACTACCACTTTTACCATCAAAATTAATTTATTATTTTTTAAAATCTTGGAAATATCACTAAATTAGATATACATTGACATACTTGTGGTTGGATCATCGATAAATATTTTTTAAAAAATAGAAACAACAATCCGGGACAAAGCACTAGTTAGCAGTACGGGTCAAATCGATAGTTGACTACCACATTTACCATCCAAATTAATTTATTATTTTTTAAAATCTTGAAAAAATCACTAAATTAGATATACATTGACATACGTGTGGTTGGATCATCGATAAATATTTTTTAAAAAATAGAAACAACAATCCGGGACAAAACACTAGTTAGCAATACGGGTCAAATCGATAGTTGACTACCACATTTACCATCAAAATTAATTTATTATTTTTTAAAATCATGGGAATATCACAAAATTAGATATACATTGACATACGTGTGGTTGGATCGGCGATAAGTATTTTTTAAAAAATAGAAACAACAATCCGGGACAATGCACTAGTTAGCAGTACGGGTCAAATCGATAGTTGACTACCACTTTTTCCATCCAAATTAATTTATTATTTTTTAAAATCATGGGAATATCACAAAATTAGATATACATTGACTTACGTGTGGTTGGATCATCGATAGATATTTTTTAAAAAATAGAAACAACAATCCGGGACAAAGCACTAGTTAGCAGTACGGGTCAAATCGATAGTTGACTACCACTTTTACCATCCAAATTAATTTATTATTTTTAAAAATCTTGAAAAAATCACTAAATTAGATATACATTGACATACGTGTGGTTGGATCATCGATAAATATTTTTTAAAAAATAGAAACAACAATCCGGGACAAAGCACTAGTTGGCAGTACGGGTCAAATCGATAGTTGACTACCACTTTTTCCATCCAAATTAATTTATTATTTTTTAAAATCTTGGGAATATCACAAAATTAGATATACATTGACATACGTGTGGTTGGATCGGCGATAAGTATTTTTTAAAAAATAGAAACAACAATCCGGGACAATGCACTAGTTAGCAGTACGGGTCAAATCGATAGTTGACTACCACTTTTACCATCCAAATTAATTTATTATTTTTTAAAATCTTGGGAAAATCACTAAATTAGATATATATTGACATACATGTGGTTGGATTATCGATAAATATTTTTTAAAAAATAGAAACAACAATCCGAGATAAAGCACTAGTTAGTAGTACGGGTCAAATGGATAGTTGACTACCACTTTTACCATCAAAATTAATTTATTATTTTTTAAAATCTTGGAAATATCACTAAATTAGATATACAATGACAGACGTGTGGTTGGATCATCGATAAGTATTTTTTAAAAAATAGAAACAACAATCCGGGATAAAGCACTAGTTAGTAGTACGGGTCAAATCGATAGTTGACTACCACTTTTGCCATCCAAATTAATTTTTTATTTTTTAAAATCTTGGTAATATCATTAAATTAGATATACATTGACATACGTGTGGTTGGATCATCGATAGATATTTTTTAAAAAATAGAAACAACAATCCGGGACAAAGCACTAGTTAGCAGTACGGGTCAAATCGATAGTTGACTACCACTTTTACCATCCAAATTAATTTATTATTTTTTAAAATCTTGAAAAAATCACTAAATTAGATATACATTGACATACGTGTGGTTTGATCATCGATAAATATTTTTTAAAAAATAGAAACAACAATCCGGGACAAAGCACTAGTTGGCAGTACGAGTCAAATCGATAGTTGACTACCACTTTTTCCATCCAAATTAATTTATTATTTTTTAAAATCTTGGGAATATCACAAAATTAGATATACATTGACATACGTGTGGTTGGATCGGCGATAAGTATTTTTTAAAAAATAGAAACAACAATCCGGGACAATGCACTAGTTAGCAGTACGGGTCAAATCGATAGTTGACTACCACTTTTACCATCCAAATTAATTTATTATTTTTTAAAATCTTGGGAAAATCACTAAATTAGATATACATTGACATACGTGTGGTTGTATCGTCGATAAGTATTTTTTAAAAAATAGAAACAACAATCCGGGACAAAGCACTAGTTAGCAATACGGGTCAAATCGATAGTTGACTACCACTGTTACCATCAAAATTAATTTATTATTTTTTAAAATCTTTGGAAAATCACTAAATTAGATATATATTGACATACGTGTGGTTGGATCATCGATAAGTATTTTTTAGAAAATAGAAACAACAATCCGAGACAAAGCACTAGTTAGCAGTACGGGTCAAATCGATTGTTGACTACTACTTTTACCATCCAAATTAATTTTTTATTTTTTAAAATCTTGGGAATATCACTAAATTAGATATACATTGACATATAGCTAATTTGTGTTTCCTAAAACACTTGAAAGATCAGTATGAGTATATCATGCTAGGAATATTGCTTTTAAAACTATGATCACATTAAGGCCCTAATCTTACCAGACCATATCTGTACAAACTATGTCATATTGCAGGTTCCTCCACATTTACATAAAACGCCAAAGCAGTTGAAATCCATGGAAAATTTCATTAATAGCTACCAAAAGCAACTCCATGGAGATCATATTCATTTGTGTGATGATGCGTTCTTCCCAGTTTGCACTGAATTGTATTGGTACTTGTTCGTTGTGGACCTTTACAAAATGAAAGTGATGTTGATTGATCCTATTCGAGACGAGAAACCTACTGGTAGGAGGGAAATATACCCTCTTCAGTTCTACGTTATGGTAAAAAAAAGTTTTTCTTTTTAGTTACGTACTTTATTCATCCGAATATATTAACTTGAATATGTGGTAATAAACGTATGAAATTTGTAGAAAAAATTTCTCCCCAACATGCTTCATAAATTGCATCCAGACCGTTTTCGCGCAAATAGATATATGACGGTTGGGGAAGTTCAAGGACGCCCTAAACAGGATGGTGGAGTTGATTGTGGCGTGTATGTTTGCAAGTACATGGATGCCATACTTCATGGGTTAGACTTGGAAAGGAAAAGTGGAACCCTACTTTCATTAATTTTCAATTTTTTTTATTTTCCCCATTTTTAACTAGTTTGTAAAATAAACGAAAAAATTAAATAAAACTAGGAAAAATGCCAATTTTGGAACATAAATTCATAAACACCAAAAGAGTCATACTCACTATTTGTGTGATGAATTTTACCCTAGTTTCATTAATTTTCAATTTGATTTTTTCCCCATTTTTAACTAGTTTGTAAAATAAATTAAAAATTAAGTAAAAATAGGAAAATGCCAATTTTGGAACGTAAATTCATATACACCAAAGTAGTCATACTCACTATTTGTTTGATGAATGTTACCCTACTTTCATTAATTTTCCATTTTATTTTATTTTTTCCACATTTTTAACTAGTTTGGAATATAAATTAAAAAATTAAATAAAAATAGAAAAAATGCCAATTTTGGAACATAAATTTCAGAAATACCAAAGGAGTCATACTCACTATTTGTGTGATCAATTTTAGCACACTTTCACTAATTTTTCATTTTTTTGATTTTTTCCCATTTTTAACTTGTTTATAAAATAAATTAAAAAATTAAATAAAACTAGGAAAAATGCCAATTTTGGAACATAAATTCATAAACACCAAAATAGTCATACTCACTATTTGTATGATGAATGTTACACTAGTTTCACTAATTTTATTTTTTTTTTGATTTTTCGCCATTTTTAACTAGTTTGTAAAATAAATTAAAAAATTAAGTAAAAATAGGAAAATGCCAATTTTGGAACATAAATTCATACACACAAAAATAGCAATACTCACTATTTGCGTGATGAATTTTACCCTAATTTCACTAATTTTTATTTTTTTTTGATTTTCCCCAATTTTAACTAGTTTGTAAAATAAATAAAAAATTAAACAAAATACGAAAATGCAAATTTTTAAACATAAATTCATACAAACCAAATTAGGCATACTCACTATTTTTGTGAAGAATTTTACCCTGCTTTCACTAATTTTCATTTTTTTTATTTTTCCCCATTTTTACCTAGTTTGTAAAATAAATTAAAAAATTTAATAAAAATAGGAAAATACCAATTTTTAAACATAAATTCATATACACCAAAGTAGTCATACTCACTATTTGTGTAATAAATGTCACCCTGCTTTCACTAATTTTCAACATTTTTAATTTTTCCCCATTTTTAACTAGTTTGTAAAATAAATTAAAAAATTAAATAATAATAGGAAAATGCCAATTTGTCAACTTAAATTCATACACACCAAAGTAGTCATACTCACTATTTGTGTGATAAATTTTACCCAGCTTTCACTAATTTTCCATTTTTTTTATTTTTCCCTATTTTTAACTAGTTTGTAAAATGAATTAAAAAATTAAATAAGAATACGAAGATGCTAATTTTTAAACATAAATTCATACACACCAAAGTAGTCATACTACGTGAGTGTGTATAAATTCTGAATAAAAATTTGTGTTTTTCCTTTTTTTTATAAATATTTATTCATATTTTTATTTAATTTTTAAAAATTAACATCTATAATGAAATATTGCGGGTGTCACACCCACAATGAAATATTGCGGGTGACAGATGTACGCAGGGAGCTGTGGAACGCACCGCATAAAACAAATACTCCCTCCGTCTCAGTATGTGTTTCCTATTTTGACTTTGGACACTGTTCATTATAAGCGGTTGACTGTTAATTAACGCATAATTTATTAAATAAAATATAGTCATGAGTGATCTTGTTGGATTCGTATTTATGAGTACTTTAATACAGTGAAGTTTTTATATTTAGTACTAATACGAAATTCAAGATATTAACAATC
This sequence comes from Saposhnikovia divaricata, assembly GCA_036435485.1. Lineage (NCBI taxonomy): Eukaryota > Viridiplantae > Streptophyta > Magnoliopsida > Apiales > Apiaceae > Saposhnikovia > Saposhnikovia divaricata. The sequence goes on from CM071595.1 coordinate 134,979,930, forward strand.
AAAAGTGCGCGTTGGCAAACGTGTTTTTGAAAACAGGAAACATATTATGAGACGGAGGGAGTATATAATTATAAATCCCTCGTGAAAGTGGTATTATTGGACACGTTGATTTGTCAGCCACCACTAAGCTTTCCCTGCAACTTCAGAAATTGAAAAAGGGTTAATGATCAATTGGGTGACTCAAGTCACCCAAATATATCAATTTGGTGACTGAATTCATTTTGGTATCAATTAGGTGACTAAAGTGGCATTTGGTATCAGTGGGTTGACTGGTCAATCATTGACTAACCGGAACCGTTAGAAACAATTAAAAAATCGGATTAATGATCAAATAGGTAACTCAACTCAGTTAAATATATCAAGTAGGTGACTGGTTTCAACTTTGATATCAATTAAATCATCTAAAATTATTTTATTTTTTAAATACATAAAAATCGAAAAACAAAATTAATATTTATAGAAAAAATATTTTTTGATGTACATACATATGACATTTTGTATCACACAACTAAAACGATCACCCCAAAATAATAATAATAATAATAATAATAATAATAATAATAATAATAATAATAATAATAATAATAATAATAATAATAATAATAATCGATCACCCCAAAATTATTTTGTATCACTCAACTAAAACGATCACGTACTCCAAAATTATTTTGTATCACTTAAATAATAATAATAATCGAAAATAATTTTTTGATGTGCATATAATAATAATAATAATAATAATAATAATAATAATAATAATAATAATAATAATAATAATAATAATAATAATACACGACCCCCAATGCATGCACATCAAAAAAATAAATTTTCGCCTTGCAACCCCTAAATGTTTTTCAATTATTATTATTTTTTAAAAAATACAGAAAAAATGAAAAATGAAATTTATATTTGTAGGGGGGTTGATCGATTATTATTACTCGGAATTTTTTTGGGATTTCTAGCATCATTTTAGTTGAGTGGTACATAAAAATAATTTTTCTAAATAAAAATTTTCGTTTTTCAAGTTTTATGTATTTTTTTTAATAAAAATAATTTCAGGTGATTTAATTGATACCAAAAGTAAAACCAGTCACGTACTTGATATATTTGGGTGACTTTAGTCACCCAATTGATCATTAAAACTAACAGATCTGTTAGTCAATCCGTTAGTTTTGATCGGAGTTAACGAAGTGATATTAAATACCACTTTAATCACCTAATTGATATCAAAATGAATTCGATCACCAAATTGATATATTTGGGTGACTTGAGTCACCCAATTGATCATTAACCCAATTGAAAAATGGACCAGAGAAGCATTAGTCACAAAGTGTTTACATAAATTAACAAGACTCAAATATCCTGGTCTTCTCTGTATTAAGATACCAACCCAGAGATTGTCTTTTTCCAATCAAAATCATAGATGAAAATTTATTAAGTCTTTTGAGAAGTTGCTACACAAGGACACTTCCACAAACTCATTGGCCAACTAGCAAGCTGTCTTTGATAGAATAAGCTGTCTTTGAGTCTGCAGAGATGTTTGACCCCAGTAGCAGAAGCATAACAAGTAAGCTATCTTAACTCAATACACGATGAACTTACGATGGTGTTTTCGATATTTCACAGGCACACAGTGAACTCCTCATACTGATAATATATTTTTTTGTTATTGATGAAGTAAAACCCTGAAAGAGTGGAATGTATTCCAGTCCACGACTATCCATATCTATGCTTTCCTATGGACCATTATCAATTAGCAACAAGAAGAATAGTAAGCTGAAATAGATGTAAGAGATTAATCAACCATATTAGTTGTACTTTTCTCTACCTTAAATGGTGCAAAAACAGAGGTTTATCTAGATGTCTTGTCTCCAATTTGAGTTACGGCTACCCTAAGTTTACAGATGATATGGGTTTCTAGTGAATATCTAATTACGTTGCAGGGAAAAGTTTTAATTGGAGACCACTGAGAAGCAGAATATATGTGGTCTCCAATTTTATATGGTCTCCATTGATTTAAATCCTGTTATTGTATAGCAGCATTAATTGTTTTAAATAACAAGATATTATAATGTTCTAACCATCCTAACGAGAAAAAATGTAGTTAAGTTTTGTTAGATGAGCTGTGTCCTGATATTGTATATTCCTGTGCCAGATCTTCAGCATATCCAGTTTTGGATGTCATGGCTGCAAATACGTTCCTCCTGTTTTTGGGAGAATCAAACATAGTTCTGCAACTAGGGTTCCTTGGATTCATTGTGCTCCATTTTATGCGCAGAATTGTTTCATCATTAGCCCAACAGAAAACAAGAGAAGGTCTTGGACAAAATGACAAAGTCAATGTAATTGTTGGATTTTCTTACAAGTTTTGCTTAGTTTGCCCCATTTCTTTGTTCGGAGAACAATTAGTAAACATTTTACTCCTGCCACAAAGTAGAAGTGGGTTAGAATGCAGGATAATCGGCCAGGTCCTTACCTCAGGGATCACGCAAGCAATATCATGTGCCATTACATTGATTGCACTATACAAAGTGCTGAAAGATAAGTGCAGCAAGTACCCTTTGGTTCTGAGAATCTGGTGGTTTTTCAGTTTCTTGATGTTTCTAGTCCGGGCAGCTCTCGAGGCTTATTTTTCATTTACAGACGATGGCCACAATATAATACTTAATTATGTTATATATGTTCTTCTTCTTACATCCACCTGCTTATTGGTTATTTCAGTCCGAGGAAAGACAGGCATCGTTGTAAAATTGCCAGATGACATCACTGAGCCACTTTTAAATGGAGATTCTGCAGAAATATCAGAAAAGAAGAGGGACTGTCCATATGGTAAAGCTACCCTTTTCCAACTTGTAACCTTTTCTTGGCTCAACCAGTTGTTGGCAGTTGGAAACAAGAATCCCCTAAATCAAGATGAAGTACCAAATGTTCATATCCAAGACTCTGCTGAGTTTTTATCAGTTTCCTTTGATGAAATCTTAGATTATATTGGAGAGAGAGATGGAACCACAAAATCCTCAACATATAAGGCTATATATAGGTTTGTGAGGAAAAAAGCAGCTATTAATGCACTTTTAGCAATGATAAGTGCTGGAGCATCATTTGTTGGCCCCTACCTTATTTCTGACTTTGTTATATTCCTTGGTGAGAAGAATATCCGGAGCTTAGAAAGTGGATACATTCTTGTAATCGGCTTCATCACTGCAAAACTTGTCGAGACTATAGCTGAGAGGCAGTGGAATTTTGGCGCTCGCCAACTTAGCCTTCGACTTAGGGCTGCTCTGATTTCTCATGTTTACCAAAAGGGTCTTGCATTGTCAAATCAATCCTGTCAAACCCATACAAGTGGAGAGATTATCAATTACATGAGTGTTGACATCCAAAGGGTCAGTGATTTCATGTGGTACATTAATTCAATCTGGATGTTTCCGGTTCAAATTTCCTTGGCAATATATATATTACATACAAACCTGGGAATGGGATCCTTGGTGGCAATAGCAGCAACAATTATTGTTATGGCTATAAACAAACCAATATTTAAGATCCAGAAGAAATATCAATCTAATATAATGGAAGCAAAGGATGATAGGATGAAATCCACTACAGAAATTCTTCGAAACATGAAGACACTGAAACTTCAAGCATGGGATGGTCATTATCTTCAAAAGATAGAAAGTCTTCGGAAAACTGAGTACAGATGGCTTTGGAAGTTAATCAGACTACGAGCTATAGTGGACTTTATATTTTGGGTATCACCGGCATTTATTTCAGTTGCAACGTTTGGAGGATGTATTATCATGGGGATTCCACTTACAGCCGGGAGAGTGTTATCTGCAATAGCTACATTTAAAATGCTGCAAGAACCTATCTACAATCTACCTAATCTCCTCTCTGTGTAAGCACAGGCAAAAGTTTCTGCAGACCGAGTTGCTTCTTACCTTGAAGAAGAAGAAATTCAGCATAGTTCAGTTGAATTTGTTTCTCCAGATCAAACAGAATTTGATGTTGAGATAAAATGTGGAAAATTTAGCTGGGATGCTAGATCAAGAAGCTCAACACTTGATGGAATAGATATGCAAGTAAAGAGGGGAATGAAGGTAGCTATTTGTGGGACTGTAGGGTCAGGGAAGTCGAGCCTTCTCTTGAGCATACTAGGAGAGGTGACAAAGTTGTCTGGGACAGTGAAGATTAGTGGGACAACGGCTTATGTTCCTCAGTCTCCATGGATACTCTCAGGAACTGTTAGAGAGAATATTCTTTTTGGAAATACATATAATAGCTCCAAGTATGACGATACAATAAAAGCATGCGCCTTGACGAAGGATTTCGAATTGTTTCCCACTGGTGACTTGACTGAGATTGGAGAAAGAGGGATAAATATGAGTGGAGGACAAAAGCAAAGAATACAAATTGCTCGTGCAGTATACCAAGATGCTGATATATATCTGCTTGACGACCCTTTTAGCGCGGTTGATGCACACACAGGCAGACAACTCTTCGAGGTTAGTGTTATTTCTCTATTAAGATTGTGCAAGTGGAAGTCCACAGGATATCCACAGGATAAATATGATGCGATTCACGATTCCACATTGTTCAAGGATTCAGTTCTGATATAAAAGAGTTTTAATATATATGAAGTTTGGAACACTGATATTGTTCCTTGAAAATGCACAGGAATGTCTATTGGGGATTCTACAGGAAAAGACTGTACTTTATGTAACTCACCAAGTTGAGTTTCTTCCAGCAGCCGATGTCATCCTGGTAAACAATAAGAAGCTAACACCCAGTTTTTCTTTTTTTTCACCAGTTGAGAAATTGATTGTAATTTTTGCTCACAAGACATATGAAAGACAGAGGGAAGAAATAATTTAAATTTTGTTCTGATATAACTGAACAAGCTGTTGTACTGACAGAGTGAATAGCACAGTAATTTGTAACCTTAAAAGTTCTGTTTTACTGACATAAATATTTGGCATACTTAAGAAAATGGGATGATAAAAATATAAAATACCTACAATTTGGTATATACAATTTCCATAAATCAGGATCATTTTGTTGTGAAGTGTACTATTAGATGAAACCTGTCAAGTATGTAAGAATATAATATAAAGATCCAGTTGGGCATTACTCTAGCACCTTAAGGTTTTAGATGAGTTGATTACTTAACATGTATCATAACTAAGACTAGCGGGAGGATTCAGGTTCGATTTCCTGCCACCCCCAATATTCTCACAATTTACTTCGGATACGAAGGCAAATTAATACCCCAAAGATGGACGTCCGTGATCCACTCTCGACCCAAAAATGGGCTCTTGAGTGACGGGGAGTGTTAGAATAATATCAAGATCCGGTTGGGTCTTCCTCTAACACCTTAAGGTTTTAGAACGATTGGTTACTTAACATGGTATCAGAGATCAGGCTGGCGGGAGGACGCAGGTTCGACTCCCCGCCACCCCCAATATTCTCACAATTTATTTCGGACACAAAGGTAAATTAATGCCCCAAAGATGGGCGCCCGGGATCCACGCCAGAGTTTACTTACACAGGCAGCGTGCAAAACATCTGTGCTGGTGTATATGAAATTTGATCCGCTAAATGGTTTCTAACTTCTAATTCCTAACAGCTGATCCAGAATGGCAGAATTGCACAAGTTGGCAGGTTTGAAGAACTTCTGAATCAGAATATTGGATTTGAAGTGCTAGTAGGAGCTCATAGCCAGGCTCTAAATTCAGTTTTAACAGTTGAAACTGCAAGTAAAGCACCTCCAGATGCATCACATAATGGTGAATCTGTTTCAAAACCTACCTCGATTAATGAAGTTGCACAGAGCAAAGAAGATTCAGAAAGTACTCTTTGTGCAGAAACAACTGAAAAGAAAGGAAATTTTGTAAATAAAGAAGAAAGAGGAAAAGGAAGCATTGGAAAGGGAGTTTACATGGCTTACTTGACTATGGTAAAGGGTGGCGCTTTTGTTCCAATAATTGTTCTAGCTCACTCAGGTTTCGAAGGATTGCTGATTCTCAGCACCTACTGGATGGCATGGGCTTGTCCCACAGTTGAGACTGAGGAAGTCAAGGACATAAACTACATATTATTTATTTACTTGATGATTTCTATTGGGAGTTCGTTTTGTGTACTTGTACGAACATCTCTACTGGCTATTACAGGCCTTGCAACAGCTGAGAAGCTCTTCCACAATATGTTGCATAGTGTTCTTCGTGCTCCTATGGCCTTCTTTGATTCAACTCCAGCTGGAAGAATACTGAATCGGGTATTATGTCTTTCCACATTGACCAAAATCACATATGATAATATATTCTATCAATTTATTGATACTAAAGGTATACGCATGCTGTGACTTTATCATGCAGGGGAAACTGGGGTTACAGAAAACCATTAATGTAATTTGTTTCATGAACATATTCTGATGATATTTGATTATCTTTCTTAAGTTTGGGCGTTACAAGAATTTATTAACTTACATACTTATATATCATTAGATAACTTACAGATTTCATAGAATGAAGTAATACTCACGAGTCACTAGTAACAAAAAGAATCGCAGATTATTGTAAAGCATGTACCACTATCCTTGAATGATTTCAGATTATATCGAAACCAGGATCTCAGGAGATATATTAATTCTTCAGTATTTACATCATGTAATGCATAGCAAGATTGAATTAAATCTAATTCACAATTTCTACTCGAATTTTCTACAGGCCTCGACAGACCAAGATGTGTTAGACTTGGGAATAGCAGAAAAATTAGGTTGGTGTGCTTCTCCACAATTCAACTTCTTGGGATTATTTTTGTAATGTCTCAGGCGGCATGGGAAGTATTTATCGTCTTCCTTCCAGTTACAGCCATTTGCATATGGTACCAAGTAAGAGATCTTACTTGTCTTCTGTTATCACTGAGCGAAGTTTTCAAACCGTTTATATTTATGCTTGTACGCTAATAAAAGTGAAAAAAAATCTTTTGGAACATAAGGCACTTGAATTCTGAATTTCATCATGAAATTAAAAGCAGTGAAGTCAACATAGATTAAATAGATTCTTGAATTTTGTACATCTATATAATCTGTGGTATTTTAGAAGAGAACACGCAAATTAAAGTTGAAAGACATTAATTTCCGGAATAGCTATTCTTGTATTGGTATACATTACAACATATCTGCTTATCATGCCAGCAATATTCGATGCCTACTTCAAGAGAACTAGCACGCTTAGCAGCGGTAGAAAGGGCTCCAATTCTGCACCATTTTGCAGAGTCACTTGCAGGAGTAGCAACAATTCGTGCTTTTGGCCAAAAACCCCGCTTTATTAATGCAAACCTCTGCCTAGTTGACAACCACTCAAGGCCATGGTTTCATAACTATGCGGCAATGGAGTGGCTTTCTTACAGATTGAATCAGTTATGCAATTTCGTATTTGCCTTCTCATTGGTTTTGCTGGTGACGCTCCCTGAGAGAATTATCGATCCAAGTAAGCAGAATTTTAATTCACAATGACTCCAGTGTATATATTTTTTTATTTTCTCTTTTTTAAAAGAAAAAAGAAAGCAGGGACAGAGAATAACCCGGGTGGATTTCTCACAGGCCTTGCAGGTTTGGCTGTCACATATGCAATGAATTTAAATGTCCAGCAAACATATTTCATATGGAATATTATCAATGCCGAAATCAAAATGATTTCAGTTGAAAGAATTCTACAGTACTCAAATATTAGTAGTGAAGCACCTCTGGTTATTGAAGATTCTAGACCACCAAAGAACTGGCCAGAAACTGGGACAATTTTTTTCGAAAACTTGCAAGTAAGTCTCGCCAGAAATATTCTCAAAAAGTATAAGCTGAAAAAATAGTTGTTGTTAGATATACTCATGATATTTCCATTTCACTTGTGAAATAAAAACCTTGATTTAAGTACAATTTTGAACTTCTCAACCTCAAAAATTTTTCTTACTTCTTTCTTAGATGTAAAGTACAAGTTCAATGATTTAAGAATTCAGATAGAAAATTCAGAACCAGGAAATCATACTTTCATAGTTGCATCTATATATGTATGCATATGGTTGCAGTTTCGTTACGCTGAGCATCTTCCATCTGTCCTAAAAAATATAACCTTCACAATTCCTGGAAAGAAGAAAGTTGGTGTAGTCGGAAGGACTGGGAGTGGGAAAACAACCCTTTCACAAGCCATCTGCCGGATTGTTGAACCGAGAGAGGGAAGAATCATTATTGATGATGTAGATATATCCAAGATAGGCCTTCATGACTTGAGATCAAATCTTAGCATCATTCCTCAGGACCCAACTATGTTCGAGGGGACAGTTAGAAGAAACCTTGACCCACTGGAGCAATATTCTGACTGTGAAATTTGGGAGGTATTCTTCTAATCCAGCTTATAGCATTAACTGTAACCTGCTACTATGCATTCAAACAATATATTGCAATATACCTGCATACTGATGTGATGCAAAATGATAAACTATTGCACACATTATTACACAGCAATTATAGTTTGTCTGGAACTGGAAGTAAAAAGACCATCCAGCTAACTTCTAATGAATCTCCCCAGATTAACATTATATTCACTAGAAAGGATCCAGTTGGAAGGAATCATGTTACATCATTAAAAATATTTTCACTTACATTATATATCTGCAGGCTCTAGACAAATGTCAGTTAGGAGATATAGTTCGAGAAAGCAAAGAGAAGCTGGAATCTACAGGTCAAATACATCATTTTTATATCATTTATGGTATAAATGCACATTTGACTAATGAATGTTTTATCATATGCTTTTGCAGTTGTTGAAAATGGAGAGAACTGGAGTGTTGGGCAAAGACAGTTATTCTGTCTTGGAAGAGCATTGCTTAAGAAAAAGAGCATTCTTCTTTTAGATGAAGCAACAGCCTCTGTTGATTCAGCAATTGATGGGATATTACAAAAGGTTATTAGCAAAGAGTTTAAAGACAGGACCATTGTCACAATAGCTCACAGAATACCCACGGTTATTGACAGCGATTTGGTATTGGTCCTTAGTGAAGGTAAGTATTATATGATTTATATAAAAAATGCCTGAAGAGTATTATGCGTTTATCTGTTTCAGATGATTGGAGGAACCTAAAGTATGATTTATTCATGAACAGGAGAAATAGCAGAGTATGACACTCCCATAAGATTACTTGAGCGAGAGGATTCATTCTTCTCAAAGCTCATCAAGGAGTACTCCACAAGTTCACAAAGTTTCAACAGCATGGTAAAATTGTAAACTGAAGGAGTTCGAAATCATTGCTTCATCTTGACTTATATCAAAAAGAATAAGAAAAAATAATTAAAGAACTACCTTTATAAAGTGGTGAATCTCTTATTCTAGGAATTTGGATGAGATTGTGTGAAGTTATTGGCTTGGCCAAGGCTTGGAATTTTAAATTTCAAAATTTAACCTAGGCTATTAAAAAATATATATAGTCATTTTCAAAATTAATCCCGGGCTAAAAAAAAAATTTTACTTAATTTTTTCGGTTCGACCCGGGCTAGCGCCCGGGCTAGCCCCCCTAGTTCCGCCCCTGCTTATAAGTCGAAGGGAATTAGAATTTACTTGAGTATATAATACCATAGCTTTGGATCATGTGACATAATTATGGGCATCCTAAAGATTTCATAAAAAATTATTAAAGAGGATGATCAAGGCATGACGAACAACGACATCACCATATTCAGCCATCCTCTTTCGATCCTGCTCATAAGCTAGTGGTGTACCAGAAAGAACCCCAGTATAGTCCTTTGAGGTTTACAATATTCTAGCAAGAAAAATTAAGTAGCCTGCACTGTGTAATTCACACACTAAAGTTATAGTGATGCTAGTAAACGCAAGCTTTTGTGTACAGATCATCTCAGTATATTACATATTTCACCTTGGTATGGATTCAAATGAAATAGCACAGGTCCATATCGTAAATCTTGCCCATATATACTCCAAACAATATCAGACACCTGATTTGTTTCTTATGTTTATTGAGAGTATTATTGATATGTTTATTATACTGATGTATCATCTTATCATGAGTGTCAGATGCTTATAACACAAATGTTTAAGAACTGTACAAAAATTATTGTTTGTTCTCTATATCTTTCTCCCTAAATTTTGTTCAATTTGTAATAAAACAATTGTTAATCAGAATTATTTATTCAATTATACTTGTTCTGATACATGACTGTTTTTCTTCCTGATTTATATTACTGTTCTTTTCCAGTGAAATTGCAAAAATAATGCAGTTTGTAGAACAACCCTAACAGTAAAGGATGCTCATAGAATTTAAAGGAAACTGCAGAAGTGACTCGATCATGAAACTTTGGACATTGATATAAAGTATAAACTGTCAAATGCTACATTAGCTCAATAGACCATTAGCATCTAGCTTCTACTCCATGTTAAGGAAACCACAAGAAAAAACCAGAGTCGACAGAAAAAACCACTGAAATTGTTATGAAGTGGAATTCTCATTAAAATTTGACATCTCAAATCACTCTATTGGATATTATGTGACTTTAGCATATTTATCATATGCTCTTCCTGTGATTCCAGAGCTCTGAAGCTACAAATACAAGCAAATTTCAGCCAAATAACCGAGATTGTTAATTTCCTTGCAAAGACCTACCTAAAGAGTATTTTTATTTATAGGGGAGGAACACTATTGGTATTAATCTTGTGATAAGATATCAGCAATCCCTACAGCCACCTTAACTATGTCATATCAGCAAAATTTCAGTGTATGCATATTTGTGCAAGGCTATTTCACAGTCTTGTTAGAATAAAAAAGGGTAATCCGTAAACAATAATTAAAATAAAGCTAAAGATGTTGATCATGGCCTTCTGTTTCATAGAAATATTCTGGTTTCCATTCAATTTATATAATTCAGAGTACATTTAAGTCATTCCATGATATCTTCAGGCTAACTAGTTATTTATGCATTACCATCACTGAAGGATTAAGAGTTTCCTCGAACTGTTGCACCACCGCGAATAGCAATCCTGGAGATTAGGCCAGTCGGAGGTAGGACAGTGGATATAATGATGTAGCCATAGAGACAATATCTGTTCTTGTTCTTCATTACTTAAAGCTTCTATGATTTCCTCCAAGACTTTTTCTACCTCGGCTTTTTCACTAAAGCTCAACAACGGAGTATCTGTGCCATTCGTAGCTCTACATAACAATGGTAGCCAGGACATCAACAACTTTATTTTCATTTGCTTTTGACGCTCTCTATTTCCTTCATCATCTTCTTTATCGCTTCCAATTTCTTTCGCTTGTTTAAGTAAAAACACTACAACAACGCAAATTAAACAAAATTATAACTACATCTTCAAAACATTTAGTGTAATTAACTAATTATCCTAAAGAATCCAATGTACTCCTAACTTTTTAGAATCAACACACAAGGCCCTGAGGCTATTAACTCTTCCTTTCCACCATTTTTTTAAAAGGCCGTAAGTATATTATATTTAATAAAAAAAATCGAGAAAACTATAAATTCTCCTTTTAATTTTTTGTCAGGTGCACAGCCAGTGTGTGATGAACCTTTTGCAGGTCTGAACAAGAACACCAACTAAAGATAAGAGCTTAAAACTTCATTATCTTCAAAAAAATTAGTATAGCTATCTAACACAACCGATTTTGCTCATCTGTTGTTTTTGACATCAAATATAAGAAGTCCTTGTGGCTTTTGATCTCTTCTTATTCACTATTAACTGCAGTGACCATAGTTGATATTCTTATACAGACCAGGGAGAATCTAGGCAGAGTACATCCACAGAAACTCAAGTCTGACACACATTCCAATAACCACACACATATCAGAAACATCAACGTCGTCCAAGAGAAGAGTGTATTCGCTAGCCTAGCACATCCAAATCGTTGTCGTTTTCCTTTAATATAGTTCACAATTTTCCTTGATATCTTCTATTCATTAGGTAAATCACTCTCAACTATCCTCTTAAGTCTTAAAGTGTCATTTTCTTTGATCTGCATCCTATTGTGTAGATAAACATGTAAGACTAATCAATTATCACCTTACATACATTTTGAAAGCTACTACTTTTTAGCCACACAAAATTCACAAACCCTGCTTCTAGCCACAAAAAAGGTATTCCAAATTTTAGGAAGACTAAAAAGCACCATTCAAATAACATTCTACAACATCTAGCCCAAATACAATCCAAGTCAAACAAAAACTTACATTTACATACCTGAAACTTTTACAAGAGAACATTGTAACCTTGGCTCAGCCGATAAAGAGAGCCAAGCCAACTTATTAGCCGAACCCCATCTCTCCACAGCTTCCTCAACATTCCCACACTGAGCCAGCTTCTGAGCCAACCAAAGCACCTCAGCCGCCAGCTTCTCAGCCGACTTCCCACACCTATTCACTTCACTCATCCCCATCCGGCTCCAAGCCGCCTCCAAACAATACCATACGGCTCGTGTCACACGGCTCAGCTTAATAAAATTACCCTTTGACCCCTCAATTACTTCACGCACAGAATCATCCTCGATAACAGCAACCCTATTTTCAAGCTGTAATAATGTCCTCGAAAACGCCGCCGAAAGTACAACAACGTTAATTTCCTCAAGACGTGCATGACATTCTGACATATTATCATTAACCACTTTCTCGGATAACGTGCGAACAATCTCGTACTTTCTCGAACTTACTGGAACATCGTTCATAGTCGATAATAATTGTGTAAGTGCACGAGAAATACCGGTGTCGCCGGGATAATTCCTGGCGACCACAGATATTTTTTTATTCGTATCATGATTTTTTTTCAAATATTCATGGGAAGGGAAGAATTGTAACAAGAAAAAGAACGTGGAAACAAGGATGTATCGGAGGGAACCGAGGAATCTATATCGTTTTCCGAGATTAAAAAGAAATTTATCGGCATATATTAAGATAGAGGTCATGATGTTTCTGAGGAGTAAGGGTGGTATGGTGGTCGGAGGACCTTCCATGACAATATATTTGTCTCCTGCTATATGTTCGTTTGGTGTAAAGTATGTATATTTGTGTGTTGTGTGAATGTTGTGTGGTGGCTGCGTGTTTTGTGGCCTTGTAAAAAGTGTGATTGGACTTCTAAGACGTATATGCTTACAAATATACCATCCGTGAATCTAAATTGCAGTTTAGGGACCTGTTTTGTACTATTTTTGTAGTTTAATGACTGTTTTTTACTAGTCAGCATCTTTGTTCTAAGAATTGGAATAAGCACTAATTTACCGAAATGTTCGAAAATCTGAAAAAAAAACCAAAATTAACATTTAAAATAGAGAATATGGAGCCTCAATGCCTCATGGTACTTTTATTGGGATACAATTTTTATATGTAAATAAATATATTTAGTTATTAACTATTTATTTTGCTTGCATGTAAATTGGGATAGCAAGTAATTTGATATCCAATATCCGGAGGATTATTGAATGATCGTTATTTTGTTTAAAATAAACAAAAACATTTCTTGAAACCAAAATAAATGAAATTATAGAAGGTTAACTTATGACGTGATGTGTTCCAGTCGAATTGACTATAATGAATGACTATATTTTAAAAATAGTATTTCACTATTATTTTAAATTGTTATAAATAACTATAATATGGCAATGAATGATGGTCAATAGATGTTCATGTTAGGTCCCAAACAAAGGGACAACCCTTGACGCAGCGAAATAACACACCAAAGAGAAGACCTTTACGTAGAATTTCTACAACCACAAGTTATATGCTATAACACAAGACAATAATCAAAGTAAATAGTAAATCGAAAATACAAAGAAGAAAGATTTTTGTTGGCCAAGTGAAAGAGCCCTTTTCTTGTATATATTGGTACGTTTTTTTCTGTATACAATATCACAACCTTAAAACTTAGCTGATTCACTACCGTTTACATATCATATTAACTATGGGCCTAATTTAAGAATTAACCCAAAAAACACTTTTGGGCCAAAAATACTCGAACCAGGGACGGAAGTACATAGGGGCTGACCTGGGCTTAAGCCCAGGGGGATTTTAAAAAAAAAAATTTAGTACCTATATGTATACTAATTTTTGATAGCCCATATATGTATTAAGCCCACTACCAGTTAAGTTGTGTCCAGCCCATTCAAATGATATATTATTTACAAAACTAAAAAATAGAGTTGACAGTTAACATTGAAGAGCTCTTAGTCGGGTTCAAAGAAGGAATTTAAGGAAAAGAAGTAAAGAACTGGCCTCTCTCTTGCTATAGACTGCAACCACTTTACAAAGTTTTGCTAATTCATTCTCCCAGGTCATCAGAATTCAGACATCAGGTGATAATTTTTTCTCTTTCTTAGTTTATAACTGTACTTGTTGACTTGTTGTATACTTGTATAGTTGTATTGTATACAAATTTGATGAATTGGGGGTAAACTAGAGTTCTTATCTCTTGTATTGAATTGGTCAATTGGGGGTTTTAAATTTTAATAGCAATTAGCAATCTAGTAATTCCAAATTTATAATTGATTATTGATGTATTCTTATTTGGGGATTAGGTTTTCAATGTCTAAACATAATGGTCCATCTTCGCAAAAGATTTCCATGTTTTTTCATCCGAAAAAAGCTCAGAAAGTAAATGTTGATGAAGATGAACCTATTGTGCCTGAAGTTGTGCAAGTGCAACAAGTGGAACCTCAAATAGTACATAATGTGGCCGTGGAACCTGAAGTTGTTGCTGCTTTTGAACGTGATCCAGGTTTGCGTCGCCAAATACATGAATATCCAAAAGAACAATGGAATGATGTTCGTCGAGAGTATCTCAAGATTGGGCCATATCGGTGGAGTCTTAAGCGTGATGATTATCCACTAACCAAAGCTGAAGGAGATAAGCAAAATCGAAGATTTAATCCTTCATGGTATGAAAGGTTTCAGTGGCTTGAATCGATGATTGATGAATTTGATGATATGGGTGATCGGCGCGTGAAGCTTCGCTAAAGATTTTGGTAATGAAAAAGAAACATAATCTGTCTTTTTATCTATTTTTCTTGGTTAGTTGTATTGATGTGTCAATTGAAAAAGTAGCATAATGTCCAGATGATTAAATGTTGTTCTTTTATTTTGAAACAGTGGCCATATGAAGCTCCAGTAGCATATGAGGCTATACGATTTGGCGACAGGAAGTGGAAGGGATCAAGGTTAGTTTACTATACTGTTACTAGTAGTTAATGTACAGACTGCCTTCTTTCAAAATTTTTAACCTAAATACTTCAAGCCCACCCCATTTTGCAATCTTGGTTCCGTCCCTGACTCGAACCAAGTCGCCTCACCACGGGGAGCTTAATCCACACCGTGGTACAAAAACCCCTGCCCCTACCTCAATAAACAGGCCTTCTGCACCTCCAAATCCGATCTCCACCGTTCAGAATTTAGATATGTGTAAGGAAGACGCTGTCCAATATTCAGGGCGATCCGACCGTTGGAACTCCGGGAAACGGAAAAACAAAAATGCTAACGCAACTAGAAAAATTTCTGCAAATTTTTCACATTAGCACCAAAAACTAGCCCAAATTATGGACGAACACTGAGAATACCATGAAAGCCTTGATATGTAAACCCCAACTGACTGTGCCATATTACCATACCTGCCTACGTACCCTTTACCGGGATCAAGCCATCGTAGTTCACACCATGGGGTGAAATCTCCACCTCACCCCAACACCGCCCCGAAGGGCAATCAATACCGGATGATATTGAGCAAGTCCAAGCAATGTTGAACCTTGCTCCCTGCAGGCAATGAGACTAAATCCCCAGTTCGTTTCTTTTCCAGAGTCTCCGTCTCTTCTTCCTTCGCTGCCAACCAACTCTCACTATTACAATTCCGAATAGCTTCTTTGAAGGAAATAGGCTCATCATCCTCCACCGAGAGTGCATACTCTACTGCATTAACCTGCCCGTAATGTTTCAAAGGCTTATCTGACACAAGCTTTTGAACTTGTTTGTATGCCCGTTTTGGCTTAGCAGAAGCCAAACTTTCCTCGAACTGTTGTCGTTCGCGTGCCTGCACATTTTCTTGCTCGATAGTCTCATATTCAAACTCATCATCCTCATTATCATGAGTGTCTCCATGATCTTCCTGTTGAACATGACTAGAACCTGGACGACTTCCAGATTCTATCTCAACCACTTGAGACTTAGAAGTCTCAATGTCACCACCACTAGTCACCTTAGCTTTCGGAGAATCTACCATAGTGTCCTCATCAAACGTAACATCCCTGCTGATTATGAACTTAGAATCATCAATAGACCAAAAATGATAACCTTTTGTACCTGTTACATACCCCAAGAATATAGCCTTCTTGGCCTTCGCATCAAGTTTTCCCTCGTCAACATTGTAGTAGGCCGTGCACCCAAAAATTCTAAGTCTCCCATAATCTGCATGTTTTCCAGACTATACGTTATAAGGTACATCTCAATCTAGAGATGCATGAGGTGACTGGTTGACAATACAGTGAGCTGTATTAATTGACTCCGCCCACCATTCTTTACCCAAACCAGCATAGGATCGCATACACATTGATTTTTCTCGCAACATGCAATTGAGCCTTTCCGCAACCCCGTTTTGCTGTGGTGTTTTTCTGACTGTCCAGTGTCTAACAATACCTTCCTGATCACAAAAGTCCTTGAAAGCACCATTTGTATACTCTGTACCGTTATCAGATCGTAGTGTCTTCAACTTTTTACCAGTTCTGTTCTCAACCATTATTTTCCACTTCTTGAATATGTTGAATACCTCATTATTATATTTCATGAAATACACCCAAACATACCTAGAATAATCATCAACAAAAGTGAAAAAATACCTCGAGCCTCCCTTGGAAGTGACTGAAGCTGGACCCCAAACATCCGTATGCACATAGTCTAACATACCTCTGTTTCTATGTTTGCTTGCTTTGAACTGAACCCGGTGCTTTACCGTACACGCAATGCTCACAAAAATCCATGCAAGCCTTTTTCATGTTCTTCAACAAACCCTCTTCACCAAGATAATTTAGACCTTTCTCCGACATATGCCCAAGCCGTCTATGCCATAACCTAGTGCATTCACATGGGTCTCCACCACTGCCAGTAGCTGTAACCGCCACACTATCAGTCACCGTTGTGCCCAAAAGCGCATAAAGATTTCCTCTAGAAATACCTTTCATCACAACCAAAGAACCACGAACAACTTTCATCTCACCGTTTTGTGCAACAATTTTACACCCACTAGAATCGCACCAACAGAAATAAGGTTTTTCTTCAATTCAGGGACATGTCTCACATCCGTCAACGTTCTTACCACTCTATCATGCATCCTAATCCTTATAGAACCAAGTCCTACCATTTTACAAGCATGGTTATTTCCCATCAAGACAGTTCCACCTTCAACGCCTCTATAAGTTGTAAACCAATTCCGATTTGGACACATATGGTAAGAGCAACCAGATTCGAGAATCCACATGTTTGTGATTTCTCCTTCACATGTGATAGAATAACAATCATCACTGCCCCCTTCATCTGAAGCATAACCAACCTCGTCTTTCTATTGAACTTTTCTGGTATCCTCGTTGTTCTTGTTCTTCTTCCAAGCAACCCTTTTATTAGGACAATTTGCTTTGTAATGTCCTGACTCACCACACTTGTAGCACTTTTTCTCCGTAGGAGGTCTAGAATTTGACTTAGACTTACCTCTCCCACCTTTTCCTCGATCATTGCCTCTACCCCTTACAAACAACCCTTGTGCCTGCTCATTATTACCACTAGTATCCATACCGCTAGTTGAAATCTTCTAAAGATCATCCGCTAGAAGTGAAGTTCTAGTCTCATCCATTGTAAGAATGTCACCCACAAGCATCAATGTTTGTACAAGGTTCTCATATGATTTTGGCAATGAAAGTAGTAATAAAAGTGCTTGATCTTCATCACCTACCTCCACATCAATATCCTTCAAATCTGATATGCACCTATCAAACTTGTTGATGTAGTCCCGGATAGATGACCCTTCCCCCATCTTGCAAGTATATAGTCTCGACTTTAAATAGATCCGATTAGTTAGAGTCTTTGTCATGAAGTTGGACTCCAACTTTATCCAAACAGCCGCAGCCGTTTTCTCGCCATCAACCAAGAATGCAACATCTCTCTCGAGGCATAACATGATTGAAGCCCGTGCTTCGAGATCTAATTCTTCCCAGTCTTCATCCGACATATCCTTGCCCCCCTTTGCCTTACCCGACAAAGCTTTGTGTAACTTTTGCGAGATAACTAAATTTTTCATCTGCATCCTCCAATAAGAAAAATCATTCTTCCCATTGAATTTCTCTATCTCGTACTTCCCAACTTTGACTACACCACCTGTAGAAGCCATACCTAACTTGTTGCACAACCAGTCTCTCTCAGGAATTTCACCAAACACCTTATGTGCACCACACAAGACTCAACCCAGAAACACCTCAAATCGGATCTTTACCACCCAAATTTGATTTTGGCTCTGATACCAATTGTTTGGTCCCAAACCAAGGGACAATCCTTGACGCAGCGGAATAACACCCCAAAGAGAAGACCTTTACGTAGAACTCAAGTTCTACCACCACAGTTATATGCTATAACACAAGACAATAATAAAGTAAATAGTAAATCGAAAACACAAAGAAGAAAGATTTTTGTTGGCCAAGTGAAAGAGCCTTTTTCTTGTATATATTGATACGTTTTTTTCTGTATACAATATCACAACCTTAAAACCTAATGATACTCCTATGGTTTTGATGATCACATTCAGCAAGCTGATTGCTTGTAGTTTGATATAAAACATCATGTTATTTCTATGTTGTACTAAATTGGTTTTGCAGGGAAAAATAGCCTACTGATTGTTTAATCAGAATATACAAACAGCAAGCCATTTGGTGCTACAACAGAGACAGTCTGGCAAGCCAGTTGCACATAGTCACTTCACAAACAGCAAGCCATTTCGAACTGTCCAGAATCTTGAAGATAAAGATCAAGTTCGATTTCTTGGATTTAATTCAGGAAACTCAATTAGACACATTGTAAGGATTCTTTATGATATAATACTTGCATAATATATTATGGAGCTCAAATCTTTATCAAAACTGATTTTATATCAATTTCCTAAATTATAGGAGTTTGCCATTTTTAAAATATTTCTTTTTCAAAATCTCCTATACGCGTTTTGTATCTATACAAACAGAAGGGTTATGTTTTTCTTTGATTCATCTCTTCCAAACCCTCTGTCAAACGGTCACAAGAACGTTGCAAAATCTCTCTAACCAATTGAACGTTAGAAATTGATTTCTAGACGATTGAAATTGATTGATTGATTTTAGAACATTGGTTGTGAAGCTTTATAAACCTTGTTCTTGTGTTCATTCGTACTAATCAATTCAGGAAATATTCAAGCACACAAAGAACACAAACAACTCAGTTTTTCATTGCTATATTCTTTCAATTCTCTCAAGCTCTTAATATATTACATACGTGCTATTCTTAGAGAGTTCATAGTTTTGAGTTGTATTCATTCTTGATTGTATTGTTCGATTTGTATTCATTAGTTGTTGGACAGATTGGCTACGGGACTAGGGTTTGGTGATCGTTGCTAGAGAAGTATACTTGGGAAGTATAGCTCAAAGGGCAAGTTCAGAAACAGGAGTTCAACAAGTCATTTGTCAACAGCTGGGTTAAAAGGGAGATATATTACTGTATCTTGTAATTGGTTTATTTCGTTGATCAATTATATATTCTCTTACCAAGTTGGTAAGGGACCAGGATGTAGACCATAGGGGATTAGGGGTTGAACCTGGCTAAAAGTTTCTTGTGTTCTTTACTTTTCTGCACCTTACTGTTTCTGCTCTTTACTTTACTTATTGCTTGTGCATTTAGCTTACCATTTGTGTCTGCATAAATTGAAAACAGTAAGCTGTTTCTGGTAATTATTAAAATTGGACTTATTTGAACATAGTTAGCAATTTACATCTATTCACCCCCCTCTAGGTGTGCATTTTCATTTGGTATCATTGCTTTGGTGTACTAACATTTCTGTAACAGGAAAGTACAGATCCTATGGCACCCGCTTATGCAGAAGGAGAATCATTAGACATGCCACCACTTCTCAATGGTATTGAAAATTATGACACTTGGAAACAGAGAATGAAGGTGCTTCTCAACAGAGATGATGCAATTTAATGGAGAGTTGTTAAAAAGGGTCCGTTCACTTTTTCGGACAAAGACGGCAAGCCAAAATACGTTGACGATCTCTTGAAGTCGGAATTGATAAAACTAGGCTATAATGGAAGAGCAAAGTACACACTTATATGTGGTCTTTCAGAGTCAGATTTTGACAAGATATCTTCATGTAGCACTGCAAAAGACATATGTGATACCTTAAAAATGCATTTTAAAGCTACAACAACAAAACATCCTACTGATTTGAAAGATAAAAGGAAGTCAAAGGCTCATTTGACTTGGAATGATGAAAAAACTATTTCTGGTGAAGTCCTAAGTGAAGAGATAAGAAACTCTACATTTATTGGCATTGATGATATAGTTCAAGGAAACATGGAAGAAGTTCTTGTAGATAGTGATGTGTCCGATTCAGAATCAGATTCTAGTGAGGTAAACTCTTTTTATTCCTGGAAATCTTCTGAAAATATTATTACGGGATCAATAACAATGCAGGAATCAAAATGTGTAACCATTGAAGAACATATGGCACTAAAGGCTGAAATCAGCAAGTTGTCTGAAAAGAATGCCTATCTATCCAAAATGGTTAAAGATTTGTTGCCTAAAATGGAAGAATGGGATTCAACCTCATTAGGAAAATCTACAAAAATCAAGGAGCTAAATGCTAAGAATAGTCATTTAGAGGCTAATATCAAGTTACTCGAAAAGAGAAACAAGACCTTGATTGAAGAAATCAATGAGCTGAAGTAAGATGTTAAAGCAAAAGATGAAGCATTGGAATCATACAAATTGAAAGAATCTAATCGTGCTGAATGTTCTAGAACAACTAAAATGGCATCTCAGCAAGCTGAAACCATCAATCAGCAAGCTGAAACAATCACTATTTTGCAAAAAGAAGTCAAAGATCTCAAGCAGGGTATGGGAACTTTTGTTCAAGGAGAAAACACTCTAAAATCAATTATGAAAAAGGCAAATGTTCCCTTGGTCAGAGAAGGAGTTGGCTTGAACTTCAACAAAAAGCAAAATGTACTCAAATATGAAGGAAGGATTGGCATACCTTATAATTATGTTATGCCTTGGAAAAATGCAATAAATGTGGTGGAAAAGGTCATCTGGAAAGGAATTGTGTCGCTTAAATTAATCAGAAAAGGAAATTAGCATACCAGAATGGACCAGTTAGGCAACAATCAACATACCAGAAAGCAAAATACAGAAGACAAACAGCTTACCATTATCAGTATGGCAGAAGACAAAGGACCAGTAATTAAGCACCAAAATTGATACAACACTGGATCAAGAAATCTGATCTACATGATCTTTATGTTCTATCAACAAACCATGGTGGATCCAACAAAATTTGGGAACTCAAGTAGTAAGTATGTTATTTGTCCTCGTACATTTCTTTGAATATGAGTATATTACTATTGTGGTACTAACGAGATTCCTCTAGTATATAGATGGGACAAATATATGTATATATATTACAATGCAGGAAATGGAAAAGGAGAATACTATTGTGACTGATTGGTGACATGGGATGAAGTCGCATTTATGATCTTTTGGAATGTGTATCGTCTAATCAGCAAGCTATTTTTCAGTCCAGAAGAACAACTATTTAGGGAATTATTGATCATTGATTAAGGGGGAGCTTTTTGCTCAATCACATATTGGTAACTTGGTTGATGATATGGAAATGCAAAAGTTTAAAGCCATTAGCTGAAGAAAGATTCTCGTCCATACGAAGAGAGCTTGGCATGTGTACTGTGTAGTCAGCAAGCTGACAAGCACAGACTGGGTAACGTTGGCTTACCGTTTGTATCTAAACTGTTTATATGCCATTACCATGATTTGATTTTTAATTTCTCTATGCTTATTCCAGACGTGGACTAATCTTTCTTTTTGATGGATTAAGGGGGAGAAATTTAGGAGAACTTATTTGCTTGTTGGTCAAGATATTCGATTTGCTATGATTAATTATGCTTGTTTATCTTATTCTTGATGGCAGGTAACTAAGTGATAGGAGTTTGTTTTATATCAAATTTTCTAATATGCAGGGATTTAGGGGGAGTAACTTTATTCTCCTAAATATTGTGTAATCATCAAAAAGAGGGAGATTGATACTCCTATGGTTTTGATGATCACATTCAGTAAGCTGATTGCTTGTAGTTTGATATAAAACATCATGTTATTTCTATGTTGTACTAACTTGGTTTTGCAGGGAAAAATAGCATACTGATTGTTTAATCAGAATGTACAAACAGCAAGTCATTTGGTGCTACAACAGAGACAGTCTGGCAAGCCAGTTGCACACAGTCACTTCACAAACAGCAAGCCATTTCCAACTGTCCAGAATCCTGAAGATAAAGATCAAGTTCGATTTTTTGGATTTAATTCAGGAAACTCAATTAGACACATTGTAAGGATTCTTTATGATATAATACGTGCATAATATATTATGGAGCTCAAATCTTTATCAAAACTGATTTTATATCAATTTCCTAAATTATAGGAGTTTGCCATTTTTAAAAGATTTCTTTATCAAAATCTCCTAGACGCATTTTATATCTATACAAACAGAAGGGTTATGTTTTTCTTCGATTCATCTCTTCCAAACCCTCTGTCAAACGGTCAAAAGAACGTTGCAAAATCTCTCTAACCAATTGAACGTTAGAAATTGATTTCTAGACGATTGAAATTGATTGATTGATTTTAGAACGTTGGTTGTGAAGCTTTATAAACCTTGTTCTTGTGTGCATTCGTACTAATCAATTCAAAAAATATTCAAGCACACAAAGAACACAAACAACTCAGTTTTTCATTGCTATATTCTTTCAATTCTCTCGAGCTCTTAATATATTACATACGTTCTATTCTTAGAGAGTTCATAGTTTTGAGTTGTATTCATTCTTGATTGTATTGTTCGATTTGTATTCATTAGTTGTTGGACAGATTGGCTACGGGACTAGGGTTTGGTGATCGTTGCTAGAGAAGTATACTTGGGAAGTATAGCTCAGAGGGCAAGTTCAGAAACAGGAGTTCAACAAGCCATTTGTCAACAGCTGGGTTAAAAGGGAGATATATTATTGTATCTTGTAATTGGTTTATTTCGTTGATCAATAATATATTCTCTTACCAAGTTGGTAAGGGACCAGGACGTAGACCATAGGGGATTAGGGGTTGAACCTGTCTAAAAGTTTCTTGTGTTCTTTACTTTTCTGCACCTTACTGTTTCTGCTCTTTACTTTACTTATTGCTTGTGCATTCAGCTTACCATTTACATTCAGCGTACCATTTGTGTCTGCATAAATTGAAAACAGTAAGTTGTTTCTGGTAATTATTAAAATTGGACTTAGTTGGACATAGTTAGCCATTTACACCTATTCACCCCCCTCTAGGTGTGCATTTTCACCTAGCTAATTTGCTACCGTTTACATATCATATTAACTATGGGCCTAGTTTAAGAATTAATCCAAAAAACACTTTTGGGCCAAAAATACCCGATCCAACCGCTTCACCACAGGGAGCTTAATCCACACCGTGGTGCAAAAACCCCTGCCCCTTCCTCAATAAACAGGCCTTCTACGCCTCCAAATCCGATCTCCACGTTTCATAATTTATATATATGAGTAAGGAAGACGCTGTCCAAAATTCAGGGCGATCCAAGTACCACATCGAGGAGATAAAAGATAATTCTCTTGTATATAGAGCAGCCAGTTAACTCCATTAGTATGAGGCCTTTTGGGATGTGCCCAAAAACAAATTCGGGCGAGCTCGACCCAAAACGGACAATATCATACTAATGTGGATTTAAGGCCTGCTTAGGCAAGCCCAACAAGTGGTATCAGAGCCCATGGTTCGGTAATTGGATCCTGGGGGTTATGGGCTGCAGGTGTTCGATGTGGGAGGTTCCCCTCGGTAGCGATTGGAGATCTGTTGGGTTCCTTGTGTCGAATGTCTTCCTGAAAGGTGTTCAGGAGGCGGGATCTGCGGGTATGGTGGTGGTGCAAGATGTGGACAGATTTATCACGGGTTTAAGACCACGGGTTATATGGTTCTTGGTTTGAGGGGAGGATTTTTGGGTGGTGTCAACCCAAGTACCACATCGAGGAGATAAGAGATAATTCTCTTGTATATAGAGCATCTAGTTAACTCCATTAGTATGAGGCCTTTTGGGATGTGCCCAAAAACAAATCCGTGCGGGCTCGGCCCAAAGCGGACAATATCATACTAATGTGGAGTTAAGGCCTGATTATGCAAGCCCAACAGTTCAACAAATATAGCCAACATGCCGGGCCAAAATTTTTACAAAATCTCTATATTTTTTATTTGAGAAATTATCAAAAATACCCAACCTTTTTATCTTTTTTTCAAAAATACGGAAAAAGTTGCAAATGAGGTTGTAACGTTGGCACCGCAGGTGAAAATTGGTTGTAAATGATGTTGCGCCGTATTTTTGAAAAAAAAAGTTGCAACTTAGGTATTTTTGAAAAAATCACTTTTTAGTTTAGATATCTCGTGTAGATTTTTAGATAAAAATTTCATATGATTGGAAATGTTTTTAATTATAAAATATTGCTGAAGATGTCTTTGACAATCCTATAACCAAAAACAAAATTTTTAACAATGGTGTTTGTTTCGATTATATTAAGTATCATATCATTTGTAGTATATGTAATTATTATAATTGGAAATTACAAATTAGTACAAAATTATTTCAATTATGTTATTATTATAAATAGAAACTATAATTAGTGCAAATCTATTTTAGTTGATGAAACTACAATTAGTACAAATCCATCATTGATTTTGCGAGTGGTGGAGCGTTGTGGACAAATTCTTACATAAAGGCATATGATCTGATTGAGTTAATTTATGCTAATGAATATCAACATCCTAGAACGCATTTGCATAAAGCTCGAGGAATATCTGTGGTGGATCAAGCTACCTCTATAGCTGCTCAATTGGAAGCACTTACAATGAAGGTTCATTCATTGAGTAAAGAAAAAGGTCAAGCTGTTATGATGGTTCGCGAACTTTGTGCGAAAGCACATCTGTTAATTATGTGAGCAACTACGCAAGACCTCAAGCGACTGCACCTTAGTTCTATTGCCCGAACAATAGGAACAATCCGAAGTTTAGTTGGTCAAATCAAAGTCAAGCTCAGCCAAATCAGCAAGGAATGTATATGATCAATACTGGTCCTTTAGGTTTTGAGTCCAATTTTCAAAAGCAGTATGTTCAAAACTCGAAGTTGGAAGAGTTGAAGACATTGATCAAATGGTTAGCTATGTAACAAAAAATGCTTGGTATGTGTATTTGTTTTTTAATTTCCCAGCTCTCATTTTGGAACCGACTCAAATAAAAATGATATTTTTTGCATCAATATCGTAGTTATCCCTATTTTCTTTTCATAGTTTGAATTTTAAAGTACATGTGAACTTTTACGACATAGTTAATTCAGTGCTTGAATATGTACATGTCCAAAACTATTTTGTCTTGAAATTTGAGATATTACCTTTCGTTTTTGAAAATTCGCTTATGACAATAGATAGTACAAGGTATTTCAAGAAAAGATTTTGTTATGATTAATTTGCTATTGAAAGGCTACATGTGGAGTGGTCAATACCATGATCCTATAAAAGCACACATCACAACTACTAGGATAAAAATTATTGTTCTCCAAAATTGGTTTGAGAAAAGAATACAAAATTGGAAATGTGTGCTCCAGTTTTATAAGCAAACATATACTCCCTCCGTCCCTCTCATTTCTTTAAAGTTAATATTTTGGGATGTCCCTCTCATTACTTTACGTTACCATAAATAGTAAGTTTCCCCCACTATTACACCCACTACTTTTGCCCCACCATCTCATATTTAATAATAAAAAATACTATTACACACACTACTTTCCTCCACTATCTCAAATCTATCATTAAATATTGATAGGTCCCACCACTTTACCCACTTTTCATCTAACTTTACTCATTTTTTATGCATTGTCTTGGTCACCATGTCCCCCTCCAATCTAAACAACAAAAGTGGACAGAGGGAGTATGACTTTATTATTTGTATTATTCGGTCATATTACATTATATCTTTCAAAATCAAAAAAAAAATACAATATTAAATTCTTCCTCCATCCCAAAATAAATAAGCCACTTATTTTTTCATGCGTGTCAATATGTCATTATTAATGTGGTAATACTTAATTGGCAACTACAATTAACTATTATCTACCGCGTTTACCAATCATTTTTTTCACAATGACCAAGTACCGCTATAACTTAAATTTCAAAATCCGATAATATTTTGAAATTAGAACATCTTAGATAGATTGAAAACGTGAAATGGAGTGACACGAGAATATGATATCGATTAATAACATTTATAAAAATCCTAGGAAATATAATGTGGTCCGTGTTTTGCACGGGCTATTATGCTAGTTTTGATTATTATTTAAGTAATACTGTAATAAATTAAAACTTCTCATAAGAAATAATTATAAAAATTTAAACTGAAACAAAGAATCACAAGTAGAAAAATAACTATGATAAAGCAAGACCTTATTAAATTTTACATGTGATACATTATCACTTTATTTAATAATTAATCTACCCATAGCTGGATAGAAAAGTGATTACACTGCTCTTGATTTATAACGAGACTCTGTAGTACGGCTCACTCCAACTTGATGTGCATGGAGAAGATCTGCTGAGGCGTAGGCGTATCTGTAGAGGGTTTGGAAACAACAATTTTCTGGTCTTTGTTTACTTCCAGAACATACTGATTAGCGGCATCAGATATCATGATGGAAGAACCATCAGGATGGATTAACCATCGCTCAACATTTCCTCCGTCGCACCCCTCGAGACTAACATCGGTATCATCAGCAGACTTCATTGCGAGGCGGCATCTAATTCATTCCACTTGGTCGGATAATACCATCTGCATAAACTTCCCATTGCGGAACACTATTACCATTGCCTTTAACCACTAGGACACTATTGTTTGCTTTTTCCATGTACATTCCGTTGTAGCTTATAATAGGGGTCACTGTTGGTTCAGTATTACCGAAACTCCAACCTTGGCATGATGAGTTTGATATTTGATCAACACTCAGTACACTCCACTAATATCCAACGTATGCATTCAAAGCTAAATTGTGCTCTTTTTTATGATATTTCTATGGTACTGTATTTTCTACTTGATACCAGAATTCTCAGGTGCAGTGGTACAGTTATGGATCATTACATATATATCGATCTTCTTTAAGTTTGTATGCTGTCAAGCACATTCCCTGGCAACGAATTATCCCATATTTCGTCAGAGTAAATAGTTGATTATCATTAGGGGTGGACCTACATGGCCACAATATTATTGGGTTTCCATCGGAGTAAAATGAATCCTGTACATCAGCACAAAGACCATTACGGCCTACGAGACTGATAGTAGGCTCTCTTTTTGGACAATCATCACATACATAAAGCATGAGTGCAATTTGTGGGCCTGAAATTGGGTAGATGCTGGTTATGGTGTTAGCAAGTACACCTGGTAACACAAATCCTGGGTGGAGTACACCAGCAACTGATTCCTGGATTCGAGTTGAGATTTCTTGCCAATAGTCTTCGAAAGTAATCATAGTGGCCTTTGGGAAGAAAACATCACCTTTTTCAATGTGTTCAATCACCGTTTTCTCCACATATCTATAATATTGATTGCTGAATAACCATTAATTAGCAAGAGATTAAACAAATTTTTTTTCTTTATTTAAGAAACAGAAGGAGTTCTTGCATTTAGTGTGATAACTTAAATGAGTTAAACTAGAGCTAACACTAGAATATATAACTTAAATGGTTACTAAATTTGCAAAGCCTAATCACTAATAATAAGTGGTTTGCATAAAGTCCACTGAATATAAAATATGTAATATACACCTAATTAATCACCGATACAACTAGACAATAAAAATATTGATAATATATTAGTATAGATATCCATACCTGTAGCAGATGGCCTCTATAACCATCTGGCTGGCTATTAGCAAAAATGCACCATGACTGTTCTCCGAATAGGGAGTGATTAATTATGTCATCTATAAGCCCAATGGAATTATCCAATCCAATGGCACCATCCCCAATCTAACCCATCATGTTTATAAGTTTATATACTAAACATATAATAACTGTATGATATGTAAAACTGAGAAAAAGCATAAACGTTACTTGCCAAAAGCGGTTGTTTTATTTACTGAAAGCTGATACATATAAAAGCAACATACACGAAAATGGAAAGCTAAAAACTAGGACACGATCACACCCACTTCCCTACATGGACTCAACTACTATGACCTGATCAAACTCCTACAATAACGCTACTAACAACTGCACAAGTCCACGACTCAATCCTCAATATATTGTAAGATGTTACCATCTTTATTCAAATTCAAACTAAACACACTTAAGACAATACAAACTTTAAGATTAAACCAACATATCCCCCTTAATCTTAAACCTGTCCTGACAGATTTTTAATCCCCGGTAAGCTTCATCTTTTCAAACTTGGTCATTGTTAAAGCCTTTGTCAAGAATCTGCCCTCTGATCTTCACTACATACGTGCCTTAGGATAATCAACCCCCTTTCCACACATTTTCTTATGAATTGATATCGAACATGAATATGTTTACTCCTTCCGTGAAACACTGAATTCTTATTCGAGTCTATGGCTTATTTGTTATCGATGTACAATACCCCTGGTCCAATGTCTTCTACTATTATCTGATTCAGTATATTACGAGTCCAAATAGCTTGACATGCTGCTATCGTAGCAGCCATAAATTTAGCTTCACAGGACGACAAAGCAACGCATCTCTGCTTCTATGAAACCCACGTAATGAGACTTTAAATAAAAGCACATACCCCCTGTACTCCTTCTGTCATCTAAATTTCTAGCCAAGTCACTATCTATAAAGCCTGTCAGAACATTGTTTCCACTGTCTTTCGTGTACACTAAGCCAAACTGCAAAGTGCCTTGAACATACCGTATGATTCATTTTATAGCATTCAAATGGATGGTTGTGGGTCGTTCCATGTACCTGCTTGCAATTCCAATTGAAAATGCGATATCTGGCCTGGTGTGAACCAGATATCTCCATCCTCCAATCACACTCTTGTATCGAGTAACATCCACAGCTTTGCCTTCATCATCCTTGTCAATTTGCTCCTTGGGTCCATTGGGTACATAGTTGGATTGTACCCTTTTATGCCAGCCTTTTCGATTATTTTCCTTGCATACCCCGTCTGCTTAAGTTTAATATGGCCTTTGCATTGCTCCACCTCGATCCCCAAATAATAGCTCAACTTGCCCATGTCTGTCATTTCAAATCTCTGACTCATCTACCTTTTAAACTCTCTATAATTGATACACTATTCCTCGTTATCAAAAGGTCATCCACGTAGACTATTACAATCAGATATCTTCTCCTTCTTTTCTTATGTTGACCGCATGCTTCGACGGACATTTCCTAAAACCCAGATCTTCAAGACAAGAATTTAGTTTAGCATACCAAGCACGTGGTGCTTGGCGAAGACCATACAAAGCTTTCAGCAGTTTATACACCAGATTTTCCATTCCTTCCTTTACAAAACCTTCAGGCTGAACAACATATACATCCTCGCTTATATCTCCGTTAAGAAATGCTGGTTTTACATTGAGGTGATTGACTCCCCACTCACTCTTTGCAGCCAAAGCTAGTAACAGACGAACGGTTTCAAGATTTGTCACTGGAGCAAAAATCTCATCAAAATCAACTCTATGTTCCTATGCATAACCTTTGGCAATGAGCCTCGCTTTGTGTTTCACTACCCTCCCTTCGGCATCCTTCTTCAACTTAAATATCCATTTCAAACCAATAATTTTTTTCCTAGGTGATAACTCAGTTAACCTCCACGTATTTTTTGTCTCCGATGGATTGCATTTCCCTCTCCATGGCTGCTTTCTAGTGTCGATCTTTGACAGGTTGAGTAAAGTTCATTGGTTTTTCGATTCCCATGAGGAATAGTTCCTCATCCAACTGTGACTCCTCTGTTTCGTCATAAATTTCAACTAGTTTTCTGATTCTTCTTGGCACCACACTGTCATCATAATCTTCAGGATTCAACCTTTGCTCAGGCGACTGGGACATTGGTGATTCAGCATTATCTGTGTGCATATCCGTGCCACTTTGAGTTTCCCTTTCTCCTGTCGCAGATCCATTCTCTACTGCTAACATACCATCTTGACCAACTTCATCATTTTTTCTTTGGGTCCAAGGCCATGTTCTCCCTTCTTCAAATATTACATCCCTACTCACATGAATTTTGTTGCACTAGTACAAAAACTGCTATATGCGTCTGTTAAAAAGGTCATTTGCGTCTGTTTCCAGCAGACGCGTATGGAGGAGTCACATAAAGTATACAATATTTGCGTCTGTTCCTCAACAGACGTATATAGGTATTTGCGTCTGTTCTTAACAGACGTACAAAGTTGGAGAACAGACGCATAATGTATAACTTTTTGCGGCTGCTTAGGATTACCAGACGCATAAGGTTATTTACATCTGTTTGGAACAGACGCATATTGATTTAGAACAGACGCATAAACACGATCTTTTTACGTCTGTTGTGAATGACCAGATGTATATAGTATATTTTATGCGTCTGTCTTCAGAGAACAGACACATATTGTATTTTTTTTTAAAATTCAGCAATATTTTTTCCTGCCACTTGTTTATACATCTTAAACACTAAAGGCTAGAGCTCATGCATAAAGTAAAAATGCAAATTGACAATCAAATGCTTCATAATAATTTTAACATCCAAAAATTCTTAATAATAATTATTATCATTGAAGTTAAAATCAAGTCATCACATCATATGTTACATTACAATTTATATAGTAGTGAAATAGAACAACACTAGTCTAGCTAGTATCCAAAATCCAACTCGAATCAGCAACAAACTGAAAGACATCAAATGCATCCCCAAATGTGGAAAGTGAAGATAAAGTCAGGGCTTTCTTGATATTCTCTAAAGCAGCCTGAAGTGTGGAAAGTGAAGCTGCATAAGAAATGCGGATACAGGTGTCATCCCCAAATGCATCCACAGGGACAAGAGCAACCTGTAAATCAATGACCCATGTTATTTAAAACTATAAGAAATTGTCAAATAACGAAAATAGTCAATTTTTCTTTATATAGTCCTCCCATAAATTTAATTATTAGACCCAAAGACATCCTAATCCAGTAAATGATACCGTAGGCAATTAGAACTTTTCTTCCTCGGCTAATGATCTATTACCCTTGTTTACTCGTCTTGCTTCTGGGTTATTTCTTTTATTTTAATCCTAAACATTTTGGAAGTATTTTAATATTATTCATCAGATAAACCTTACCTATCAAATAACGAAACAATAAATAAATATGTATAAAATTTAAAAGAGAAAAGGATTTTTTTCAAGCTAGGACAGACATCTGAAGCTGCATACAGATACTTAAAACTGCTTTTATCATATACGATAATTGTGATATATTCTCTTTTACACAGAGATGAAACAATATCAGCAATGGGCTTACCACTTTGCCATAGCCACCACAAGCAATCTTGCGCAAATATACTTTGACTACATTAAAAGTTACCTTTGATCGGGTGATGATAAAAGTGGACATCGGATATATTATGAGTCATATGATAAATATGAATGATAGATATAGGATTTAACCCTCCTATTATTAGGAGAGATATTATTGGCCTCTTGATTGGGTGAGACTATGAAAAGGCATTGCCATGCCCAGATATTGATTTGTTTTAATAGTCTACTCATTGACCAAAGAAAAAAAAATTAAACGTTGAAGAGGATGACTAATTACATGCCTCAAGCTTAATCTATAATATTTGATTAAAGGGATTATATTACACGAAAACATTTATCATGAAATGTTTAATTGGATCACCAATTATTATTATTACTTCGGTAGTAATGATGTATTACTAGATGCCACTCATTGTTTATAATTTTATTATTAGATATTAAAATTATTGCCAACGTAATAGTAACCTAACGGGTCACACACTTAGAAAGTTTATAAGGAGTTTTAATTTAAATTTCGAATTTAAATTGAATAATTATAAATTCGAAATTGGTTATTTAATTAATTGAGTTGGACTTGATTAATTAGATCATAAATTGAATTTTATAATACTAACCCAATCTGTTTTGGTTTTATAAGAAGCCCAAAATGAATTAGGGTTTTCAGCCCAATCTTTCCCCTATAAATATATCATGATATATTGTTTAAGGCTTGTTGATAAGTGTGCGTTTAATCCTAATATTGTCCCTATATTTAAGTTATTTTGTATTGATTTTGATTTTGATTTAATAAATTTTAATGTTTTATTATAGGTATCAAGGAGTTATAATAAAGGGAGGCTTGGAGTTTAAATAGCAAGAGTTGGAGAAAAATTTGATTAAAATTCTGATTTTCCGTGTAGCTTGCGCTGTCTGCACTGTTTGGACCATATCTGGAGTTCTACAAGTCCAATTCTGACGATTCAACAGCCCACGGAAAGCTTATGAGAAGGCATTTTTTTTAAATGGTCTTGAATTTAAAATCTAGCCGAATCAGCCTAGAAACTGAGTCAAAAAGTTAGTTACGAATCTCCTTTATTTGAATTTAATACTTTTATTAGAGATATTATTAGATATAGATCAGACCTAATAGAGACTTACATCGTACGAGAGAGAGAGGCACATACAAGAGAAAGAAGAAGCTTGAGACGGAGATTCAACCATTGGAGACGTTCAATTGGATTTATTTTCTTCATCTTTTTGTTTAGAATTTTCTCCTTAACTCTTTTAATCATGTTTATGTGTTATCAATTCTTAGGTGATTTTGAAAGTTTGTTTATGAACTAATTTTATAAAGTTGGGATTTTTATGGAACCCTAGCATGGGATTATTGGTGTTTTGTTAAAGAGTACTGTATGCGATTCTACAGTTTATTCATTCAAGTGTTTTTCTTGCTAATACTTGCTATTGTCTGATCAACTCTAGTAGGTTACCAAGTTAATTATAATACCGAGAGGGTTATATTTAATTGACATAAACTTGAGTGGTGTATGCTTATAAATCTTTTGATTGTAATATTGTTACGGTATAGACATATATTGTGACCATGTATAGCTTTATGAATTGGTGTTTAATTACATTCTGAAGAGTAAATTGGCATAGACATATGTTAGTTTATTTAAAAGGAATTATACCATAGTGATTTCGAGAGAAACCTATGACCATTGAATTCTAGCTAGTAGACTGTGAATTTGCTACTGTACTACGCAACTCTTTACCGATTTTCATGTGTTAGGGGGAAGTAATTATCCTGACTTATCTTCTCATATTTGGAACTCAGTAAACTCTCTTCTCTAGTATAATTTAGTTGGTTAATTTAGTTCTTATCAGTTAGTTTAGTTATAAAAACCATCAATAAATTTTTGTGTTCGATAACTGAATTGTTAGATATTACTTGCTATTAATACAAATTTGCAGTCCTTGAGGATCGATATCTAGTATTTACTACTGTATTACTTGTTTGCGATTGTGTACACTTGGTTTTTATTACTTCTGTTCTAATGGGAGTAATATTTATTTCTTATCAGGTGTCTTTGTGTATGAACGAAGAACCTTCAAGATTATTTGCCTTTGATCCTGAAATTGAGCGAACTTTCAAAGCAAGAAGAAGAGAGCAACGCGGAATTAAAGAAGCGAACCTAGTTATGGGTGCTGAGTGTAAGAACCCTGATTTTTTGGTAGGAATTAAAACTTTTATTATGGAATGGATATGGATTCCTATATTTATATGTCATGAAGAATGCAATAGGTTGACAACTTAGGTAAGAATAATCTATCGTCAAGAAAGTAGGATATGACATACAAACAGAGGAAGTATTATCATGTCATCCAAATCGATATCTAGTATAAGTCCAGTGGTTCCATAAAAGGGTTAAGGAACGCTCGGGAAAGCGCAAGGACATTTTTCTAATTATAAGGAATAAAGAGAGAATAAGTGATGAATATTGTTTTTGGTGGGAAATAGGAATATTATTAGACGACACTACATAGAAGTACCCGGAACGGATTTCTGAGTTCGTATTAATGATCCAAGGGGAAAAGGAGTTTATGTAAAAGTTATCGGATTCTGAAAAATAGCACTTTTATTTTCCCCGAGATTTCCCTGGATACTGAAAGACTTTAGGAATTATTGAAAAGATTTAAGAAATATGGATTCAAGAATTATTAAAGAGAATTGGGAATGATAGTATAAATATTAAGACTGTAAGAACCCTAATTTTTGCAATATTTTCTTTTATATAATATCATGTGGCATTGTCAATTTGGAACCTTTCTAGTCATCCCTGTTGTTTAATGGAATTGATTGTCTGAGAAACTATGTTGTTGCATTCACTATATAAGATAAAGAGAAGATTGTTGAGGGCAAGAGTGTTATTGTTAGTAAGATTTATAAAACTTGGGATTCGAGAATGATTAGAGTATTAAAAGATTTATTAAGGATTATGACGAGGGATTATGGATATTCGAGGAATTTACACAATTAAGTACTTAAGGAATTACTAGGGAAATCTCTACGCGACAAAATATTATTACGAGAGATTAATTAAGATACGATACGAATTAAAGATTAAGTGACAAGCATTGGTGGAAGAATAATGATACAAGGAGTAGTATTGCATGCAAGTCCCATGCAACTAAGTAGTTAGGAAAAGCAAACTAGTTAAACCAAATGGATAAGAGGAATAGTAACTAGTTGGCATTTCTTTTTCCAAGGAGACAAGAGTACAAGGAGGCCATACGTAGACTTGTACCATGCATATACATACACTAATATGTATCACCCAACCACTTAACACAATTATTTCAACCAACACAAAATCAAAACAACAAAACACCCCCCCCCTTGAACAAAGCTCTCGGCCAAAAGCAAAAACCAAGGAAGAAATTCTTCTTTCTTCCACTTCTCCTCATTCTTAATTCAAGGCATAATTCCTAGGCTCTCTACATCATCTAAGAAAGGTATACTAAGAATTCCAAGCCCTTTCATCCATTGATTTTCAAGATATTAATTGTTAAAGTTATTATGAATAGTAACAATGTTAAGTTTTTCTTATAGATCTTGGATTATAAGGATAGTAGGAGCTTATTCAAGGTGTTCTTGAGATTTGTAAGGCTTACCCAAGTCTCCTAGATACTCAAGAAGGTATAAAAACCCTAACCCCTCTTGGCCATGTAGTGTTTATAATGTTTGGTGATAGATCCATGTGTATTGGTGTTAATCTTGGTTGTATAAGTGATGGATGATATAGATCTTGAGTTTCAGTGTTGTGGTTGTGATTTTTATGATTGTGGTTATTATATGTATCTCCATGAATGTTATAAAGTATGAACTTGGTGAATTAGATGTTGGTTGTGTTGTGGAAGTAAGAATCTTGGTTGATTTAAGTGAAACAAGCATGCTGAGTTTTTCCAGGAACTTGACCTGTCTTGTAAGATGGTTTTGAACCCCCAAATCTTGTCCCCTGAGGTCCTACCATATATTGTTGGAAAGGTATTTGAATGTAGTTTCTGGAAATATAAGGTTCATGACAAAGTAATGTATAGATTTTAAGTTATGTCCGGAGAAGTAAAATGTGTTTCTGGATTCCGGACTGCACTAAATGGTCCCCTTGTGAACCTTGTTTAAACCCCTAAAAATTTATTTGGGATCATGGAAAAATTAGAGAAGCTAGGAAATGCAGTGGTGAAGGCTACCCAAAAATAATTGGATTAAAATATGAATTTTTCAATTTTATAAAAATGCTAGAGTAAAATTCGCGCAAGGGAAAAAGTCGTTAAGTGGAGTATAATTCTAGGGGTAATGGACGTGACTCGGATATGGTAACTAAATTAAGTCGAATAAGTGATGAGCATAATCGAGTGATGACATGAACCTATAGTGGGGCTAGAGTGTCATAAGACGAAGTGGTTAAGTTAATTTCGTACCCCCTAAAACCCCGTAATTAAAGAGATATTGTTAAGGTACTAACGAGCGGTTATTGCTTATGTATAGATCGTTCCACTCCGCACGTTCGACCATCCCAACCAAACCAAGGCAAGTTTACTTTCAAAAAATTACATATACAAGGACTTTCACTGTTGTATTTGTAGATTTCAATCATATCTGATGTTATGTTTATCGAAGTATTGATGCAATTGAGATGTATAAGTACATATATGTTTGTACCCCTTGAACTTAGATTG
This sequence comes from Saposhnikovia divaricata, assembly GCA_036435485.1. Taxonomy (NCBI): domain Eukaryota; kingdom Viridiplantae; phylum Streptophyta; class Magnoliopsida; order Apiales; family Apiaceae; genus Saposhnikovia; species Saposhnikovia divaricata. Next base: position 135,016,526 of record CM071595.1, read on the forward strand.
AAATGTTTTCCTCGGACAACGACTCTAGCAATAGAGGTCGTAGCGGTCCGTATATACTATTGACCGGGGAGCGGTACATTATTATATCGTAACTAGATTGCGAAAACCCGAAGGGTCATTCGGGGAGTATCGTATACTCAAGTAATTATTTTTATATCTTCGTAAATACCCAAAATACATATCTTGGATTAAAAGCTTATTTAATTAAATAATTATTTTATTAATTATTAATATTAAATCTTAAAATATTATTTATTAATTATTGTTCATTATTTTAAAGACAAAGTTAATCCAAGATACCTTTAATACTTTCAAACTTGAACTCTTTCGAACTCAAAACATTTTCGAAAACCCCCGGTCAGGTTTGCTTCTTGTGTGATTTCAAGAATCATCGGTCGACTGATGTCGGACCTCAATTACTCTGTTTTCAATCAAAATCAAGTTTTGAAAAGAAAAAGAAAAAGGGACTCTGGCAGGTGTGGGAACCGTTGACGAACGATTCCCGGGATGTGTAAGCGGCCGTGAGCCAGGCGGTCCATCAATTATTATTCCGGCCCAGGTGTTGCCGAAGGATGATTACGGATGTAGTTTCATCGAGGGTGATTACGGATGTAGTTTTCACCCGTGGATGGTTACGGATGTAGTTTCTATCCTTCTACCGGTAGAGTAGACCCGCAGATTATTGGACTTGGATGTGGCGACTGATCATCGTCAATCCCTGTCAGGTTTTATGTTTTCTTTAAGTCCCATTCCTCCATTTTGGAAAAATGCTTTGACAATGCTTCTTAGGCTTTTGTGCCAAGTTGCTGATAGTGTTCTATTTTGATGAGAAAGATGTTGACTCTGTGCAGTATCTAGAACTGCAAGTTTATTTTGATAACAAGGGCACGTATTGTTGCACCTTCGGAATTTATCAACAATGACAAGTGATTTTATATCTGATTGATACAAACGAGTTTAATAACTGCTAATAATATGAAATGTTATATTGCTTACCTTATGCATATATTACTTGCTTAGCTATAGTTGCTCACTCTTGCTTGTTTTCAAATTTACAAACACAACAGCTAAGCAAAATGGCAAGACCCAGACAGACTGCCCGAAAGTATGTGACTATACCCGAGGCAGCAGTTGAGATTCCACCGATAGGCCCCATTAGCCGGATTGGTTGGCAACTTTTGTTAGTTGGTTTTATATATCAGTATGACCTGTGCAAGGCAGTGTACCGTAACAAACTTTCAAGCCGCCAACTTCGTTTCTTATCGAAGTGTTGCTGGTAGCATAAATACTATTTAATTCGGTCTGTAATAACTCTGAAACTTTTATTTCCGCTTAATCAATTGTGTGACGTTTCTGAGACTCTAACCTGTGTGTGTGTGTGTGTGCTGTGTGAGTTTATTGTAGGGTCGATGGACCGTGAGCGCCTAGATCTCCGGCCGTGGATCTGGAGGCGTCACACTCATCTATCCCCATATGAGTTCTCAAGTAATCCTTTCAATCCGTCTTACTTGCTGGGACTACATCCGATAGTCTGGCTATGAATCCAATATGCATCTTTAGTTTTCTTAATAATATCTCAATTCTTTATGCTCACTTCTCTGAGCACTATACCTTAGCTCTTACATTCTCTCTGGCTGTAGCCCTTATTTCCTCAAGGGTAAACTCCTTATCCTTAACAGGATTCTCCTCCTTAGCTGGAACCTCCTCCAGTTCTCAGTAAGGTACTCTATCGAATCTATAAGCCGATCGTCGGCCATATAATAAAGCATCGTCGTGCTGCTTCTCATAAGTCTCAAGGTCTATCGCCTTGCTCGTCGATACGATATCGAGCTAAGTTACTATTATGATACTTAAGAGTTCCCATAAGGTTCTTATAAATTCTCAGCCATCGACCCCGCAATAAAACTCACACCGCACACACACACACACACACAGGTTAGAGTCTCAGAAACGTCATACACTTGATTGGACAAAAGTAAAAGTTTCAGAGTTATTACAGACCGAATTAAATAGCATTTATGCTACCAACAACACTTCGATATGAAGCGGTGTTAGCGGCTTGAATGTTGGTTACGGTACACTGCTTTGCACAGGTCATACTTGTAAATAAAACGTACTAACAAAAGTTGCCAACCAATCCGGCTAATGGGGCCTACCGGTGGAATCTCAACTGCTGCCTCGGGCCTAGTCACCTGCTTTCGGGCAGTCTGTCTGGGTCTTGCCATTTCTCTTAACTGTTGTGTTTGTAAATTTGAAAACAAGCAAGAGTGAGCAACTATAGCTCAACAAGAAATATATGTATAAGGTAAGCAATATAACATTACATGTGTTTAGCAGTTGTTAAACTCGTTTATATCAATCGGTTATAAAATCATTTGTCATCGTTGATAAATTTCAAAGGTGCACCAATGCGTGCCCTTGTTTTCAAAGTAAACTTGCAGTTCTAGATACTGCATGAAGTCAACATCATTCTCATCAAAATATAACACTATCGGCAACTTGGCACATAGGCCTAAGAAGCAGTGTCAGAGCATTTTTCCAAAGTGGAGGAATGGGACTTAAAGAAAACATAAAACCTGACAGGGATTGACGATGATCAGTCGCCACATCCAAGTCCAATAATCCGCGGGTCTTCTCTACCGGTAGAAGGATAGAAACTACATCCGTAACTATCCCCGGGTGAAAACTACATCCGTAATCACCCTCGATGAAAACTACATCCATAATCATCCTTCGGCAACACCTGGGCCGGAATAATAATTGATGGACCGCCTGGCTCACGGCCGCTTACACATCCCGGGAATCGTTCGTCAACGATTCCCACACCTGCCAGAGTCCCTTTTCTTTTTCTTTTAAAAACTTTATTTTGATTGAAAACTGAGTAGTTGAGGTCCGACATCAGTCGACCGATAATTCTTGGAATCGTACAAGAATCAAAACCTGACCGGGGGTTTTCGAAAATGTTTTGAGTTCGAAAGAGTTCGAGTTTGAAAGTGCTAAAGGTATCTTGGATTAGCTTTGTCTTTAAAATAATGAACAATAATTAATAAATGATATTCTAAGATTTAATATTAATAATTAATAAAATAATTACTTAATTAATTAAGCTTTTAATCCAAGATAAGTATTTTTGAGTATTTATGATGATATAAAAATAAATACTTAAGTATACGATACTTCCCGAATGACCCTTCGGGTTTTCGAAATTTAATCACGATATAATAATACACCGCTCCCCGGTCAATGGTATATTTGGACCGCTACGACCTCTATTGCTAGAGTCGTTGTCCGAAGAAAACATTTCATTCTAAGTTCAAAGGGGTACAAACATATATGTGCATATATCTCAAATTTCATCATTACCTCAATAAGCATAAACATATGATACGATTGAAAACCACAAACACAACAGTGAAAGTCCTTATATATGTAAGTTTTGAAAAGTAAACTTGCCTTGGTGAGGTTGGGGTGGTTGAGCTTGCGGAGTGGAATGATGATCTATACATAACCAATAGTCGTTCGTTAGTACCATAACAACACCCTTTTAATTACAAGGTTTTAGGGGACACAAAATTAACTTAATGACTTCATCTTATGACTCTCTAGCCCCACTATAGGTTCATGTCATCACTCGATTATGCTCGTCACTTATTCGACTTAATTTAGTTACCATATTCGAAGCGTATTCATTCCCCCTCAAATCATACTCCTCTTACGACTTTTTCACTTGCGCAAATTTTACTCTAACATTTTTATAAAATTGAAAAATACCTATTTTAATCCAATTCTTTTTGGGTAGCCTTCACCACTGCAATTACTAGCTCCCCTAATTTTTCCATGATCCTACATAAATTTTTAGGGGTTTAAAGAAGGTTCACAAGTGGACCATTTAGTGCAGTTCGGATTCCAGAACCATTCTTCACTTCTCAGGCCATAACTCAAAATCTACACATCACCTAGTCATGAACCTTATATTTCTGGAAACTACGTTCAAATACCTTTCCAACCATATGCATTAAGACCTCAGGGGACAAGATTTAGGGGTTCAAAACCCTCCTACAAGACAGTACATGTTCCCAGAAAATTTTCACAGCTTGCTTTCTTACTTAACCATTCAAGAATCCTATGTGTACATCACAACCATCATCTAAACCACCAAGATCATACTCTATAGCACACATGGAGTTATATACACTAACCACAAGCTTAAAAATCATAACAACAACATTTAAACTCAAGATCTTCATCATCCATAACTCATATGACCAAGATTCATACTAAAATCCATGGATCTAACATTTTACACCATAAATAATTCATGGCTAAGAGGGGTTAGAGTTTTATACCTTCTTGAGTATCTAGGAACCTTGGGTAAGCTTTACAAGCCTCAAGAACACCTTGGATGAGTCCCTACAATCCTTATAATTCAAGATCTAAAAGAAAACTAAACATGGTTACTATTCACCCAAACTTCAACAATTTATATCTCAAAATCTAGTGGATGAAAGGGGTTGAAATTCATAGCATACCTTCTTTATAGAGTGTAGAGGGCCTAGGAATGTTATCTTGAATTGTGAGTGATGGGAAGTTGAAGAAAAAATCTTCTTCTTCTTCCTTTACTAGCTTGGCCGAGAGCTTCTTGACAAGGGGGGGTTGTTTTGTTTTGTGTTGGTTGAATAAAGTGATGTGTATTTGTGATATGTATTTGTGATATGTATTATTGTATCACATGTTGCAAGCCTAGTACTAGCTCCCTAGGTGCCAACCATGCCTCCTTGTCTCCTTGGACAATGCACCATAACTAGTTACTATTCCTCTAGTTGTTTTTGCATTACTTGTTTGCTTTTCTAACAATCTAGTTGCACGGGACTTGCATGTAACATCTTTCCTTGTATCATTATTCCTCCACCAATGCTTGTCACTTAATCTTTAATTCATATCGTATTTAATTAACTCCTCGTAATAATATTTTGTCGCGTAGAGGTTTCCCTTGTAATTCCTTAAGTACTTAATTGTATAAATTCCTCGAATATCCATAACTCCTTGTCATCATCCCCTAAGAATCTTTTAATACTCTAATAACTCTCAAATCCCAAGTTTTATAAATCTTACTAGCAATAAGACTCTTGCCTTCAGCAATCTTCCCTTTTTCTTACATAGTGAATGTAACAACATAATTTCTCAGATAATCAATCCCATTAAACAACATGGATGACTCAAAAGGTTCCAAATTCACAATGTCATATGATATTATAAAAAAGAATATTACAAAAATTAGGGTTCTTACAGCCTCCCCTCCTTAAAAGGATTCTGTCCCGGAATCAGGTTGAAAACAGCTGGGGGTACTTTTCACGCATCGTGCTCTCTAGTTCCCATGTTGATTATTCGACATTCTGATTCCTCCACAAAACTCTCACTAGTTTGACAACCTTGTTCCTCAGCACTTGTTCTTTTCTATCCATGATTTCCAAGGGTTTCTCCTCATAAGTCAAATCTGGCTAGAGGTCTATCTTGTCGTATTCTATCACGTGCCGAAAGTCAGTGTGGTAGGGTCGTAGCATGGACACATGAAACACATTATGCACTTGCTGCAAACTCGGGGGCAAGGCTAGTTCATAGGCTAACTTTCCAACCCGCCTCAAAATCTCAAAAGGTCCTATAAACCTCGGACTCAGCTTCCCTTTCTTTCCAAATCTCATCAATCCCTTCCACGGCGATACTTTTAGCATCACGAACTCTCATACCTCATATTCTTTGTCCTTGCGGTTCTGGTCTGCATATTTCTTCTGTCTATCCTGGGCTGCTACCAGCCGTCCTCGTATAAGTTCGATGGTTTCTCTCGTCTGTTGGACCAGTTCGGGCCCTAAAATTTTCCGCTCTCCAACCTCTTCCCAACACATGGGAGATCGACATCTTCGTCCGTATAAAGCTTCATATGGGGGCATTCCTATACTCGCATGGTAACTGTTGTTGAAAGAAAATTCGATCAATGGCAAGTGGTCATCCCAACTTCTCTTAAAGTCTATGGCACATACTCTCAACATGTCCTCTATGGTCTTGATGATTCTCTCGCTCTGTCCGTCTGATTGGGGGTGGTATGCAATACTAATGTTTAACTTGGTCCCCACACAATCCTGAAAACTCCTCCAGAACCTGGAGTTGAACCTTGGGTCTCTATCAGATACAATGATCACAGGCACCCCATGCCTAACCACGATCTCCTTTAAGTAAATATCCACCAGCTTGTCGATAGTGTATCTCTCGTTAATTGGAAGAAAATGTGCTGACTTGGTCAATCTATTGATAATTACCCAAATGGCATCATGATTAGTTTTGGTCCTTGGTAGTCCGACCACAAAGTCCATCGCAATATGCTCCCACTTCCACTCGGGTATCTCTAAGGGTTGCAACAATCCACTGGGCCTCTGGTGTTTGGCCTTCACTCTTTGACATGTCAAGCATTTACTTACCCATTCTGCCACGTCCTTCTTCATATTTGGCCACCAATAGTATTCTCTCAGATCCCTATACATCTTAGTGCCCTCAGGGTGAATTGAGTACCTTGAACTATGAGCCTCTTGCAAAATCTCGTCTTTTAATTCCTGAATGTTCGGGATCCATATCCTAGATGCGTACCTCATAACTCCATTCCCGTCCTTTTCACACTTAATTTCCTCGCCAGTCAAAATTTTCTCCATCGAATTCTTTTCTTCTTCTATCTTCTTTTCCTGGCATAACTTAATCTTTTCCAATAGCGGTGGTTGGACTCTTATTTCCCTTAGACTCTCTTGTCCAGTTCCTGGTAACCTCATTTCAATCTCCAGTTTCTCAAAATCCTTGATCAACTCGTCCGCTGACGTCATCATCTTGAGTTTCTCCTTTCGGCTAAGTGCATCGGCCACCACGTTGGCCTTCCCTGGGTGATAATGAATGTCACAATCATAATCCTTGATTAGCTCTAACCATCTCATCTGCCTCATGTTTAACTCTTTCTGAGTGAATATGTACTTTAAGCTCTTGTGATCCGTGTAGATTTCACACTTTTCTCCGTAAAGATAATGCCTCCAGATCTTCAAAGCGAAAACTATCGCCGCTAATTCCAAGTCATGGGTGGGGTATCTTATCTCGTTCTCCTTAAGTTGTCTGGACGCATATGCAATCACTTTACCGTGCTGCATAAGCACACACCCTAAACCTTTATGGGATGCGTCGCTATAAATCACAAAATCTCCCTTATCATTGGGTAGGGCTAGTACTGGTGCTGTCACCAACCTCTTTTTCAACTCTTGAAAGCTCTCTTCGCATTTTTCAGTCCACACAAACTTCTCGGTCTTGCGAGTTAGTCGGGTCAAAGGGGCTGATATCTTGGCAAAGTCTTGGACAAATCTCCTATAGTAGCCAGCCAATCCTATAAAACTTCTCACCTCTGTCGGAGTGATTGGTCTCTCCAAATTTGATACAGCCTCTATTTTGGCTGGGTCCACTAGGATGCCTTGATCGCTAATCACATGCCCTAAAAACTGAACTTCCCTCAACCAAAATTCACACTTCGAGAACTTAGCATACAACTTTTCTTCTCTCAATGCTCCCAATACAATCCTCAAGTGCTCTGCATGTTCCTCCTTCGTCTTGGAATAAATCAAGATGTCATCGATGAAGACTATAACACACTTGTCCAAGTACTTCTTGAAGACTCGATTCATTAAGTCCATGAAAGCTGCGGGGGCATTCGTTAACCCAAACGACATCACGAGAAACTCAGAGTGTTCATACCGGGTGCGAAAGGCCGTCTTTGGTATATCTTCTGGTTTAATTCTTAACTGGTGGTACCCGGTCCTCAAATCAATTTTAGAAAAATAAACTGCGTTCTTTAGTTGATCAAACAGGTCATCTATCCTGGGAAAGGGATATTTATTCTTTATAGTCACCTTATTCAACTCTCTTTAGTCTATACATAATCTCATACTACCATCCTTCTTTTTCACGAATAACACCGGGGCTCCCCACAGTGACGCACTAGGTCTTATCATCCCTTTATCCAACAACTCCTGTAACTGAGCGGCCAGCTCCTTCATCTCCACTGGGGCTAGCCTATATGGGGCTTTCAAAATTGGGGCCGTACCAGGAACTAAGTCTATAGCGAACTCAATGTCTCTATCAGGTGGTAGTCCTGGAAGATCATCCGGAAATACGTCTACGAACTCATTAACGACAGGGATTTCCTTTAGGTTTGGTGCCTCCTTCTTGGTATCCTTCACATAGGCTAAGTAGGCTTCACAGCCTTTACGTAACAGCTTATTAGTTTGAATCACAGTCAGGAACTTTTGGTTTTGCCGTTTTCCACTAAACACTACTTCCTCGTCCCCTGGCAGTCTCAAACTTACTTTCTTCTTTACACAATCAATCTGGGCTCCGTGGACTGTCAACCAATCCATACCTACTATTACGTCAAACTCTCCTAGTTTAAAAGGTATTAAATCTACCCGAAAGTGTTGCCCTTCTATTTCTAGGTCACAACCTGGATATACTTGACTAACAGGGATAATTTCATGATTAGCTATCTCTACTTGCAGTCTGTCTTTCAATGGTTCAGCCTTAAGGCCTAACTGACATACAAAATCTAGGGATATGAAAGACTTGGTGGCTCCCGAATCAAATAAAACATTTGCCTTAACTGAGTTGAATAGTAAGGTACCTGCAATCACACCCATGTTCCTCACGGCATCTTGCACCGTCATGTTAGAAGTTCTTGCAGTAGGGGCCTTGTTAGAAGCAGTTCCACTCACTTTTGACGCCGCTGGCCCAGAGGACAAACATTCCCTCATTCGGTGCCCTGGTTTCCCACACTTGAAGCAATTGCCTCCGACATTGGTGTTGTTACTAGTTCCTCGACAGGCGTTAGCATAATGTCCTGTCAGCCCACACTTGAAACACTTCACATCCTGTACGTTACACACGCCCGCATGTTTCCTCCCACACATATTGCAATCCGGGGGTAGGGCTCGGGATGGGGTAGAGTAAGACGATCCCTATGGTCGGCCGCCCTGGCCCACACTCCAACTTTCAGCTCTTTTGGTTCCAAAGTTTCCGCTTGGTTGGGACATCGCCCCTCGCTTAAATTTGCTCGGAAAGCTCCCACCCGAAGAGTTTCCCTTTCGACTATAAAACTTCCTCTTCTTTCCTTCCCTCTCCTTCTTCATCTGTTCACTCCCAGCCTCAACAATTAATGCTTTCTGTACCAGTGTGGCATAGTCTGTCAGTTCAAGAACCGCCACACGATTCTGAATCCATTGCTTTAGCCCAAGTTGAAACCTTCGGGCCATCTTTGCCTCAGAGTTCACATATTCCGGCACAAACCTCGACAACTCAGTAAATTTGGCCTCATACTCGGCCACCGTAATGTTACCTTGCTTTAGTTCCAAAAACTTCAGCTCCATTTGTGTCTCCATGAACCTAGGGAAGTACTTTTCCAAGAACAGCTTGCTAAACCTCTCCCAGGTCACCACACCTCTTCCCTCCAGATTCTTCTTAGCTTCCCACCAATAGTTTGCCTCACCCTTCAGGAGGTAGGTGGCGAAAATAGTCTTCTGCCCCTCAGCGACACCTAGTATCTCGAAAGACTTTTCCATTTCCTTCAACCAGGCTCTTGCCTCAACCGGGTCTGCGGTTCCCTTGAATTCCGGGGGTTTTTGGGATTTGAAATTCTGGAAGGCATTTGCGTTGCTGGGTGGTTGCTGAACCGGGGGACGGTCCAAGTTCTGCCTAAGTAGTTCCATGAATTGTTCCATAGGGCCTCCCCTTGGATGTTCTACCTCTCGGGTGTCATCACCAGCTTCTTCTTCGTCATACTCAGAGTTATCAAACAAGTTATGGTCGTTGCCCTCATCCTCACTCAGGTTCACGTTCCCCCCTTCATGGTTCTGGTGGCCTCCGGTCCCATGGTGGCTACCCTGGCCTTCAGAACTGACCGGGTGAGCTCGAGTGTTCATTCTTCTGGGTGGCATGATTCTGATAATGAAACAAGAAATGGGTTAGGGTTTTCCAATTACCTGACAGCGTTTACACGAGTCAGGAACGTATCGTTCCTCCTCATAAGGGTGGAAGTTGCAAAAGTTTTAATAACCTGATGCTGGTGATAAAATGTCAAAACATTTTCGGGGAAAAATCGCTATGGGGTGCGAAAACATTTGTAGGAGTTTTCAAGATTTCAAAACTTGGAATTTTTTTTTTTTGAAAAAATTTATTTTAAAATTGGTAGGAACATTTTGGAAATTTGTAGAGAACAATTTGAAATCGCATGTCGTAAATTTGAAACAGCATGGTTGTATTTGTGGCTTGTGGAAATGGTATATTCACAGTTGTATATCAAAACAGTAAAGCATGGCATCGGAAAGTAAGGCAGTTGAGATAATATCTAGGAAACTGAAACTAGATAAATACGGTACAAGAGTTATCACAAAGTTTGGATGTTAGAGCCTAATACATAGTTCCAATGTCAAAGTCTAGCAAAAGTGGAACAATAACAAGTACATCATCTGAATAGTCAAGGCTACACAAAAGTAGGGCTACATCCGTACATACTATCCGAAGTCACATCTACATATCTGTAGGTCAGTCTACTCATCCACTGGTCAGAAAGGATACCACTGCACAAGTCAACTATCCCGCAAAAATCGACACACTAATGTCATCTGAACCTAGAGGACTGAGCTATCCGTAACACATCATGGTGCCGCCCCGCGACGGAGCAAGGCCCTCACTCGGGAAAATGCACGACGCACAACACGCCTAGCATCCCTGGCCTGGACCACTCCGCCCCCGCGGACTCCCAAACCGATAATCCTCGCGCGACTCCTCCTCTCAATCCTATGGAGTCGAACTCTAGTCCTCCTAGCAACAGCAGTACTCGTCTCAGCCTTAATCCTCAGTCGCGCCTCGCGCTCCTCCACTAGTGCCCGCCTCGCCTCGTTAAGTCTGGCCTCGGCAGAAAGTAGGGCTCGGGTCAGGAACTGCACAACATAAGCGTGCTCAGTTCCCGACACCGGGGGTAGGTCCATAGGTGGGGGTGGTATAACAGGGATAGAAGCAGGTGCCGGAGCAGGAGCAGGAGCAGGGGTAGGGTCAAACTCCTCCTCGCCAGAAGTATCATCCTCGGAGTCACCATCCGATGAAACAGGGCTCGATGACTGCGGAGAGGGTGGGGGTGACACAACACGGCCCTCACCAGATCGCACACTCTCCTCGTCAGAAGCTACAGGAGAGGGGGTAACAGGCTCAGGCTCAGGCTCAGGCTCAAAGGGCTCCTCATCGGGATCCTCATCATCAGTATCTCTTATCAGCGTAATCCAGGGGCTAAGCTCAGGGTCAGCACCCATGTCCTCCTCAGGATCCTCGGTATCTCGCATCAGTGCCTCATCATGCTCTCTCTCATAGGCCTCAGGGTCTGGTATCTCCGCCATCTACACAAGGGAAATAAGGTGGGTCACTAACCATAAAGACAGGTTTAAGGAGTAGTTCCCTCGCGGACATTAAAGTCAGGGCTATATCCGATAACCCGACTGCAAACTCGATGAGAGTTCTAGGTATTATTAGGGTTGTTATTAGGGTTATTGTTATTGTTATTATTATTAGGGTTGATTTCTTAAATTACTATCGTTTCTGAGAACTGTAACCTCGCTCTGATACCATTTCTGTGACGCCCCCAGATCCGGGGTCGGAGATCTAGGCGCTCACGGTCCATTTTCCATTAATAACATACCTGTTCTTGCACATAATATATAAAACAACCATCGACCCCACAATAAAACTCACACCGCGCACACACACACAGGTTAGAGTCTCAGAAACGTCATACACTAGATTGAGCAAAAGTAAAAGTTTCAGAGTTATTACAGACCGAATTAAATAGCATTTATGCTACCAACAACACTTCGATATGAAGCGGTGTTAGCGGCTTGAATGTTTGTTACGGTACACTGCTTTACACAGGTCATACTTATAAATAAAACGTACTAACAAAAGTTGCCAACCAATCCGGCTAATGGGGCCTACCGGTGGAATCTCAACTGCTGCCTCGGGCCTAGTCACCTGCTTTCGGGCAGTCTGTCTAGGTCTTGCCATTTCTCTTAACTGTTGTGTTTGTAAATTTGAAAACAAGCAAGAGTGAGCAACTATAGCTCAGCAAGAAATATATGTATAAGGTAAGCAATATAACATTACATGTGTTTAGCAGTTGTTAAACTCGTTTATATCAATCGGTTATAAAATCATTTGTCATCGTTGATAAATTTCAAAGGTGCACCAATGCGTGCCCTTGTTTTCAAAGTAAACTTGCAGTTCTAGATACTGCATGAAGTCAACATCATTCTCATCAAAATATAACACTATCGGCAACTTGGCACATAGGCCTAAGAAGCAGTGTCAGAGCATTTTTCCAAAGTGGAGGAATGGGACTTAAAGAAAACATAAAACCTGACAGGGATTGACGATGATCAGTCGCCACATCCAAGTCCAATAATCCGCGGGTCTTCTCTACCGGTAGAAGGATAGAAACTACATCCGTAACTATCCCCGGGTGAAAACTACATCCGTAATCACCCTCGATGAAAACTACATCCGTAATCATCCTTCGGCAACACCTGGGCCAGAATAATAATTGATGGACCGCCTGGCTCACGGCCGCTTACACATCCCGGGAATCGTTCGTCAACGATTCCCACACCTGCCAGAGTCCCTTTTTCTTTTTTCTTTAAAACTTGATTTTGAATGAAAACTGAGTAGTTGAGGTCCGACATCAGTCGACCGATAATTCTTGAAATCGTACAAGAAGCAAAACCTGACCGGGGGTTTTGGAAAATGTTTTGAGTTCGAAAGAGTTCGAGTTTGAAAGTGCTAAAGGTATCTTGGATTAGCTTTGCCTTTAAAATAATGAACAATAATTAATAAATGATATTTTAATATTAATATTTAATAAAATAGTTATTTAATTAAATAAACTTTTAATCCAAGATAGGTATTTTTGAGTATTTATGATGATATAAAAATAAATACTTAAGTATACGATACTTCCCGAATGACCCTTCGGGTTTTCTTAATTTAATCACGATATAATAATACACCGCTCCCCGGTCAATTGTATATTTGGACCGCTACGACCTCTATTGCTAGAGTCGTTGTCCGAAGTAAACATTTCATTCTAAGTTCAAGGGGTACAAACACATATGTGCATATATCTCAAATTTCATCATAACCTCAATAAGCATAAACATATAATACGATTGAAAACTACAAACACAACAGTGAAAGTCTTTATATATGTAAGTTTTGAAAAGTAAACTTGCCTTGGTGAGGTTGGGGTGGTCGAGCTTGCGGAGTGGAATGGCGATCTATACATAACCAATATTCGTTCGTTAGTACCTTAACAATACCCTTTTAATTACAAGGTTTTAGGGGACACAAAATTAACTTAATGACTTCGTCTTATGACTCCCTAGCCCCACTATAGGTTCATGTCATCACTCGATTATGCTCGTCACTTATTCGACTTAATTTGGTTACCATATTCGAAGCGTATTCATTCCCCCTTAAATCATACTCCACTTACGACTTTTTCACTTGCGCGAATTTTACTCTAATATTTTTATAAAATTGAAAAATACATATTTTAATCGAATTCTTTTTGGGTAGCCTTCACCACTGCAATTACTAGCTCCCCTAATTTTTCCATGATCCTACATAAATTTTTAGGGGTTTAAAGAGGGTTCACAAGTGGACCATTTAGTGCAGTTCGGATTCCAGAACCATTCTTCACTTCTCAGGCCATAACTCAAAATCTACACATCACCTAGTCATGAACCTTATATTTCTGGAAACTACGTTCAAATACCTTTCCAACCATATGCATTAGGACCTCAGGGGACAAGATTTAGGGGTTCAAAACCCTCCTACAAGACAGTACATGTTCCTAGAAAATTTTCACAGCTTGCTTTCTTACTTAACCATTCAAGAATCCTATGTATACATCACAACCATCATCTAAACCACCAAGATCATACTCTATAGCACACATGGAGTTATATACACCAACCACAAGCTTAAAAATCACAACAACAACATTTAAACTCAAGATCTTCATCATCCATAACTCATATGACCAAGATTCATACTAAAATCCATGGATCTAACATTATACACCATAAATAAATCATGGCTAAGAGGGGTTAGAGTTTTATACCTTTTTGAGTATCTAGGAACCTTGGGTAAGCTTTAAAAGCCTCAAGAACACCTTGGATGAGTCCCTACAATCCTTATAATTCAAGATCTAAAAGAAACTAAACATGGTTACTATTCACACAAACTTCAACAATTTATATCTCAAAATCTAGTGGATGAAAGGGGTTGAAATTCATAGCATACTTTCTTTATAGAGTGTAGAGGGACTAGGAATTTTATCTTGAATTGTGAGTGATGGGAAGTTGAAGAAAAAATCTTCTTCTTCTTCCTTTACTAGCTTGGCCGAGAGCTTCTTGACAAGGGGGGTTGTTTTGTTTTGTGTTGGTTGAATAAAGTGATGTGTATTTGTGATATGTATTTGTTATATGTATTATTGTATCACATGTTGCAAGCCTAGTTCTAGCTCCCTAGGTGCCAACCATGCCTCCTTGTCTCCTTGGACAATGCACCATAACTAGTTACTATTCCTCTAGTTGTTTTTGCATTACTTGTTTGCTTTTCTAACAATCTAGTTGCATGGGACTTGCATGTAACATCTTTACTTGTATCATTATTCCTCCACCAATGCTTGTCACTTAATCTTTAATACATATCGTATTTTAATTAACTCCTCGTAATAATATTTTGTCGCGTAGAGGTTTCCCTTGTAAAAGTACTTAATTGTATAAATTCCTCGAATATCCATAACTCCTTGTCATCATCCCTTAAGAATCTTTTAATACTCTAATAACTCTCAAATCCCAAGTTTTATAAATCTTACTAGCAATAAGACTCTTGCCTTCAGCAATCTTCCCTTTTTCTTACATAGTGAATGTAACAACATAATTTCTCAGATAATCAATCCCATTAAACAACATGGATGACTCAAAAGGTTCCAAATTCACAATGTCATATGATATTATAAAAAAGAATATTATAAAAATTAGGGTTCTTGCAATGGGTGACTCAAAAGGTTCCAAATTCACAATGTCATATGATATTATAAAGAAAAATATTACAAAATTTAGAGTTCTTACAGCCTCCCCTCCTTAAAATTATTCCGTCCCGGAATCAGGTTGAAAACAGTTGGGGGTACTTTTCACGCATCGTGCTCTCTAGTTCCCATGTTGATTCTTCGACATTCTGGTTCCTCCACAAAACTCTCACTAGTTTGACAACCTTGTTCCTCAGCACTTGTTCTTTTCTATCCATGATTTCCACTGGTTTCTCCACATAAGTCAAATCTGGCTGTAGGTCTATCTGGTCATATTCTATCACATGCCATAAGTCCGTGTGGTAGGGTCGTAGCATGGACACATGAAACACATTATGCACTTGCTGCAGGCTCGGGGGCAAGGCCAGTTCATAGGCTAACTTTCCAACACGCCTCAAGATCTCAAAAGGTCCTATAAACCTCGGACTTAGCTTCCCTTTCTTTCCAAATCTCATCAATCCCTTCCACGGCGATACTTTTAGCATCACGAACTCTCCTACCTCATATTCTTTGTGCTTGCAGTTCTGGTCTGTATATTTCTTATGTCTATCCTGGGCTGCTACCAACCATCCTCGTATAAGTTCAATAGTTTCTTTTGTCTGTTGGACCAGTTCGGGCCCTAAAATCTTCCGCTCTCCAACCTCTTCCCAACACAAGGGAGATCGACATCTTCGTCCGTATAGGGATTCATATGGGGGCATTCCTATACTCGCATGGTAAATGTTGTTGTAGGAAAATTCGATCAACGGCAAGTGGTCATCCCAACTTCCCTTAAAATCTATGGCACATACTCTCAACATGTCCTCTATAGTCTGGATGGTTCTCTCGCTCTGTCCGTCTGATTGGGGGTGGTATGCAGTACTCATGTTTAACTTGGTCCCCACACAATCCTGAAAACTCCTCCAGAACCTGGAGTTGAATCTTGGGTCTCTATCTGATACAATGCTCACACGAACCCCATGCCTACCCACGATCTCCTTTAAGTAAATATCCACCAGCCTGTCGACAGTGTATCTCTCGTTGATTGGAAGAAAATGTGCTGACTTCGTCAATCTATCGATAATTACCCAAATGGCATCATGATTAGTCTTGGTCCTTGGTAGTCCGACCACAAAGTCCATCGCAATATGCTCCCACTTCCACTCGGGTATCTCTAAGGGTTGCAACAATCCACTGGGCCTCTGGTGTTCGGCCTTTACTCTTTGACATGTCAAGCATTTACTTACCCACTCTACCATGTCCTTCTTCATATTTGGCCACCAATAGTATTCTCTCAGATCTCTATACATCTTAGTGCCTCCAGGGTGAATTGAGTACCTTGAACTATGAGCCTCTTGCAAAATCTCTTCTTTTAATCCCTGGACGTTCGGGATCCATATCCTAGATGCATACCTCATAACTCCATTCCCATCCTTTTCACATTTAATTTCCTCTCCAGTCAAAATTTTCTCCTTCAAATTCTTTTCTTCTTCTATCTTCTTTTCCTGGCATAACTTAATCTTTTCCAATAGCTGGGGTTGGACTCTTATTTCCCTTAGACTCTCTTGTCCAATTCCTGGTAACCTCACTTCAATCTCTAGTTTCTCAAAATCCTTGATCAACTCGTCCGCTGACGTCATCTTCTTGAGTTTCTCCTTTCGGCTAAGTGCATCGGCCACCACGTTGGCCTTCCCTGGGTGATAATGAATCTCACAATCATAATCCTTGATTAGCTCTAACCATCTCCTCTGCCTCATGTTTAACTCTTTCTGAGTGAATATGTACTTTAAGCTCTTGTGATCCGTGTAGATTTCACACTTTTCTCCGCAAAGATAATGCCTCCAGATCTTCAAAGCGAAGACTATCGCTGCTAATTCCAAATCATGGGTGGGGTATCTCATCTCGTACTCCTTAAGTTGTCTGGACGCATATGCAATCACTTTACCGTGCTGCATAAGCACACACCCTAAACCTTTATGGGATGCGTCGCTATAAATCAAAAAATCTCCCTTATCATCGGGTAGGGCAAGTACTGGTGCTGTCACCAACCTCTTCTTCAACTCTTGAAACCTCTCTTCGCATTTTTCAGTCCACACAAACTTCTCGGTCTTGCGAGTTAGTCGGGTCAAAGGGGCTGCTATCTTGGCAAAGTCTTGGACAAATCTTTTATAGTAGCCAGCCAATCCTATAAAACTTCTCACCTCTATCGGAGTGGTTGGTCTCTCCCAATTTGATACAGCCTCTATTTTGGCTGGGTCCACTAGGATGCCTTGATCGCTAATCACATGCCCTAAAAACTGAACTTCCCTCAACCAAAATTCACACTTCGAGAACTTAGCGTACAACTTTTCTTCTCTCAATGCTCCCAATACAATCCTCAAGTGCTCTGCATGCTCCTCCTTCGTCTTGGAATAAATCAAGATGTCATCGATGAAGACTATAACACACTTGTCCAAGTACTTCTTGAAGACTCGATTCATTAAGTCCATGAAAGCTGCGGGGGCATTCGTTAACCCAAATGACATCACTAGGAACTCATAGTGTCCATACCGGGTGCGAAAAGCCGTCTTTGGTATATCTTCTGGCTTAATTCTTAAGTGGTGGTACCCGGTCCTCAAATCAATTTTAGAAAAATAAACTGCGTCCTTTAGTTGATCAAACAGGTCATCTATCCTGGGCAAGGGATATTTATTCTTTATAGTCACCTTATTCAACTCTCTGTAGTCTATACATAATCTCATACTACCATCCTTCTTTTTCACGAATAACACCGGGGCTCCCCACGGTGACACACTAGGTCTTATCATCCCTTTATCCAACAACTCCTGTAACTGAGTGGCCAGCTCTTTCATCTCCACTGGGGCTAGCCTATATGGGGCTTTCGAAATTGGGGCCGTACCAGGAACTAAGTCTATAGCGAACTCAATGTCTCTATCCGGTGGTAGTATAGGAAGATCATCCGGAAATACGTCTGCGAACTCATTAACGACAGGGATTTCCTGTAGGTTTGGTGCCACCTTCTTCGTATCCTTCACATAGGCTAAATAGGCTTCACATCCTTTACGTAACAGCTTATTAGTTTGAATCATAGTCAGGAACTTTTGGTTTTGCCGTTTTCCACTAAACACTACTTCCTCGTCCCCTGGCAGTCTCAAACTTACTTTCTTCTTTACACAATCAATCTAGGCTCCGTGGGTTGTCAACCAATCCATACCTACTATTACGTCAAACTCTCCTAGTTTAAAAGGTATTAAATCTACCCGAAAGTGTCGCCCTTCTATTTCTAGGTCACAACCTGGATATACTTGGCTAACAGGGATAATTTCATGATTAGCTATCTCTACTTGCAGTCTGTCTTTCAATGGTTCAGCCTTAAGGCCTAACTGACATACAAAATCTAGGGATATGAAAGACTTGGTAGCTCCCGAATCAAAAAAAACATTTGCCTTAACTGAGTTGAGTAGTAGGGTACCTGCAATCACATCCGTGTTCCTCACGGCATCTTGCACCGTCATGTTAAAAGTTCTTGCAGTAGGGGCCTTGTTAGAAGCAGTTCCACTCACCCTTGACGCAGCTGGCCCAGAGGACAAACATTCCCTCATTCGGTGCCCTGGCTTCCCACACTTGAAGTAATTGCCTCCGGCATTGGTGTTGTTACTAGTACCTCGACAGGCGTTAGCATAATGTCCTGTCAGCCCACACTTGAAGCACTTCACATCCTGTAGGTTACACACGCCCGCATGTTTCCTCCCACACATATTGCAATCCGGGGGTAGGGCTCGGGATGGGGTAGAGTAAGAAGATCCCTATGGTCGGCCGCCCTGGCCCACACTCCAACTTTCAGCTCTTTTGGTTCCAAAGTTTCCGCTGGGTTGGGACATCGCCCCTCGCTTAAATTTGCTCGGAAAGCTCCCACCCGAAGAGTTTCCCTTTCGACTATAAAACTTCCTCTTCTTTCCTTCCCTCTCCTTCTTCATCTGTTCACTCCTAGCCTCAACAATTAATGCTTTCTGTACCAGTGTGGCATAGTCTGTCAGTTCAAGAACCGCCACACGATTCTGAATCCATTGCTTTAGCCCTAGTTGAAACCTTCGGGCCATCTTTGCCTCAGAGTTCACATATTCCGGCACAAACCTCGACAACTTAGTAAATTTGGCCTCATACTCGGCCACCGTCATGTTACCTTGCTTTAGTTCCAAAAACTTCAGCTCCATTTGTGTCTCCATGAACCTAGGGAAGTACTTTTCCAAGAACAGCTCGCTAAACCTCTCCCAGGTCACCACACCTTGGATGTTCTACCTAAGTAGTTCCATGAATTGCTCCATAGGGCCTCCCCTTGGATGTTCTACCTCTCGGGTGTCATCACCAGCTTCTTCTTCATCGTACTCAGAGTTATCAAACAAGTTATAATCGTTGCCCTCATCCTCACTCAGGTTCACGTTCTCCCCTTCATGGTTCTGGCGGCCTCCGGTCCCATGGTGGCTACCCTGGCCTTCAGAACTGACCGGGTGAGCTCGAGTGTTCATTCTTCTGGGTGGCATGATTCTGATAATGAAACAAGAAATGGGTTAGGGTTTTCCAATTACCTGACAGCGTTTACACGAGTCAGGAACGTATCGTTCCTCCTCATAAGGGTGGAAGTCGCAAAAGTTTTAATAACCTGATGCTGGTGATAAAACGTCAAAACATTTTTGGGGAAAAATCGCTATGGGGTGCGAAAACATTTGCAGGAGTTTTCGAGATTTCAAAACTTCGATTTTTTGTTGAAAAGATTTATTTTAAAATTTGTAAGAACATTTTTGAAATTTGTAGAGAACAATTTGAAATTGCATGCCGTAAATTTAAAACAGCATGGTTGTATTTGTGGCTTGTAGAGATTGTATATTCACAGTTGTATATCAAAACAGTAAAGCATGGCATCGGAAAGTAAGGCAGTTGAGATAATATCAAGGAAACTAAAACTAGATAAATACGGTACAAGAGTTATCACAAAGTTTGGATGTTAGAGCCTAATACATAGTTCCAATGTCAAAGTCTAGCAAAAGTGGAACAATAACAAGTACATCATCTGAATAGTCAAGGCTACACAAAAGTAGGGCTACATCCGTACATACTATCCGAAGTCACATCTACATATCTGTAGGTCAGTCTACTCATCCACTGGTTAGAAAGGATACCACTGCACAAGTCAACTATGCCGCCCCGCGACGGAGCAAGGCCCTCACTCGGGAAAATGCACGACGCACAACACGCCTAGCATCCCTGGCCTTGACCACTCCGCCCCCGCGGACTCCCAAACCGATAATCCTCGCGCGACTCCTCCTCTCAATCCTATGGAGTCGAGCTCTAGTCCTCCTAGCAACAGCAGTCCTCATCTCAGCCTGAATCCTCAATCGCGCCTCACGCTCCTCCACTAGTGCCCGCCTCGCCTCATTAAGTCTGGCCTCGGCAGAAAGTAGGTCTCGGGTCAGGAACTGCACAACATAGGCGTGCTCAGTGCCCGACACCGGGGGTAGGTCCATCGGTGGGGGTGGTATGATAGGGACAGGAGCAGGAGCAGGGGTAGGGTCAAGCTCCTCCTCGCCAGAAGTATCATCCTCAGAGTCACCATCCGATGAAACAGGGCTCGATGACTGCGGAGAGGGTGGGGGTGACACAACACGGCCCTCGCCAGATCGTACACTCTCCTCGTCAGTAGCTACAGGAGAAGGGGTAACAGGCTCAGGCTCAAAGGGCTCCTCATCGGGATCCTCATCATCAGTATCTCCTATCAGCGTAATCCAGGGGCCAAGCTCAGGGTCAGCACCCATGTCCTCCTCAGGATCCTCGGTATCTCGCATCAGTGCCTCATCATGCTCTCTCTTATAGGCCTCAGGGTCTGGTATCTCCGCCATCTACACAAGGGAAAATAAGGTGGGTCACTAACCATAAAGAATGGTTTAAGGAGTAGTTCCCTCACGGGCCTTAAAGTCAGGGCTATATCCGATAACCCGACTGCAACTCGATGAGAGTTCTAGGTATTATTAGGGTTGTTATTAGGGTTATTATTATTATTATCATTATTAGGGTTGCTTTCTTAAATTACTATCGTTTCTGAGAACTGTAACCTCGCTCTGATACCATTTCTGTGACGCCCCCAGATCCGGGGTCGGAGATCTAGGCGCTCACGGTCCATTTTCCATTAATAACATACCTGTTCTTGCACATAATATATATAACAGCCATCGACCCCGCAATAAAACTCACACCGCACACACACACACACAGGTTAGAGTCTCAGAAACGTCATACACTTGATTGAGCAAAAGTAAAAGTTTCAGAGTTATTACAGACCGAATTAAATAGTCTCGGTACACTGCTTTGCACAGGTCATACTTGTAAATAAAATGTACTAACAAAAGTTGCCAACCAATCCGGCTAATGGGGCCTACTGGTGGAATCTCAACTGCTGCCTCGGGCCTAGTCACCTGCTTTCGGGCAGTCTGTCTAGGTCTTGCCATTTCTCTTAACTGTTGTGTTTCTAAATTTGAAAACAAGCAAGAGTGAGCAACTATAGCTCAGCAAGAAATATATGTATAAGGTAAACAATATAACATTACATGTGTTTAGCAGTTGTTAAACTCGTTTATATCAATCGGTTATAAAATCATTTGTCATCGTTGATAAATTTCAACGGTGCACCAATGCGTGCCCTTGTTTTCAAAGTAAACTTGCAGTTCTAGATACTGCATGAAGTCAACATCTTTCTCATCAAAATATAACACTATCGGCAACTTGGCACATAGGCCTAAGAAGCAGTGTCAGAGCATTTTTCCAAAGTGGAGGAATGGGACTTAAAGAAAACATAAAACCTGACAGGGATTGACGATGATCAGTCGCCACATCCAAGTCCAATAATCTGCGGGTCTTCTCTACCGGTAGAAGGATAGAAACTACATCTGTAACTATCCCGGGTGAAAACTGCATCCATAATCACCCTCGATGAAAACTACATCCGTAATCATCCTTCGGCAACACCTGGGCCAGAATAATAATTGATGGACCGCCTGGCTCACGGCCGCTTACACATCCCGGGAATCGTTCGTCAACGATTCCCACACCTGCCAGAGTCCTTTTTCTTTTTCTTTTAAAAACTTTATTTTGATTGAAAACTGAGTAGTTGAGGTCCGACATCAGTCGACCGATAGTTCTTGGAATCGTACAAGAATCAAAACCTGACCGGGGGTTTTCGAAAATGTTTTGAGTTCGAAAGAGTTCGAGTTTGAAAGTGCTAAAGGTATCTTGGATTAGCTTTGTCTTTAAAATAATGAACAATAATTAATAAATGATATTCTAATATTCTAATATTAATAATTAATAAAATAATTACTTAATTAATTAAGCTTTTATCCAAGATAGGTATTTTTGAGTATTTATGATGATATAAAAATAAAAACTTAAGTATACGATACTTCCCGAATGACCCTTCGGGTTTTCGCAATTTAATCACGATATAATAATACACCGCTCCCCGGTCAATGGTATATTTGGACCGCTACGACCTCTATTGCTAGAGTCGTTGTCCGTAGAAAACATTTTATCCTAAGTTCAAAGGGGTACAAACATATATGTGCATATATCTCAAATTTCATCATTACCTCAATAAGCATAAACATATGATACGATTGAAAACTACAAACACAACAGTGAAAGTCCTTATATATGTAAGTTTTGAAAAGTAAACTTGCCTTGGTGAGGTTGGGGTGGTCGAGCTTGCGGAGTGGAATGATGATCTATACATAACCAATAGTCGTTCGTTAGTACCTTAACAACACCCTTTTAATTACAAGGTTTTAGGGGACACAAAATTAACTTAATGACTTCGTCTTATGACTCTCTAGCCCCACTATAGGTTCATGTCATCACTCGATTACGCTCATCACTTATTCGACCTAATTTGGTTACCATATTCGAAGCGTATTAATCTCTCCTTAAAACCATACTCCTCTTACGACTTTTTCACTTGCGCGAACTTTACTCTAACATTTTTATAAAATTGAAAAATACATATTTTAATCCAATTCTTTTTGGGTATCCTTCACCACTGCAATGACTAGCTCTCATAATTTTTCCATGATCCTTCATAAATTTTTTAGGGGTTTAAAGAGGGTTCACAAGTGGACCATTTAGTGCAGTTCGGATTCCAGAACCACTCTTCACTTCTCAGGCCATAACTCAAACTCTACACATCATCTAGTCATGAACCTTATATTTCTGGAAACTACATTCAAATACCTTTCTAACCATATGCATTAGGACCTCAGGAGACAAGATTTAGGGGTTCAAAACCCTCCTACAAGACAGTACAAGTTCCCAGAAAACTTACACAGCTTGCTTTCTTACTTAACCACTCAAGAATCCTATGTATACATCACAATCATCATCTAAACCACCAAGATCATACTATATAGCACACATAGAGTTATATACACTAACTACAAGCTTAAAAATCACATCAACAACATTTAAACTCAAGATCTTCATCATCCATAACTCATATAACCAAGATATGCATTAATACTCCTAGATCTAACATTAAAAACCATAAACACTCCATGACTAAGAGGGGTTTGGAGTTTTATACCTTATTGAGTAGCTAAAGACCTTGGGTGAGCTTTACAACCACTAAGAACACTTGGATGAGCCTTTATAGACCTTAATCCTTCAAGATCTAAAAGATAAACATACATGGTTACTATTCACTCAATCTTCAACAATTAATATCTCAAGATTGGATGGTTAGAATGGCTTGAAATTCATAGCATACCTTCTTTATAGAGTGTAGAGGACCTAGGAATTTTGTCTTGAATTGTAAGTGATGGGAAGTTGAAGAAAATAATTTCTTCTTCCTCCTCTTGTGCTTTGGCCGAGAGCTTAGTAATGGGGGAGAGAGAGAGTGGTTTGCTTGGGTGGTTTGAAATAAAGTGATGTATAATTGTGTTATGTATTTGTTATATGTATTATTGTCACATGTTCTCAAGTCTAGTACTAGCTTCCTAGGTGCCAACCATGCCTCCTTGTCTCCTTGGACAATGCACCATTAACTAGTTACTATTCCTCTAGTTGCTTTTGCATTTCTTGTTTGCTTTTCTAACAATCTAGTTGCATGGGACTTGCATGTAATATCTTTACTTGTATCATTATGCCTCCACCAATGCTTGTCACTTAATCTTTAATTCATATCGTATCTTAATTAACCCCTCGTAATAATATTTTGTCGCGTAGAGATTTCCCTTGTAATTCCTTAAGTACTTAATTGTGTAAATTCCTCTAATATCCATAACTCCTTGTCATAATCCCTTAAAAATCTTTTAATATACTAATAACTCTAAATTCCCAAGTTTTATAAATCTTACTAGCAATAAGACTCTTGCCTTCAGCAATCTTCCCTTTTTCTTACATAGTGAATGTAACAACATAATTTCTCAGATAATTAATTCCATTAAACAACATGGGTGACTCAAAAGGTTCCAAATTCACAATGTCATATGATATTATAAAGAAAAATATTACAAAAATTAGAGTTCTTACAATGAGAATCCTTATAGACTTTCAGATCAGTGAGAAAAGAGTTAGAATAACGCGTGATTGTCAAAGACATCGATATAGGACGGGGAGCAGAATCTCCAGGAGCAGTTGAGATAGTGGCAGCAAGTGCCATATCATTGGATAAATGAATTATTGTGAATATTGTCAAAAATAATTCGCCATAAGAAGGCAGATTCCATAAGTTATAAATTATGAAGTCAAATTAAGATAGAGGAGGAGATCTCATCCAAGAAATGTTCATATTTTGTTGAATGGATCAGGTTAGAAAGTAAAGACAGTGTGAAATAATGGCATGATTGGACAATGTGATAGAAGTAGTAAGCGAGACGATGATCTCAGAACCTATAAAAGTAAAAGCCCAGTGAGTTTATGATAAACTCATAATAAGACTACTGTCAGGGATTAAGTATAGGGTTATTTCAACTCAGTGAAATGATGAACCAGAAACATTAGATACATGTGATTCAGAGGAATATTAAATTATTTCTTTTCCTTGGATGGATTATAGTAGTTGCCTTAAGTTTACTCCGACACTGAATCATAAATGGATTAAGTAATACGATCAGTAGTTAAGAGGTAATGGAGAATGTTTTAAGATGAAACCTGAAAAATCAAGTGTATGTAAAGTTCTCGAAGTAGGAATTCTGATAGAATGAAGTTCAGTTATTAGGACATGCGATCAATAGTGAGTAGTGTTTATTGACCCCACCGACTTAAAGGCAGTTTCAATTGAGAAAGGCCGACCACACCAACAAAGGACTAAGATGTTTGAATGAACGAGAAAATGTGAGAAAATCTTCTTGGAGCTAAAAAGGAAATTGGAGGCGACCCAGCGTTGGCATTGCCTAATGGAAGAAGGAATACTTTGTAATATATTATGACGCCCCTCATATAGGATTAAGTGGTGTGCTTATGCAGCACGGCAGAGTAATTATGGATGCATTCGGACAGCACGGTTGACCAGAGTCGGATGGCCTTGATAGTGCCAATATTGTGGAACGACAAACTCCGACGGTAATGGTCCTTCTGAGACTA
Source organism: Saposhnikovia divaricata (assembly GCA_036435485.1). NCBI lineage: Eukaryota > Viridiplantae > Streptophyta > Magnoliopsida > Apiales > Apiaceae > Saposhnikovia > Saposhnikovia divaricata. Next base: position 135,042,333 of record CM071595.1, read on the forward strand.
ATGGTTAGGTAAATTGACATTTGATAGTATCGACTATTAGGACGTATATGTATCAGGTGGGTGTGGCATGTTTCAGTTTGAAACTTCTGATTTCCCTTCTATAGGATGTATATATTTGGTTCCTTCTAGTGGTTAAACTTCCGACTTCATGTCAATCATTTTGTTATTATAACTGCTTACGATTTCACCTGCTTGGATGCTCATAGAACTTTTCTTTAGGTTTCGAAATGGATCTTCTTAGTATTACCCGTGGATGGATAGGTTAACTAAGATTTTCCTTATTCTGGAAAGAAATCCAACAAATTTTGGCAAACCTTGTCTTTCTGATTATTAGAGAACGTCACTAAGGAGAGTGAAAACTGGAGCGAACCCTGTGGATTGGGTAAGGTAGCCGCTATATGGGTTGATGGACAGACACTGATTATTACAATTGATTGAAGAGATAAAACGGTGAAGTTGAGATTGGACGATAAGAAAGGAAATGTATATAAGAACCAAAATGGACTGAGAAATTTCGGGATTGACTTAAATGAAAAAGCTATTATGCCAAGAGTGTTAAGCTTATGCAACACGTGGGATTGATAAGAGAATTTGAAAAGATAAAAATAAAGGAAAGGAACCCGGAGACGGTACCGAGAAGTCGATTGAGACTTATATGGAGTAAAATTTTGAGAAGATCAGAAGGTATCGAAGAAGAGGGATGAACGAAGAGTGGCAGTGCTCAAGTTGAGTGACTATGTTACTATGGTACATAAGAATTACGGTGTAAAGGAAAGCAGTGAACAAATATAAAAAGAAAAGTTTAAGAGTACTCGGGAAAAAGCATATTGATAAGCGTAACCTACCCTAGATAAATTATCTTCACTATGGATGAAGGAGACACTGTGCCAGGCAATTGCTAGAAAAGTAATGCCATTAGCTAACCCTAAACTCAAATACTGTAGCGCGGCCATTTGGGGCCCTGTGGTGAAGAATTATAAAGTGACTAGACCAGCAATGTAAGGACAAAGCGGGGTGCTTCTAACTGAGCGCCAACCGTGAGAACTTTGGATAAAAAGCGAAGTGATTCAGCCGTATATGATTGAACCACTTATGAGCTACAAAGAGAAATAAAGTGAATTGAGATACATGACGATGGGATTTTACATCAATGGAGGTTTATGAAGAATGTCAGAAATGGTGCTGTATGCTGCGTGAATATTATCTGAAACAGAATATCCTCAAGAAGAGTAATAGGTATTAAGAGATTCACGTTTAACTCGACCAATATCTTCCAGAACATCCTTGCTACCATTATCAAGTTCTGTAAGAAAAGCGGATAGACATATGTTGTCTTTCGGAAGGTTATTAAGCAACCTATAGATTATCAAAATAAAAATGAATGAAAAGAGACCCTTATTAAGGATATGTGATCTGATTGTTAATTAAAGGATGTAAGTATTTCTTGAAAATAGAATTGAGGATAGAATGTCCATAATTTAAGACGAACCCGGGGGATGCACAAAGGATGGCATTACCCCTAATAAAGACAATGTGAATTTGGACGAGATCAGTTGGATTGACCATGGCATCAATAATCTTTAGGGATTTATTGGAAGGGGTTTCGAAAGTACATAGACAGAATTGTTATAGGACTGATTAATGATACTTTGATATACCCTGTACCTAGAAAATACAGGAGGAATGATGAAGATTGCCTAAGAGATTTTACAAAGAGAGAGTTAATATCCTAAGCTTCAAAAATGGAATTTCCAATAATAATAATGCTAGGCGAGGCATGTGTGGGACCATGAGGAAGTATGGCTTGAACCAAAATAAAGGTTGAGATTATCCTAAAACAAGAAAGAATTAAGAAAAGAAATATCCTAGGTACGATTAGGAGTAACCGTGACAAAGTTCACACGGAAAGGTGGAAGCAATGACTTATGGAAAAAGACTGATAGATATTTTCTCCTTCAGCAGAGCTTAAGGGAGAATTCTTTCACCCAACAGTGATGGGAAAACATGGATTGTGAGAAATTATTATTATCAGGAAAGGCCAATGAGGTGGCCAACACTTTAAGTATAGAAGAGTAATTATAAATGCTCATACCAAAGATACAGAGTGATATTGGAAAGGACCTTGAAGGCCATAATGGAGTGGAGGAATTTACATTCCTTCTGATGATTGTGCAAGAATCGATTGTAATAATAGTTTAAGTAAAGATTCAGTTCCTGATATCGTCTTAAGCAAATTACACACTTTAGGAGGTCCTATTTTTGAGAAAAACCAGGACCATGGTACGAAATCGATTAAGTAAAACCGCTAAGTTTCCAGTCTTCCACTGAAGATATCTGATTAATAATTTCATCAACCTGGCATAGCTGCGGTGATTGAAGCTCTTCTGCAATTTTATCTGCTTCATTAATATCTACATTAAGTTCAGAAAGTATTCCTTATGAATAAGAAATAGTGATTAGTTCGTCTTCCTAGAGAATTTTGGATATGACAATTACGACACCCGTCCGATTAACTATTAAAGCACTACATAAACAGCAAACGAGGGTGATACAACACAGGACTACATTAAGGTAGTGGTGATTCTTCTAAGAAATAGGATGACAACGCAAAGATAAAGATAGTGATGCTATTGATAAGCTAAATGGCATGTTGATGAATGACGAGCAAGTTGTAATGGTGTATTTCTGTGTAAACAAGATAGAGAATATGAGATTGGAGATTAATTATGCTAAAATTATCCCGTGGGAAGGACTAATAAGATTTGGAGAGACAAGTTTAGCAGAAATAGATTATATTGGACCTAAGTTAGAGAAATCGACAAGATTTATTTCGGAGGGTTTAAATTGGAATGATGTGGTGATTGAAATAAATGATAATGCTATGCTGGCTCATGAAGAGATTATAGCTGAAATTGAAAGCATAAGAGGCACACAGATTAACTCCGTTTAAGTTGGGAGAATTTGAGGAAATTTGGAATAGATTCATGGATCGAGAAAGTGAGAATCTAGATGGTTGAACAAAGGAAAGTTTGACCCTAAAGATGTGATGCTTATTGAACACATGTGACGGTATACCAATAGGGAGGTACCAGATGCAAAAGGTGTCCCAATAATGAGAGGACGGTGGAGATAAATAACAGAAGCGAATAAGAATCAGATAATCAGAAGGATGTGATTGATAAAGAAAAGATTGGGAAATAATTATGGAATGTGAAGCAAGGAATGTTATGAATGGATTAATGAATGGGCTTTCTCACAAATTCTCGAGATGACAACTTGATAGTATTATGAATATGAAAGAGCTAGTAACGTGGCGTTGAATGTCAGTAACAATGATGTCAAGCGAGAAATCTAAGATTTAACCTGAGAGTAGAAGGACTTCCAAAAAGTGAGTGTTGCTAAGATTGAACAAGAGTATAGGTCCATAGAATGATAGTAGGAGCAGTAAGGATATGTTAACACGTGAGATTACGATAAAGTAGTATTTGATACGAATACGATTATTTTCTTCTCTAATGAACCTCTATAGTTCAGAGGTAAATTCTAAGTATGATATTTTACAATCATGAAAGCTTTCTATAATTCTTTGAAATTCTTTTCTTTTCTTCTCTCTTATTCATCTTCTTTTTGAATTAAGAAGAACAACCATTTAAGGAGGGGAGGTACTTCTACGTGACTATCTGTCTGTGTGATAGAAGTCTAAGTGAAATACCATAACTTGTTTAATTGCTTGTTAAGTACTAAAGGCTGGCCCCCTTCTGTACTAGCTATGCAATATAACAAATGTTCATTGATCATAGTGATCTCTCAATAAATCTCTCCACTTCTCTATATTTATCGAGATTGCGAAGATTAAAGTGATCAGGAAATGCATAGTGCGAGTGAGGTTACCTCCGAATTCGCAATGCGATAGTGATACCAATGTAACTGCAGATATCAATAAGGATAATAGTATAGGACTGAGTAAGAGCATAACTCGGATAGTGTGTTGTACGAAAAGTAGAAAAGTTGATGGAAAAATGATAAAGTATGTATTGTAGCACCAGTAGATGTGCTGAGAAAGGGTAAAACGACTGAGAATTGACCAGGAAGCAGAAAAGTGAAACGACAGACAAACGACTCTTTGTTTCCTACCTGATTCCGGGACGGAATCCTTTCAAGGAGGGGAGACTGTAAGAACCCTGATTTTTTGGTAGGAATTAAAACTTTTATTATGGAATGGATATGGATTCCTATATTTATATGTCATGAATAATGCAATGGTTTGACAACTTAGGTAAGAATAATCTATCGTCAAGAAAGTAGGATATGGCATACAAACAGAGGAAGTATTCTCATGTCATCCAAATCGATATCTAGTATAAGTCCAGTGGTTCCATAAAAGGGTTAAGGAACGCTCGGGAAAGCGCAAGGACATTTTTCTAATTATAAGGAATAAAGAGAGAATAAGTTATGAATAGTGTTTTTGGTGGAAAATAGGAATATTATTAGATGACACTATATAGAAGTACCCGGAACGGATTTCTGAGTTCGTATTAATGATCCAAGGGGAAAAAGAGTGTATGTAAAAGTTATCGGATTCTGAAAAATAGCACTTTTATTTTTCCCGAGATTTCCCTGGACACTGAAAGACTTAAGGAATTATTGAAAAGATTTAAGGAATAAGGATTTAAGAATTATTAAAGAGAATTGGGAATGATAGTATAAATATTAAGACGGTTTCCGGTAAAACCCTAATTAAAAATCTTCAAGGTATTCCTCCGAACGATCAATGAATTGAGCAATAACCGGACAAAGAAACAAGCAGGGGATCAAGATGCATGCATGTGCTAGTGGATAACATCAAGTAACCAAGTAGTTACAAAGGTAACTTGCCTCCTTAGCAACCAAACCATGTAGTTAGCTTCAACACATCATCAAACCACAAGATCACCACACATGTCCACTTGATTGCATCATCCATGACCTAAGCACTTTGTTAAAGTAGCTTTTGCCAAGATATTATTCAAGACAACACAATAATGCAAGATTAGCCAAGCAACCAAACAAAACTTCATCTCTTTCTCTCATTGTTTCCATTCGAATTCTTCCTTAATTCCAAAGGGGAAATCAAGCTTCCAACCAAGGAAGGTAATTAAGGTAAGTCCTATATTTCATAACTAAGATATACTATGAATTTCATCTTCAAATTCCATGCCAATCTTGAGATATAAAATTAAGAAGGTGAGGGTAAATAGTAACTTTCAAGAAACTAATTTTGTTTTTCTTGATTTCTTGGATGATCTAAGCTTGGTTGAGGTTATTAAAGGGCTATACAAGGCTTATTAAGTTGTTATACACATCAAGGAAGGTATACCACTTGAAACCCTAGATCTATTTTGAGTTTATGGATGATTTTTAGATTAGTTAGGATTATGGTGTTATAATAAGCATGATCATGTGGTTGATTTTGTTGATTTAAGAGATATGATGTTTATGATGGTGTAGTAAGATGTTCTTGGACTTATAAGATGAATATTGTGTGTATAAGATTGATGGTATGCCCGGTGTGGCTTGGTTTTGTTGTAATTAATTTGGAAACGTTTGATTTATAGCCGTCGTAATGCCGAAATTTCGTTAACCATTAAAATTCATTCTTAACAATTGGTATAATTTCCTGATCTTGATGAATAGTTGACCCACCCTTATAGATCTCGAGTCATAGATCGTTTTGGCATGAGAATCGAAGCAAACGGACTTACGGTTTGGGAATTATGGCCGATTTACTAAAAGTGGTTCTAAACCGTAAATACAAATTCGTAATTGAAATTGAACCCCCTTAACTCGAGTAATTCAGTGACGAATCTTGGTAATTAAATATTAGAGATCATAAGGAAGGTGTGAGAGAAAACCTCATGTCAAACGGATTATTTTTCAATTTTATAAAAATATTCTAATCAGGGTTAAGTACGAATGAACCCCTAAAAAGAACGAGTGGTTATAACTTTGGAAAATACTTAGATAACGATCGATAAATCTCGAGGTATAATCTTTCGACCTTAGAACTTATATGGCTTAAATACCTACCAAGTGTAAGTGTAATGACATACCTTAACAGCGAACCAATGTCGGGTCATAACGTGTTAATAAGAGTTACGCCAGAGAGTGTATAACGGGATAACTTGAAAACGTGTTTCGACTTAAGTTAAATATATACTTAGCCTTTTAAAAAGTGTTAAGTGCTTAATCTCGAATGCTTTGATTGTTTATAGATCATCGAGCAGACCCAGGACATGCTACCCCTACCCGACTACCAGGCAAGTTTCCAATACTTTGGAACTGTTGTGATAATATATATATATATATCTGTTGTTTTCTGATACATATGCCATAGCATGCATGCCTACTTTCAAGTCTATTGCAATACTTGTTCCCTGATTGATGTTGGCTTATAAGTTAGATACAAGATATACTAATTATAAGTCGGATATTGCTAAGACCCTTAGTGCAGGGCATATGATCTCATTCTTTTAATGAAGATCGGGAGTCTGTATTTTGTAATATAGAGATAGTCATGGAAACCCGGAGGGATTCCAGTGACAGATTATTTGAGGGATGTTATTTTTTAACATTATTTATATTTCCATAAGTATTAAGTACTTGGAAATTATTCGAGGAATGTTATTTTAATACTCATTCGAGATTATTTATTTAATGAATATTATTTTGAATATTCATTTGAGGCTATTGATTTAGATGAATATTATTTTGGAATATTCATTCGAGTTTATTTATTTAATGAATATTATTTCGAATATTCATTTGAGTTTAATTGTTTATTTTATATTATTTTCGAATATTCATTTGAACTTATTTACTTAATGAATATTATCTTGGATATTCATTTAAGGTTTTAATTATTCTCTTTGATATTACTTTGAATATTTATTCGAGGAATTATTTATTTAATGAATATTTTATATATACTTATTCGAGGGTTAATCATGAGCAATATTTATATTAAGAATATTCTTGAACTATTTCTAGTTTAACAAATATTCTTTGAATATTTATTTAATTCTTTTAACTAGTTCTAAAATGAGACATTTTATTCAAAAATTTCCTTGATATTCAAATACTAGGCAAATTATCTCTGAGTCGTATTATTATTATTTTTATCAAGGAAGGTTCTCAAAACTCTATTCTTCATTCGAATCTATCTTCTAAAATATAAGGGAACCTTGTTTGAGAGATGTTATTTCTTTGACTGCCCGGTAATATACTTGTTAAACTACCTTTTCACTCACATCTTGATTCTTTTCAAACATCGATATAAGTCTTTTTGGTTACCTCCTCAACACTCGAGGGATAAAACTGATGGAACAAGTTTATATCCATTAACAAGCATCAGCTTGGGAAATATTGGTGAATTTTCCTTTCTAATTAGATACGAATACTTTGTGGAGTCCTATCAACAAGTAGTACACTTGGGGAAAGGAGGACGAAATTTACGTTTCAGAGTCATGGATTTATTCGAACTAGGAGTCGTGTGTAAGAGGCCGAGTCACGCGGTCCATCACAAGGCCCAACCGTTGGCCAGGGAGTTACTATTAAGGGCGGTAGATAAGTAAATCCGTCAGTTCTTCCTTCTACCGGTAGTAAACTATATTGGGCTGTACCATCTTCGATTGATCATCGCAGAGTGGGACAGCTGGCGCGTGATAACTCCAGTATTAGTTCATCTCCCAAATTAGGAATTTCCTGCAACACGTATCGAAGAGACTTCTTTCAGGTCGACGGCCATCCCCCGCAACACGTATCGAAGAGACTTCTTTCAGGTTGGCAGGAGTTTGGAAAAATGTTCAAAACTGGGATTGCAATATTTTGCTGCAATTCCCTTCTTTTATGACATATGGTGATGTCTTGCTTTTACCTTGCACAACAGATATTTCTACAGAATATATATTTTGAGTTACCTTGTAACTTCATCCTTTACCTTATACTGGTACTATGTTCGATAATGCATGGCATATGGTTTCAAAGATATTTCAGAACTGTTATATATTATTATTCAGTTACATATTATTTTTGGTGGGCTATTGCTCACCCTTGCTTGATTTATTATATCACAACAACAGCTAGATCTAATGGCCATCACAAGACGCACTCAGTGCAAGCAGGGACAACAGTCAGAGGGTTGCCCACTGATGTCATGGTCGGCATTGCTGAGGTATGAGCAACCAGTAGGCTAGACTGTCAGCTTTTGATTCATCAGAATTATTATATGTATGACCTATGTAAATGGATGGCAAAGAGTATGTAACAGTTAAATTGTAATTCCTTTGGGTTGTAAGAACTCAAAACTTGTGATTAATAATATTTGTCGGTTACTCTGATTTAATCTCTGGGACTATAACTGGTGTGTTTTCTGTTGTTGTTTTGGGTCACAAGGTTGTAATTTAATTTACGTTGGTTTTGTGGATGGAAATTGAGTCCGTAACGACCGGATCCCCGACCCCGGATCTGGGGCTGTTACAATGAGAATGCTAATAACCGGAATGTGGTACCCAATGGTCTAAATGGTATGATGGTGTTGGATGATAAAGATAGTGCCATTCAACAGTATGGGAAACCTCGTGTTGGTGAGTTAAACTCAAGGATTGTCAACCCTGATATTAAAGCAACACAATTTGATCTGAAGCCAGTCGTGTCCCAAATGTTGCAGACTATAGGTCAATTCAGTGGGATGTCTAATGAGGAACCTCATCTTCACCTTCGTTTGTTTGTTGAGGTTGTGATTCTTTCAAAATTTCTGGAGTCACAAATGATGCTTTGAGATTGAAGTTGTTCCCATATTCTGTGAGAGACATGGCTAGAGATTGGTTGAATTCATTGCCACCAGGTTTTGTGGCTAATTGGAATGATTTGGCAGAAAAATTTCTTATGAAGTATTTTCCTCCCACCAAGAATACAAAGCTTCGTAATGAGATTAATTCTTTTCAATAGTTGGACGATGAATCTTTATATGAGGCATTGGAGAGATTCAAGGCATTACTGAGAAAATGCCCACATCATGGTCTTCTTCATTACATTCAGATGGAGACATTCTATAATGGCCTCAATACTCATACAAAGTTGGTGGTAGATGCATCTGTAAATGGAGCTCTTTTGGCAAAATCTTATAATCAGGTATATGAGATTCTTTAGACAATTGCAACAAATAATCATCAGTGGATAACTAATAGGGCTCAAGCTGGGAAAAAAGTAGCTGGAATTTATGAGGTTGATGCAGTAACTTCAATTAGAGCTCAAATGTCATCCATTGAGAATATGCCCAAGAACTTGATGACGGAAGGTAATCAATCTATAGGGCAATCGGTGGATCCACAGGTTAATCAAATCAAGAATGTTTCATGTGTGTATTGTGGTGAAGATCATACTTATGATAGTTGTCCTTTAAATCCTGAATCTATCTATTATGTGGGAAATCAAAATAAGGGTGGCCCTTATTCAAACACCTACAATCAATCATGGAGGCAACATCCTAACTTTTCTTGGAACAATCAAGGGGCTACTTCTGGAACTTCATCAAATACCTTTAGGCCGAATTATCCGCCTGGATTTTCTCAACAAGCTAAACAACAATTGCCTCAACAAGCATCTCAATCCAGTTCTCTTGAAAATGTGCTTAAAGCACACATAGCAAGTAATGATGCTCTCATCCAAAGTCAAGCAGCATAATTGAGAAACGAGGAGAATCAAGTTGGGCAACTAGCCAATGAGCTGAGAAATCGATCACATGGCACTCTCCCTAGCGACACTGAAAAGCCTAGGGATGTTAGGAATGAGCACTACAAAGCCATGACATTGAAGAGCGGGAAAGTCTTGGAGAATGCTAAGTCTAAGTCCAAAGAAGAGGATTCCTTGTGGTTTATAAAATACTGATCTATTCCTAATGTCAGACTTAGGAACTACAGTAGCCTTCTTTTTACTTCTCCTGCAATCAATAGCGAGATGATTAGAGTTACCACAGTTGAAACACACTTCCCTTGGTGCATTTGGAATATACTTATAATTATTCTCTTTGTTTATTCCAATTTTACCATTCCTGTTCCTCTTAGCAGTAATAGTTTTCTCTCTATCTGTCACTTCACAGATTCTGTCTCTCAGTTATTTCTTAGACAAAAGACCTACATTTTTGTTTTTGACAGTTTTAGACTCAGAATTTGGTGTAGAGGTAGATCCCTTTTCTGAAGTAGATTTGGGATTTTCTGGATACACATAATTAACAGGTTTTAATTTAGTTTTTGTTATGTCTGTAACATATCTATAGGTTTTTGGATTTGTTGACTCATTCACAACAACTCTTCCTGGTTCTGTTGTTTCAGCAGTAACAACTTTACCTTTATTCTTTTTCTTGTCCTCTGGTTTATAACCTAGACACTCTTTCCAGTTCTTATCTGTGATAATATCAGGTGTTTTCTTTCTAGAGTGTGTCCAGGTTCTGAGTTTCTTGTTAGCATCATTAATTTCCTTTTCAAGTGCTGTACATTTAAACTCCATTTCTAACTTCATGTGCTTAGCCTTATCACATTCATTTTGTACTTCTTGCATAGAGAGTAACTCAGCTTCTAGATGATCATTTCTTTTAGACAATTCTGACATCTCGGATATTATTCTAGCATTTTCAAGAGATTGACTTCTAAAGCTAATATGCAAAGACTTTAAGAAAGATCTTAACTTAGAAACATTTTCAGTATCAAAATCAAGCACAGTTTCAGGTACCTTATTTTCAGGAGCAACAATCACAGCCACATTTGCCATTAATGCATATTTCACCTTTTCCTCTTCAGATTCTGAGGAAGAGTCCATCTAATCCTTGCTTGATGAGATAAGAGCTTTGGTCTTAGCCTTTTTGCATTCAGTTGCAAAGTGATCCATTCCATCACAGTTGTAGCATTTGACTTTTGACTTGTCAAACTTGCTGCCTTTGCATTCATTCTTCTTGTACCTGTTCATGTCAGTATTGAAAGGTTTCTTCTGAAAGTTGCCTTGTCTTCTAGCCTTTCTGAACTTCATCTTCTTGAAGCCTTTGACTATCATAGCAACCATTTCCATCATGTCAGAATCAGTCGAGTCATCATCAGTATCAGTATCAGGATTGACATCAGGATCTGATGATGAGTCTTCAGTATTGGACTTAGCTACTCTACTTCTCCTCCTTGAAACCTCCACAACTTTTCCTTTTGATTTTGATTCAACATTTAAAGCAACAGCCTTTGCTTTGTTGGTTTTCATATTCTTCCTTTGTTGAACCTCAAGATCATGGGTTCTTAGCATCCCATAGACTTCATCAAGAGACACAACATTAAGATCATACTAATGCCTAATGATAGAGGTTTGAGTATCCCACTCCTCAGGAAAAGCTCTAAGAAACTTGGTGTTCGAGTCCTCTGGTTCATACTCTTTACCCACCAGAGATAGATTATTCAATAATGTTAGAAATCTATCATACAGATCAGTGAGGATCTCATCAGATTTTGCATCAGACTGTTCATACTCTTGAATCAACAGAGCCCTTCTGTTCCTTTTGATAGATTCAGTGCCCTAGCATTGAGTTTCCAAAGTTTCCCAGATCTCCTTAGCAGTTTTACATGCTATCACTCTGTTTGACATGACAGCATCAAGGCTATTATGGATAATATTCTTCACCTTTGCATCTCTGAGTACTTCAGCCTTTTCCTCAAGAGTCCATTCAGCCTTTGTCTTTTGAACATAGTGCTCAGGTATAGTATCTGTTCTAGCAACCAGTCTCTTAGGGATATATGGACCTTCATATATTCGATCGAGATAGTTAGGATCAGTTGCCTCCAGATACATCAACATCTTTACCCTCCATGTGGGGTATTCAGCCTTTTTGAGAACAGGGATTTCAATACTTTCATACTTGCTTGTCGACATCTTAAGATCGTTTCTGATTGTAATTAATCAGTTTGCTCTGATACCAATTGTTACCCAGTAAAGAATAATTGTAGAAGGGGGTTGAATACAATTGTATAAGATTTTCGAATTAAAATAGAAATGATAACACAAGTATGAATAAATAACAGCTTTATTAACTCTGATATAAAACTATTACAAACTCTCTCAAGAAATTCTTGTGTTCTTGAGAGCTGCTAAGTTACAACAAGATAACTCGTATAAGCGATTACATAAATGTAAAACCTAAAATGTGTTTATATACATCACACAGCTACCCTATCAATTACAAGATATACTAAATCAATTACATATGACTCTTAATACATATCTTGAATGATAGCTGCGTTCCTATAAACCAGGAATCGACATGTCAATCTCCCTTGATCTCTGGACTGATGTATATCTTTATGTAATCATGATCAACTTCTAATCCTGATAACAACCTAATACTGACATCGTAATACTGATGACGTCAGCATCAGTATCTGATCAGTAGTCCAGATCCCGACCATCACTTGAATCAATATCTAACAACTTTGATCATATTCTGTTAATTTCAGCTTGCATTGTTAGTAATTAACTAATTATGCTAAAATCCAGGGTGCTAGCCTCTTGTCTTACATGCATTTATACACACACACACCAAATCAACAAATATCTAAACACAAACACACACACACTGACACAAAGGAAGATACGTATATATGCTTTTATTAGTATATTGATTGGGTTAATTTCAGTATTAATTTCAGAGTTACTATTAGTTGTTGATATACTTGTGATTGTTTGAATAAGTTTTAGTTTGGTTTACTTCCAGTGAAGTGCTCGCGTGCATATTTTCGAGACAAGATGTTATCATCTGATGTATGTTTTATCAACTGGGTGCGTTATTATTGGATCTATCAACACTAGATTGTACAAAATTGAGAAAGGATAGGAGGTTATGTAAGGAAATTGAGATATAGTATAAATATGTAAAAGAAAAATCATGTATGTCATAATCATACTCTTGCTAAGGTTTGTCTCTCATTATGTTTGAACTATCCAACTTTCCCACCCCAAAATGCCGCTGGAATAATTGTGATCTGTCTTTCTTATGTTTGTATATTCACTAGCAAGTTTCACTATTTGTAATTGTGACCTGTCACACACAGTAGCATTTTAATGGAATTATAAATTTCATTTTATAATCTGGTTCGGTATTTTGCACCAAACAACACGAATTAAGCTGTTATGACTGCCAAATTAAGTTAAGCCTTCCAAATAGTTGATTCTTTCGGACTTTGTAAATCCCTCTATGCAACTTTATATTAGTGGCAATTAGGTTCTGTTTTGATGATCATTTTAGTTAAAAATGCTTTTGGTTGAAAGTTTGTCAGTTATGAATCTTCGGATGAGTTCATGCCTTGTTATTACTTTTTATATGATATCCGTTGGCAACAAAGCTAATCTAGTCAGCAACAAAGCTGATCTACATGAACAGCGAGAAATACAAGTTTAAGTGAGATGGTCTAATACATTCAGCATTACATTTCATCTCCTTGATACTACATGCTTATTCTATTCTTGATACGTGATCTTTTTTCTGAAGGAGGGCATCGACTATGCAGAGAAAAATGGGATGTTCTTATTGAGACCTTAGCAAAAACGGCTGATAACATAATGAGAAAGCATAATATTGTAAGCACCTTATATATTTATTTCTATTAGGCTGTTCCAATGTACCTTCTAACTTATTATGGCATTTCACAGACATCAAAGCAACAGTTCCACTACCTCGGCTGTGGTATCTGCAGGTATCACTACACCATAAAAGTGTATTTAGGTCCACCATTATGAAACAGGGCACTTAATATCAAAACTTTATGAAGTTTGTATCAAATTCAAAACCTTTCTGTCTGTTCTGTTAGAAACAATTTGTTGGCATATATGTTTTGGTTTCAGGCAGCTCGCGATAGGGAAAAATGTAGCACCGGTATTTGAGATATATGTCACATCTGGTTTACAGGGTGAATACAAAGAACATGTACTGATTTTCCTATGAAAAATTTTTCATGATTTTCCTTTCTCTTTTATAATTTTTCTGATGGGACATGCAGCTAGAGCACATATTGCTGCTTGTGTTCTCGTGGACCAGGCAATTGCTTGTTGGGAACGACGATGAACTTCTTTAGACAAAGCAAACTTGTTCTGGGCTGATGCAGAATTCAACGGCGCCACAATAGAGGTTGCAGACAAGCTTTTAGTTTATAACATTATCAAAAACTAGTATTAAAACATGTTAACTAGTTCGTTGAATATTGTGTTTGGTGGTACTTTCCTAGTTGGTTGATGATTGTAGTTAATTTTGATTGTTGGTTGTGATTGTAGTGAAGATGGATTATGTAGTATGGATTATTATGATTGTACTTTCCTAATTGGTTGTGGTTATTTGGTTATCTAGGGAATGCATATTTTTCATATTTATGATTTTTTGTTGGAAATAAGAAAGTGTTGCCATTGATGCTATAAAGTGTTGGCAAAAAGGAAAATTAATGTGAAGAAATGTTGCTAGAAAATGTTGCTATAGGCAAAAATTTGTGTTGGCATTAAAGTGGACCCTATCGGTGGGACCCACTATTTTTAAAAAAAATGTTTAACAGAAAGGCAACATAATATTAGGTTGCTAAAGACTAATAATAATGTTGCTATAACAAGTCTATGCCAACATTAAAACTGATGTTGCCAGAGAGAATAAGAATGTTGCCATTGATCCTAAAGGCAACGGAAAAAATAGCAACATCAGCAAAATATTGCCTTTGGGGTTTTTTGGGCCTACAACAACATATTTTGGGCCTACAACAACACTTTTTGGGCGTTGTCGTAGGCCTTTTATGGTGTAGCTAAAATGAAAATATGTGAAGTGCAGTCACTGGAATGGAATGGATTAAAAGGAAAATAAAAAGTAAATCAAAGTGATCAACCACTTTGATGCTTTTTGATAAAAAGCATCGAACTAAATAGTGTCACTAGTACAGAAATGACCTATAGCGTCGGTTGTTTGCATTAACCGACGCTATAGGCATCGGTTGTACATATAGCGTCGGTTGTTTTCATTATCTGATGTTTAATCCATTTCGATGGATTTAGAAAAAAGCATCGGAAGAATCTTCTTTAACCACTTTGATGGTTTTTCCATAATTGGTTAAATCATTTATTTGATTTTGCTTTAACTAAGAAACGATTTTCTGTTTATTCCTTTCGATGCTTTTTGTTAAAAAAACATCGAATAGAATAAAAATCAGTTTCTTGTTTTTCTCTTTGATATTTTTCTTAAATGTTAAAGCAGTAGAGACTTTAGTCAAGGTTGATAGTCTATCGAATTAGCTTCGATGGATTTCAAAGTCTACAAATATCAAGACAGAAGATATTATCTTCTAAGTTGTGAAAAATAGCATAAGATAGACAAGAACACATACAGAGAGTTTGAGAGAACGAAGAGAATTTTCTTTGAAGATTTTATTTGATTGAATCTTCATTAGTGAACAAAATTCGTTGAAGTGAATGGATAAACTATCCAGACTACTCGTAGCAACTAATCTACGGATTAGAATTCGTAGCAATACCTTCGGGTTCATATTTTTACTAAAAAGATATATTCGTAGAACTTGTGTTTGTTATTAGTTGATTGATTTGAACTAATCATATTATTATCCGCAAAGAAATTGAAAAATTAAAAGTATCGTATTCAACCCCCCTTCTACGATACTTTGGACCTAACAAACACATATGGTCAGAAGCTCCGTTATAAATTATCCTAGATTTATCATTAACACTAGATAATAGACAGAAAGTACCTACAATCAGTGCATTACTCTTGTGGTTTCTCCAACAGAAAAATTATAATCCTTTTTGTGATTAGAATGCGTATGCATTAATTTCTTGTATTGTTCCACAGTAAGTTTCGTTGAATTAAGGCTTTGTTCAGAAATGCTTGCATTCTCAATATTTTCTTCACCTACAGCATATGCAGCATACTTTTTCTGTTGACCAACTCTAAAACCCGGTGGATACTCGTGAATCTTAAAGCACCTTTCAATACTATGACCAGATATTTGACAATGATCACAAAAGTAGTTAGGTTTCCTCTGGCTGGTGTAATTATTATTTAAGTTTGAACCATTGGCCTGAGACTGATATGACCTTGACTGATTATTGGGAGGCTTGAAACTCTGAGTGGAAGGCTTAGAATCTAATCTTCTTCTTTCAGATGCAAAAGCTGTAGACTCAGTATTAGGAGAAGTAAGATGAATTATCTCTCTGTGTCTTTGTTCCTGTAGCAACATTCGATAAGCATGTGGAAGTGATGGCATTGTGTCCATCAACAGTATGTGCGAACGAATAATAGTATAGGTGTAAGTCAGCTTCATCAAAAAAATCATCAACCTTTGGTCTTGATGAATCTTGAGAAATTTTTGTCTAAAATTACAAGTATAGTTTGAGCATTCACATGTTGGTAATGGCTTCAGATTATCAATTCCATCCCATAATTTCTTCAGCTGTGTGTAATACTCGGTAATTGGAAAAGAATCCTGTGAAATTTGTGTAATATTTGTGCTGATGATTCCTGACCAAACCTTTTTTTATAATTCTAACCAAATCTCTCTTGCAGTATCAACATTCAAAATACTTGTAGCAAATTGTGGCTCTAGTGCAGTGATAATCCAACCAATGATCACACTATTACATCTATTCCAGGACTAATAAGTAGTTGTAGTAGATTCAGGTTTAGCTGGGTTCCATCAATAAATGACATTTTATTTTTAGCTATTAGACCAATCACCATGGAACGTTTCCAATTTGAGAAACCAGATCCATTAAAAGGTACTGAAACTAATTTCATTCTAGTGTTATCGGACGGATGGATGTAGTATATACTACTAAGATCTTGTTTCAACTCCATTACATATACCGAATATATCACAATTGTCACTAATTTCAAGATTTGATTCACAGATTTACGTGTTTAGAAAAGATCAATGAAATTATCTCAAATATGTCAACAATTTGGGGATTTGTGTGAATTTGGAGATTTAGATCAATAATTAATCGGAAATTCAACAAAATCGCAAAAGATTTCAACGAGGAGTTGTAATTTGCAGAAGGAGAGAAACAACATCGAAGAAGACAATCGAGAAATAGTTCAATTCCATAGTCTAATGAACAATATAGAGATACAATATATGTATGTATAGATCAAGAAAAATGCACAGAAGACACAAAGATTTTGAGAAAATCTTACTGATAGATGTTTAATCGAAAATAATAAAGAAGATATAGAATTAATTGTGAAGAAATCACCTAATTATTGCAGAAAATATGAACACGATCAATTGTATACTTCATCGCTTGATTTAGCTCACTCTGATACCATGTTATCATATGAAAAATAAACTGACTTGTATTGATTATCAAGAACTATTGTATCTTTATAGAAAGCAACAACTAATCTCCATTGAAGGAGCTGTCAAGGACAGACGTAACAACCTACCTAACTAACTAACTGAGAACTAGAGGAAATGAATTAACTAGCTACTAATCTTCTATCACAGAATACTACTTAAACTAATATTACGACTAATCTGTAAAGTCCAAACTGCCCTCAGTCATGACAACCATAACTCTCAATTTAGTGACTCAACATTGCGTTGAATTTGTTTTCTAGAGCTAGAGCTAGATAGTTTTATATATATATATATATATATATATATATATATATATATATATATTGCGATGGTTTGGTCATATTTGGAGGAGATGGATATCCGTTCCAGTTCGGAGGGTGGCCAAGAACGACTCGAGATAAGTTAATTACGTTAAATTTACGAGCCTTAAACCTTCAGGACGACTTGACATCATATAAGAGTTTTGAAGGCGTAAGATTATGGTTGTATAATAATTTATTTGATTGATATATTTCATATTTTGCGGGTAAGTCAAATTTATTAGATCTAATCATATTCATATAAAACATTTATTCATAAGTGTAGCATACAAAATTCTTGAAATTTCTTTTGTCAATTTTGTACAATTTGTTGGGCTTTAACTTGGTGTTTGGGCTATAGTTATTGATCCAAACTAGTTTATTTAGTAATTGATGTTTAGTCCAGTAGGTTAGTTAACGTTATGTTATTTACTTTGAATAAGTCAGCAAGAGTTATAGTCGTGGTTTTAGTCGTGCAAGTAGTTGCTTTATTTTAGGAGTTCAGTTCCTGGTTTGATGCCACAACGTGTGTGTGTGCACAACCTCTCTATTTATGTTCGTTGCTTTCATATGAATAAACAACAAGTTCCTATAACTCTATCTTTCTTTTCTCTCTGCACAAACACATACACATAGTTAAGTTATATATTGTACATGTGGTATCAGAGCTAACCAGGTTCAAGGTTAGTATATGCCAAAGTATCAACCAAAAGACAAGAAAGAAGCTATGGAGACGTCCAAGGCGAAAGAAGGAGGTCCTGTTGGTTTGAGCTACCCAATGCTAACGAAAAGCAATTACACAGCGTGGTCCTTTAAAATGAAGGTGTTTATGAAGGCTCAAGGAGTTTGGGGAGCCATCGAGCAGTCGGATCCCAAAGCAATCGTTGACGATAAGACGATTCAAGTAGCCCTTGCTGCCATATATCAAGGAGTTCCTGAAGAGGTGTTATTGGTCATTGCTGACAAGGAAACTGCTAAAGAGGCATGGGAGTCAATCAAAAAAATGTGTATGGGTGTAGAGAAAGTAAAAGAAGCAAAGGTGTAAACGTTAAAAGGAGAATTTGAGTCCTTGACCATGAAGGAAACAGACGGTATTGACGAGTTCTGTATGAAGTTAAGTGGGATTGTGACGAATATTCGCGTACTTGGCGAAGTTATGGAAGAATCAACTGTGGTGAGAAAGATCCTGCGTGCAATCCCGGACAAGTACGTTCAGCTAGCTTCAAATATAGAACAATTTGGAGATATCAAGACGATGACAGTGGAAGAAGTAGTGGGTCGCTTAAAGGCTCATGAAGAGAGAACTAAAGGGAAGTCTGAGAGTTTTGGTGATCACCTGCTGCTTGCCCAAGGAGAGTGGTCTAAGAGATCCAACAAGAATGGTGGTACAAGTTCTGGTGGTCAACGAGGTCGAGGCAATGGTAATTATCGAGGAAGAGGCAGAGGCTTCTCTCGAGGTGGCAATTCTGGAAGAGGATATCAGAATCGTGGAGAAGATAAGTCAAGAGGACACACACCAAACAGAGACACAAGGGATAACAAAGATAAGAGTCACATTAAGTGTTTCAATTGTAACACTTACGGGCATTTCGCTGCAGAATGTAGGAAGCCATCACGTCGAGATAAAGATCGTGACAAAAGTCAGAAACAGGAGGCAAATTTGACGTTAACGAGTCAGGACGATGAGCCAACTTTATTGTTCACGGAGTGCAAGGAAAAGGAAGGTGATGTTGTTCTTCTAAGCGAAGAAAGTCTAAATCCAAAATTGGTCTCAAGTGGACACACTAATGATTCAAATCTGTGCTATCTGGACAACGGTGCCAGTAACCACATGACAGGAAGAAAGACGAAATTCGCGACATTAGATGAAAGTGTGTCTGGAATGGTGAAATTTGGTGATGGTTCTAGTGTGAGCATTGAAGGAAAGGGCTCGATCGTGTTTCGCTGTAAGAATGGAGAAGAGGGATGCCTAAAAGATGTCTACTACATACCAATGTTGAAGAACAATATTATTAGCTTGGGACAAATTTCGGAGTCTGGGAATAAGGTTGTGCTACAAGGCAACTATCTCTGGGTAAATGATGAAAAGGGTGAGCTGTTAATGAAGGTCAAGCGATCACCAAACCGTTTGTATAAAATTCTCATTGATGAAGGATCACTATGTTTGTTGTCTAAAGTAGAAGAAACGAGTTGGCTCTGGCACTTAAGGCTTGGACATGTAAACTTCCAAGCCATGAGGATGTTATCTAACGAGGGAATGGCTAGGGGTGTACCAAAATTCGTACAACCTAAGGGCGTATGTGAAGGATGCTTGCTGTCAAAACAAACTCAGACGCCATTTCCGCAACAATCAAAGTTCTCTGCGAAAGAAAAGCTGGAGCTTGTTCATGCAGACCTGTGCGGTCCAATTTCGCCTCCCACTCCTGCAGGTAACCGCTATATTTTTCTCTTGGTTGACGATTACAGTAGAATGATGTGGGCATTTTTGTTAAGGAATAAAAGTGATGCTTTAGCTGCGTTTAAAAAATTTAAATTATTGGTTGAGAAAGAAGCAAAATGTTCTATAAAGACCCTGCTTACGGATCGTGGTGGTGAGTTTGTTTCACATGATTTTCAAAGCTTTTGTGATGATGCTGGAATTATAAGACACTTGACAGCACCATACTCTCCACAACAAAATGGCGTCGTGGAGAGGCGAAACAGAACTGTTGTTGCCATGACAAGGGGTCTACTCAAGGAGAAAAGGATGCCGTCTATTTATTGGGGAGAGGCGGTCAAACATTCAGTTTACCTGTTGAATCGATTGCCAACAAAAACGTTGAAGGGTGAGACACCGTATGAAGCCTGGAAGGGGTACAAACCTCAACTTGATCATGTAAAGATTTTTGGTTGTTTAGCGCACATGAAGGTGCCTAAGGTTCACACAGCAAAGCTCGACGACGGAAGCATATCAGTCATATATTTGGGTAAAGAACCCGGGAACAAAGCTCACAGACTTCATAATCCAGCCACTGGGAAGTTGCACGTGAGCAGGGACGTTATATTTGAGGAGGACAAGGAATGGAAATGGGAGTCACAGTCAGTGGAAGGTATGAGTAATGTAAATTCATTTTTTATTCTTAACACAAATGTTTTAGAGACACAGGAAAACGACAATGGTGGTGATGGGTGGTCGACACCAACTCATTCACACATATCTGACAGTGGTGATTCAAGTCCAACCAGTGAGACAAGTGATGGTAGTACTCCACCCAGAAACTTCAGACTTATCAGTGATATCTACGATACAACTGAGGAAGTCGAATTACCAGATGAGGAGATGTTGTTAGGAGTTGAAAAGCCTGCAAGCTTTAGTCAGGCGGAGAAAGAAATTGAATGAAGGAGAGCGATGGAAGCTGAGATAAGTGCAGTTGAAAGAAACAAGACGTGGGTACTGACTGACCTACCACCTGGGAGAAAAGCAATCAGCTTGAAGTGGGTGTTCAAGTTAAAGAAGAACACGAAAAATGAAGTTGTCAAGTACAAAGCAAGAATTGTAGCTAAAGGTTATGTGCAGCAACAAGGAGTTGATTTCGATGAAGTTTTCGCACATGTTACCAGATTGGAAACAGTGCGTCTGTTGCTGGCACTTGCTACAAAAAACAGTTGGGAAGTCCATCATATGGACGTCAAATCAGCCTTCTTAAACGGTGAATTGATGGAGGACGTGTACGTAAAGCAACCCGAAGGATTTGTTAAAAAGGGGCAGGAAAACAGAGTTTGAAAGTTACTGAAAGCACTATACGGCCTACGACAGGCTCCAAGAGCTTGGTACTCACGACTCAACAAGTGTTTGAAGGGCTTAGGATTTGAAAAATACCCTTACGACCAAGCTGTTTATACAAAGAGAGAAGGTGATGAAAATTTAATTGTAGGTGTCTACGTGGACGATCTCCTGGTGACTGGTTCTAGCGTCAACAATATCCTGAAGTTTAAAGCACAAATGAAGGGAGAGTTTGAAATGAGTGATCTAGGCAAACTGGCTTATTATCTTGGACTCGAAGTTGAGCAGAATAAGGAGTTCACTGAGTTGAAACAGAGTGCATATGCACGGAAGTTACTGGAAAAGGAAAACATGTTGGGATGCAACTCAGTAAGTTATCCAATGGAGCCACGAGTTCAGTTACACAAGGATGAGAATGGAAAGCGTGTTGATGCAACAAAGTACAGAAGTCTGATTGGGGGTCTAAGGTACATGGTTAATACGAGGCCAGACATAGCTTTTCCGGTTGGTGTTGTGAGTAGATACATGGAATCACCAACGTCGTTACACATGGGAGCTGTTAAACGTATATTACGTTATCTAAATGGAACATTGGATTACGGTTTGAGATACACAAAGGGAAAGGGAAACTACATACTGTCGGGGTTTTCTGATATTGACTTTGAAGGTGACAGAGAAGATCGAAAGAGCACAGGAGGGATGGCATTCTATTTGAATGAGAATTTAATCACTTGGATGTCCCAGAAGCAGAAGTGCGTAGCTCTCTCCTCCTGTGAGGCTGAGTTTATGGCTGCAAATGCAGCTGCGTGCCAAGGTGTTTGGCTTCGAAATCTGCTGAGGCAAATTACTGATTTTGGTGCAGGGCCTGTGACAATTTATGTGGATAACAAGTCGACGATTGATTTGTCAAAGAATCCTGTCTCACATGGCCGCAGTAAACATATAGACATAAGGTTCCATTTCATTCGAGATTGCATTGAACGAGGTGATATTCTGTTAAAGTATGTAAAGACTGGAGAACAAAAAGCTGATGTGTTGACAAAGCCTATGTTTACAAAGAAGTTCGAAGAGATGAGAGGATTACTGGGAGTCAGAGATTTGATGAAGCAAGTTTGAATCAAGGGAGAGATTGTTGGGCTTTAACTTGGTGTTTGGGCTATAGTTATTGATCCAAACTAGTTTATTTAGTAATTGATGTTTAGTCCAGTAGGTTAGTTAACGTTATGTTGTTTAGTTTGAATAAGTCAGCAAGAGTTATAGTCGTGGTTTTAGTCGTGCAAGTAGGTGCTTTATTTTAGGAGTTCAGTTCCAGGTTTGATGCCACAACGTGTGTGTGTGTGCACAGCCTCTCTATTTATGTTCGTTGCTTTCATATGAATAAACAAGTTCCCAGAACTCTATCTTTCTTTTCTCTCTGCACAAACACATACACATAGTTAAGTTATATATTGTACACAATTTGCATCATATTTGTTACATATTTTATGCCTATTATTCTAATGTAACTAATTATTATATGGTGAATATGTTGTGATCCTTTGAATTTTTTTGGGTAGAAGATTATTTGATTTTCACAATGTAAAGTTTTGTGAGAAAAATTATGTAAATACAATCTCGAAGATTATTGCTTCATAAAGTATGTAGTGTAGCTATATGATGGAATACAAATGACCTACAACAATCAATATTGTTAATGTATATTGTTTATAATTTGTAATACTATTCCATGTTGGATATGAGTGTACAATGTTGGATATAATACAGAGTGGATGGTAAATGTATTATACACTTTTCTTCGAATTTCTAGTTCGATTACAAACACTACGCCACAGATGGCCTATTGCAACCTTTTGGGCACTGTGTTACCTTCTTGGATGTTACCATAGCTATGAAATTTTTGAGCTATCGCAACCTTGTGATTGTGGTGTTACCAAAACCACAAAAGTATGTTACTTTAGTTATAAAAGGTGTTATAGTGGGCAACACCATGAGATGTGTTACCTTAGAGTATTCATGAACAAAAATTTTATTTTATTTAAAATTAATGATTTGATAATCACTTGATTTTAAAAATAATTAATTTTAATAAAATCGTTGAAGTTATCATTGTAAAACATAATATTCCTTCATTTAATTGAATTATTGATTTTTCATAAATATTAAATTTTGTTTATAAATTTAGAATAAAAAGATTTTAAAATAAAGTAATATCCAAAAATTATTAAATTTTGATTAAAATCATTTTAAATTTTAATAGAGAAAATAATAATTTGTACAAATTGAAAATTATTATAAAAAATGAAATTAATAGAATTAAGAATTATTAAAATCATTGAAGACGTTTCTATAGCGAGCAGGAATCCACCAAATAAATGAATTATTTATATTTGATAAATATTAGAATATGTTCAATAAATTTAAATTGAATATATATGAATAAAGTAATATATGAAAATTACTAATGATTTTAATTGAAGTATTAATATTTTATATAATAGCTCATGATTTTTGTATAAAGGTGGTTTTTTAATTGAAGTGTTCATATTTTATAAATATTAAAATATTTTTAATAACTTTAGAATAAAAAGATTTCTAAAATAAAATAATATTCAAAATTTATTAGATTTGGATTAAAATCATTGAAATTTTTTACAGAGAAAAAAAAATCGTATAAACTATGATTATTACAACTAATAAAATTAATATATTTAATAATTATAATTTAATATCAAGAAATCATAATAAATTTGTATTACATATATAAAAAAAGGAAAACATAGTGAATCATTGAGGAGGGCTGAGCGGCAAATAAAAAGAGAGCGGCAAAACAAAAATTTAGAATTGGGGAAAAAATAGAAATCTCTCACCTCTCTCATTTCTCTCGCCTCTTTCACCTCTCTCATTTCTTTCGCCTCTTTCACCTATGTCACCTCTCAGTCAACTAGGGTTAAAGGATTCAATTAGAGTTAATCAAAGCTTGGTTCCAAGATTCAAATAGGGTTCAAGCTTGGTTAAGCGAAGTATGGTTGAAAAATTCAATTAGGGTTCGAGAATTTGAGGTATAAATCTTTTTTTATATGTTTCGATTTGTGTATACTTTGTGTTGTATGCTTCAATTTGTGTATTTGTAGCTCTCTCTTTATATTTGTATTTACATATCTTTCAATTTATGTATCTGTATGTGTTTGACCTCTATCTCTCTCACTTCTCTCTGTTTGTAATTGTTGTCTATCCTGATAAAAAAATTAATCTGTTACAATAAAAAAAACTTATTTTTTGGAAGAGGCACGGTAGGCGGTGATATATGACTACTATATATTTGTTTGTATATAAATGTTACTATACTAAGTAGCATAGTCGATATTTGTCCTCTCTTTGTTGGGTAATCGAGTTTATGTTCCTACTAAATAAGGATGATGAGGAAGTTTAATCTTAACCAATGGTACTAATCTCAACTCCCAAACACAATACAAAAGAGGCTAAATGTGTCTTCTACTCAGCTTCTGTACCAATCTGCCCCATATCAAGCAGCAACCCTCTTTGTAACAGGCCCTGTACTGGATCAGTACCTCACAAAGCAAAGTGTTTTTGCTTTCAGTTATTCTCCTCTTGTCTTGGTAATGCATATCTTAATTACATGACCCTTTCACTGCTAGGAACATTATCGGAATCCAGGACATCAGGATTAAAGACAGAGACAGTAATACAACACTTCTGGGACATCAGGATAGACAACAATTGCAAATGTATAAGTCTATGTTCTTATACAAATCATGTCTGTTAAACAACAATTACTAGTGTTTTAGATTGTAACTGAAAATGCTACATGACTGATATACATCCAGGAAAATGTGATGTCTTAAAGCTACAATCTAGTCTTATGGATCATTGGAGGTCGCTCTTTCTCCATATCGAGGATATATATGGTCAGGAAAGCAGACAACTTGTAAGTTGGGCTCTAAAAACCTGACATGCTTCTCTTATTTTTCCATGAAAATGTTTTCTACATGTTTATCTCTATTACTGAAAATTTTGAAATGATTCACTAACTTATCAATCGTACTAATATCTTTATAAAGTTCATTTACTTTAGGTTGGAACTATGTTATGGTATCATTATTTTGATGCAGTTGGAGCTAGGAGGCCACAGGTAATTAATATATCTAAATTAGAAGTCGGAGCTTGGAGATGATTGTACTTTTTTTTCAAATGGTTTGTAGGTGAACTGGTTAGCATTCAGTCCTTTAATGAATGGGTGCTAGTGACGTGATCCACAGATAGCACTGTTAAGTTATTTGATCTTCGTAAACATCCAATGTTGTCAATACCCTTGACAGTCACAAGTAAGACAACTCCTTCCATGTTTTATGACTCCCTTACTTTGGATTATGTGTTCTTGAATGTTGGGGATTGTTAATTCGTAATCTTTGATTTTGAATTCAGGTTGATGTCGGGTTCTTTAGTCATGCGTGCGTTGAGTAAAGTTAATGTTATCTGATATCCGAGTTTACATTTTTGGTGTAGGTACAGCCTTGAGTTACAAACTTGAACAAGAAGAAAAATGTTTGGGTAAGTTATTGTCGCTCTTTGATGCAACGACTAAGAATTTTGTTTTAAAATATTAGATTTTTACTTGGTTATATATGTTTGTGGCTTTATAATCAAGTTAAATCACAGTTTTCCGACCACTGAAAGTCCCGGCCCTTCAAGTCTGGTAGATAGATGGAAGTTAAGTGGAAGTTGTGATTGCGGTTGCTGGGACATGGGGTGTCCCCTTGTTGTGTTTGGCAATTTAGATATTCAATGTACTAAAGATGTTTCCATTGTCACTACCAATAGCCTTGGAAGCTCTATGCATAGGTAAGCTTCTCTAACAGTGAGAATAGAGTATGTAAGCATAGCATTGTGTTCATGCATAAGCAAGAAGGACCGTTGACCAAACGTCAATTTTCCTGTTTCCCTATATGTTTCTGATAAATTGTATACCTTTTAGATGTCAATCCCAAGGGCTGGAGGCTGTTTGCAGACCTTTTAGAAAATGCTGCGTATGGATTAGAAATTCTCACTCCAGCATTTCCTCATTTGTTTGTTCCTATTGGTGCTGCTGCTGGAGCTGGACGATCTACAGCTGCCCTAATCCAGGTAAATACATTTATTTCTTGCCAAATTATGACGGCATATTAGTTCAATAAGCCTCTACAGACTTGATTTGTATTAGGCTCAAATTGTCAACTTAGGTCAGTAAATTGTGTGAAGATTCAGTTGCAAGTATATGGTTGATTAGCAATGCCATTGTGTTTGTTTTTCTCTTATATTTCTGTATTTAAGGTGGAGGCTCACACAAAATTCCTATCTTTCACATGTATGATGAGTTTATCGGACAGGGAGACTCATAAACGTGCATGTCTTTACTGTCCGGTGTTTCTTTGTAGTTCCGTTTATATTTTAACCTTTAATCTGGTCTCTTAGGGTCACTAATACGAGTTCTATGGTAGGAGCCCTCTACTGGATTCTATACCTTAGGTGACAACATCTTGTGGCTGGTGAGGAGATACAGGATCTTCACTGCCCTCGATTTAAATATCATATTTATTAGGATAGTTTTTGCCTCATTATAGGTTTACTATTATGTATATTTGTCACATTTACCTATTTGCCATCCAAATAGAGACTACGGGTGTTTAATTCATCTAGAATTCCATAATTTTTTATTTGTCTTTGGCATGCATATTTCTCTTTTGGCAAATTTTCCTTTGTGCGATATCCCCTTTATAGTTTTTCCTTCAATTAAAAAGAATAGAAAAAGTGATAACTTTATGCCCTGTATACTTCATCAGGGATTTGGACTTTGTTTATTGTGTTTACCAAGTATCCCGATGAAGTCAAATGTTTATTTTTCTGAAAAACTGTTACAATTAACCTTTTTGGACTCTGTCTTTCTCACTGTGATAAATGCACAAATAATAATGTTAATCTCTTGCAATTCTTTCCACTGTAAGCTGCTACAAGAAGCTGTTTCTGTGCAGGCTTTGCTGCTCAGAGGAATTTCGCAGAGGTAATATTTGTTTGTTTAAGTCTCCAGTTATGCATAAATGAAACTAAAGAGGCCACTAATGGCAGGTAATAGCGAAGGGTGAAGCTCAGGGTATGGTCAGCAAATTTGTTTGCACTGGACTTGGCATAGCAATTGCTAACTGCATACAATCTTCTACCGGTCTTGCTCTTGCTTCTTTTTGTGCTATAACTTGGATTCACATGTTCTGCAATCTAAAGTCATATCAATCCATTCAACTTAGAACTTTGAATCCATATGGACACCGGTTGTCTTTTGAAATTTACCATGTTATTAGCTCTAGTACTTGTTCGTTTTAAGTTTTGTTCATTAGCTAGTGTTGGTAGATATTTTTGGATGATTTGGTTGGTTTTGTACTAGATGATGTTATTGAAATGATGTTGGATGATGTTATTGAAATGAAATTAATTTGGTTCTTGATTTCTTTTACTTGAAAATGTAATATTTAAATGTCATAATTTTTTTTGTTATGAAAATTAGTTATAAATGATTTTAATTATGTAACACTCAATGTGTTACAATTAATAAAAGGGGGTGTTACAATAGATTGTGGACCCCACCTAGATGTGGGCCCCACAGTTGCCCTTGTGTAAAATTGTATCATCTATAGTAACACACAAACTATGTTGCTGTATAGTGTTTAAGATGTTGCTATAGAAATCTTTAGTAACCGCATTTGCCATGTTACCATAGGGTTGTTTTTGATGTTACCTTTGGTACCTATAGTTACTGCTGAGAATCTAACACGGCTGAAGTGTTACCATAGCCCTATTTTAGCCTATAGCAACTTTAAACAGGATCTATGGTAACATAGTTTTGGGGTTGCTATAAGCAATCTATGGCGTAGTGAAAGTTCGCCGTTAAATATGCTACCACTCATTTAAACATTACCTCATTATTTTGTAATAAATAACGAGTTAACACACATCAGTAATTTATGTTGTAGAAATTAGTGATTTCAAAAATACAAACTACTATTTTTTTTATAATAATTTTTGATTTCTTGATGTACATATATCATGTTTAAATTTGAGATTTGATTAGTTAATTAAAAGTGAAGGTTGTTTGTAGTTAATTGTTGGTACTGATCAAATTTGGAAATGAGAAGGATATGATTTGGAAGCTACAATTTGTGGTCGGAATCAGTGGTGTGGAAATGGTTGTAGCTGAGAATATAGTAATGTGATAGAAGGCTAGATTTTGTGATTGTAATAGATGCTATTGTGATGTTGGTGATTTGTATTGTTTGTGTATATGTAGAATGTGCATGTATATTTGTATTTACTACCTTATTTCTCATGCAAATATTTATTAATTTTTTGTTATTTAAATTACATCAATCATATTTAGGCAATAATGTATCATATAAACTAATTAAAATAGAATACAATAGTTTGTGATAATGACATTTTACCTTTATTCTTATCTTACAAACTAATATCATAAATGTTTAATTTTAGTATGTTATTGTCGATATTCGAATCTCAAAACTGAATTACAAATTATACCCTAATTTATCTATAATATTATAAGTATAGAAGTATAGGTGGTGTGTTGATGCGATTCGAACCTTTAACTAATATTAATTTTTTATTAGTATTTATGGAATTCAACATATTAAATTTGAATATGTTGTTGAAATCATGATTTTTGGTAGTACTCTTAATTAAATATCCCTTTTAATCTTATATATTATTATATAGGAGATATAGTTTTTTATGATATAGAATTTTTGATTTCACGTAAAACTCGAAAAATTTCTTGTTACTTTTATTTTATATATAGGATATAACATGAATAACAAGATACACAGATCACAAAATGAAATCAAATATCGTTGCGGTTATCAGTGTTATTACAGAAACAGTGATTGAAAGCTTCTGGATGGTAGGGTTGTTCCAGAATCCAACCAACTCTTGTCTTCAATCTAACCTCTTTGCAGTTGGTAAAATTTGTTTAGTTATAAGGAAACCATGGCCTTTTAATGCTATCACTGAATCTAATTACAAAGTAGCTATTAATTTGTATTCAAGTGAGGCCCTATCATCATGGAACTCTGTAGAACAGAAAGAATTATATCAGATTAATGATTTATTATTTTTATTTAAATCTCTCTTTTGTACCTCGTTATTACAATGTTGTTGTTCATTGTTGTTGCAATGTCGTTATACAAGATTTCTTAAACTTTTATCGTTTAACTGGATGTTTGATGGTTTTATTTTCTGTACTGTTCGGTTCGATTTGGTTATCCTCTATTATGGAGAGTGTTGGAGGTCCGTCATCTTAATGGACTGGACCGAAGAAGGCCCAAGGTTTACTCAGCCCACTCGCTCGCAACGGTCGTATAGTTGCATGATCCTAAGGACGTGGGACACGTTTCCCCAGTCACCCACTCTTCGGTAACCGACAGGAACAAAGAGAATAAGGTTAATTCAGGTTTGATTATTCATTCACTCACAATTACACACAAAACACAAACTCTCTACGTTCAGTATTACATTACAAAAACCAGTTAACTTATGCTCACACCGGAGGTGAATATGGGGGACAATCCCTCGCATTCTTCTCACTTGCAGGTCCGACAGAAGCAAGGCTAGGCAGATTTCTGGTTGTAACATTTGGTGCCATCTGTGGGAATGTAGAGATTCATTTTGTTGTGATTTACCAGAAGCTATGACGATAGAAGACACGCCCTTAACCGATAACATTACCGTGGCTGGAAACAGCCACACTACTCCTGTTATCCCGAGGACAACTCCTCCTATC
Source organism: Saposhnikovia divaricata (assembly GCA_036435485.1). Lineage (NCBI taxonomy): Eukaryota > Viridiplantae > Streptophyta > Magnoliopsida > Apiales > Apiaceae > Saposhnikovia > Saposhnikovia divaricata. The sequence continues at coordinate 135,072,639 of CM071595.1, forward strand.
GCCCCGAGGCTGCTGACTTTCGAAGAATAAGGGGACATACCATCTCCTGAAGAACAACAGATGCTTCTGAAATGGCGAGAGGAGGAGAAAGCCAAAGGGAAACGGAAGGAGGCGGAGAAAGAAGGGAAGAACAGGGATGCCCAAAAGATTGGCCAAGAAGGGAGAGGTTGATCGATTAAGGCTACAAGCCCTAAAACTCAAGAGAGAAGAGATCGAGTTACAAGAGAAGGCGCTCCACGAGGCCTTAGAGGCCGAAGACTCGGAGCCTGAAGATCAAAGGGAGAAGAGAGTCAGAGACGATGAAGATGAGTCATGGAACTCTGAATCGTACTCTAAAAGAACCCGGTCGAAGGTAGTATATTCCTCCGATCCAGAAGAAGAATACTGATGATAGAATTCGAAGGCTGGAAAAGGTTATGTTTGGAGAAAGAAAGATAAGCCATGAACCCGTGGTGACTGAAGATGTTGAGCAGTTTAATGGGAAGGGTGACCCCGAAGAACACTGTGAGAAGTACGAATCCCTCATGACTGGTATGGGGCACTGTGATGTGATGCTTTGTAAGATGATCAAGACCTACCTTAAAGGGCCAGCGTCAATGTGGTATCGGTCGCTAAGGCCCAGGTCGATTGGCTCTTATGAGCAAATTAGGAAGAAGTTCTTGACGCACTATTCTCACCTGTGGCGAAGAGAGAAAGACACGGAGGCCTTAATTCACTGCAAGCAAGGGCCGAACGAAGATCTTGGCGACTATTTGGTGAGGTTTAAGGAGGAGGCTGGAATGGTCAATAACCTGGATAGAGTGAATATAACAACCCGAATATTTTTGAATAAATTATTATTATTTATTATTATTATTTTGCGTTGACGATAGATTTGACGAGCGAAGAAATATTTGAATATTATTTTATTATATTTGGAATGTGATTTATTTAAATTTAGGGATGTGTTAAAAATTTTTGTGGATTTAATTAATGTGATTTAAATTGCTACGTGATTATGTGAATTTGTGTTTATGTGCTTTCGCGATGATTTGTGTATTTTTATTTGTATTTTGAGGATTTAAATATATTTAAATCATGCATTATTGATTTTCTAAAAAAAATTATAAACTCATCGAAGGGTTTATAAATCCTGAAATCTTATGAAATATTTCCTTTATATATTTAGTGAGTTTTAAAAATATAAGGTCATTTATTTTCGGACCTTAAATAGTTTAAAATGATTTTTGCCAGATACATGGTATTTTAAAGAATTAAATTCTATTCTAATTTTGCTTCAAAATTTTTATAAAATAATCGGAGTGAGTAAAAATCATGAAACAATCTATGTTATTATCTTTTTATATTTATGGCATTTCTAAAAATATGAGTTCAATTTATTTTGAGCATTAATTATTTTAAAATGATTTTTACAAGGCTTTTTGTTTTAAAAGTACAAATCTTGTAAAATTCATATTTAATTATTTATGGGTCCCAAAAATATTTTAAAAATACCTGGAGAAAGGTAATTTTGTGTTTTAAATATGTGTGCGAGAATTTTTATTTTTAAACCCATTGCATATTTTTATTTAGATTTTTGTATTTGTGTAGTAGCATTTTTATTTAAGTGAAGTAAATAGAATGGGGAGTACTAATATTGGGCCAAGCCCAATATAACTTAAAGCACACAGACAGTCAGAGAGATGGTCAGGAGGGGAATAAACGGAAGGGAAAAAAAAGAGAAGAAAGCAGGGGAAGGTTCGAGAAAGGGGGAAAAGAGAAGAAATAATTGGGGGTTTCTTCTTGCAATCTCAATTAGCTAATTATATACATATATATATATGTATATAAAGAGAGGGAGAGAGATAAAGAGAGAAAGAAAGAGAGGGAGAGATGGAGGGACAGAAAACGCAGGAGAGAAAAGGCTGGAGAGATTATTGAATATTGGGAGAGATGAAGAGATATTTCAGAGGGAGCATCACGGAAGATAGAAGAAGAGATTTACACGAAGAGATGTCGGAGAGATGTAGGCAGGTAGGAGTGAAAAATCGGTGAAGATGGAGAAAGAAAGAAGGAGAAAGAGAGAGAGAGACTGATTTTTCGGGCGAACGTATCCTTTATTATTTTAATTTTAATCTTCGTAATTAAATGTTCGTTTAGTTTAATTATGCGAGTAATTATTTCCTTTAATTATTTTAGAATATTAATTGTGAATGATATTTAAAGTTTATATGTTAATTTAGGAATTTTATGGATGTTAATTGTGTTTTAAGATTAAAATGCAAATTTACGCAGAATTGTTATATATATTTTGATTTAAATTTAGTAACTTGATGATTGTTAGAGTTATAATTTCAGAAATAGAAATTTGGGGATTTTGGCGAATATCGGGTTTTAAATGATTTTTTTTGTACTTGTTAAAGCTTGATTGGGTTATATGTATTGAATTGGAAAATTGTTGGAATGTTGAGATTGGATTAATATTGTATTGCTTGGGATTATTTGTTGAGGGGCTGTGACCCCGGGATAGTCCTATTTACGAATATTACATGCCAAATTTTTCTAAAAATTTCCTATATCTAAAATCTATTTAACTTATCTGAATTGTTATTAATTGAGTAATTAGATTATTGGCTTGCGTAATGATTTTAGCTATTTACATAGTATGTAAAAATGAGTTTAAAATTATAAATTGATTTACAGTTTTGAAAGATAGTTATTAATCGATTAATTATTTTAGTTATAGTTGGGAATTTGGTTATAGTAGAGTTATTATCTCAGGAATTTATAAATTTTAGCTATAACTTTGAGAAATGCGATGATTGATAGAATTGTGATTTCCGTAGTTTGACTCGTGGGATTTTTGACGAATATTTGTAGTTAATTAATTTCTAGAGTCGTAAATGGTTACAGGGTTTGTATACCCGTTTTATAATTATATGTTAATTTCTTACGTGTTTTAATCGAGTCAATGAGCTTAGTTGATTAAGTGATAATCGAGTTTGCTTATGTGATTAATACTAAAATGCCATCAGTATATGTATAATTTTCTTATGTGTTTATCTGCGAGGAGTTGAAATGAGATCACGAGTCTTAAATGTCAATATTTAAGTACTTGTGTAATTCTCTTCAACTAGTCCCTCGGGCTTACGAATATCAATAATTAATTGTCACGAGTATAATTAATATGCTTTAGTGACGTGATCACTGATGTAGCGTAAGTAATAGTTAATGCTGGGGGTTGTTTTCTAGGGCTTACGAATAGCAATGATTGGTCGTCACGTGTATCATTAAAATGCGTGAATGATATGGTCATTGTTATAGCGTAAGTAGTAGTTAATGCTAAATGTAAATGATTATGTGTATATTTGTTTACTGCATGTCGAGGCAGAATTTCTTATATTGTAGTATAGCTGCAAGTCAGGCCAGCATTATTTATTCTTTTATATTGTTTGGAATGTTGATTGGTTGAATTGGGAAAACAGGTGGTTAGTCCATATTACGAACGGGTCATGCCCGATTTTCGGTAGAATTATACGTTTAAGTGTTTATATATATATATATGGATGGTGTTTCAAGGATTTAAATGTTGTATACGCTTAACTACCAAACACGCGTGGACTCAATCGTGGAGAATCAAATTCATGGCAACTGCAAGTGCATTGGACAAAGAAGGATCAATCAATGATCGAATATCGTGGGACGGACGAAGGAAGGATATTCCTTGTCGCCGAGCGTACTTACTAGCTAGGACCTAAGGCAAGTTATTTAACCATACTCTTTTGTTCAGAGTATGCATGTTTTTAAAATATCTATGTTGGTTGCTGGTATATAATATTAGATTTTTCTTAAAAATGAAAAATCCGGTTTATTATACATGTTTCCCCAAGATTTTTATTCTATGTTAAAGGTTTTAATATTGATTGTTTTTATATATTGAAGTTTTGTAATCCTTATATCAAATGCTTTCCTGATCCCTTAAATATTTTTATTGTCGCTCATTAAAATGATTTGATTTATTAAAGATGAATATTTTTAAAAATTCCTTATACTGGGCTGATCTGTTATCAGTGAGTATAAAGGACTTAAAAATTGAAATGTTTTAATAAATTGATTATAGAGTGGATAAGTATGAGAGGCTAGGGGCGATTCCCCTAGCCCAGCACTTTTTATCAAGCGTAAGAGGCTAGGGTGGTCCTAGTCCAGCACTTTTATTTAGCGTAAGAGGCTAGGGTGGTCCTAGTCCAGCATTTTTATTTAGCGTAAGAGGCTAGGGTGGTCCTAGTCCAGCATTAAAGGCCAATGTGTTGCCTCAATGGGAACCCAATTTCAAGGGAATGGTGACTTTACGTGGCTGATCACCCGTATTGTCCGTAATGAGGAGATAATAAAAATCAACTTAAATGATTTAATTTCTTTATAAAAAGGTTTTGTGAAAAGTATTGTTTTAAGATGGTAGAGTTTTATAGAAAAGAATATTGTGGATATTAGAATTAGTTATTTTCTATATGATAAGATTTGAAAACTCAGTAAAATAATGAGATTAAGGGTAGATAGGAGTTTTTCCCAGTTATTCCCTCCGCAAGTAACATTGTACGTGAAAGTGGAGTAAGAATGCTTGGGGGGGATTTCTTGATATTCTTTTTCTCAAAGTTTTATTTGAGATAGTGATGTTTTGTAGTAAATAGAAAAGTGTTATGTGAGGATATAAAAGGGTGTGTTTATGTTAGGAAAAAAAGGGTATGAGTAAAGTATATATAATGTTATTTTATAAAAGTAGTTGAATATTTTCGCTCGTTGTGAATCAAATATTTTTGTTTACTGATTTTAAACTAATTCGAGATTTATATTGTCACTGAAGCACTTGTTGCACAGTGACAGTAGAATCGAGAATGAATCAAGATCTTCTTACTGTTCTCTTTTCACCATTGTCAGGCCGGTTTGGCAGCTAAGCATACGAGTGCTTAGCCGACAATAGTGAAATTGTGAATAGTGAGAATTTCTTGCAATTATTTGGATTTCTAAAAATATTGTTTCCTAGTAGCTGAAGCATCTGTTGCTCAGTGAACGAGGGTCTTTATCAAAAGTTAGTGAAAGCTTCTAAAGTGTAATTCCATAAATTATCCATTTATCAAGAAATTTTCATAATAAGTATTTTATAAATGATATTATCCATACATTGGATTTGAAAACTTCAAAATTTTTTTAATTAAGTGGTATACTCTATTATACTTGCTGAGCGTTTTTTTTCCGCTCATTCTTGCTTTTGTTTTAAATCTTATTTTTCAGAGATATAATAGTGAAGCAGTTGAATTAGTTAGCTCGAAGCAGGGCATCTCCATGGACGCAGTGTTGGCGCAGAGGAATATTGGAATAGTCTACTAGACATATAGTTAGAATGGTATGATTGTATATTATTTGTTGTAATAATTGTTGTTTTAGTTATTGTGGCTGTTGTATACCTTATATCGGGGTGATACAAATGGCATAGGTTATATAAAATGATTGTTGTAATTAGAGTTTTGAATTGTAATAAAAGAAGTTGTATTAATATTTTGGATTCTTGTTCCTAGTCTATAAACTGAAAAGATTCTTGGGTAAGTTTGGGGTCGGATGTAATGTTTTAGTTTTATCTATTTGCAGTGATTATTTATTATTAAGGTTTTCCGCGGTAGCGACCCATTTCCGTTGACCCCCGGATTTTGGGGCGTTACAGGTTGGTATCAGAGCTACAGGTTATAGAAACTAGAAACAAGAGAGAGCGTAGGATTATATATATATAGTTATGTGAGGGTGTCTAAACTCACATAGAGTTTGTTTGGGACTATCGGATATAGTGCCAATGGGTGGTGAGTCTTTAGAGACTACTATGAGTTATTATCGGGGTAGGGTATCGTGTATCTTAAGACGCTGAGAAGCGATTTTAAGATTAATCGATCGCGCGTTAGAAGAGCTAGCGGATAATGCATAGGTGGAGATCGGGATATTCTTTCTTTTTCATCTAGGATTTATTTGATTCTCTTTCAATTGAAAATTTTGTTAGAAGATATATTTCGTCTTCTAAGTTATAATTGTTTTAAAACTTTTGTGTTCACCCGAATGTTGGGTTTCGATTGTGTCAGAGGCTTTCATGATACCTATTTTTCAGGTTTTCCTGAGGCCCTGCCAAGTTTGTTTAAATCAAACTTCCGCCTTTATTTTTCTATTGGTGGATAAAAAAAAAATTATTCGTGGTACAGCACTGCTTGCTCGTTATGTGCTAGTATCCTTTTCCCCGTAAATCTTTCTTTCGGGATTAACACCTTTGGAATTTACTTAGTTTCATCCAAGGTGTGTGTTGGAAAAATCTCTTGTTGTAAGTTGATATTACTAGTTTAACTATAAATTTCTTTTCAAAATTCTTTACTCTGACTGAGTGGAACAACCCTATTATATAGGGGACACAAGGACTATCTGTCTGTGTGATAGAAGTCGGATGGGACGCCATCACTTGTGTGTTGTGCAATACAAGAAGGCTGATTACCTTTAGTATGTCTTATGTAAGACAAACAACATCGGTTCATAAGATCATATTGATCTCTCAGTTATTCTTTTCTAATCTTTAATGATTGCATAACAGCTTTTTACTCATGATCACATTGTGTGACATTCGGATTTGTAAGGACTCTATTTTGTTCCAAGATTCCATCATTTCAGTTGTTTTCAATTCTTTTCTTTGTGACATAACGAATGGCGATATGGTGTCGGTGTTCAGAATTGTTGCTCGGTAAACAGTTGATTAAAGAATAAATCGAGATTTTCCGATTGATAAGTTCCTCGATCGACATTGCACGTTGAAAGTGGAGTCTGAACAATTTGGGATTTCTTGAGATTCTTTACAATGTTTAATCCGAGACATTATGGATATGGAAGAGTTGAGATTGGGTGCGAATCGTTTTAGAACCATGTTCCTTCTTCTGTTGATTCCGAGGACGGAATCCTATTAAGGAGGGAAGACTATAACAACCCGAATATTTTTGAATAAATTATTATTATTTATTATTATTATTTTGCGTTGACGATAGATTTGACGAGCGAAGAAATATTCAAATATTATTTTATTATATTTGGAATGTGATTTATTTAAATTTAGGGATGTCTTTAAAATTTTTGTGGATTTAATTAATGTGATTTAAATTGCTACGTGATTATGTGAATTTTTGTTTATGTGCTTTCGTGATGATTTGTGTATTTTTATTTGTATTTTGAGGATTTAAATATATTTAAATCATGCATTATTGATTTTCTAAAAAAATTTATAAACTCATCGAAGGGTTTATAAATCATGAAATCTTATGAAATATTTCCTTTATATATTTAGTGAGTTTTAAAAATATAAGGTCATTTATTTTCGGACCTTAAATACTTTAAAATGATTTTTGCCAGATACATGGTATTTTAAAGAATTAAATTCTATTCTAATTTCGCTTCAAAATTTTTATAAAATAATCGGAGTGAGTAAAAATCATGAAACATTCTATGTTATTATCTTTTTATATTTATGGACTTTTTAAAAATATGAGTTGAATTTATTTTGAGCATTAATTATTTTAAAATGATTTTTACAAGGCTTTTTGTTTTAAAAGTACAAATCTTGTAAAATTCATATTTAATTATTTATGGGTCCCAAAAATATTTTAAAAATACCTGGAGAAAGGTAATTTTGTGTTTTAAATATGTATGCGAGAATTTTTATTTTTAAACCCATTGCATATTTTTATTTAGATTTTTGTATTTGTGTAGTAGCATTTTTATTTAAGTGAAGTAAATAGAATGGGGAGTACTAATATTGGGCCAAGCCCAATATAACTTAAAGCACACAGACAGTCAGAGAGATGGTCAGGAGGGGAATAAACGGAAGGGAAAAAAAAGAGAAGAAAGCAGGGGAAGGTTCGAGAAAGGGGGAAAAGAGAAGAAATAATTGGGGGTTTCTTCTTGCAATCTCAATTAGCTAATTATATACATATATATATATATATATATATATATATATATATATATATATATAATCGAGTGTGTGTGAGCTAGCTGGGGTGTGAAAGATGGAGGTTGTGCAGGGGGAACTCGCGATTGGTGTGTGTAGCGGAGGGAGGACGTGGTGCTATGTATGTGGGTGTATGTGATGTATGTTGTGGGTGTATGTATGTATAGGTGTGTGTTGTGTGTGCGATGGTATGTGTGTGGTGTGTGCGTGGGGAGGAGGCCACCACCGTGGTGGTGGTGTTGTGCGGTGGTGGTAGAGATTTCAGCAGGTAAAGAGAGAGGGAGAGAGATAGAGAGAGAAAGAAAGAGAGGGAGAGATGGAGGGACAGAAAACGCAGGAGAGAAAAGGCTGGAGAGATTATTGAATATTGGGAGAGATGAAGAGATATTTCAGAGGGAGCATCACGGAAGATAGAAGAAGAGATTTACATGAAGAGATGTCGGAGAGATGTAGGCAGGTAGGAGTGAAAAATCGGTGAAGATGGAGAAAGAAAGAAGGAGAAAGAGAGAGAGAGACTGATTTTTCGGGCGAACGTATCCTTTATTATTTTAATTTTAATCTTCGTAATTAAATGTTCGTTTAGTTTAATTATGCGAGTAATTATTTCCTTTAATTATTTTAGAATATTAATTGTGAATGATATTTAAAGTTTATATGTTAATTTAGGAATTTTATGGATGTTAATTGTGTTTTAAGATTAAAATGCAAATTTACGCAGAATTGTTATATATATTTTGATTTAAATTTAGTAACTTGATGATTGTTAGAGTTATAATTTCAGAAATAGAAATTTGGGGATTTTGGCGAATATCGGGTTTTAAATGATTTTTTTTGTACTTGTTAAAGCTTGATTGGGTTATATGTATTGAATTGGAAAATTGTTGGAATGTTGAGATTGGATTAATATTGTATTTCTTGGGATTATTTGTTGAGGGGCTGTGACCCCGGGATAGTCCTATTTACGAATATTACATGCCAAATTTTTCTAAAAATTTCCTATATCTAAAATCTATTTAACTTATCTGAATTGTTATTAATTGAGTAATTAGATTATTGGCTTGCGTAATGATTTTAGCTATTTACATAGTATGTAAAAATGAGTTTAAAATTATAAATTGATTTACAGTTTTGAAAGATAGTTATTAATCGATTAATTATTTTAGTTATAGTCGGGAATTTGGTTATAGTAGAGTTATTATCTCAGGAATTTATAAATTTTAGCTATAACTTTGAGAAATGCGATGATTGATAGAATTGTGATTTCCGTAGTTTGACTCGTGGGATTTTTGACGAATATTTGTAGTTAATTAATTTCTAGAGTCGTAAATGGTTACAGGGTTTGTATACCCGTTTTATAATTATATGTTAATTTCTTACGTGTTTTAATCGAGTCAATGAGCTTAGTTGATTAAGTGATAATCGAGTTTGCTTATGTGATTAATACTAAAATGCCATCAGTATATGTATAATTTATAATTTTCTTATGTGTTTATCTGCGAGGAGTTGAAATGAGATCACGAGTCTTAAATGTCAATATTTAAGTACTTGTGTAATTCTCTTCAATTAGTCCCTCGGGCTTATGAATATCAATAATTAATTGTCATGAGTATAATTAATATGCTTTAGTGACATGATCACTGATGTAGCGTAAGTAATAGTTAATGCTGGGAGTTGTTTTCTAGGGCTTACGAATAGCAATGATTGGTCGTCACGTGTATCATTAAAATGCGTGAATGATATGGTCATTGTTATAGCGTAAGTAGTAGTTAATGCTAAATGTAAATGATTATGTGTATATGTGTTTACTGCATGTCGAGGCAGAATTTCTTATATTGTAGTATAGCTGCAAGTCAGGCCAGCATTATTTATTCTTTTATATTGTTTGGAATGTTGATTGGTTGAATTGGGAAAACAGGTGGTTAGTCCATATTACGAACGGGTCATGCCCGATTTTCGGTAGAATTATACGTTTAAGTGTTTATATATATATGGATGGTGTTTCAAGGATTTAAATGTTGTATACGCTTAACTACCAAACACGCGTGGACTCAATCGTGGAGAATCAAATTCATGGCAACTGCAAGTGCATTGGACAAAGAAGGATCAATCAATGATCGAATATCGTGGGACGGACGAAGGAAGGATATTCCTTGTCGCCGAGCGTACTTACTAGCTAGGACCTAAGGCAAGTTATTTAACCATACTCTTTTGTTCAGAGTATGCATGTTTTTAAAATATCTATGTTGGTTGCTGGTATATAATATTAGATTTTTCTTAAAAATGAAAAATCCGGTTTATTATACATGTTTCCCCAAGATTTTTATTCTATGTTAAAGGTTTTAATATTGATTTTTTTTATATATTGAAGTTTTGTAATCCTTATATCAAATGCTTTCCTGATCCCTTAAATATTTTTATTGTCGCTCATTAAAATGATTTGATTTATTAAAGATGAATATTTTTAAAAATTCCTTATACTGGGCTGATCTGTTATCAGTGAGTATAAAGGACTTAAAAATCGAAATGTTTTAATAAATTGATTATAGAGTGGATAAGTATGAGAGGCTAGGGGTGATTCCCCTAGCCCAGCACTTTTTATCAAGCGTAAGAGGCTAGGGTGGTCCTAGTCCAGCACTTTTATTTAGCGTAAGAGGCTAGGGTGGTCCTAGTCCAGCATTTTTATTTAGCGTAAGAGGCTAGGGTGGTCCTAGTCCAGCATTAAAGGCCAATGTGTTGCCTCAATGGGAACCCAATTTCAAGGGAATGGTGACTTTACGTGGCTGATCACCCGTATTGTCCGTAATCAGGAGATAATAAAAATCAACTTAAATGATTTAATTTCTTTATAAAAAGGTTTTGTGAAAAGTATTGTTTTAAGATGGTAGAGTTTTATAGAAAGGAATATTGTGGATATTAGAATTAGTTATTTTCTATATGATAAGATTTGAAAACTCAGTAAAATAATGAGATTAAGGGTAGATAGGAGTTTTTCCCAGTTATTCCCTCCGCAAGTAACATTGTACGTGAAAGTGGAGTAAGAATGATTGGGGGGGATTTCTTGATATTCTTTTTCTCAAAGTTTTATTTAAGATAGTGATGTTTTGTAGTAAATAGAAAAGTGTTATGTGAGGATATAAAAGGGTGTGTTTATGTTAGGAAAAAAAGGGTATGAGTAAAGTATATATAATGTTATTTTATAAAAGTAGTTGAATATTTTCGCTCGTTGTGAATCAAATATTTTTGTTTACTGATTTTAAACTAATTCGAGATTTATATTGTCACTGAAGCACTTGTTGCACAGTGACAGTAGAATCGAGAATGAATCAAGATCTTCTTACTGTTCTCTTTTCACCATTGTCAGGCCGGTTTGGCAGCTAAGCATACGAGTGCTTAGCCGACAATAGTGAAATTGTGAATAGTTGAGAATTTCTTGCAATTATTTGGATTTCTAAAAATATTGTTTCCTAGTAGCTGAAGCATCTGTTGCTCAGTGAACGAGGGTCTTTATCAAAAGTTAGTGAAAGCTTCTAAAGTGTAATTCCATAAATTATCCATTTATCAAGAAATTTTCGTAATAAGTATTTTATAAATGATATTATCCATACATTGGATTGAAAACTTCAAAATTATTTTAATTAAGTGGTATACTCTATTATACTTGCTGAGCGTTTTTTTTTCCGCTCATTCTTGCTTTTGTTTTAAATCTTATTTTTCCGAGATATAATAGTGAAGGAGTTGAATTAGTTAGCTCGAAGCAGGGCATCTCCATGGACGCAGTGTTGGCGCAGAGGAATATTGGAATAGTCTACTAGACATATAGTTAGAATGTTATGATTGTATATTATTTGTTGTAATAATTGTTGTTTTAGTTATTGTGGTTGTTGTATACCTTATATCGGGGTGATACAAATGGCATAGGTTATATAAAATGATTGTTGAAATTAGAGTTTTGAATTGTAATAAAAGAAGTTGTATTAATATTTTGGATTCTTGTTCCTAGTCTATAAACTGAAAAGATTCTTGGGTAAGTTTGGGGTCGGATGTAATGTTTTAGTTTTATCTATTTGCAGTGATTATTTATTATTAAGGTTTTCCGCGGTAGCGACCCATTTCCGTTGACCCCCGGATTTTGGGGCGTTACAGGTTGGTATCAGAGCTACAGGTTATAGAAACTAGAAACAAGAGAGAGCGTAGGATTATATATATATATAGTATGTGAGGGTGTCTAAACTCACATAGAGTTTGTTTGGGACTATCGGATATAGTGCCAATGGGTGGTGAGTCTTTAGAGACTACTATGAGATATTATCGGGGTAGGGTATCGTGTATCTTAAGACGCTGAGAAGCGATTTTAAGATTAATCGATCGTGCGTTAGAAGAGCTAGCGGATAATGCATAGGTGGAGATCGGGATATTCTTTCTTTTTCATCTAGGATTTATTTGATTCTCTTTCAATTGAAAATTTCGTTAGAAGATATATTTCGTCTTCTAAGTTATAATTGTTTTAAAACTTTTGTGTTCACCCGAATGTTGGGTTTCGATTGTGTCAGAGGCTTTCATGATACCTATTTTTCAGGTTTTCCTGAGGCCCTGCCAAGTTTGTTTAAATCAAACTTCCGCCTTTATTTTTCTATTGGTGGATAAAAAAAAATTATTCGTGGTACAGCACTGCTTGCTCGTTATGTGCTAGTATCCTTTTCCCCGTAAATCTTTCTTTCGGGATTAACACCTTTGGAATTTACTTAGTTTCATCCAAGGTGTGTGTTGGAAAAATCTCTTGTTGTAAGTTGATATTACTAGTTTAACTATAAATTTCTTTTCAAAATTCTTTACTCTGACTGAGTGGAACAACCCTATTATATAGGGGACACAAGGACTATCTGTCTGTGTGATAGAAGTCGGATGGGACGCCATCACTTGTGTGTTGTGCAATACAAGAAGGCTGATTACCTTTAGTATGTCTTATGTAAGACACGCAACATCGGTTCATAAGATCATATTGATCTCTCAGTTATTCTTTTCTAATCTTTAATGATTGCATAACAGCTTTTTACTCATGATCACATTGTGTGACATTCGGATTTGTAAGGACTCTATTTTGTTCCAAGATTCCATCGTTTCAGTTGTTTTCAATTCTTTTCTTTGTGACATAACGAATGGCGATATGGTGTCGGTGTTCAGAATTGTTGCTCGGTAAACAGTTGATTAAAGAATAAATCGAGATTTTCCGATTGATAAGTTCCTCGATTGACATTGCACGTTGAAAGTGGAGTCTGAACAATTTGGGATTTCTTGAGATTCTTTACAATGTTTAATCCGAGACATTATGGATATGGAAGAGTTGAGATTGGGTGCGAATCGTTTTAGAACCATGTTCCTTCTTCTGTTGATTCCGAGGACGGAATCCTATTAAGGAGGGAAGACTATAACAACCCGAATATTTTTGAATAAATTATTATTATTTATTATTATTATTTTGCGTTGACGATAGATTTGAGAGCGAAGAAATATTCAAATATTATTTTATTATATTTGGAATGTGATTTATTTAAATTTAGGGATGTCTTTGAAATTTTTGTGGATTTAATTAATGTGATTTAAATTGCTACGTGATTATGTGAATTTTTGTTTATGTGCTTTCGTGATGATTTGTGTATTTTTATTTGTATTTTGAGGATTTAAATATATTTAAATCATGCATTATTGATTTTCTAAAAAAATTTATAAACTCATCGAAGGGTTTATAAATCATGAAATCTTATGAAATATATCCTTTATATATTTAGTGAGTTTTAAAAATATAAGGTCATTTATTTTCGGACCTTAAATACTTTAAAATGATTTTTGCCAGATACATGGTATTTTAAAGAATTAAATTCTATTCTAATTTCGCTTCAAAATTTTTATAAAATAATCGGTGTGAGTAAAAATCATGAAACATTCTATGTTATTATCTTTTTATATTTATGGACTTTTTAAAAATATGAGTTGAATTTATTTTGAGCATTAATTATTTTAAAATGATTTTTACAAGGCTTTTTGTTTTAAAAGTACAAATCTTGTAAAATTCATATTTAATTATTTATGGGTCCCAAAAATATTTTAAAAATACCTGGAGAAAGGTAATTTTGTGTTTTAAATATGTATGCGAGAATTTTTATTTTTAAACCCATTGCATATTTTTATTTAGATTTTTGTATTTGTGTAGTAGCATTTTTATTTAAGTGAAGTAAATAGAATGGGGAGTACTAATGTTGGGCCAAGCCCAATATAACTTAAAGCACACAGACAGTCAGAGAGATGGTCAGGAGGGGAATAAACGGAAGGGAAAAAAAGAGAAGAAAGCAGGGGAAGGTTCGAGAAAGGGGGTAAAGAGAAGAAATAATTGGGGGTTTCTTCTTGCAATCTCAATTAGCTAATTATATACATATATATATATATATATATATATATATATATATATATATATATATATATATATATATATATATATATATAATCGAGTGTGTGTGAGCTAGCTGGGGTGTGAAAGATGGAGGTTGTGCAGGGGGAACTCGCGATTGGTGTGTGTAGCGGAGGGAGGACGTGGTGCTATGTATGTGGGTGTATGTGATGTATGTTGTGGGTGTATGTATGTATAGGTGTGTGTTGTGTGTGCGATGGTATGTGTGTGGTGTGTGCGTGGGGAGGAGGCCACCACCGTGGTGGTGGTGTTGTGCGGTGGTGGTAGAGATTTCAGCAGGTAAAGAGAGAGGGAGAGAGATAGAGAGAGAAAGAAAGAGAGGGAGAGATGGAGGGACAGAAAACGCAGGAGAGAAAAGGCTGGAGAGATTATTGAATATTGGGAGAGATGAAGAGATATTTCAGAGGGAGCATCACGGAAGATAGAAGAAGAGATCTACACGAAGAGATGTCGGAGAGATGTAGGCAGGTAGGAGTGAAAAATCGGTGAAGATGGAGAAAGAAAGAAGGAGAAAGAGAGAGAGAGACTGATTTTTCGGGCGAACGTATCCTTTATTATTTTAATTTTAATCTTCGTAATTAAATGTTCGTTTAGTTTAATTATGCGAGTAATTATTTCCTTTAATTATTTTAGAATATTAATTGTGAATGATATTTAAAGTTTATATGTTAATTTAGGAATTTTATGGATGTTAATTGTGTTTTAAGATTAAAATGCAAATTTACGCAGAATTGTTATATATATTTTGATTTAAATTTAGTAACTTGATGATTGTTAGAGTTATAATTTCAGAAATAGAAATTTGGGGATTTTGGCGAATATCGGGTTTTAAATGATTTTTTTTGTACTTGTTAAAGCTTGATTGGGTTATATGTATTGAATTGGAAAATTGTTGGAATGTTGAGATTGGATTAATATTGTATTGCTTGGGATTATTTGTTGAGGGGCTGTGACCGCGGGATAGTCCTATTTACGAATATTACATGCCAAATTTTTCTAAAAATTTCCTATATCTAAAATCTATTTAACTTATCTGAATTGTTATTAATTGAGTAATTAGATTATTGGTTGGGTAATGATTTTAGCTATTTACATAGTATGTAAAAATGAGTTTAAAATTATAAATTGATTTACAGTTTTGAAAGATAGTTATTAATCGATTAATTATTTTAGTTATAGTCGGGAATTTGGTTATAGTAAAGTTATTATCTCAGGAATTTATAAATTTTAGCTATAACTTTGAGAAATGCGATGATTGATAGAATTGTGATTTCCGTAGTTTGACTCGTGGGATTTTTGACGAATATTTGTAGTTAATTAATTTCTAGAGTCGTAAATGGTTATAGGGTTTGTATACCCGTTTTATAATTATTTGTTAATTTCTTACGTGTTTTAATCGAGTCAATGAGCTTAGTTGATTAAGTGATAATCGAGTTTGCTTATGTGATTAATACTAAAATGCCATCTGTATATGTATAATTTTCTTATATGTTTATCTGCGAGGAGTTGAAATGAGATCACGAGTCTTAAATGTCAATATTTAAGTACTTGTGTAATTCTCTTCAACTAGTCCCTCGGGCTTACGAATATCAATGATTAATTGTCACGAGTATAATTAATATGCTTTAGTGACATGATCACTGATGTAGCGTAAGTAATAGTTAATGCTGGGAGTTGTTTCCTAGGGCTTACGAATAACAATGATTGGTCGTCACGTGTATCATTAAAATGCGTGAATGATATGGTCATTGTTATAGCGTAAGTAGTAGTTAATGCTAAATGTAAATGATTATGTGAATATGTGTTTACTGCATGTCGAGGTAGAATTTCTTATGTGGTAGTATAGCTGCAAGTCAGGGCAGCATTATTTATTCTTTTATATTGTTTGGAAAGTTGATTGGTTGAATTGGGAAAACAGGTGGTTAGTCCATATTACGAACGGGTCATGCCCGATTTTCGGTAGAATTATAGTCGTTTAAGTGTTTATATATATATATATATATATGGATGGTGTTTCAAGGATTTAAATGTTGTATACGATTAACTACCAAACACGCGTGGACTCAATCGTGGAGAATCAAATTCATGGCAACTGCAAGTGCATTGGACAAAGAAGGATCAATCAATGATCGAATATCGTGGGACGGACGAAGGAAGGATATTCCTTGTCGCCGAGCGTACTTACTAGCTAGGACCTAAGGCAAGTTATTTAACCATACTCTTTTGTTCAGAGTATGCATGTTTTTAAAATATCTATGTTGGTTGCTGGTATATAATATTAGATTTTTCTTAAAAATGAAAAATTCGGTTTATTATACATGTTTCCCCAAGATGTTTATTCTATGTTAAAGGTTTTAATATTGATTTTTTTTTATATATTGAAGTTTTGTAATCCTTATATCAAATGCTTTCCTGATCCCTTAAATATTTTTATTGTCGCTCATTAAAATGATTTAATTTATTAAAGATGAATATTTTTAAAAATTCCTTATACTGGGCTGATCTGTTATCAGTGAGTATAAAGGACTTAAAAATTGAAATGTTTTAATTGTTAATAAATTGATTATAGAGTGGATAAGTATGAGAGGCTAGGGGTGATTCCCCTAGTCCAGCACTTTTTATCAAGCGTAAGAGGCTAGGGTGGTCCTAGTCCAACACTTTTATTTAGCGTAAGAGGCTTGGGTGGTCCTAGTCCAGCATTTTTATTTAGCGTAAGAGGCTAGGGTGGTGTTGGGACAATCAGATCTTGGCACTGCGATTTTTGATACAATAAATTAACGAGTACGAATAGAAAAATCACCTTGTTAACGGTTGATTCCACGCTCTTCTATTGTATTCCCAAATTCCCTTGAGCGAAGTGTGGCCTTCGTCTTCTCAAGTTAACCTCTCTTCTTGCTCCTGGGTGGCTATAAAATTTTTTCGACCAACCCTAGCAAGAAGAGAATAGGAATATATATAGGGCTACAATAGGGATCATGGACAATTAGGTTGGGCCTTCTAATTACATCTTTCCACTAAAGAATTAATATTTGCACTACCTTTCCCAATACCGTAATTTAATTAATTAATTCGGTTCCAATATTATTTGCTTATTAAATTCCCCATGTTTAAAATATCGCATGTCCATTAATTGAATAAATTACTGATAATTCATTTAATTAATATCTTTTATCCTTGATCATCCACTCAACCTTTATTTAATTATGCCGGAATAAATTCACCTGCAGGGTTTCACATAATTAAATCTTTTTGAGCTTTCAAGGGGACATCATTAACCCGAATATTATCAGGACATGGATTCCTTCAATAAATAATATTCACTATATATATTATTTCATCACCCAAAATATGATGAAATAAATCAAAAGAATTATTTCATATATAAATCAAAGCATGTAAATAATATACACGTGTCAATTACTATATCTGGATTAAGAACCTAAGCATTAATAATAACATAGAATCTTAGTTCACCTTCTTAATCAGTATAAGGGAACAATTCTAAATTTGATCCTGTTCCATATACACAAAGTATACTAGTATTATTTAATAGTCAATATAAACTATTCTAAATAATACTACAGCCATACCAGTGGATTGTCCAATAGCACCTGTGCTGTGAACCTTATTATATTATATAAACCGTATTTAACAATCTAATATTCTGTATCCCATTTGATACTAGATTGTCCACAATATATAATATTAGACAGCACGTAAACATTTAAATGATTCTCAATAAAACTGGGCCAGAAATAAATGTATATACTTTAAATAAATATTTTCAGTATACACCAACAATCTCCCACTTATACTCAAAATATTCTATGAGTATATCAGTGTTTATTTAATCCACTATTACACAAAAAACTATGTGTCCATCCATCTGACTCCTATCGCTTCCACATGCCTGTCAAAAACTTTGGCTGGAAAACTCTTTGTGAAAAGATCTGCCCGGTTGTCTTCTGATGATATGTGAGCCACAACTATATCTCCTCGCTTTACGATTTCTCGTATGAGATGATACTTACGTTCAATATGTTTACCTCCTTTGTGATCTCGCGGTTCCTTCGAATTTGCCACAGCACCAGTGTTATCACAATACACTGTCAAGCTCCTAGGCAAATTAGGTACCACATCCAAGTCCAAAAGGAAGTTCCTGAACCATACAGCCTCCTTTGCAGCCTCAGAGGCCGCCACGTACTCGGCTTCCATGGTAGAGTCTGCAATGCATTTCTGCTTTACACTCCTCCATATAACGGCTCCACCTCCCAAAGTAAAAACATATCCCGAGGTTGATTTCCTCTTATCCCTATCTGATTGAAAATCTGAATCAGTATATCCCAAAGGAAATAGATCTGAGGCCTTGTAAATTAACATATACTCCTTAGTCCTTCTCAGGTACTTGAGTATAGTTTTTACTGCACTCCAATGTTCCTGACCTGGGTTCGACTGATATCAACTAACCATGCCTACAGCAAAGCAGATGTCAGGCCTCGTACATAACATAGCATACATTAAGCTTCCACATGCCGAAGCATAAGGAACTGCTTTCATGCTCTCTATATCCTTAGGTGTCGAAGGACACTGCTCCTTGGATAGAGCCACTCCATACTTAAAAGGTAGAAAACCTTTCTTAGAGTTCTGCATGTTAAAACGAGCTAATACTTCATCAATGTAGGGCTCTTGAGATAAAGCCAACATCCTTTTCTTGCGATCCCTTATTACTTTGATCCCAAGGATGTATGCCGCTTCACCGAAGTCCTTCATTTCAAATTGTTTGAACAACCATGCCTTTACTGATGACAACATCTTAACATTGTTTCCAATGAGTAAAATGTCATCTACATACAGTACTAGAAAAACCACTGCATTACCCTCACTTCTCTTATACACACATGATTCGCTTGGACTTTGATCAAATCCATATGACTGGACTACCTGATCAAAACGAATATTCCAGTCCCTAGAAGCTTGTTTTAGTCCATAAATAGACCTCTTAAGCTTACAAACAAGATGTTCTTGGCCTTCCTTAATGAATCCTTTTGGTTGTTGCATATAGATGGTTTCCTCAAGACTTCCATTAAGGAAAGCTGTCTTGACATCCATTTGCCAAATCTCATAATCGAGATGAGCTGCTATAGATAAAAGAATCCGGATCGACTTAAGCATAACAACAGGCGAAAAGGTTTCCTCATAATCGATCCATTCTTTCTGAATATACCCTTTCGCAACAAGTCGTGCTTTCCAGGCTTTCACCTTTTTGTCAGATCCTCTTTTCTTCTTGTAGATCCACATACATCCAATGGGTTTTACACCTTTGGGTGGTTCCACGAGCTCCCAAACTTGATTAGAATACATAGATTCCATCTCAGATTCCATTGCCTTTTGCCAAAGATCTGCATCTTTATCTAGAATTGCTTCTTCGTATGTCCTGGGATCCTCATCATGTTCATCAGAGACCAAGTCCGAGGACTCTCCCAAAAACATGAATCTATCAGGTTGTTGAACAACCTTCCCACTACGACGAAGCACCAGTGTAGTATTAGTGTTAAGTTGTGCATTTTCTTGTGGCTGTTCTACTTGTACTATTGGCACTTGGGGATTATCTGTCCCTTCCACTAGTTCCTCTAAAACGATACTACTCATGGGTTTGTGGTTCATTATATAGTCTTCCTCTAAGAATCTAGCATTGGTGCTAACAATGATATCTCGATCCCTAGGACTATAAAATGAATAACCTTTCGTTCCCTTAGGATAGCCTACAAATAGCCTTACTTCTGTATGAGATTCTAGCTTGGTCGCGTTCTTGTTCAGCACATGTGCTGGACAACCCTAAATACGAATATGTCTTAGACTTGGTTTGCTACCAGTCCACAATTCTATTGGAGTCTTGGGAACCGACTTAGAAGGTACAAAGTTCAGAAGGTAAGCCGCTGTTTCTATAGCATATCCCCAGAACGACTTAGGTAAATCTGAATAACTCATCATCGATCTAACACTCTCTAAAAGAGTCCGATTCCTTCTCTCTGCTACACCATTATGTTGTGGTGTGCCAGGTGCAGTCAACTGGGATGTGATCCTATTTTCTGATAAATATTCCATAAATTCTCCAAGCAAGTATTCTCCACCACGATCTGATCGCAGTGACTTGATACATTTTCCAAGATGTCGCTTCTCCGCACTTGCTTTGTACTGTTTGAATTTTTCAAAGCACTCAGACTTACGGCGCAACAAATAAATGCACCCATATCTAGAATAATCGTCAATGAAAGTGACAAAATACTCATAACCTCCTCTTGCTTGGATACTCATAGGTCCACATAAATCAGTATGAACCAATTCTAACACTTCTTTAGCTCTATTCCCCTTTGCTTTAAAAGGCCTATTAGTCATCTTACCTTCCAAGCAGGATTCACAAACTGGAAATGGCTCCACTGCCAACGAGTCTAATGGCCCATCTACTACCAGTCTTTGAATCCTCCTCAAGTTAATATGACCTAATCTTAAGTGCCAAAGATATGTTTGGTTCAATTCAGAAGGTTTCTTTCTTTTATTTGAGTTAGAAAGAATGTTATTAGTTTCCTTATGATGCAGCATTGGTTGGACAGGATTAATAAGATATAAATTGTCTTGCAATGTACCAGAACATATAAATCGTTTATTCATCATAATAGAAACATTACGATCTAAACAAACATTATAACCATCCATAGCAAGTTTAGAAACCGAAATCAGATTTCTTCTAAACGAAGGTACATAAAGACAATTGTTCAAAACCAAAATCCTATCATCTCCAAAAGATAAAGTAATTATTCCAACTGCAATTACTGCTACTTTCGTAGCATCTCCCATGAACACATATATTTCGCCATCTCAAAGCATTCTTGATTGCTGGAACCCCTGGATAGAGTTACAGACATGGTCAGTGGCTCCTATATCTACACACCAAGTGCTCGTAGATATAGCCGCTATATATGTTTCTGTAACTAGAGAAAGAGACATACCAGTATTGTTTGTCTTCTTAGGAAGAGGACAATCCTGTTTCCAGTGACCTGACTGCTTGCACCTGAAGCACTTGCCCTTAGGCTTTTTCACAGCACCTTGAACTCTCACTGCATTAGCAACCTTTCCAGTTTTCTGTGTCTGAACCTTTTTCTTCTTCTTGGCTTTCGGCTTAGAGGAAGAAGCTTTCTCAGCCACATTCACTTGAACATTCTCCTTAAAGAGTCCATCAGCTGCCTGAAGTTCTGTCAGAAGTTCCGCGAGACTATACATCCTTTTGTTCATGGTGTAATTCAAGCGGAACTGCTCAAAACTTTTGGGCAGACTCATAAGGATGATATCGATATGGGTTTCCCCATCAATATCAGCACCAAGGATCTCCATCTCATTCAGATGAGACATCATCCTGAGAACATGATCCCTTACAGGTGTTCCTTCAGCCATCTGAGTGTTCATTAAAGCCTTCATTGCTACTTGCCTAGCAGCCCTATTCTGTTCTCCAAAACGTTCCTCGAGATTAAATAGCATCTCTGAAGTAGTGGGCATAGCCTGATGCTGATGCTGCAAAACACCCGACATTGCTGCCAGAATGTAACATCGCGACATCTCATCAGCCTTAACCCACCGCTTATAATACTCCTTCTCACTTTCAGAAGCATCTTCAGCAGGCTGATCTGGCTTGGGTTCATAAGTACAAAATTTGTACTCCTCAGCAGTCAACACTATGTCCAAATTACGTTTCCATTCAATATAGTTCGGTCCAGTAAGTTTGTTATCCTTAAGTATGGTGAATAGTGGATTAAAGCCCATAATGATCTAATCCTGAGAATCATACATGTAACACATAATCAGATAGTTGCATAAATCTTAAATCCTATTGGTTTCCTCTAACAATTAATTCAAAATTAATGCACTAATATTTAAACACCATAAGTATCTGGTACGCCACGATGGGTGACATATATACCACTTAAATTCGTTTAAATATTACTTCGGTCCTATTACTAAATAATACGCCACGTTAGGGTGGACTATATATTATTTTTCATAGCTAAGTGTATACCATTATCAAATCTTAAATTACTTAAACCAAATACATCCGTTTGATATATTAATGGATAATTCCCAGGTCTCGAAGGAGTCACATCGGCCTCGCTTAATACCCAATTCCTGGACAGAATTCTCCACAGTCAACATCAAAAGAGTATTCAATTTTCGTAACGAATTCTATGAAACTTGGTACGTCACGTTAGGGTGATCTATATACCTTTCAATATTCGTAATTTAATTTAAGAACTTTGTTCTAGTAATTTCTACAACCTTTCAAAATACCGTAAATAGTACGCCACGTTAGGTGATCATATATACCATCTACATTATTTAAAAGATTATATTACATACAAAATAATGGAGACCGTGGGATTTAATTCCTAATTAATTCCCTCACCCACTTAGAATTTTTATTTAAAAATTGAGGAATTTTTATCTAGCATGCATCGCCTTATGTTATTTAATCGGAGTTCACATGTATCAAAATACACAAAACACATAACATAACAACATGCTATTCATGATTAAAGCATAATAAATAAATACTATGTTCATGTCGTCCTAATTATGTTAAACATGCAATTAAAAAATAATTACACACATAATTAACAACAGACATAACATAATTAAATAAACCAATAATCAAAATCAGTGGAAAAAATTAAAATAAAATTTTCCACTATTATGGCCCCTTGAAAAAAAAATTCCAGCCCTGTATTCTGCTGAAAAAACATTTTTCTGCCAAAAAAACTACTGTTGCGCAGCTTGTAGACGCGTTACTGCCCTGGAAGACCTGTTGCGCATGACGCACATGCGTTACACACCAGGACACCACTGTTGCGCATGTGCGTCCTGCGTTACACCCCTGTTAGCTGTTGTAACGCAGGACAGACCTGCGTTACAGCCCTCCAGCAGATTTTTTTCACGCGCCTCTTCATGCTTCTGTTTCTGTCGCCACCAGCTTATTCGAATGGTTGTCTGTTTTGATTTCCGATCACACGTAATTGTTACAAAATACCCGGATCTTTACAAAACCCATCAAACAATTACATAAAAAATAGATCTAATACAAAACTAATTTTGTAAAATCTATTCTAACACGATCAACCCTCGTGTTTTACAGCCATGATAAACCATGTGGAAACCAAACAAAATAACCACGATTAAACCACGTGGGATCCAAACACATAATCAAAATATACATGGCCATAACCTGCAAAACAGAATTATACAAGCCTACCACTATATACATGCATATATAATTACGACATGGACATCGTATCAAAAATCGCAGAACCATTGAACCTAGCTCTTGATGCCAATTGTTGGGACAATCAGAACTTGGCACTGCGATTTTTGATACAATAAATTAACGAGTACAAATAGAAAAATCACCTTGTTAACGGTTGATTCCACGCTCTTCTATTGTATTCCCAAATTCCCTTGAGCGAAGTGTGGCCTTCGTCTTCTCAAGTTAACCTCTCTTCTTGCTCCTGGGTGGCTATAAATTTTTTTCGACCAACCCTAGCAAGAAGAGAATAGGAATATATATAGGGCTACAATAGGGATCATGAACAATTAGGTTGGGCCTTCTAATTTCATCTTGGGCATAGCCCAATGTAATTAAATATTAATTCAATCCACTAAAGAATTAATATTTGCACTACCTTTCCCAATACCGTAATTTAATTAATTAATTCAGTTCCAATATTATTTGTTTATTAAATTCCCCATGTTTAAAATATCGCATGTCCATTAATTAAATAAATGACTGATAATTCATTTAATTAATATCTTTTATCCTTGATCATCCACTCAACCTTTATTTAATTATGCCGGAATAAATCCACCTGCAGGGTTTCACATAATTAAATCTTTTTGAGCTTTTAAGGGGACATCATTAACCAGAATATTATCAGGACATGGATTCCTTCAATAAATAATATTCACCATATATATTATTTCATCACCAAAAATATAATGAAATAAATCAAAAGAATTATTTCATATATAAATCAAAGCATGTAAATAATATATACGTGTCAATTACTATATCTGGATTAAGAACCTAAGCATTAATAATAACATAGAATCTTAGTTCACCTTCTTAATCAGTATAAGGGAATAATTCTAAATTTGATCCTGTTCAATATACACAAAGTATACTGGTATTATTTAATAGTCAATATAAACTATTCTAAATAATACTACAGCCATACCAGTGGAATTGTCCAATACCACCTGTGCTGTGAACCTTATTATATTATATAAACCGTATTTAACAATCTAATATTCTGTATCCCATTTGATACTAGATTGTCCACAATATATAATATTAGACAGCACGTAAACATTTAAATGATTCTCAATAAAACTGGGCCAGAAATAAATGTATATACTTTAAATAAATATTTTCAGTATACACCAACAGGTGGTCCTAGTCCAGCATTAAAGGCCAACGTGTTGCCTCAATGGGAACCCAATTTCAAGGGAATGGGGACTTTACGTGGCTGATCATCCGTATTGTCCGTAATCAGGAGATAATAAAAATCAACTTAAATGATTTAAGTTCTTTATAAAAAGTTTTTGTGAAAAGTATTGTTTTAAGATGGTAGAGTTTTATAGAAAGGAATATTGTGGATATTAGAATTAGTTATTTTCTATATGATAAGATTTGAAAACTCAGTAAAATAATGAGATTAAGGGTAGATAGGAGTTTTTCCCAGTTATTCCCTCCGCAAGTAACATTGTACGTGAAAGTGGAGTAAGAATGATTGGGGGGATTTCTTGATATTCTTTTTCTCAAAGTTTTATCTGAGATAGTGATGTTTTGTAGTAAATAGAAAAGTGTTATGTGAGGATATAAAAGGGCGTGTTTATGTTAGGAAAAAAAGGGTATGAGTAAAGTATATATAATGTTATTTTATAAAAGTAGTTGAATATTTTCGCTCGTTGTGAATCAAACATCAAATATTTTTGTTTACTGATTTTAAACTAATTGGAGATTTATATTGTCACTGAAGCACTTGTTGCACAGTGACAGTAGAATCGAGAATGAATCAAGATCTTCTTACTGTTCTCTTTTCACCATTGTCAGGCCGGTTTGGCAGCTAAGCATACGAGTGCTTAGCCGACAATAGTGAAATTGTGAATAGTTGAGAATTTCTTGCAATTGTTTGGATTTCTAAAAATATTGTTTCCTAGTAGCTGAAGCATCTGTTGCTCAGTGAACGAGGGTCTTTATCAAAAGTTAGTGAAAGCTTCTAAAGTGTAATTCCATAAATTATCCATTTATCAAGAAATTTTCGGAATAAGTATTTTATAAATGATATCATCCATACATTGGATTTGAAAACTTCAAAATTATTTTAATTAAGTGGTATACTCTATTATACTTGCTGAGCGTTTTTTTCCGCTCATTCTTGCTTTTGTTTTAAATCTTATTTTTCAGAGATATAATAGTGAAGCAGTTGAATTAGTTAGCTCAAAGCAGGGCATCTCCATGGACGCTGTGTTGGCGCAGAGGAATATTGGAATAGTCTACTAGACATATAGTTAGAATGGTATGATTGTATATTATTTGTTGTAATAATTGTTTTTTTTAGTTATTGTGGCTGTTGTATACCTTATATCGGGGTGATACAAATGGCATAGGTTATATAAAATGATTGTTGTAATTAGAGTTTTGAGTTGTAATAAAAGAAGTTGTATTAATATTTGGATTCTTGTTCCTAGTCTATAAACTGAAAAGATTCTTGGGTAAGTTTGGGGTCGGATGTAATGTTTTAGTTTTATCTATTTGCAGTGATTATTTATTATTAAGGTTTTCCGCGGTAGCGACCCATTTCCGTTGACCCCCGGATTTGGGGGCGTTACAATGAAGGCAGCAGGATTCCTGGCCGTAGGTCTCGACCCCGTTAAAGGTAAGAAACTTCGGTCCTCTCTTTATGATATTCCTCCTAAGAATTTGAATGATATCTATCTGCGGGGTGAGGCAATTAGGAGGAAGTTAGAATCAATTGGGGGGGGGGGGGTATAAGGATAGTAAAAAGCATGATATAGAGGATAAAAGAAATGATAGAAGGGATGACCGAAGGGGTCGAGGTGATTTTAAAAGTAGACTGGTTGACACAAGGCCTGATAAGGGGGCTGAACGAAGAGGAGATAGAGATAGTACCATGTTCACACCACTTAACACACCTATCTCGAAAATTCTCCTCGAGATAAAGGGTAAGCCTGGGTTCGTTCGACCGGCCAGGCTAAAGACCCCTGAAAACAGAAGGAATGAAAATAAGTACTGTGACTACCATCGGGATAAGGGTCATAATACCGATGAATGTTATCACTTAAAAAAGCTGATTGAGAAAATGATCAAAGATGGAGAGTTGACAGAATTTTTTGGGGATTTGAGGGATAAACTCGAATCCAAGGAGAGGAAGAAAGATGCCAGAGTTGCAGAAGGGTCGGAGAAGTATAGAGGTGAAGTCAGAACAATATCCGGGGGGACTATACTCGATCGGGACAGTAAGACAGCCCGAAAGAAATATGCTAGACAAATATACAGCCTATACCAACCGAATGCAGCCAAGCAGACATTGCCCATCTCTTTCACAGAGGATGATTTTGAGGATGTGATATGGCCGCACGAAGACCCACTTGTCATAAACCCAGTGATTGGGGAGAACAAGATTTGGAAAGTGCTGGTCGATGAAGGTAGTTCGGTCAAAATTCTTTATCACCGAACATACTCTAAGATGAACTTGGGAGGTGAACAGCTGGAGCTGTGCCATGAGGCACCATTATATAGCTTCGGTAATCAGCCAGTACTGATTGAAGGAACCATTACGTTGAATGTTTTACTGGATAAAGCGCCATACACTGTGACAAAAGAAACAAAGTTCTACGTGGTTCGAGTCGACAGCCCATACAACAGAATCTTTGGAAGGCCAGCCTTATCTCTGTTCCAGGCTGTGTCTTCTATCCCACACTTGAAGTTGAAATTTTCAACCGAACATGTGTTAGGAATAATTCATAAGTTGTGATGTTAAGAATAGAATTTTGCTAATACTTCTTGTATATCCCGATCTTATAAAGGATTTAGCACTTTGTATAGGGTATATGTGTTAAACAGTAATCTGTAGAATTTAGTCAGGAACAATGCGTCAGAGACTACATGTTAGGAACAGTGTATCGGGGACTACATGTCAGGAACAGAGGAGCAGATCCTGATACAATAAGTCAGATCCTGATCAAATACTGATGGATAATCAGATCCTGATGTAATGGGAAATCCTGATATCGGTCGTGTTACTGATGATGTCATTATGGATGCTACAGAAACTGGCAAGTGCTATAATACAGGATCTTTGTTTTGGAAAACAGGCAAGAAGATATCGTGAAGGAAATGAATTCTCTATTGTTGGAAACTATCAACTGGACGGCAGAACATTCTCATAGATAGATTATAATTCTGTTATTAGTTGATAGGTAGCATTATAAATACTCTCTCTATATCATTGTAAACATAGTTCGTACGTGAGTGAGCAAGTGAGTTCGTAAGATTTGTATTCAAGAGTTCGAAACAAACAGAGAGAGAGATTTATATTGTCAGCAGCTGCTAAAGGTATTGTACACCTTTGGTAGAGTTTGTATTTGATTATTTTAATACAAACAAAGTTTGATTCATTCGTTTATTCTTGTTCATATAATCAAGCAAAAATCAGACACGATTATATAAATTGTATTCAACCCCCCCTTCTACAAGTTATTCGAGTTAACAACATGGAATTGGTGAAATGAGAGGTGACTAGAAGGTCGCCCGTATCATTATGCTAGAAGATCTGGAAAAAGATAAGGATGTGGAGATGACCGAAGCCGGTAAAAGGAAAAGAAAGGAGAACGAAGCTGGGGGTTGCCCTCAAATGCTGAATATTGAATTTGAAAAGTTTGGGCAGATCTGTCTAGCCCAATTGCCGAACCAGCTGCCGAAACTGAAGAAGTGGAGTTATATGTGGGTCAATCAGGGAAGGTGATCCAAATTGGCAAGAATATGGAACCAGAACTGAAAGAGAAAGTTATCGAAGTCATTAGGGAGTTCCACGACGTGTTCGCGTGGGGTCCCGAAGACATGCCAGGCTTGGACCTTTCGGTAGCCAAACACTATCTGAGCGTGGCACCCGAAGCCAAACCTGTGAGACAGAAGAAGAGAAATTTTGCCATGAAGAGGCAAAAAGTTATTCAAACCGAAGTAGAGAAGTTACTTGAGGCAAAATTCATTGAAGAGATAGACTACCCCGACTGGTTGGTGAACGTGGTGGTGGTTAAAAAATCAAACGACAAGTGGAGGATGTATGTGGATTACACTGACTTAAACAAGCATTGTCCGAAGGACCAATACCCCTTGCCGAACATTGACCAGCTGATAGATGCCACTTTGGGGCATCAAATACTCAGTTTCCTGGACGCTTTCTCCGGGTACCACTAGATTGCCATGAATGCCGAGGACTTACCTAAGACGGCATTCATCACACCGAATGGCACTTATGGTTACATTAAGATGCCCTTCGGACTGAAGAACGCGGGGGCGACCTTCCAAAAGATGATCAATAAAGTATTCAAGGCGTAGATTGGTCGGAACATGGAATGTTATGTAGACGATATGATAGTTAAGTCCCTTTTCAGGGATAATGCAGAAGACTTGAGAGAATGTTTCCTAACACTCAGGAAGAATAATATATGAATCAACCCGAACAAGTGCACATTCGGGGTGCACAGTGGAAAATTTTTGGGGTACATGGTCAGTGCCCGAGGGATTGAAGCTAATCCAGAGGAAATCAAGGCAGTGATCGATATGGAAGCACCGAAGACGATCAGGGACATTCAGAAGCTGACCGGATGGTTAGCAGCCCTGAGGAGGTTAATTTCCAGCTCAGCCGAAAAATCTTTACCATTTTTTGAGGTACTTCGAGGGTCAAAAAATTTTGAGTGGGGACCGAACTGTCAGAAGGCATTTGAAGATGTCAAAGAATACTTGGTAAAAGCCCCACTCTTAATGAGGCTGGATCCGAAGGAGACCTTACAATTGTACTTAGCCGTGAGCGACCGAACTCTGGGGGCAGTGCTGGTTAAAGAGCATGAGGGAAATCAACATCCGGTTTTCTATGTCTCTCATATTTTGAAAGATGCAGAAACAAGGTATCCCAATGTGGAGAAATTTGCTTATGGACTGATCATGGCTTCGAGGAAGCTACACCATTATTTTCAAGGGCGAACGGTGCAGGTGGTCACGGACCAACCATTAAAAAGGATCTTGCAAAGACCAGAGGCTTCGGGCAGAGTGGTAGCCTGGTCGATCGAATTAGGGGAGTATGATTTGGAATATATTCCCCGAACTGCAATAAAAGCTCAAGCCTTAGCAGATTTCATGGTAGAATGCACTTTTTATGGCCAAAAGGATTTAGCTCCCGAGGAGCAACTTATTCGTTCGCTCGGGAAATGGAAGCTCTTTTTGGATGGTCGGTCGCCGCATCAAAATTTGGGGCAAGTTTGATTCTAAGCAGCCCAGATGGATTCGAAATATGCCAGGCCATCAGATTTACTTTCCCCCTAACAAATAATGAAGCTGAGTATGAGACGTTGCTGGAAGGTTTAGCCTTGGCAAAAAATTTGGAGGTGAAACATTTAAGAGCATTCAGTGATTCAATGTTGGTGGTCAAACAATTTATTGGGGAGTATGGACAGAAAGACCAACGAACGAAGGCTTATGCAGTGAAGGTACGTGAAAATGTTATGATTTTTGAATCTTTTGAGTTAAGTCAAATAGCCAGGGAAAAAAACAGTAGGGCCGATGCACTATCAAGGCTAGCTTTGGCCGAAACACAGAATCTTCAGGGGTCCATCTATCTAACCGAAGTGAAATCCCCTTCTATTGAGAAAAAACAATGCATGGAAATACATCACGGCGTTTGCTGGATGACACCAATCAGGGCGTTCCTAGAAAAGGGTACTTTGCCGCTGGATAAAAAAGAAGACCAGAGAGTGAAATATCGATCAACCAGCTATACCCTTGTGGGAGGCCGACTATTCAGAAGGGCAGCCACCTAACCACTGCTTCGGTGTCTTGATCCCGAGGAACAAAGACTTACATTGGAAATGGTTCATAAAGGCATTTGTGGAGAGCACCTAGCAGGGCGATCATTGGCCTTCAAAATATTGAGGCAAGGATTCTTTTGGCCGACCTTAAGGGAAGACGCCACCGAATATGTGAAGAAATGTAAACAATACCAGCTGTTCAGTACCATGCCTAAGCAGCCGCCCGAAGAGATGACTTCGGTACTCAGCCCAATCCCTTTTGACATGTGGGTAGTGGATATTGTAGGCATTCTGCCAACCAGCATGAAACAAGCTAAATACTGCATAGTCGCCATTGACTACATGACCAAGTGGGTGGAGGCTAGGCCACTTTCGGCCATTACTGAAGAAGCGGCAAAAAAGTTCATGTTGGAGCAGGGCATCTTAAGGTTCGGGATCCCGATGGTGTGTGTTTCAGACAACGGGACCCAATTCGTTGGAAGCAAATTCAGGAAGTTCTTAGACAAATTTAGAATCCAGCAAAAGTTCGGCTCAGTCGGTCACCCGCAGGGAAATGGGGCGATCGAAGCAGCAAACAAGATCATCTTTGATGGAATTAAGAAATGATTGGGAGAAGGTAAGGGACTCTAGGCCGAAGAGTTACCATATGTTCTTTGGGCCTACCAAACGACTCCGAGGTCATCAACCGAAGAGACACCGTTCAGGCTTGCTTTTGGTTCTAACGCTCTGATGCCGGCCGAAGTAGGTCTAGAGTCTTATCGCACTCAGGTTTTTAATGTGGAAACAATGAGTTCGGTCTGCGAGCAAATGTAGACTTAATTGAGGAAGAAAGAGAGGCAGCGCATCAAAGGAATGTCCGATACCAACTCCAGGCAGCACAGTACTATGATTTTGGGGTTAAAAGGAGGTCTTTCCAAGTAGGGGATATGGTCCTGCGGGAGTTGGCAACTTCTATGCCGACTAAGCAAGGAAAACTAATGCCAAATTGGGAAGGTCCATACAACGTGATTGAGGTGGTTCGGCTTCGGCCGGGTACTTACAAATTGGCCAATCCGGACGGCAGCCCAATTAAAAACACCTGGCATGCCGCTCGCCTTCGTCATTTCTTCCAGTAAGCTTACTGGACGCATTTTACAGCTTTTTAATTCAGTATTTTGCTTCATGGAAGTTGGTTTTAATTTCCCTAAGCAAGCATCAATCTGTAATCTGAAACTATGTACGAGTTTTTGCATGATTAATGAAAGATTGTTTGCTCCATTTCTACATTAATTGTTATTAGCTAAGTACAATGAAGACCAAATGGTTAAGTACATAAAATTAAGCTAAACGGACCCATGTTTGGGGCTGATCGAATAAACATGCGCCCTTTAACTTGTATTAGTACCTTACTTTACATGGGCTTAACGGACCCAAATCTGGGGCCGATCGAACGAAATTTGGATCTTTATAAGTGTCTTAGTATTTAAGTTGCTTTGACATTAATTAAGGTCGGGCGAAAATATTTTTTTCTAACCGAATGAGACCTTAATCATTTACAAAACCCCTTAAATACTGGGGGGGGGGTAGCTAGGTTATGACCTAAAATTCACAATACGCTAGGCTGAAGCCGAAGATGCATTGAATTAAAAGTAATTATGCAAGGCAAAATTAAGCCAAAGACGAATAAAAAGAAAGAAAGAAAAATTATGCTAAGGCAAAATAAAGCCGAAGATGCATAAAAAGTAAGAATAATTATGCTAAGGTAGAGTTATACCGAAGTCGCATAAAAACAAACATAAATTACGCTAAGGTAAAGAATACCGAAGATGCATGAAAATAAAAATAAATTCTGCTAAGGCGAAAATACCAAGCCCGAAGGCATGGTTTACAAAGCCCGAAGGCACAAATTTAAAGCCTGAAGGCAAATGTTAAGAATTACAAGGCCCAACGGCCACCAAAATAGAAGGATTAAAAAAGCAAGGGAATTAGTCGGAAAGAGGCTCGTCCTCGCCCGAAGAAACCACCAGGGGCTCATCAGATTTTTCCCTGCCGATTGGATCTGTCATGCCCACCTCAACGTCAATCATCTGAGTGTGGTCGAAACCAAGGGTATTTGTCTTCACCATGGCATCATCATACCCCATCTGGTAGCACCTCTCCTCGGTCGGATCAAGTTTCTTCTGCAGCTTTCGAACATTCTTCCTTGTAGCCTTGAGCTGTTGATTTCTCCAGTCGATACACTTCTTCAAGGTATCCAACTCAGTCAACTTCTCCTTCAAAGCCTCATTCTCAGTCTTTAGGGAGTTAGCTTGACCGGTTACCCTCTCCAACTCAATGGTAGAATTTCGGAGATCCTCCTCGGCCTTGACCGCTCGAACCTCCAGCTGACCAACTTCCTTCAGCTTGGCCTGCATCCGCTCCACCCGTTCGGTGACTATAGCAGACCAGGAAACACCCTGAAAACAAAAAAGGGAAAAAAGTCAAAAGTTGAAGGCAATAAATAAATAGTATGAAGGAAGAAAGCTTACCATGGAGAGGAGGGCCAACATCTCTGTACAAGCCTCAAGGTCGTTCGCCTTGGCAAACATCGGCCGGTCGGCTGGAAGAACAAGACCCCGACAAAGATCGGGTCCCACAACCGTAGACGAAGACGGAGCTGGAACAATAATTTTGTCACTTTCCAGAATTCCCCATTGAGGAGAGTACACTTTCAACTCCGTCTCACCCGACCAGATTCTCTTACTTGAATCGATCGGAGTGACCGAATCTGCTTCCCTTGACTTCTAACTCCCGGGGAGGGGAAGAAGCAGGTGGAGTGTCGACCAAACTCACCTCCCTCTGATCGGGAGCCGACTTCTCCGCTCCAGCGATTGCCTGAGCGGAGGCTTCGGCAACAGCCATAGCAGCAGCAGCAGCTGCGACCGCCTTCTTCCGTTTGCGCTCCAAGATTTCAGCATGAGAAGACACTACACAAAACAAGACAAGTCAAATATGTATCACAAGGAAAAATATGCAATACAAGAATGCAGAATTAACGAGATAAAACAAAAGGATGTTACCACTACCCCAGAAGCCGATTAACCAGTCGTTATCCCGACTGTCAGTTAAAGGCACCTTATCCATCTTAAGTTCGGAAAGAAGACAATAATCGTGTTTGTCTGCCTCTAGGAGTTCTGGATATATAAATTTCGATGGGTCGACCTCTCGCCAAGTACCGAACTTTTCCATCCCTGGGCCCGAAACGAATACCCATTTTGCGTGAGCACCCTTGTTGCTCAAGTTTATCTGTACCCAATCGGCTCTACCATTCCGACGGGCGATGGAATAGAAACCACGGCTCTTCGGGTTCCTACGAAGCTCATAATGATGCCAGAATAGAACCGTCCTTGGGACCATTTCCAACGCTAGACATCAGGCCTGAAAGGCATTTACGTGAAAGAAGCTGTTCGGGTCCAGTTGTCCAATGGCGATTTCCGTTTGCTTCAGTATATGTTTGAGGAGATGCAACACGGGCAACCGAAAGCCGCATTTGAACGCAGCTTCAGATATTCCCGTTGGTCGGCCTCCTCCGCAAATCGGAGGGACTTCGGGATTGTGCCAAATCCGATCCTTCTTCCTTGGAGTAAAGAAGTACCAGACGTGTTTCTCTATGACGTAACTGGTTGAGAAATGCTCAATATCTTCTTCGATCAGCTGCGACTGAAGATTAGCGGCTGGATACAGTTCTCAGTCGCTGAAGGGCGAAACCTCCGAAGGACTGGTATCTTCGGTTGACCGATCCATGTCCCTGCATTCGAAAATGAAGAGACGTTAGCCTTGTACTCGGACAAGAAAGAAGAAAATAGAAAAGGAAAAGGCCGAGTACAGCGGGCCGGGATCGATCGGGACAACCTATAACCTAGGGCGAAGTAGGTTGGAGACCTAAAAACTACATGGAATTAGGATAGTCTGAAGTGAATTCTAAGAGTTCAGAAATCCCGAAGGACGTCCTTGCCCAAACAACTTCCGGGCAAGTCCCAGAATCCTAGAAAAGGCTAATGCAGAGGTAAAAATAATGAGAGGCGTGCAAGGGTAAAATGGCACATCAAAAAGAATTCAAAGCGTCGCAAATATACATACGTTGTGCTTGAGAATTGCTGGTAACTTTATGCATATCTATATATATATATATACAGATGCATGCGTGAACACATGAAATGCAGGTTTATAACGATAAGGAGACAAGAATGAAGATGCTATAAGTGTACAATTAATTGAAAAGGGAAAGAAAATGTGAAAGCTTACTGATTTAAAGATTTCTGATAAGATCAAATTCTTGGGGATAGACCTCTTGAACGTAAACTTCGACTGGAATTGGAGAATCGGAGGTTTCCGGTGATGAAACGACGGTTCCAATTGCCGCTAAACTGTTTTTTTGGAGAGGTTTTATTTTTAATATTTAATAGATGGTATGCGCGTAAAAGAGAAAGGGAAGAAATTGTGGGTTTAAGTAGAGGAGATGCGACGTTTGGACAAGAGGCTTTTCAAATTCAATGGCTGGGATTGAGGCGTGTATCTCGAGAATAGACAACTATCAGCCATAAAGGGACACGACTTCCCAGGAGACGTCTCGACTTCCCAGCTATCCGAATAAGACGTCTGAGGAGTGTATTCCGAAGATGGGCCTAGGCTTTGGCCTTCGTCCTGAGGATAACTCCAAACGAAGCCCAGGGACATGTTGGAGGTCCGTCATCTTAATGGACTGGACCGAAGGCCCACCTTTCCTATGGGCCGAACCGAAGGTCCGACGTAGACTACGGAAGAAGGCCCAAGGTTTACTCAACTCACTCGCTCACAACGGTCGTATAGTTGCACGATCCTAAGGACGTGGGACACGTTTCCCCAGTCACCTACTCTTCGGTAACCGACAGGAACAAAGAGATAAGGTTAATTCAGGTTTGATTATTCATTCACTCACAATTACACACAAAACACAAACTCTCTGCGTTCAATATTACCTTACAAAAACCAGTTAACTTATTCTCACACCGGAGGTGAATCGGGGGGACAGTCCCTCGCATTCTTTTTACTTGCAGGTTCGACCAAAGCAAGGCTAAGCAGATTTCTGATTGTAACAGAGAGATTTCTGTGCTTGTTCTTTGTTGTTTGAATATTAATTTTCCCAACTTTGTCTTTGTCAGAAAAAGAAAATAATCATTTCAAAAAAAGGCTCACTTGAAGTAGTAATTAGTATCGTTTCGTACACATTCATTTCTTTTTCATTTATTGCACAAAAAAAAAAAATTTAAACCGTACATATCACCTGTGTTATTTAAATTGAATTTGTTTATCATATAAGTAGTGCGGAAGCCTGTTTAATTTCCACCTCTAACAATTTTCGAAAATTCCACAAAGATAGCTTTTTTTTATTTCGTTCATCTGCTATCTATTAAATAGGTGATATGGGCTAAAAATAAGCCCTAAAGACACATTTAGTGTTGCATTAATTAGACCCGGTATGGTCCGAACGTGGGGCCCACCAACAGGGTCCAAAGTCCTATCTTTAATATTATTTTCGTAATTAATATTAGGGGTAATAAACAGCTCAGCAATAAGTGTCAGATAAGGACATTATCTCTACAAGACTTAGCCTCCAAGGCATCCAATTCGATATGGCAACAGACTTCTACAAGGAAGGAGTCTAGAACTTTCCTCAAGGAGGTGACTTATCTATTAAGTCTCCAACTCCTACCTTAATTCTAAGGCTTCTCAGCCTATATAAAGGGCCTGACCCCTCATTCCAAGAACTACGTTGGCTTGATTCTCTAGCAATACAGAGATACGTAGGCATCTTGTGAGGACCGATCAGTCTCGAACGCAAGAACAGCCATTAAAGCTCGAAGCTCACCATCCCTTGTATTTAATACATACAAACCCTAGCCGCAATATTCGTAACCCTCGTTTTTATTCCACAACATTTGGCGCCGTCTGTGGGAAGACAACATCAACCATGGTTCAAACACGAAGAACAACACCAGTTGTAACTGAGGCCGTGCCACTCAACTCTGCTCCACCCCTGACCGAACAGGCTCCCCCAGCATCAGGGGCGATCATCCAACAGGCTCCCCCAGCATCAGGGGCGATCATCCAACAGGCTCCCCCAGCATCAGGGATGATCACCCAGTCTCAAGTTTCTCAACAATCAGGGGCGATTCCCCACGTTGAGAGTACGCTACCTCTGATCGACCAAACAGGACGAGGCAATCCTCTTCAGATGGTGGTCTCTCCTCTGATTGATCCGAACAACCCATCGCATGGGGTCCAGATCCACACTACAGATCTCCCCGTGAGTACTAACCCGACATACGGGCTGCCTAATTATCCTCCTATCCAAGGGACAGGCCCAAGTGGTCACGCTTTGCAGATCCGAGATCGAGAGTATCACGATTATTCGGGTCCTTATACTGATGAAACCTCCTCCGACGATGAGGATGATGACCGTGATGAAGCCCCGAGGAGGCGACGTGCTAGTAGAGAACCTCGAAGGAGGACTCAAGACATCCGTGATGGACAATCTTTGACAACTGCTGAAAGGATCAAGGCTTATGAGGCCGAGATCTTAAAATTGAAGGAAGATATGGCAAGGGAACAAGCTAGGCTAAATCAAACTCAGCCTCCTCCAACTGCAGGAAGGATTCCCATCATTGATTTGGAGAGGTCTTCAAGGAGACAAAGAAGGGCTGATGCCTCATTCGGAAGAACAACCACAAGGATGGAAATTCCCAAGGGAAACCCCAAAGATCTGATGCCTCTCGGAGTTCCTGATGATCCAACACCCCCGTTCACCGAGGAAGTGATGAATGCTCACATCTCAAGGAAGTTTAAGATGCCTACAATAAAGGCTTATGATGGAACGGGTGATCCCGCAAACCATGTGAGAACATTCTCGAACGCACTGCTGCTGCAGCCTGCAAGTGATGCCCTAAAGTGCAGAGCGTTCCCCCAAACCCTGTCGGGCATGGCTCAGAGATGGTATAGCCGATTGCCTGCGAACTCTATTGGCTCTTTTAAGGAGTTGAGTGCCGCCTTCGTTAGCCAATTCATTAGCGGAAGGGTGCATGAGAAGAGCTCCGCATCTCTTATGTATGTGGTGCAAGGAAAGAATGAAAATCTGAGGGACTACCTCAAGCGATTCACTAAGGAGACCCTGAATATCACTGATTTGGAAAATAAGGTGGCAATGGTAGCCCTGGAGCACGGAACCACTGACCTCTTCTTCAAGAGATCATTGGCGAAGCATCCCCCTGAGAACATGGCTGAGCTCCAACGAAGGGCTGATAAGTATATTAAAGCTGAGGATAGCTTGAATAAAGAAACCACCGTAGGTGGAGGAGGAGGTAACAATGACTCCAAGAAGCGAAAGCAAGACCAGGACTATGATGATCAAGAGTATGATGCTAGGGACAAGTATCCCCGAACTAGCGAGGACTCCGACTCTGCCCCTAAGAAGAACCAAGGGTCAAGGTTCACTGAGTATGCAAGGTTGAATACTCCTAGGAGTCGAATCTTGTTGGACATTCAGAATGATAAGGATTTCAGATGGCCGAAGACACTCAGGGGTGATCCCGCAAAGAGAAACCAGAATCAGTATTGCAGATTCCATAGAGACGTGGGGCATGACACTGACGATTGCAAGCAACTCAAAGATGAGATCGAGTTTTTGATCCGTAGAGGGAAGCTGAGGCACTTCACTAAGGGTGAAGACCGTGGTAACCAGAGAAGAGACTATAATAGAAGGGATGACGATCAAGATCGCAACCCACAGCCCCGAGGGCCAGTAATCAACATGATCTCAGGAGGCCCGACTGCGGCCGGGACAACTAGGAACTCTCGAAAGGCTTATGCTCGAGAGGTGTTGCACATCGTGGGAGAGGCCCCGAAGCGTGCAAAAACTGAGGTAGCGATTAGCTTTGATGACTCAGACTTGGAAGGGGTGAAGTTCCCCCATGATGACCCGTTGGTCATAACTCCTGTGATTGGAAACTCGGAGGTGAAGCGAGTCTTGATAGACAATGGAGCTTCCGTTGACATTCTGTTTCATGATGCGTTTGTGAAGATGGGATACACTGATTCTCAGTTGACCCCCAATAACATGCCTATATACGGATTTAATGGAGTAAAATCCAAAGTTGAAGGGACTATTCAGCTACCTGTAACTATTGGGCAAGAGCCCAAGGAGGCCACTCAGGTGTTGAACTTCCTGGTAATCAAGGCAGCTTCAACGTACAACGCTATCCTTGGAAGGACTGGACTTCATGCATTTAAGGCTGTTGCCTCAACCTATCATGTGAAGATCAAGTTCCCTACCAGGAATGGTGTTGGAGAACATAAAGGTGATCAGAAGATGGCACGAAGCTGTTATGTAGCCTCGTTAAGGCCTGATGGGGTTGGGGGGCAGGTCCTTCCGATTGAAGACATAGATGTCCACAGTGGTAAGGAACACAAAGAAAGGTCAGCAGGGGACATCACACAGAAGCCTCGGACAGCAATTGAGGCTAAGGCTTTAACTGCCTTTGTGGTTGAGTGTACCATTGGCAACCAAGAAGTCGGGGGGCAGGAGGTAGTACCCCAAGCAGGAAGTGAACTTCAGAATAAGAATGAGGAGACTAGAAGGAGTGGTGGGTGCTCTATTTTGATGGAGCATCAAAAACAAAATCAAGTGGTGCAGGCCTAGTCTTGCAAAACCCCGATTGGGCTTAAGTTATTCTAGTAGGACTTAGCTTCATATTTATATAGTAGAAGTAGAAATAAGGTTCATTAAAACCATTGCAGAGCATGTTGCTCCGAGTAGGACAGTAGTACTCTATGTAAGGGTTGAACCCATTTCAAGTTATTAATGCAAGTTTGTTTTCCATTCATTGATTGTGATTTTATTTATGTGCCAAGCACCTGATGTGTGAGTCAAAGAAGACCAAGTACCGAAAATAAAAGAATACACGAATGAAAACAAACGAATGCATACCTCGAATGGTAGAGTTAGGTTACGGCAGATAAGAATTTAAGTCCTTGAAGGATCCTGGATAAAGACAAACGTTGAAGTCTTGATGGAACACCCGCTGAAGAAACATATTGCATAGCATGAAAGCCAATGGAAGGCTCATCAAGTGGGTAATCTAACTAAAAGAATTCGATGTTAAGCCTAGTACGGCCATCAAAGCTCAGGCTCTAGCTGACTTCGTGGTTGAATATACCATTGACAACCAAGAAGTCGGGGGGCAGGAGGTAATAGACCAGGAAGGTCAGCAAGGTGAGAAACCCCTGGAAGAGAAGAAGGAATATTGGATGCTCTATTTTGATGGGGCATCAAAAACAAAAAGGTCTATTTTCATGGGGCATCTAAAACAAAAACCAGTGGTGCAGGTTAAGTTATGCAAAGCCCCGATGGGTTCACACTCGAGTATGCCTTGAAGTTGGACTTCCAAACAACCTGCAACGAGGCGGAGTATGAAGCTCTATTGGCCAGCCTTGGATTGACGAGAGCCCTGAGGGTGAAGAACCTGAAAGTTTGTGGAGACTCAAATCTGGTAGTCTCACAAGTCAATGGAGAGTTTGAGGCTAGAGAAAAGAATATGGCCAAACACTTGAGGATTGTGAAAGCCGTGATAGCCCCGCTCGATAAATGCCATGTTGAGTATATCCCAAGAGAGAAAAGAACATTAAGGCCGAAGCCCAGTCTAAGTATGGCACTTCTGAGACAAAGAATTATGCAGAGAGCTTTTGCTTCCAGGTCTTGAAGACCCCACCATCGAATCAAAATTGGTAGCACCAGTTGATGTAAGCTGAAGGATAGACCCTCTTCGAGCTCATCTCGAGACTAGTTGGTGATGTTAAAAATGCCTTGAAGGCACAGAAACAGTTAGTGAGAGTGTTGAGATGAGAGGTCCTTTGTCATTCCTTACTTAAAATCTTGAATCTCAAATCCCGACACAAAATTTTAGCTTTGATGGCCAAAAAGGCTGTCTGCCTCAAATCGAATTTGTCATTTGAAGTTTAAGGACTTGAATCAAGAGCCTTCAATCGAATATAAACCAAAGCAAGGTCCTGTGAGCATAAGAAGAAGGTTGGAAACCTAGAATCAAGAAAAGAAGGTTAACAACCAGCCAAGACACACCGGACTTGAAGTCAAACGCTGAGGAGCAAGTGAACTCCCTGAACGATCAACTGAAAAGTAAGACCTCCTCCGTATGAAGCAAGGGGGGCAAGAACTAAGGGACTTCATCATTCCTACATCTTAGAATGAGAATCAAGGGAATCAAGGGTTGATAATAACCTTAAAACCAAGGTCTCAGCAAATAAGTTAAGGCCCGGAAGGTCACAAGTCAAGGTTCACGAAACCATTTAAGGCATAACAAACACCTCATATTGACCTGAAACCTCGTGTTGGTGATCCAGAACACCAACATCAACCTTAGAATCCAGGCCTTGTGTTATAAATCAAGGGCTAAGGAACTAAGTTGAAGCCTTAGAAGGCCAACAAAGCTATCAGATCCAACCTTGGATCAAGAGATTCGTGAACAACTCAAGAATGAGTAACTGAATCAACATTCCAACAAGGTGGATGAAAGGTTCAAAGTAATTCTATGTAAGATTAGGCAAGCATGAAACCTTTGAAAGGATTTTGAAGCTTTCTCGTGGAAGGTTTGGAAACCCATTTACTATGTCACCAAGGTGCTTCATGAAGCTGACCTGAATCACTCCGCTATAGAGAAGTTTGCTTTAGGCACGGTCATGGGCTCAAGAAAATTGAGACCTTACTTTTTAGTCACGTAAAATCGAGGTCTTGACAGACCAAGCCATTAAAAGGCCATTAATTCGACCAGAATCCTGGTCGAAATGACCAAGAATCCTGGTCGAAAAATTGTTCGACTGAGCCACGAAAAAGGCCATTAATTCGACCAGAATCCTGGTCGAAATGACCAAGAATCCTGGTCGAAAAACTCTTCGACGAGGCCACGAATTTGGCCCTTAATTCGACCAGAATCCTGGTCGAAACGACCAGGAATCCTGGTCGAAAATCCGTGCGACCAGGAGAAAATTGAGACCTTATTTCGACCAGAATCCTGGTCGAAACGACCAGGAATCCTGGTCGAAAATCCATTCGACCAGGAGAAAATGGAGACCTTATTTCGACCAGAATCCTGGTCGAAAATCCGTTCGACCAAGAGAAAATTGAGACCTTATTTCGACCAGAATCCTGGTCGAAACGACCAGGAATCCTGGTCGAAAATTCGTTCGACCAGGAGAAATTTTGGACCCTTATTTCGACCAGAATCCTGGTCGAAACGACCAGAAATCCTGGTCGAAAATCCGTTCGACCAGGAGAAATTTTGGACCCTTATTTCGACCAGAATCCTGGTCGAAACGACCAGGAATCCTGGTCGAAAATCCGTTCGACCAGGAGAAAAATGAGACCTTATTTCAACCAGAATCCTGGTCGAAATCCTGGTCGAAAAATGTGAAGTTTCCTGATCGAAATTTGTGATCAAAATTCAGAAATTTGAGTCGAAATGATAATTTCTGAATAGTCCAAGCTGACCCCAGCCAGGGGCTCTGCCCCTTGGACCCCAGCCAGGGGCTCTGCCCCTTGGACCCCGCCAGGGGCTGCCGCCCCTTGGACCCCGCCCGGGGGCTGCTGCCCCCGGACCCCCGCTAGTGCCGTTTAGCACCGTTTAGAATCGCTTAACATTGTTTAAGTGTCGTTCAAGGCTCGTTAGTGCCGATAAGCACCGATTAAGTGCCGATAGCACCGTCAATGCCGATAAGCACCAATTAAGTGCCGATTAACACCGTTAGTGCCGATAAGCACCGATTAAGTGCCGATTAGCACCGTTAGTGCCGATAAGCACCGTTCAGTGTCGTTTAATGCCGGTTGGCGTCACTTAAACGTTGTTTAAGTGTCGTTTAAGGCAAGTTAGTACCGTTTAGTGCCGTTTTATGCCGTTCAACGTCGTTTAAACATTGTTTAAAT
Organism: Saposhnikovia divaricata; assembly: GCA_036435485.1. Taxonomy (NCBI): domain Eukaryota; kingdom Viridiplantae; phylum Streptophyta; class Magnoliopsida; order Apiales; family Apiaceae; genus Saposhnikovia; species Saposhnikovia divaricata. The sequence continues at coordinate 135,115,236 of CM071595.1, forward strand.
GTCGTTAAGGCTGATTAGTGCCGATTAGCATCGAATTAACATTGTCGTAAACGCGTCGGTCGCTCCACGCTTTACATAAAGACAATACTCGTGAAACACTAGTGCATAAAGATGAACCCTGACCCGAGGGCTTGGAAAGGACCGTTAAAACTTCAAGGAAAACCTGATCAGTTTTCCTAGAAGTTGGGGGGCAAATGATATGGGATAAAAATAAGCCCTAAAGACACATTTAGTGTTGCATTAATTAGACCCGGTATGGTCCGAACGTGGGGCCCACCAACAGGGTCCAAAGTCCTATCTTTAATATTATTTTCGTAATTAATATTAGGGGTAATAAACAGCTCAGCAATAAGTGTCAGATAAGGACATTATCTCTACAAGACTTAGCCTCCAAGGCATCCAATTCGATATGGCAACAGACTTCTACAAGGAAGGAGTCTAGAACTTTCCTCAAGGAGGTGACTTATCTATTAAGTCTCCAACTCCTACCTTAATTCTAAGGCTTCTCAGCCTATATAAAGGGCCTGACCCCTCATTCCAAGAACTACGTTGGCTTGATTCTCTAGCAATACAGAGATACGTAGGCATCTTGTGAGGACCGATCAGTCTCGAACGCAAGAACAGCCATTAAAGCTCGAAGCTCACCATCCCTTGTATTTAATACATACAAACCCTAGCCGCAATATTCGTAACCCTCGTTTTTATTCCACAACAATAGGCATGTGTTTGAGTAATTTTTTTGTCACTACTATATTATGAGATGACATGAAGAAAGAGCCGGTGGAGGAAAAGTCTACAATATCACTTTTTTGTTGTCTACATACGTCTGTAAACGGATCGGATTCGAATTGGATTATCCTAAATCCATATTCGAATCCATTAAGATTTTCCGGATTCGGATCGAATCGAATCAGGGGCGAATATTTTTTAGTCTGATCCATACCCAATTCGTTCGGGTTTCGGATTTTCGGATCGGAGGTCTGACCCGTTTAATTAAAAAAAAGGGAAAATATGTAAAATTATAAAATTGATATATCCAGATTTAAAATTCCATAAATTCATTTGATTTGGTAATTTAACGGTCAACTAGTATTTTGATTAGTACTTTGACTTGTATTCAAATTTTTTCATAAATTTATATTATATATGATAAATAATATATATATATATATATAATATATACTAAATAATAAATATAGTATATTATATAATACATATAAATAATAAATATAACATATATAATATAGTATATATATAATATAGTATAGATATGTAGATATATTGTTTATATTATATATTATATATAATAAATATATTATATATAATATATAAAAAATATTTAATATATAAATATATTCGGATCGGATCGTTAACGGATCGGATCATGCTAAATCCAAACCCGCTCGTTATCGGATCGGATCCTTATCGGATTGGATATTTTTTTGAAGGATCTATACCCGCTAATTTCGGATCGGATTGGATCGGAGGCCGGTGTACATATAAAGTCCAAAATGTTCGTTTAAATAAGAAAGTCAAAAGTGATTACTAGTCCTGCATTATAATAAATTAATAATCCGTTAACGTACACTTCTTAATCCAAAAGACATTCTCGAGAGGCGATCTTGCAAAATTTTGATACTAATTCGGTGTTTCTAACGTTATTTTAAACTTTGATATTCTTACTTAACAAAATAAAAATAATACGATACATGAAAATTGATCCGAATATCAAATTATATATATATAAAAAGACATTCTCATATTCATCCTTACCGATTAAAACAATTTGTTACACTAGTAGAACTATTGCATGTGAATGGAATAACACCCAGCACTAAGTGAGACATTTGAAGTAAAATGCTTGATTTTTTCAATAACGAAGTTTCTTGATAGAGAATAGAGCAAGCTTTATTCAATATGCTTAAAATGTATATATGCTTGACCCCACGCGCATTCCTTTTCTTCGCTTTCTTTTGAAAATGTTTGGACGATTCTTAACAGCGCCGATTGTAACACAGTCAACGGTCTTCCTCTTGTGTGTTGATTTTTTGTTAATTATAGTAGACAGCCTAACAACTTCGTATTAACATATAATTTATTTAATTAATTTTCCTAGATAAAAAGTAAACATCTCACACATTAACAAACATTTACTGTAAACTTGGGACCTAAACGAATACTGCAATTGTGTGAACATGTATTGCATTTTGATTGAAAATTTCTGTACATGACAAAAAATAAGGGGCAGCCGGGCTAACAAGTGGATCCATTTTGAAATTTTTTGCCTTACTTTACATTGTAATCCTTGTGATCTCCACACGTTTATCCAATTTCTACTCTTTTGTTTTAGTATAAATACACCATCTTCGTTTGGTTTAAAACACACAAATCAATCAACTTGTAACAACACATTACAAGCTCAAATGGATTCTTATCTTAACAAAGTCTCTCTTCTAGTGGTTCTTTTAGTTGTCACACCTTTGGCATTGGCACAAACTAAGGTCGGGTTTTATTCGACTTCTTGTCCTAAAGCGGAATCCATTGTTCAAGCCACAGTTAGGAAACATGTTAAGGCTAATACGGCTGTTGCTCCGGGATTGTTAAGAATGATCTTCCATGATTGCTTTGTTCATGGTTGTGATGCTTCGATTCTTATCGATGGTAGTGATGCTGAGAAAACCGCTGTACCAAATCTTTTGTTGAGAGGATATGATGTCATTGAGGATGCTAAAACACAACTAGAGGCAGCATGCCCTGGTGTTGTGTCTTGTGCTGATATTCTTGCTCTTGCTGGTCGTGATTCAACAGTTGAGGTAATTTAATGTTGTGATATCTCTGATTTCGACACAATGTATTCATACAACTAAACATTTACATTTCAATTATGTTCTAAACGTTTTCCATTTTATGCAGGTTGGTGGATTGACATACAATGTGCCAACAGGACGGAGAGATGGACGAGTGTCTTTAGCTTCTGATACCACTAATTTGCCAAGTTTCACAGATTCAGTCACTGTCCAAAAGAAAAAATTTGCAGACGTAGGTCTCAGTGCTCAAGATCTTGTTACTCTTGTTGGTAAGCGATGTCACAATATATTGTTTTATACCTTCGGTTTTACTTCATTCTTTGCATGCATGCAAAACTGTATTCTGATTATCCAAGATAATATTTTTTTTATAACATATTGTTATAATTTGATTTTGTATTGTAGGAGGACACACAATTGGAACAGTTGCCTGCCAATTCGTAAGTTACAGATTATACAACTACACAGGCGCCGGTGATGTTGATCCTTCCATTGATTCAGCATTCGTTTCTACACTCAAATCTCTTTGTCCCCAAAACGGTGATGGAAATAAACGGATTGCATTAGATTATGGAAGTGGGGACGATTTCGATAACTCCTTTTTCAAAAATGTGCAAAATAACCGTGGAATTTTGGAATCAGATCAGAGCCTGTGGCAGGACAGTACAACAAAGAATTTTGTACAGAGGTTTATTGGCATTAGAGGCTTGGCTGGTTTGACTTTGAACGTTGAGTTTGGAAAGGCCATGATTAAAATGACTAACGTTGGAGTGAAAACTGGTACTGATGGTGAGATTCGTAAAGTTTGTTCTAAAATTAATTAAAGATATTAAAATTTTCGGTTTTGGGGTTTGTCTATTTGAATTTTGTAGAACAAGAAACGTTGTTCATAATACTCTACACAATGTACGTAAAAGTTGTCGAGTTCTATGTGATGTAATGCTGTTATAATATGATTGAATGAAAACAACATGTTTGCTACATGTGGGCCATAATAAAATGGCTGGGTCACTGCACTATAATGAAATGGCTGGGTCACTGCGATTTCAATACATGATCAAGTAAAAGGACTATATTTGTTTCTCTTGATAGTTTAAGGAGTTTAATTTGTTCTTTTCATTTGTATGTTCAAGAAGATTTGCTATATGGTCTTTTGCTAGTTAGGTTGGATTACTAGGGTACATAGTATAGGCTTCAACAACACAATGAATCAAGAGTGTTGCAATAGACATCAAGATCGAGTGTTGGTCCTATCAAAAGTGTTGCATTAGATCTAGCATTTCTTGGGTTAGGGCAAATTTTGATTTACCAAAACGGGAATACTAAAGGAATCCATCTTAGTAAAATTAGAGGATAACATTTGAGGAGATTCTAAAGTGGAAGAGGATAATTGGAAAATAGGGCTCAAAAACGAAAGGGGAAAAGGTCTCGAAGAGAAAGAGATTCTCATTGACATAATTTTCATTTTGTCTAATACTCATGCCATTACATTTTATTTGAGCCGGTCAACATTACACCTTGTTTAAGAAAGATAAATTAAGTTGACTTCACATTTTAGGAATAAGGAATGTGTGGCTATAATAACCCTAAATTAATAATAAAAAGAGTTAGTTCATTCTTTTTAGACATCCAACAAAGGAAATTAGCTAGCTCACATAAATTGGAACGAAGGAGAAGGAGTACATAGATATGATATAATTTGTTAGTAAAAACTAGGCTCCCTATACCATTAACCCCTTCAAATTGGAAATTCTTTGCCCTTGATCAGAGTATTAGGGTCCGTTTGTGTAGGAATAAAATTGTATAATAAAATGTTGGAGATTAAAGAGAAGAAACTTGTTCTCAATAATCCATACAAATTACTCACATAAAAGAGATATAAAAAACTCACAAAATTATTTCACTCAAATGATTTGGTAATTTTTTGATGATTACAAAGCTTGGAAGAATGTCCTATTTGATAGGACTATATGGAACCTACTAGAATGCTTCTAGTACATAAACCTCAATTAATATGTAACTCCTAAGAAAATGAACAATCTTGAAATGTAAAACGTTATGAACTCAAGAGACCCTTCTAAGTATTTTCAAGAACATTCTAGAGAATAAAATAATAAAATAAGTTTTGCTTGTAATATTTTAACATCCCCCCTAAGCTAAACTTTGCACATGCCAAGTTTCTTCTTCAACTTCTTGAAAATGCCGGGCCTCAAAGGTTTTGTAAAAATATCACCAATTTGGTCTTTTGCCTTGCAATGTTCGACCACGACTTCACCTTTCTTCACCAAGTCTCGAATAAAATGGTATTTGATTCTAATATGCTTGCTCTAGGCGGCTAGGGGGGGGCTATCAATCTCCAACCCCCATGAAATACCGAATTTTCCGTGAGTGCTATAGCGGACTTGTTATCATAATATATAATCGGACTTTCTTTTGTGGCATGCTTGAGGTCCTCTAACACCCATGTGATCCATAAAGCTTGACAACTAACTAATGATAGAGAAATATATTCCACCTCCGCCGTTGATAGAGCCACAACTTGTTGTTTCTTTGACATCATGTGATGGCACTAGAGCCAATGAAGAAAACATTTCCCGAAGTGCTTTTACTATCATCAATACTTCCGGCCCAATCATTATCGCAATATCCAAGCACTTTGGTATCATTTGCCTTTTGATAATAAATTCCATCTCCAAGTGTGCCACGAACATACCTCAAGATTCTTTTTCCGACCTCCCAATGTGTCTTCTTTGGTTGCTCCATGAATCTACTAATCAAACTAACACCATATGTTATATTCGGTCGAGTGGCGGTCAAGTACATCAAACTTCCAACAAGACTTCTATATAATGTAGGATCAATAAACTTAGAATCATCATCCATGCTCAATTTCAAGCCAACTTCAACGGGAGTACTACTTGGTTTTGCATCTTCCATTCTAAACTTCTTCACCAAATCTCTTGCATACTTTTCTTGAGAGATAAAAATTCCACTCTCATCTTGATTTACCTCAATACCAAGAAAGTAGTGATGTAGTCCCAAATCGGTCATCTCAAATTCTTACATCATATTATTCTTGAATTCTTCAATATCATTATTATTATTTCCCTTAAAAATCAAATCATCCACATACAAGCCAGTGATGAGAATTTTACCTTCATTCTCTCTGATGTAAAGTGTATGCTCAAATGGACACCTCTTAAATTCAATCTTCACAAAATAATCATCTATGTGACTATACCATGCACGAGGGGCTTGCTTTAGGCCATACAAAGCCTTCTTCAACCGATAGACTTTCTTTTCTTTATTCTTCTTCAAATAGCCCGGTGGTTGATCAATATACACCTCTTCTTGTAATTCTCCATTTAAAAAAGCGGATTTGACGTCCATTTGGTGAACTTTCCACTTATTTTGTGCGGCCAAAGAAAGTATCAAATTGATGGTTTCAAGGCGTGCCACGGGAGCAAATACTTCTTTATAATCAACACCATATTTTTGCTTATAGCCTTTTACAACCAATCGCGCCTTGTTCTTTTCAACTTCACCTTTTGCATTCAACTTTGTCTTATAAACCCACTTAACTCCAATGGGCTTCTTTTCCTTAGGAGCTTCAACTAACTCCCATGTTTGATTTCTTTCAATTGCTTCAATTTCTTGATCCATAGCTTGCCTCCATTTATTTTCCTTAACGACATCTTCAAAAGCAACCGGATCCGCATTTGCATATAAGGCAAAATCAACAAATTCATCTTCTAAAATTCTTCTTGTTGCTCCATAAAGGTCCGCCATTGATCTTGTCTTTCTAGGTGGTGATTCGGAACTTGAAGATGATGATGAGCTTGGAGGAGAATTGGATGGTAGAGTAGGTGGAGTGGAGCCTTCTTCTTCAATTGGATCAAATGCATCATTATGAAGAAAGATACTTGAAATTTCTTTCTCATTCTTCCATTCCCAAGAAGCCTCCTCATTGAAAATTATATCATGACTAATTATGACCTTCTTTGTAATGGGATTGTATAATTTGTAAGCCTTGGAAGCTTCACTATAACCAACAAAGATACATTTTTCGGATTTATCATCAAGTTTGCCTCTCTTTTCATCAGGCATATGAGAGTAACAAATGCTTCCAAAAATTCTAAAATGAGAGACACATGGCCTCTTACGACTCCAAGCTTTTTGTGGAGTCTTCCCTTGTACACTTTTAGTAGGTGCACGATTGAGAACATAGCATGCACATGCCACCGCTTCGACCCAAAACATCTTTGGCAATCCTTTTGTTTTCAACATACTTCGAACAAGCTCCATGATTATTCGGTTCTTCCTCTCGGCCACCCCATTTTGTTGAAGGGTTGAACGAACCGTGAATGCCATGCTTCTTCAAAAATCTTTAAAGAATGACCACTTTCTTTCTCCACATATGTTTTAAAAACTTTAAATGTTTTAAATACTTGAGATTTTTCTTTGAGAAAATAAATCCACATCTTGCGACTATAATCACCAATAAAAGTGAGGAAATAACGGCTACCTCCAATAGAGTTTGTGCGCGTAGGTCCACACAAATCCGATTGTACCAATTCCAATGGTTGTTTAGCAAGCCATGCCTTCTCTTTTGGAAATGGATCTCGATGATGCTTTCCAAAAATAAAATCTTCACATACTTGATCTTGCCTTTGAATATTTGGAATGCCTCTCACCAAATGACTTTTACAAATTGTTAGGTCCGATAAGATTGTAGAAGGGGGGGTTGAATACAATCTTTACATTTTTATCGAAATTTGTCCTTTAAATTAAATTTGATAAAGACAAATTTATGTGCGGAATTATTTAACACAATTTTTCAAGTTGAATATAATTGTATATTAACTTGATGTGGTGTTACAAAATCAGTATAACAACTTATCAAGATGTTAATAACTAATTAGAAAATTCGACATGAACTTTTCTAATTTAGTTAATAATAATCAAGATAAGAACTAGGAAACTTAATTCGCTAGTAGTACAAGAATCACAAATAAACAAGTTCTAGCGGATAGAATATAACAAAGATGAAGAACTTGAATTTCTGGGAATTGTTTAAGCTTTGGTGTTCTTGGTGTTCTTGAGAGAGAGAATTCTGTTCTTGATGTAATGTTTCTGCTGTGTTTTTCTCCGTTATGACATAATCTGCTGTGTTCTGTTCTTTTATATTAGTAACAGGTCTTGCTGGCTTTCTGTAGGATATTTAACTGCTCCAGCATGACTTAAATTGCTACCAAGACTTGATTTTCCTTCATTAAGACTTACACAAACCTCCATTAAGACATAAAATATGTCGGTATGACTTAACAGAAATTCGGTAAGACTTACAACAGCTGGCAGAGGTCGGTAAGACTTAATCCAGGTCGGTAAGACTTAATCCTGAAAAGCTCCTGTCGGTAAGACTTAAAATTAAGTCATACCGAATTTTCCTTCTCCAAGACATAATCCATTTTTCTTTCTTTAAGTCATATTGATCCATTTAAATAATTAATGATTAACTAATTCATATTTAATTGATACAATAATTAATTTAAATAAATAAATTAATTCTTCTAGAATTAATTCATTTAATTAAATCAACTAAATGATTTATATCAATTATAAATGAATTTACTTAAATCAATAAATAATTAATTTAATTCTTACAAACCATTGAAGGTAGTAAAGAATTACCACTGATTTGTGTTGACGTTCGATGTACTGTCTGGTTCATGAATGACTAACTTCAACGATGCTTCTTCACTTTTGACTTTAAGTTGTGGTTTGTTTCTTCTCTCAATTCTCTTGTACTGTAACTGACCTTCAAACTATCACTCGAAAAATCTCTGTCACTGTTCAAATGAATCCATTTACTTCAATGCTATACTGGGGCTTGATCAGATAACTGAATCGTCTTCCAGTGTATGACATCAAAACTATAGATTGACTTTTCTTCTTTCTTCTGACAGATAATACTTCTTGAGATTCATGTGACAGTTCATATGTATATTTACTTATTACAATTTGGTTTAAGTTGATTAGGATCCTCTAACTACAAATAGGCTGAGTCATATGCCTTTCAATCTCCCCCTATTTGTTTGATAGACAATAACAAGCAAATTCCTAGAGGATACCTCAACTAATCCAACTTAACCAAATGAAAGATAAAACTTTAAATACTAAGTAAATATGAAAAAAAAAGTTCTGGTTTATATTTAAAATTTGCCAGATTCAAACATGAAAGATAAATACAAGAAAGATGATCCTCTAGACTGATCATATGATACAAATTCCTATCAAGATTTATCTAAGCTCTAAAGATATAACATGTAGAGCAATTCTTTTTCTTCAGTTGTCTTCCCTTCTGAATTCTCCTTCTTCTGGCTCATCTGTGACTTGAAGTTTCATGTGTAGATCAGAATCAACAAGACGTTCTCTTCTTGATGACAATCCTTGAGGTAAGACTAAAGGAATTCCAAGCTTCTTTCTCAGTTCACCTTGAAATTTCTTGTAATCTTTTATGTTCGTTTGTGCATAGGAACGAATGTGATCTCTCCCTTAAGAAATTTTACTTGTGGAGGTTCCTTAATCACTTATGGTCCAGCTCTTTCAGCAAATTCTTTGAACTTCTCATGTAACAACACACCTAGTTCAGAAGATGTTCTTACCTTAGGTCTAAGTACCCAAATCTCTGTCAGCGATCTGTCATAAAAGAACTGAATAGATACTCTGAATGTTCCAACTTTATGACAATCTACAAATATTACCAGCTCATCAGATTTGGGTTCAAATGCAGTAGTTATCCTGATGACTTCTACCTGTAAGGCCTTTATATACATATCATGAATTGGATTTGCCAGTTTGAATTCCTCGAGAATTTGTCCAAGACGACGATCTTCATAATCAGAACTCTGAGGTGAATCAATTGCTCTTTGAGCACGTTCCCATTTATCACCGCTCTTTAGTCTGATATATGTCTTTCTCTTCTCAACATTTATAGCATGTAATCGTTGTAATGCTTGCTGTTCAGCTTTCTGAAGTTCTTCATTTCGTGCAATTTGCTCTAATGATTTTTTAAGTTTTTCTTCTCTCATTTGCAAATTAGCTTCCCTTTGAGCAAATAATTCTTCAGATTCTTTCTCAGCTTGTTGAGCTTCAAATTCAGATATCACTGGTCCTTCATCTTCCCAGTGACTAAGATCAGGTTCAGGAAGTTCTTCACCTTGATCAGGGAATTCAAGATCAGCAAAAACATCGAAGTTATCCGGTTCACCCGTGTAAGAATAACCTGTGTTCTTGTCTTGAATTTCTTCTTCAGTTTCTTCAACTACTTTCTTCCCTCTCCTATCTTCACTTTGGTTAGATTTACCAGATTTTCCTTCTCCTCCCTCTCTTTCTTTAGTTTTATCTTGTGACCCCTTTGATTTCTCCCCCTTAGTTGAGAAATCCTCTACAGATTTATCAGTTGTCCCAGCATCAGGATCTTGTTCATCATCATCACCATCCTTGCTTGTAAAGAATTCAATTTCTTCATTCGTAGGTTTGCGACTTTGACTTACAAGATTAAACAAATGTCTTAACCCTTTAGCCTGGTGTGCATTTTGCTTTTCGATCTGGTCCAGACGAGAATCATTAGATTCCTGATTGTGCTGTACCTCTGACTGTAGATTATCAACTTTCAAGGAAATCTCAGAAATTAACATGTCTTGAGCAACAGTAATATCTCCAGAGTCATCAAGTGCCTTTTCATGAGAGAGTTCGAGAGATTCTATCTTCTTGGTGAAAGATGTCTTTAAGTAGTTAATGTCCTTCTTGATTACAGCAAGCTGACTGTTGACAGAGGTGGATGAAGAAGATCGCTCACCCACTTGTGCTCTAAGGATTTCTATTTCAGCCTTGCTGACTGCAAGTTCTTTCTCTAAAGCAGTTATCTTTTCTAATAATGAGAGAGTGTATGTGTCAGTGTGTGCGCTCACCTGACGTTCACTTTGAGATCCACTCACCTGAAGTGCATGTGTTTCACTCAATTTTATGGTATTCCTCACATCACTCCTCTCAGATTCCTTAGCTGCTTCCAGATTTGTACCTGCATGTAAAATCACCCTAGCCTCCTCTGGGAAGGTCAGTGGTGGTGCAATGGGAGTTCGCAAATCTCTGTCCTTAATCAAATCTACTTGAACATTTGAAATTGTTGACTGAATTGCTTCAGTAGTAGATTGATCAAGTTGCCTTCCACCTTCTCCAGTTGAAACTGCGAGTGGAAAATCCCTTGAGGGAGCCAGGAGTGTTTGTCCTGGGAGGGGAGATGATGGTTCTATTAAAGTTGGCTGAGAACCAAAATTTCCCTCTAAAGCCTGTGAAGACTCTTCTACCGTAACTATGGCAGGCACTGTCACATTTTCTACGTGCTCTCCTTGCAGTGTGTCCTGAGACTCATCTAAAGGTATGTCTTCCCCCATTGTGAGTAATAGAGGAGGTGTGCTTGACTCACTACAAGGTGCCACGGCCCTATGGCGAATTTCAATAGAATCACCCTGTTGAGAAGATGATTCTAGTAACTGTGTAACGGCCATATCAACTTCCATATCCTGTTGGGAGGATACAGACGGGCTTACAGTTGCCTCAGTTTGAGTTCTACTTTTCTTTTCTAGAGGCAGAGCTGTGGGTTCACTCATACTATCACTACTGATTCGACTTCTTTTACCTTGCAATTTCTTTCTGGAGTGAAATGATATGAGTTTTGTTGGTTGAGTGTTTGGCTCTACGACCTTGGTTAGAGGTTGTGGTACTACAACCCCTTGGTCAGACCTATCAACCACTTGGGTTCCAGAAATAGATTAAGAAGTAGTAGTTTGAGGGACAGAAGGCAATACCTGGTCAGCTGATTCCGCAACAGTCTCTGATAAGATGGGTTGATCTGATTCAGGTTCAGGGACAGATGCAGTTTCTTGCACTGGATGTTCAACAGCAAGTGCAGCTGGCTGAGGAACAATTTGCTGAGCAGGTTCAACTTGTTGATTGCCTTGATTTTCATTATCAACAAGTATGTTTTCCACTGGTGGTTCAGGGTTTTGTTCTGGTTGTTCAGGTTCTGGTACAGGTTCAATGACAGGTAGTTGTATATAGTTTGACATGTATTGGGTGACAACTACAGGTATGTTTGTGAATTTAGGCTTGTTGCTGTACTCAGTGAACAATCTGGTAGTAGGTTTACCTGACGCCAGTGATTCTCCATTCAGGAATTGGGCTTGGTTTTCTAGTTCCACAAGATGATTAAAAATCAATGACAAGAATCTTGGATAATAACATGATACTTTATGTCCATTATCAAAATTCTTCTTTGCATTAATGATTCTTCTAACCATCGAAACACACAGTAGTCTGCCAATATTAATTCTTCGGTTGTGTGCAACTGCATATCCAATATGCTGCAAGAAAGATGGTAATACCCCGAAGTTCCCTTTAGTAGAATTGGCAAAGACTCTACCTAATGTGTCAAACAGATAATCCCATTCCTGAACGAAGTTCTTTTTATTCCAGACAGTTTGATCAGGACTGTCTTGATAGAATACACCATTCAAAAAATTTATCAATTCTTGATCTGATGGTAATTCTTCTAAATTATCAGTTGGAAAATTTAAGACCGTATTTATTGTATTTTCATTCACTGTGTACTGATTGTCTCCTACAGAGAAGACAAAAGATCTGTTATCATTAGAAATGACAGCAGTAGTACACATGATTCGCAAAGGTTCAATTTTCAGAGGAGCATCCAATCTCAAAGCATTGCGAACCAGTGAATTTTCATTTAAAAAACGAATCCACGGTCGAAAACGTTCAACTGAACATTTTTCTGGATCAAAATAACCGATTAAATTATGTTTAATAATTTCAAATCGATCAGCCATTTTAATCAAGATTTAATTTCCTTGAAAATTTCAGATTTTACAAATTTATAATTTAAAAATTAATTTTTCGAATTAAAAATTCGAAATAATTAAAAGTTCTTCAAAAATTCTGAAAAATTCACACAATGATCCTTGTATACACACAAACACACGTATATTTTTAGTTTTGCAAGAATCGAACTCAGTTTTTTAGAAAAACAGATCTTGAAAGCGATTTTCGAAAATAAAAATCTTCAAAAACTGAACCAAAATTCGATTTTAACCACTCAAAATGAAGATAATCAATCAAGGAATCCAAATATGTGGTTAGATCGTGATTATCAGCAAGATTCGAGATGAAAATCGGGCATGAATTCGACTGTGTGTGTGTGTATCGTATGTATCCTTTTTTTTGTTCTCTAAGACTTAACTTGAGAGAGACTTAAAATGTTAATAAGACTTAACACTACTAACTACTGAATATATATACTAACCAGATGAATAAGACTTAAACTTACATACAGACGAATAAGACTTAAAAATTATTAAGACATAACTGTTATATATATATATATATATATATTAGATACAATTATGACTTAATTAAAAAAAAGACTCTATTATGACTTATTAAACTATTAAGACATAAATCAATATGACTTAACTAATACTAAGACTCGATTAAGACTTAAACTAATTAATACTTAAAATTATATATAAACAATACTTAACTAATAATTCGAATAAGACTAAAAGTTAAAAAAACAGAATTATTCTAATAAGACTTAATGTTAACAAACTTATTAATATGACTTATTCTTTACAGAACCTCGGTAAGACTTAACCTGTTTAAGTCATACCGAATTTTTTAAGTCATATTAAGAGTTTTATTTAATTTTAAGTTATATTTATTTTAAACAAACATTAAAAACCACACTAAAATATACAATTAATTAATAAAAACAATAAAAAATATTATAGAAAATTAAACAAATAATAAAAATAATAATAAATACCATATGCTATCCTATTAATGAAAACAAAGCAATATTAACAGGACAAACATTACAAAACATATGATAAATTAATTAATAAAATAGAAATTAATATCTACAAATATTCTAAAAATACAGAAGTATGAAGTATTAAATAATATGAATAAACAAAGTAAAAAATAACTAAACAAGCAAGAAAATCAGATGGTAAAATAATTATACAAGTGATTTCAAACAACAAATATTCACAGAATAATCACTTGCAAAATTATTAAAGATCAAATTTCAGATATTAACAGTATTAATTACTAGGACTGTTTAACATACCCAATTCACTAACAATTCTAGTGAATGAAGATTCATTAAGCGACTTAGTAAAAATATCTGCAGTTTGATCTCCAGAGCCTACAAATAGTAGTTCCACTGTACCATTCATTACATGCTCTCTTATAAAATGATACCTTATGTCAATGTGCTTTGTCCTTGAGTGCTGCACAGGATTGCTTGCGATTGCTATGGCACTTGTATTATCACATAAAATAGGAATATTTTCCAATACAATGCCATAGTCCATTAATTGATTCCTTATCCATAAGATCTGAGCACAACAGCTTCCAGCAGCTATATATTCAGCTTCGGCTGTAGAGTTGGAAAATGTTTGCTGTTTCTTACTGAACCAGGATACCAATCTTCCACCTAGGTATTGACAACTTCCAGATGTACTTTTCCTGTCTACAACACATCCTGCATAGTCAGAATCTGTATATCCAATTAACGTAAAACCAGTTTCATTAGGGTACCAGATGCCTAAATTAGGCGTACCCTTTAGATATCTTAAGATTCTTTTGACAGCAGTGAGATGGATTTCTTTAGGGTTCGCTTGGAACCTTGCACACAAGCATGTGGCAAACATTATATCTGGTCTACTAGCAGTTAGGTAAAGCAATGAGCCAATCATACCTCTATAGCCTGTGATATCTACCTTGGCAGAACTTTCACATAAACCAATTTTGACAGCTATAGTTGATGGTGTCTTTGCTGATGAGCACTCCTCCATGTGATATTTCTTGAGGAGCTCCTTAATGTACTTAGATTGACAAATAAATATTCCATCTTGTCTTTGACTTATTTGTAATCCAAGAAAGAATTTCAGTTCTCCCATCATGCTCATTTCAAACCTACCCTGCATTAACTTAGAAACCTTCTTGCACAGAAGCTCATTAGTAGACCCAAATATAATATCGTCCACATAGACTTGGACTAGTATTATATCATTCTTATGTCTTTTAGTGAAGAGAGTTTTGTCTATGACACCTCTTATAAAACCATTTTCTAATAGAAATTCAGAAAGAGTGTCATACCATTTTCTTGGGGCTTGCTTAAGACCATAGATAGCTTTGTAAAGAAAGTAAACATAGTCCAGATGATCTTGATCTTCAAAACCAGGGGGCTGTTCTACATACACTTCTTCATCTAGCTTACCATTCAGAAAGGCACTCTTGACATCCATTTGATAAACTTTGAATCTTGAATAGGATGCAAATGCCAAGAATATTCTGATGGCCTCAAGTCTTGCCACTGGAGCATAGGTCTCGTCATAATCAATGCCTTCAGCTTGAGAATAACCTTTAGCTACCAGTCTTGCTTTGTTTGTTATCACAGTGCCATCTTCATCTAGTTTGTTTCTGAATACCCATCTCGTGTCCACCACTTTTCTATCTTTAGGTCTGGGTACCAGCTTCCATACTTCTAGTTGCTTAAATTGATTGAGTTCATCTTGCATAGCAATCACCCAATTAGGATCAGATAGAGCTTCTTCTACTTTCTTAGGTTCCATGACAGACAGGAACCCAGAATAGTTACATTGATTCTGATAAGCTCTTCTTGTTTTCACACCAACATCTGGATCACCAAGAATCACCTCAAAAGGATGAGCTCTATTCCAAACAGTTTGTCTGGGAAGAATTGATCTTGACGATTCGCCTTGATCTTCAGTATGATGTTGAGTATGACTTGTTGACCCTTCATTATCTCCCTTTGAGTTGTTGCCAGTTTGACTTGTTGATGGTTCAAGAGTATCAGTGGTGTCTTGAAAGTTATCATTGTTTTCACCAGCATCACCTTGATCATTACCACCAACATTTGGATTATTATTATCAGCAACAACGTCAGGTTGATTGTCATCATCTGAATCTGAGTCTGACATATCATCAAACTTAAGCTTTTCAGATGGATCTTTATTTTGGATACTTGGGAGTTTTGTGTCATCAAATGTAACATTGACACTTTCCAAGGTTTTCTGTTGATCAATAAGATATACCTTGTAGGCTCTTCTAGTATAAC
Organism: Saposhnikovia divaricata; assembly: GCA_036435485.1. Lineage (NCBI taxonomy): Eukaryota > Viridiplantae > Streptophyta > Magnoliopsida > Apiales > Apiaceae > Saposhnikovia > Saposhnikovia divaricata. Next base: position 135,131,265 of record CM071595.1, read on the forward strand.
CAATAAATATAGCTTCATGTGCTTTTTCTTCAAATTTACCACCTTGATCATCTCCTTCTTTCAGCACAAAGCATTTTGTCCCAAATACATGGAAGTACTTGAGAGTTGGTTTCTTGTCATGTAGAGCTTCATATGGTGTCTTCATTAAGTCTTTATTGATAAGTGTTCGATTCTGGGTATAGCATGCAGTGTTGACAGCTTCAGCCCAAAAGCTCAATGGAAGCCTTGATTCACTTAGCATAGTACGTGCAGCTTCAATCAAGGTTCTATTCTTTCTTTCAACTACCCCATTTTGTTGAGGAGTTCTGGGAGCCGAGTACTGTCTAGTTATACCCTTTTCAGTGCAAAAGTCATTCAGAACTGCATTCTTGAATTCAGTTCCGTTGTCTGACCTTATAGCTCTTACTGGACGATTAGAATTCAGCTGAATTAACTTAATGTGATCAACTACCAGTTGTAGAGTTTCATCTTTTGAGTTCAGAAATAGTACCCATGTGAATTTTGAGAAATCATCAACAATCACTAGAGCATATCTTTTTCTTGACATAGACATCACACTAACTGGACCAAACAAATCCATATGGAGAAGTTGTAATGGTTCAGTTATTGATGATATGTTAGTGCTCCTGTGAGTTGCCTTTTTTAACTTCCCTTTTTGACAAGCATCACATAGACCTTCCTGAATAAATTCAATCGAAGGTAAACCTCTCACCAACTCTCTTTTCACTAGAGAATTCATTGTTTTGAAGTTTAGGTGAGAAAGTTTCTTGTGCCATAACCAACTTTCATCAGTGGATGCCTTTGAATAAAAACATCTAATTTCTTCTGTGCTTCCAGAGTTCATATTGGCTATGTACAAGTTTCCTTTTCTTACTCCAGTCAACTGTGGCCTTTCATTTCTCTTGTGTGATATTAGACAATTCTTCTTGTTGAAATGAACTTCATAACCTTTGTCATGGAATCGACTAATACTGAGCAAATTGTGCTCAAGGCCGTTCACAAAAGAGACATCATCAACGATAACATTTCCAGCTTCTAATCTGCCATATCCATCAGTTTTACCTTTGCTGTTATCTCCAAAGGTAACGACTGGGCCGGCCTTCTCCACCACATTTGTCAGCAGGGCTCTATCTCAGGTCATATGCCTTGAACATCCACTGTCCAGAATCCACATGACTCGTTCAACCTGTTTCAAACCCTGCAATGACAAATTGGTTAGACTTTCTTCGGAACCAAAATTTGATTGGGTCCGGAGTACTTAAAGAATTGACATTTATCAGGTAAAGCAACACTTTTTATTTTAACAACATTTTCTTCAGGTACTGGACATTTAACCCTGTAAACAGCTTTAACTTGTTTTGGTTTCAGCTTGGGTAACCATGTCTTTACCATATCCTGAGAAGGACTTGGAGTCCTAATCTTAGAATTAGGTGATGTTACAGTCCTAGATCTAACATGTTTATTTCTGCTCATTTGCTGTCTAGGAACATTCTTCTCAATACATGCATGATTACCGTTAAAGTAAGCAGACATTATATTAAAAGCACAAGACATGCAATTAACAGCATTGCATTTCTTATGAGCAGTATCAATAACAGGAATAGCATGCATGGTAGATATGTTGTTGCATTTATTCATGTTTTTACTTCTACTACTAGTTTTCAAGGAACTAGTAGACTCACCAACTCTTTCTGCTTTATTAAACACAGTTTTTCTATCTTCATCATTTTTAACAACTTGATTACTTTCTAAGACTACGCCATTAGCTAAATCCTCAATGCGCATCTCTTCCTTAATGATTAAAGATGTTGTATCCAAAGGTTCTGCTATGGATGTCTTAAAGAGTGGGTTACTAACACCCTTAAGCACTAATGGTATACCCCTATCTACAGTACTGACACGATTAGGGGTAATAATGCTTTTTCGACCAATAGCTTCATTATAGTCAAACCCAATACCCACGGTTTGATTAATAGCTTGTTGGTTAAACAACTCTTTAGCCACTTTACATGAATTAGAAGTAGCACTAACCCTTATTTCTAGCTCAGCTATTGTTTCACGTTGTTGAACCACTATCAACGCTAGAGACCTCTCAAGTTCTTTTAGAATTCTTATTTCTGATTTTTGTTTATCATGGCAATTTTGTACATCGTGTAATTCTGATAATTGATTACTAAGATCTGTATTTAACAAATTTAGCCTTTCAATCTCTCTATTAGCATTACCTAGTGTATCACTAAGTTGATAGATATATTGACTTTCAGTACATGATACCTCAGATGAAGTACCACTGGAGTTATCAGATTTTGCTATCAGGGCAAGATTGCCATACTCTTCATCTTCAGAGTCTGTATCATCCCAACTCTTTCCAGCAGCAACATAGGCTTTACCTGTCTTCTTCTTCTTAGATCCAAAGTCTTTCCTTTGGTTTTCTTTTGGCTTCTGACATTCAGTAGCGAAATGTCCAAGTTCATTACAGTTGTAGCATCTAATTTTACTTCTTTCAACTTTTCCAGTTTTGTAACCTCCTCTGTTACTTGAGGATGAAGAACCTCCTCTCTGGAACCTGTTATAGTTAGATTTGTACCTGAACTTGGGATTCTTCCTGAATCTGAAGTTGCTGAATTTCCTTACCAACAAAGCCATGGACTCATCTTCCAACTGATCTAGCTCTTCTAACGAATAGAAGTCTCCTTCATCGGGACTAGCATTCGTTTAACCAACTTCAACTTCAAGCTTACCACTGTCAACATTACAAGGTTGAATAACCTTATCTTCCACTTCCTGTTTGTTCTCAACAATAAGAGCTGTAGAAGTATTAGCAACTCTTCCTTTTCCATAAATCTCCTTTTGTTGAGATTGTTCCAGTTCATAGGTTTTTAAAACACCAAAGAGTCTTTCTACAGTAATTTCACTTAGATTCCTCGACTCTCTGATAGCTGTAATTCCATGTTCTAGATGAACAGGCATTGACAGTAGAAATTTTCTGTTGATCTCTTTCTGAGTATAGTACTTGCCATGCATCTGTAAATTGTTGACAAGTTTGTTATATCTTTCAAACACATCTTGAATACTTTCATTGTATGCTGATCAAAAGTGTTCATACTCAGATGTCAGAATTTCTAGTCGATTCTCCCTAACTTCCTCTGTTCCTACATTCACAGTTTCAATGGTTTCCCACATTTGCTTTGCAGTCTTGCAGTTAATCACATGACTGTACATTACAGAGTCTAGAGAGTCTATTAAGATCAGTCTTAAATTAATGTCAAGTCCAGCTTCCTCTCTTTCAACAAGAGTGTATTCAGAAGAGTCTTTGTGTACATACCTTGCAGGGGAAATAACTTTTCCATCAGTAACAACTTCAGGAATTAATCCAAAAGGTATTATTGGTCCTTCTGATAAGACTTTCATGTATTTAGGATTTGCAACCTCAAGGAACATTAACATTTTGTTCTTCCACATATCATAACTGTTTTTGTCATATATGGGAATTTTCACAGTTCCAACTTTAGAAGACATGATGAATTTTTTAAGAGAGTTAAAAAATTCGGGGATGATTTTTAATCGAGTAAAATGGGATCTTTGATTTGTGTATCAATCAATCAGCTCTGATACCAATTGTTAGGTCCGATAAGATTATAGAAGGGGGGGTTGAATACAATCTTTACCTTTTTATCAAAATTTGTCCTTTAAATTAAATTTGATAAAGACAAATTTATGTGCGGAATTATTTAACACAATTTTTCAAGTTGAATATAATTGTATATTAACTTGATGTGGTGTTACAAAATCAGTATAACAACTTATCAAGATGTTAATAACTAATTAGAAAATTCGACATGAACTTTTCTAATTTAGTTAATAATAATCAAGATAAGAACTAGGAAACTTAATTCGCTAGTAGTACAAGAATCACAAATAAACAAGTTCTAGCGGATAGAATATAACAAAGATGAAGAACTTGAATTTCTGGGAATTGTTTAAGCTTTGGTGTTCTTGGTGTTCTTGAGAGAGAGAATTCTGTTCTTGATGTAATGTTTCTGCTGTGTTTTTCTCCGTTATGACATAATCTGCTGTGTTCTGTTCTTTTATATTAGTAACAGGTCTTGCTGGCTTTCTGTAGGATATTTAACTGCTCCAGCATGACTTAAACTGCTACCAAGACTTGATTTTCCTTCATTAAGATTTACACAAACCTCCATTAAGACATAAAATATGTCGGTATGACTTAACAGAAATTCGGTAAGACTTACAACAGCTGGCAGAGGTCGGTAAGACTTAATCCAGGTCGGTAAGACTTAATCCTGAAAAGCTCCTGTCGGTAAGACTTAAAATTAAGTCATACCGAATTTTCCTTCTCCAAGACATAATCCATTTTTCTTTCTTTAAGTCATATTGATCCATTTAATTAATTAATGATTAACTAATTCATATTTAATTGATACAATAATTAATTTAAATAAATAAATTAATTCTTCTAGAATTAATTCATTTAATTAAATCAACTAAATGATTTATATCAATTATAAATGAATTTACTTAAATCAATAAATAATTAATTTAATTCTTACAAACCACTGAAGGTAGTAAAGAATTACCACTGATTTGTGTTGACGTTCGATGTACTGTCTGGTTCATGAACGACTAACTTCAACGATGCTTCTTCACTTTTGACTTTAAGTTGTGGTTTGTTTCTTCTCTCAATTCTCTTGTACTGTAACTGACCTTCAAACTATCACTCGAAAAATCTCTGTCACTGTTCAAATGAATCCATTCACTTCAATGCTATACTGGGGTTTGATCAGATAACTGAATCATCTTCCAGTGTATGACATCAAAACTATAGATTGACTTTTCTTCTTTCTTCTGACAGATAATACTTCTTGAGATTCCTTTGACAGTTCATATGTATATTTACTTATTACAATTTGGTTTAAGTTGATTAGGATCCTCTAACTACAAATAGGCTGAGTCATATGCCTTTCACAAATCTTAGATTGAGTGCAAAAACTCAAGTGATTATATCGAAGATGCCAAAGACAAGACTTGTCATTCACAATATTAGCAAAACATGGAAGAGACACACTTTGAATTTTATGGAAACATTTTAGTTGATGTCATCTCGACTCTTGCAACAAGAACACCATTTTTATCTTTGATCACACAAAAATCATCTTTAAAATTCACATGAAGTCCCATTCTTGTAAGTTGTCCAACACTTAAAAGATTATGTTTAAGATCGGGTACATAATAAACATTAGAGATGTAGTTTGTACCTTACTTTGTTCGGATTGGAATATCACCACAACCTTTGACAATGAGCATTTTGTTGTCACCCGTATTGACTTCTCGTTGGACACTTTCATCAAAATTCACCAAGCAATTTTTATTTCCGGTCATGTGGTTACTATAACCACTATCGATATACCAAACATCTTCAAGAGATTCTTCTTGTACATTACTAACAAGAAGCATACTTTCATCTTTCTCCTCAACATTCTCATGTAGAAAATTTGATTCATCTTTTTCATCATTAATCCTTTTGTAACAATCTTTTTTCATATGCCCATTTTTATGACAATAGTGGCACTGAAAATTAAAAGAATTATCTCTTCCTCTTCCATTGTAACTTCCACGAGCTCTTCCTCTTCCTCTTTGATATGAGCTTGAATTTTCACTTGGCACCTTTCCTCTTCCTTGTCCTCGACCACGAAATGATCCTCTTCCACCTCTTCCTCTAAAACCGCCACGATTAGTGTCTTGAACTTGAAAAACTTGCTCCGAAGGAGAGTCAAATTGTTTGATGCGTAGTTCGTGAGATTGTAGTGAGCCCAACAATTCTTCAAGAGAGAAAGTATTCAAATCCTTGGATTCTTCAATAGCCACAACAACATGCTCAAATTTTTGAATCATGCTACGAAGAATTTTTTCCAAGACTCTTTCATCCAAAATTTATTCTCCATTGACACGTAGTTGATTAACAATCGAAATTGTTCGATTATAGTATTCCTCCACCGTTTCACTTTCCTTCATTTTTAATGAATCAAATTCACTTCTTAGAGCTTGAAACCTCACCATTTTGACTTTTTCTTCACCATTGTATGCCTTGTTGAGGATGTCCCATGACTCCTTTAATGTTGATGCCGTTGAAATTCTCTCAAAAATTACTTCATCCACTGCTTGATAAATAAAGTAGAGAGCCTTCTTGTCTTTCTTTCGATTCTCCTTCAAAGTGTTTAATTGTTGTGTTGAGAGATTTGTTTGATTCTCCAGTTCTTCGTATGTAGAGAATTAACTAAACATATATATATATAAGTGTTTGAATGTATATGAGAACTGAGAATTGAGGAACTACTTCCTTGATATTAAAACTCAAACGAATACAAGAATTATTTATAGGCTATGCTCACCACAGCGGTAGCTACAAAATAGGATCTTAATAGATAAAACTTACACTACTTTACCTAAAATAACTTAATATAGCTAAGACCAAATCTTTACACTGGTGTATACAAATCATCACAGCGTGTTTATTATCTTCACACATCATACCAATGTGTGTTTATTTATCTATACACATCATACCAATGTGTACGACTCTTATCTAGTTTGGATTAACTAAAGCAATAAGCCCATCAACTTAAGTAAAAACCCAACATTCTCTCCCTTAATCCAAACTTTTCATGCCCATTAGCTTCCTCATCTCTTCAAACTTTGTCACTGATAACGCCTTTGTTAACATGTCGGCTCTTTGTTCACCAGTCCTTACAAACTTCACAATCACTTCACCCCTCTCAATACAATCTCTAATGAAATGATAACGGATGTGAATGTGTTTACTGCGACCATGGAAGACAGGGTTCTTTGTCAAGTCTATAGCTGATTTGTTATCGACATAAATCACTACTGGACTTGGTCCTATATCAGTTACTTGCATCAGCAAATTCCTTAACCAAATTCCTTGGCATGCAGCTGCTGTAGCTGCCATAAACTCAGCTTCACAGGTAGATAAAGCTACGCACCTTTGCTTCTGAGACACCCACGTTATCAAGTTTTCATTCAAGTAAAAACACATGCCACTCGTGCTCTTTCTATCATCTGTATCTCCAGCAAGATTACTGTCTGAAAAACCAGCTATCAAATAATTACCCGTTCCTTTTGAATACACGAGTCCATACTCCAACGTACCTTTCACATAACGAAGTATACGTTTCACTGCATTGTAGTGCAGCACCGTGGGCCTCTCCATATATCTGCTTACTACACCAACCGCATAAGCAATGTCTGGACGGGTGTGAACTAAGTACCTTAGTCCTCCAACCAAGCTTCTATATTGAGTTTCATTCACCTGCTTCCCTTTCTCATCTTTACTTAGCACAACTTTGGTTTCCATCGGATTCTTTACCGGATTACAACTCAACATACCTGCTTTCTCAAGTAATTTTCTAGCATAAGCTGACTGTCTCAACTCAATATATTTGTTTCTTTGATCCACCTCTATACCAAGGTAGTAAGCTAGTTTCCCCAGGTCGCTCATCTCAAACTTATTCTTCATCTCCTGCTTAAACTTGTTAATATTTGACACACTTGAACCTGTTATTAGTAAGTCGTCCACATAAACAGCAACAATCAAACATTCATCTCCTTCACGTTTTGTATAAACAGCATGCTCGTATGGACACTTCTCAAAGCCCAACTCTCTTAAGCTCCTGTTCAGTTTTGCGTACCAAGCCCGTGGAGCTTGGCGAAGACCGTACAATGCTTTCAATAACCTGTAAACCTTATTTTCTTTTCCCTTCTTCACAAAGCCTTCCGGTTGAGTCACATAGACCTCCTCAAGTAGTTCTCCGTTCAAAAATGCTGACTTCACATCAAGGTGGTGTGCTTCCCACCCGTTCTTAGCTGACAATGCCAATAATAAACGCACTGTTTCTAGTCGAGTGACAGGTGCGAATACTTCATCAAAATCAACACCTTTTTTCTGGACATATCCCTTAGCGACTAATCTCGCCTTGTGTTTAATTATTTGTCCATTTGTGTCCCTTTTCAACTTGTACACCCACTTCAAATTGATTGCTTTTCTCCCTGCTGGCAAGTCAGTCAATACCCAGGTCTGATTCTTTTCTATGGCGTCAATCTCTGTTTGCATTGCCACCTTCCACTCGCTTTCTTTTACTGCCTCACTAAACCCAGTTGGCTCATCAATACCATCATATAGCAACTCATCATCAGGAAGCTCTACTTCTTCAGTGTCATTGTAAACATCACTTAGCAAACGAAATTTCCTAGGTTCTGTGGATTCTGCGCTATGTTCGCTGTTCTGACTGCTAACTGCATCATCAAAATCTCGTTGCAAATTTCTGGCCACTTCTCCTTGTGATTCGTTCGACTGGGAATCTGTAGAGCTACTCACAGGCGTCTGTGAACTTACAGGAGTTTTCACCCCTTCACCTGACGTCTGGGAGTCATTAGGCTGACTCTCTCCCTGAGTTTCAGCATCAATATTAATAACAACAAATGAATCAACAAGTGATTTCGAACCTTCTGTCACCTGTTTACTCCAGTCCCAACTTTTATTCTCTTCAAACACCACGTCACGACTGACATGTATTCTCCCAGTATTAGGATCATAAAGTCTATAGGCTTTTGTACCTGGTTCTTTTCCAAAATAAACCACAGGCTTGCTTCTATCATCAAGTTTTCCTGTATGTGCCTTAGCAATTTTCATATGAGCCAGACAACCAAATACTTTTATATGGCCCAGGTTTGGTTTTGAGTCCGTCCATGCTTGATAGGGAGTCACCTCAGACAAAGCACGAGTTGGTAAACGGTTCAAAATATACACAGCTTGACGTACTGCCTCACCCCAGAAAAATGATGGTAGCCCTTTCTCCTTCAAGAAGCTTCTTGCCATAGCAACCACAGTCCTGTTGCGTCGTTCTACCACTCCATTCTGTTGCGGAGTGTAGGGAGCAGTTAAATGTCTTTGTATACCAGCTTCTTGACAGTATTCTTCGAATGCCTTCGAGACAAACTCACCACCTCTGTCTGTTCTGAGTGTTTGTATCACTTCTTTTGTTTCCTTCTCTACAAGCACTCGAAATTTTTTAAAGTGTTCTAAGGCTTCATCTTTCGTTTTCAACATAAAAACCCACATGATCCTTGAGAAATCATCCACTAACAGAAAGAAGTATCTGTTGCCACTTGGTGTTGGAGGTGATATGGGGCCACACAAATCAGTGTGTACCAATCCCAATATCTTTTTTGCTATAAAGGTGCTTTGTGCAGGAAATGGCTTTCTTGCCTGTTTTGAGAGTAGACAACCACTGCATGTTTCTTTTGGTTGAACAAAGTCAGGTATGCCATCAGCCATGTGAGCATTGGACATCAACTTCATTGCTTTAAAATTAACATGCCCTAATCGTGAATGCCACAACCAGGACGTTTCTTCCGACTTTGACAACAAGCACTCATTACTGCTACTCTCAATTATAATCTTATACAGCCTGTTCAGTGAACGCTTAACTTTCATCAACAAATCTCCCTGTTTTTCATAAATCCACAAGAAATCTCCATGCATAATAACTTTATTCCCATTTTCAGAGAGTTGTCCTAAGCTTATGATATTACTGCACAAACTTGGAATAAAATATACCTCATGAAGCAATCTCTCTTCTCCATTTTTACACTTCAAAATGATCGATCCCTTTCCTTTTATTTCAACAGTCGAGCCATCTCCAAACTTTACCTTGCCAGTGACTCCTTCATCCAGCGTTTTAAACTTCTCACGGTGGCCAGTCATATGATTACTAGCCCCGTTATCCAAGTACCACAGATTTGATTGCACATTTTCACCATGGCTAAGTTTTGGGATTACTGCTTCCTCATTCAACAATACCACGTTATTTGGCTTCACTCCGCATTCTGCAACCAGCAACGCGGGTTCATCATCTGGGATTTGGGTCAGATTTGCCTCTGATTTTGCATCACCTTCTCGACCCTTTTCACGCTTGGGTTTACGACATTCTGATGCATAATGTCCGTAACCATTGCAGTTGAAGCACTTCAATGTACTCCTATCTCGACCTTGATTGTTACGCCTGCTGCCTTCTTCCTGTCGTGACTGCTGTCCTCTACCAAATCCAGCATTCCTGAAAGTGCCTCTACCTCTTCCACGATTATAAGTTGTGTTTCTTGGTTTCTGATTGTGAGTCCCAGGGGTCCAGTTTTTATTGCTTCTCTTCGACCACTCCTCCTGAGTCAAAAGTAATTTTCCACCGGAACTTCCAGTGTTCTCTATCCGACCCCTCATTCTTTCCTCATGCGCCTTGAGTCTACCCACAACCTCATCAATTGTCATCTTCTCCTCATCGCCAAATTGCTCAATCGTTGAAGCAATCTGCAAGAATTTAGAAGGCATCGCTCGTAACAGTTTTTTCACAACATAAGATTCCTCCATGGTTTCACCTAAAGTGCGGATATTGGTCACAATCCCATTCACCTTCATGCAGAAATCTTCTAACTGGTCACCTTCTTTCATGTTCAGTGATTCCAGTTCCGTTTTTAAAGTTTGCACCTTTGCCAACTTAACTCTATCAGCTCCCATACACATCAGTTTCAATGCCTCCCATGCCTCCTTCGCAGTCTTTTTCTCAGCAATCGACAGGAGCATATCTTCAGGAATTCCCTGATAGATAGCTGCAAGTGCCACCTTATCCGTTTTGGCTTCAACTACACCCTTAGTATCACTCTGCTCTACTGCCTCCCAAACGCCTTGGGCCTGCATAAAAACACGCATCTTTATCGACCAGGCTGTGTAGTTTGTACGTGCCAACATAGGATAGCTTAACCCAACCATTCCATCTTTTGATTTTGTGGTCTCCATCGTTGCTGGTTTTGGCATATATTTGGGCATATACCACTGTATGGCTCTTGATACCACAATGTAGAGAATTAACTAAACATATATATATAAGTGTTTGAATGTATATGAGAACTGAGAATTGAGGAACTACTTCCTTGATATTAAAACTCAAACGAATACAAGAATTATTTATAGGCTATGCTCACCACAGCGGTAGCTACAAAATAGGATCTTAATAGATAAAACTTACACTACTTTACCTAAAATAACTTAATATAGCTAAGACCAAATCTTCACACTGGTGTATACAAATCATCACAGCGTGTTTATTATCTTCACACATCATACCAATGTGTGTTTATTTATCTATACACATCATACCAATGTGTACGACTCTTATCTAGTTTGGATTAACTAAAGCAATAAGCCCATCAACTTAAGTAAAAACCCAACATCGTATCCATTCTCCACGATCTCCCAAAGATCTTGAGTGCCATATAACACCTTCATTTGGATGCTCCATTGGTTGTAATTCTTTCCCATCAAACGAGGAAGTTGAGGTTGCAACATGTTGTTGGAAGCCATCTCTTAACCTTGCTAGTGATACCACTTTGTAGGAATAAAATTGTATAATAAAATGTTGGAGATTAAAGAGAAAAAACTTGTTCTCAATAATCCACACAACTTACTCACACAAAAGAGATATAAAAAACTCACAAAAGTATTGCACTCAAATGATTTGATAATTTTTTGATGATTACAAAGCTTGGAAGAGTGTCCTATTTATAGGACTACATGGAACCTACTAGAATGCTTCTAGTTCATGAACCTCAATTAATATGTAACTACTAAGTACATGAACAATCTTGAAATGTAAAAAGTCATGAACTCAAGAGACCCTTCTAAGTATTTTCAAGAACATTCTAGAGAATAAAATAATAAAATAAGTTTTGCTAATAATATTTTAACAGTTTGGATTGGAGGTTGAGAAGTATTGGGTTGGATCGGGTTTAAATTTAAAAATTTGTTTTTGAGAAAATTTTATAAATAAAGTGTTGGGTTTTGGTAGTTTAAGAAAGAATTATATAGTGTTATATATTAAATCCAAAATCCAACAATATACTCTCATAAAAATTTTTCGAAAAATAATTTTTAAATTTGAATCGGACCCAACCCTTCTCAACCCCCAATCCAAACGGACTCTTAATGTGGTAAATAGCAGAGAGAAAACTAGTTTCTCTATTTGCATCTGTGTCATTAATCGTACTACCCCCATATTAGAGGACAAAATGAAGATTTCACGTCCAAATTTGTGGTGGTAAAATCAGTGAGATGACTTTCCTTATCATTTTGTCAAAATATTGGAAGGATCTTTGATAGTAACCTGAGAAATAGAAACAAGGCAAGGGACTATACTAATTCAGAAAAATGAAATGGTCACTTGATAAAAATGGCAATGTTGGTGACCCAAATAGAGTTCAGTTGTGGTTGTTATGGTGTCGGTTAAAAGGAGACGGTAGAATGTGAATTGTTGATAATGTCTATCAGGTATGTGTATGAGCGATGAAGAAGCGAAATATGTGTGATAAAATATCATGTTTGTCGTTGTTGGAGGAATTTCGTAACAACAGGAGGTGTGCTGGAATAGCATAACAAAATTATATGAGTATGTGGTTGCTTTAGAGGATTTATGGTTTGTAAAAAATAGAGGGGCTGGACTCGGCAGATGTCTCGATTTGTCTCGTATCGGATCTCATATGCCAAGATGCCTGCGTTGTATCTATTAGATAATTTAGGGATAAACTTCGTTAATGTGGGTAGTTATTGATTTTATATGATTTAATATTGACGTCGTAATATTTTCATGATTTGAAAAATATAGTTTGTCTCGTATCGGATCTCATATGCCAAGATGCCTGCATTGTATCTATTAGAGAATTTAGGGATAAACTTCGTTAATGTGGGTAGTTATTGATTTTATATGATTTAATATTGACATTGTAATATTTTCATGATTTGAAAAATATAGTTTAGAGATATTTTTCATTATTGATTGCTTAGATTGATTCTTCAGAGAAAGGATAAAACTTAGGCATTAATCAATTATTATTAACCTGAATTAATAATTAATAATATTAGAAATTTGGGAGATTATTATACATGCCAAAAATATGGCATAACATTTGTGTATACGAGAATGATTTAAAAATGATTTTATTCAATCAAAATATTATTTAAACCGTGAAATTAACTGAAAATAATTTGCAATACTAAATTCCATGTACCAGAAAGCAATCTGATTCGAATAAAATATTACTCCCTTGAATCTGAAATAAAAATTCTTAACTTTTTGATGCAAGTTCAGGGGTAAAAAATACGTAATTATCTTTATTAAAAATTGTTAAATTTTATATCAATTAAATATTTAGAAATAAAACATTTATTTAATTTAAAATTATAATTTAACATTACTTGAAATCACATATTTTTTTTTGTTTCTAATGTAAGTGTCCAAGAAAATAAAGAAATTGCTATTTAGAACTAGAGGAGAATTATTGAAACTTTTAAAGACTTTTAATGATTTTAAAAGTCATGAGTTATTCAATTCTAAAATTATTCAATTAAGACTTTTAAGAAGTATTTAAAAGTAGAACGGTATTGAATTTAGACATTTATAGACTTTTTATAACTATCGTGTTATTAAAAAGGTAATGACTTTTAATGATAATCACTTTTATTAATGTAATCACTTTTATTGACTAATCCCTCAAAAAAAAGTCTTGAGTTTTTTCATAAGATTTGACATGACTTCTAATAACTATATAAAAATCATCTTGAATTTTAGGTGGTGACATTGTATTAGTACTTTTAATTACTTTTCTGAGATTAATGACTTTTAAGGATTTTTATCTACTTTTAGCAACTTCCACATAAAATTCAAGATGATTTTTATATATAGAGTTATTACAAGTCATGTCAAATCTTATGAAAAAGTTCATGATTTTTTTTTCAAGGAATATAGTTATAATTTTTGTTAAAAATCATTAAAAGTTATTTAGCAAAAAAAAAAAAAGTCATTCTCATTAAAAGTCATTGACTTTTTGAATAACACGATACTTATAAAGAATCTATAAATGTGTAAATTTAATACGGCCCTACTTTTAAATACTTCTTGAAAGTATTAATTGAATAACACCATATTTTAAAGACTCTTAAAATGTTAGAACTGAATAGCTCATAATTTTTGAAATCAATAAAAAAAATTTAAAAATTTTAATACAATACCACCCCTAAAAATCTAATGTGAGTCAGAGATACCGAATCCAACGAAAATGCAAATCAAAGAAGCACTGAATTGTATTTTAGCATACGACTATAATTTTAATGGGAGATAATCAAGCTTATATTTTATGCCACTTTTTATCATCAAATTAGTCCATTTGTAAGAAAAATATATAATTATTAAAGTAACTTCATGCTATAAATTTGATATAATTATTCAATCAGAATTATGAGTTTTGTATTATTCTATATCAAACATACTTATTCTTAAGAATAAGATATTTTTATTAAGTCTGAAAAATTAAAAAACAGAAAAGTAATACAGAAGATATTACTTGTTACAAACTTAATTAGTGATCTTTGTTTTAGTTCGACAATAACTCAAAATTATTTAATATAATTTAAATTTTATTTTTAATCTAAAATAAGAAAAAATATTGGATAAGAATCGGACCAGATTTAATCTAAACCGAATTAGTCCAATTTCATTACAAAATTCATCTAATTTAAAATGAATCAAACTCGAATGAAATCGACCTAATTCAATATAAAGACACATTTGTAATAGATTTGCATCGAAACAAATGTAATATAATATAATTTGAGTAAATTTAACATGAGTCATGTTCCACAAAAAACCACTTCTATATTAGAACCTTAGAATTATTATATATATTATGTTGTAGAACATAATACTTTTTCAAACATTTTATTGAGTTTTAATATAATCATATATATTCGTTTTTGGTTTTTTTATAACCATGACTGCTAATTGATAAAGTGTGCAATTGAAAAATGTAGAGAGGAGATATTAGGATTTTATAATTTTTTTTTGTTACACTTATCTTGTATCTAGCTGTTTCATTATGATAGAATAAAGTAAGTTCTAGAGTTGTTATCTCTTCATCGGTACTGTAAATGCAATTTAACTACCTATGCAATATTGTATTCTTTACTATCTTCTTACTTCTTTACGATAAAGTAGAGAGTTGTGATCTGGTGTTTGACATTGCTTAAAATAATTTATTTTTGATTTAATGGAGGTATTTTTAACTTAAAGGAGAAAGTAAAGTTGTTTACTTTAAGTTGAATGAATGTGTTTGGATAATTTATTTAAAGTTAAATGGGGGTTTAATAATTTTGACTTAAATTGAAATTGACTTAAAAAATTTTTAAATTCATAATATTTAAACTTTACATGTGAAAAAAAAAAACTCCATAAATCATAAGTCATAAGTTAAAAGTACCTAAATTAAACTTACGGCTTAAAACAGTTTTTTAACTTAAAACCGATTTAAAGCTGATGTAACCAAACATCTCTTTTTCTCAAGCCCAAAACTCCTTAAAGGAGTTGAGCCAAACGGCATCTTAGTCCGTGAACGCAATTTAACTGTCTATGAAATAGTACAGTATTTCCTATCTTTTTATTATAAAATGGTAGTGCTAATTTGATTAATACTTCACAAACGTTTTCTTGGAGAGCGATATTAAGAAGAAGACGACTTCAGATGACGATACAAACACACTGATTCTTAATGGAAATAGTCTCAAGAATGAGAATGGCTAAAAGGAAGGTAAGGTAAAAGTGCATGTTTGACATTAATTTCGGTTCCTACAAACCTTTATTCGGATAATCTGATCGTAGAGATCGATAAGACTTGATCTTAAGATTGAAAGTGATCTTAAGTTAAATTGGAAGCAAAGGTGAGATGACATGTCAATGTTGATAAAAAATCTATGAGAAGCTAATCTCGATGTAAAACTTTACATGAGAATGTTAAATCTAAATAAATAACCACGGATCATCTTATGTGATATTATTAAGGTTATACGATATAACTGTAGTACGAAAGCGTACCTGATTCCATGACTGTAGATATGAATACGGATTATGGGACTTGATCTTCCACAGACTTGATTCGCCTCTAGCCGTATCTCTCTCTGACTGATGGGAATAGAGGAGTAGAGGTTGTGAATTAGCCTTGGGGACCAAGATCCTATTATGTTCTTTATATAGTATCCTAATTAGACCCCATTAACCCTAATTAGATTATTATTGGGTATTACACATTACAAAGCCCATACCGAATAAGATGTTATTGGACCCTTTATTTTAGACCACTTAATTAGTCCAAATAGAATAAATATTAAATATAATTGTCTTTAATTTGTAAGCCCATAATTATTATTAGATTATAAAATATAATATAACAATCTCCCACTTGGGCTACAAATTGTTCCAAACAACAATTACATTCAATAACCATAAGTGCGCACAAAATTGTTTATTCTTTAGAAAACATTTTCCTTAGTCAGTCTGGTCCATCTCATATATAAACATGGAACCAAAGCGACCTTCGTCACATTGTCGTAACTCGATCCTCAATGATCACCACATAAATATATTCAATGACATAGATCATGTATGGATGTGTAACTGGAAATTACATGCAATGTGATCTCAATCATGCCTATTTCCAATTGGTCCTTAATACCTTAGTGAGATCAATCTTTATTCTTTCAAACTTTATGTCAAAACCACAATTGAAAGAGATAGCTCATATAGAACAATAGAGAGAATAAAATAAAAGAAAAATAACTTTATTCTGCAGAAACTCAAATATACATAATGTATCACCATAGTGTCAATATCAAAACTGAGTACCTAAGACAGGAACAAAACAAAAAAAAACTCCCACTAAAACTGAATATCCTCCAATGAGACAACACCCATATGAGCAGTATGCCCAAGAAAGACCTTAGGTGTCAAAGCTTTAGTAAGTGGGTCTGCTAGCATAAAATTTGTTCCTATATGCTCAATAGACACTATCTGATTTTGCACTCTCTCTATGACAACTAGATATTTAATATCAATATGTCTAGAAGCTGCGGAGCTTCCATTATTATTTGAAAACTCAGTTGCTGAACAATTGTCACAGTAAACTTTTAATGGTCTTTCAATTCCATCTACAACCCGCAATCCTGTAACAAAATTCCGTAACCATATAGCATGATTTGTTGCCTCATAACATGCTATAAACTCTGCTTCCATGGTAGATTGAGCTATAAGTGTTTGTTTAGCACTTCTCCAAGATATAGCTCCTCCAGCTAACATGAAAACATAACCAGAAGTAGATTTTCTTGTATCTATGCAACCAGCAAGATCAGAATCGGAATACCCAATGATCTCCAAATTTTCCGACTTCTGATAAACAAGCATGTAATCTTTTGTTCTTTGCAAGTACCTCATAACCCGTTTAATTGCAATCCAATGATCTATTCCAAGGTTACTCGAATATCTGCTTAACATACCCACAATGAATGCCAAATCCGGCCGGGTACAAACTTGAGCATACATAAGACGCCCAATAGCCGAAGCATATGGAATATTCTGCATCTCTTTTCCTTCATGATCATTCTTAGGGCACTGTTTGAGACTAAACTTATCTCCCTTAGCAACATGAGTACTTATTTGTGCACAATCTTTCATGCCAAACTTAGCAAGCACCTTATCAATATAGCTCTTTTGTGATAACCCAAGGATACCTCGAAAACGATCTCGATGTATCTTAATTCTTAATACAAAATAGGCGTCACCAAGATCCTTCATCTCAAAACGAGAAGCAAGAAATCTTTTGGTTTCGTGCAATAAGCCTATATCGTTACAAGCCAATAGTATATCATCGACATAAAGCACAAGGAATATAAATTTACTCCCACTGAACTTGTGATATATGCATTTTTCAACAATATTGGACTCAAAACCGTATGAGACAATGGTTTGATGAAATTTGCGATTCCACATACGGGAAGCTTGTTTTGTACCATAGATGGATCGTTTAAGTTTACAAACCATAGACTTTGGATCACCAATTTCAAAGTTTTCTGGTTGTTTCATGTATATCGTTTCGTCAATGTCACCATTGAGAAAAGCTGTTTTGACATCCATCTGGTGTAGCTCTAAATCAAAATGAGCCACAAGTGCCATTATTGTCCTAAAAGAATCTTTCGATGATACTGGAGAGAAAGTTTCTTTGTAATCAATGCCTTCTCTCTGAGTAAAACCCTTTGCGACTAGACGCGCTTTATATCTTTCAATATTGCCATTTGAATCCCTTTTGGTTTTAAATATCCACTTACACTCAATTGCTTTCGCACCTTCAGGCAACTTGACAAGATCCCAAACGTCATTGTCCTTCATGGATTTCATCTCATCATTCATGGCTTCAATCCACTTTTGACTATTAGCACTTCGTTTGGCTTGTTTGAAGTTGATAGGATCATCTTCCATAATCCCTATGTCAAACTCATGCTCTTGAAGAAATACAATATAATCATCCGAAATTGCACTTCTTCTGTCTCTAGTGGATCGCCTAAGTGGCACTTCATCTTGAGTTTGTTGAGTTTGCTCTTCTTGAGCATCATCTTGATTTTGAGTGGGAAACTGTGCAGGTATATCCACATTGTTGTCTTGAACTACATGAGGCAAAAAAACTGATTCTTCCTCAAAGACAACATCCCTGACTTTATCTTCCCCTTCAAACTCAACATCCTCAAGAAATCTAGCATTTCCCGTTTCGAAAAAAGACTTTGTTAAAGGATCAAAAAACTTGAAACCCTTTGTTTTTTCAGGATACCCAAAAAAATAGCAACTAACAGTTCTTGAGTCCAGTTTATTTTCATGCGGCTTGTAAAGCCTTGCCTCAGCTGGACAACCCCACACATGTAAATGATTGAGACTAAGTGGTTTCTTAGTCCACAATTCATAAGGGGTTTTTGCTACTGCTTTGCTAGGTACTCTATTTAGTATGTAGGCTGCAGTCTTAAGTGCATCTCCCCAGAGTGCTTCTGGTAAAGAAGAGTGACTAATCATACTTCTTACCATGTCCTTAAGCGTTCTGTTTCGTCTCTCAGCAACACCATTCATGTGTGGTTGCCCAGGCATTGTGTATTGTGGGACGATTCCGCATTCCTCTAGGAATTTAGCAAAAGGTCCAGTGTTCACCGGATCCGTCATACCGACCATAGTACTCACCACCACGATCAGATCTGACAGCTTTAATCTTCTCACGAAGCTGATTTTCAACTTCGGCTTTGAAGACTTTAAACACGTCCAAAGCTTGTGACTTTTCATGAATTAAATATAAGTACCCATATCGAGAATAGTCGTCTATAAAAGTGATAAAATACTGTTGACCATTCCAAGAAGCTGTAGGGAATGGACCACATATATCAGTATGTATCAACTGTAAGACACCATTACTCCTATTTGCACTTAATTTCCTTATGTTTGTCTGTTTACCCTTAATACACTCAATGCATACATTAAGGTCTGAATAATCAAGAGATTCAAGTATTCCATGTGACACAAGCCTCTCTAGTCTCCCTTTAGAGATATGTCCTAAGCGCTTATGCCATAACATAGCGGAATTCTCTCTTGATAATTTTCGTTTTGTACCTCTTGATGTTGTTTGCAAGGATTCATTATGTGAAGCAATTGTACTTAGCATATATAAATTATCAATCAAAGAACCAGTCGCAACCAAAGAAGAATTAAGAAATAGACTAAATTTATTATCTCCAAATGAACAAGAGTAACCGTATTTGTCCAAAACAGAAATAGAAACCAAATTCCGTCTAAATGACGGTACTACATAAGTCTCTCTTAATTCAACAAAATGACCAGTCTCAAAAGACAATCTAAAAGTGCCAATAGCTTCAACTGGAACTGCATTGCCATCACCCACATAGATGAATCTTTCAGCATCACTTGGTTTCCGGCTCCAAATGCAACCTTGCATAGAAATACTTATGTGAGTAGTAGCACCAGAATCTACCCACCATGTATTACTAGGCACAGAAGTCAAATTGACTTCAGAACAGACAAAAGTGAAAAATCTACCTTTCTTTATACGCCATGCGACGTACTTGGGACAATCTTTCTTCACATGCCCAGATTTCTTACAAAAGAAGCAAGCAACAGCTTGATCCTGAGTCTTTTGTTTCTTAGGCTGTGATTTTCCCACTGCAGTCTCCTTATCTTTAGTCCTCTTTCGGTGATTAACCTTTGAGGTAGTTGCAACATGAGCACTTTCAGTCTTTTCACGCTTCAATCTATCTTCCTCTTGCACACAATGTGAAATGAGCTCATTCAGAGTCCACTTATCCTTCTGAGTATTATAACTCACTATAAATTGACCGTATTGTGTAGGAAGAGAGATAAGTACCAAATGCACAAGCAAGTCATCAGACAAGTCAAGCTTTAGTGCCTTAAGTTTTGAAGCGATGTTAGACATCTCCATAATGTACTCGCGAATATTTCCTTTAGCTTTATACCTCATCTGAAGAAGATCAGCCAAAAGCTTACTTGTCTCAGTCTTTTCGTTTTTCGCAAAACGCTTTTCAAGCTCATCAAGGAAATCCTTAACAGATACCTCATCGGAGTCATTAGACATACCGCCCCTGAATGCTTCAGGAATGCTGCGCTTAATCATCATTAGACTTAAGCGATTCGAACGCTCCCACTTCTCAAAGTTCAATTTCTCAGTATCAGAACTTTTATCCGTAAGAGAAGGAGGTTGTTCTTTCCTTATAGCATAGTCTAAATCCATGCAGCCAAGAACTAACAGAACGTTCTCTTTCCAGCTCTTAAAGTTTATGCCGTTAAGCACAGGAATGGAGTTCATGTTGGCAGTTATATTAGCAGCAGATGTATTAACTAGCAATTTAGAACAAAAAAAATATAAGCTCGAATAATGGAAAAATCATGTCATATGCATACATAATAGCACACAAAAAAAACATGAATTTAAAATACTATAGTGTGTGGACCCATTCAAACAAGATACCTAGCACAACATTAATATTTAGTCTTTGGACAGAAATATTAACTTGCAAGTGGTACTCTCCACGCAGAAATCAAATATTAATAATAAATTCGGTCAAGCAATAACCTTCCTTTGGGCCGGTTTATTACTCACATGAAAAATTTATAATTATTACATATTTATCCCCGCACGTACATCCATTATTTGGCCATTAAATAATCTTCCTTTGGGCCGATTATTATAACGCATAAATAATAAACATACACATCCTATTATTTCAAAATAAATAAATCTACACATAAATATCACTTTGGCAATATTTTGCTTCAACTCAATTATTCGCGAAATAAAAGGACAAGAAAATTTTTTTCTTTCTTTAAAAAAAATGTGCCCAAAATCCGTAATATTGTAAAAAAAAAATCAAAATAAAATTTTGATTTCCACGAGATAGTAGCCACCAAAATTAGCATAACCAACGAAAAAAACTTAATCACATGATTCTATCATAAAGGTCATGTAACATAATGAATCACAAAAAAAATACTACATAACATGGCAATCGTTACTTAGTATTAAACTTTATAATTAATATGAATTTTACATGGCAGCAATAAACGAATGCCTCCCCAGTCCATACATGTTTAAACCAGATGTAAACAAAAAAATATGATTCATGTAATATCATGCTTTAACATGGCCAGGTCATATATAAGACACACAAAAAAAACTTTACCAATTCTTGTATACTACTACTGTCCTACTTCATGATCGCACGAAACACGTGAGGCAAAGTTAGAATCCAAAATAAAAGAAAATATGACACACTCAACATAATCACATCATATCGTGTATATTAAATCGAAAAAAATATACAGGTGACTTAGCCAATTAAAGTAGATCTAATCAAATAGATTTACATGCTGTACAGGCTAGGCAAGAAAAAATATATATGAAAAAACTCATGATATCATTCACTGCATATATACGTGTCCAGTACTCGCAATTTCATGAATTAATACATGTATTAATTAAAACTTGAAGAAACATAGGTTGAACATGCCAATCAACGATACTGTAATATCCGTAAATTTTCGAATAAATTTTTCGAACCTACTCGATATTTTTTTATTTAAAAATATTTTAGAAACGATGCACTAGTATATATTTGTAATTAGTACGTTTTATAAATTTTAAAATTTATATACATTCGTATTATGTTTAATTATTTTTAATTTAATAGTGTTTATTAAAAATTTGAGAAAAATAGTATTTTTTAAATTTTGAGTCGTATTTATTTTAAACGGAATTAGAATTTCGTTTTAATTAATTAGAAGGGGAAAAACGATATCTTTTCACCAAATATTTCATTAAATATGGACATAATCATTATTTTTATTTTAAAATTATTTTCATTAATGATTTTGTCTTCCATTTTTTTTTTATAAATTGTCCACTAAAAATATTAATGGAGCACTAAAATTCCATTGTCTCCCACAATTATTTTTTTTTAATTATTAAATAGCCCACTTCATTTTTTTTGTTCCGCATTTATTTACTTTTAATTTTATAAAACAAAATTAGGAAATTCAGTTTTTGTATTTAAATTGGACAGATTCAGTACAATTGGGAATCAATACACAAACGGGGCTTATCCTTTTCTTACAAAGACCAAAACTGAGACACTACATCTCTTGAAACAAACTGGATTTTTTTATTTACACAAACCGAGTACAGAACAAACGGCAAGTAGTTGTTTTCTTTCATTTGTTTTCTTTTATTCGTTCTCTTTTAATTGATTTCTTTTCGATTTCGATTTAATCCGGTAGGATCGAATTGTTCTTGGTTGGTTTGTCTCTCGATTGTTGGGTGTTGCCGTTTGTGAACGAGAGAGAGAAGCGGAGGGAGAGAGGGATGGAGGAGAGAGATGACGACGAGAGGCTGAGATAAGGAGGGGCGTGGTTATTGTTGTTGTCGGAATTGATGGAGGCCGGTGGGGGGTGGTGTGTTTGAAGAGAGAACCGCGAGGAAGAGAGTGGCGGAGGGAGAGGGAAGAGAGGAGAACGGAGAGAGGGTGGAGAGAATAGAGAGAGGAGAGTGGTGCGAGAGAGGGAGATGGGCGGAGGAGAGGGAAGGGAGAAAAGAGGAGTCGAGAGAGAGATCGAGAAAAAGAGAGAGAGAGAGAGGAATCGAGAGAGAGATCGAGAAAAAGAGAGAGAGAGAGAGAGAGAGAGAGAGAGAGAGAGGGAGAGGGATGCGAGAGAGGGAGGGAGAGGGAGAGAGAGAGGGAGGGAGGGAGGGAGAGAGAGAGGGAGAGAGGAAGGAGATGGTCGTAGGGGAGGGGAAAAACACGGGGGGGAGAGAACGCAGGGGGGGTTGGTCAGTGGTGGGGTCCACAATGGGGTGCGGTGGGGCCCACGGGTATATTGCTATTAAGCTGATAATGTTAGAATAATAACGAAACAATTAAAAATATTTATGATTTTTATGTTTTAATTGGTTTGTAAATAAAAGGTTGTAGATTTTAAAATTAGTTGTATTTATTGATTTTAAAAACTAGTGATTTAATTAAAGTGTTATTAAAATTTAGAATAGTATTTAATGAATAATTAATTAAATTGGTTTATTATTTAAATAAAAAATATTTTGTTACATAAATTAGTGATTTATGAATTTGAGTATAAAAGAGGGTTTAATTTATTAATTTGGTATATATTTATAGTTAGATTTTGATTTAAAAAAAATATTATGTGATTATTTTCCATAATTTAGAGATTTATTGTTTTATTATTAAAAAGAGGATTAATTTAGAATAAATAGGATTAAAAAGGGGTATAATTTCAAGATTTTATATTTAATATTTCCGAATTAGTTTATTAATCGGATAAGACTAGTTTTATTTAAAGACTAAAGAGGGATTAATATTATTTAATCACGAGATTTTAAAGGGGAAATTAGTTAGTGAGATTATTATTAATATTTATGGATTTAAATTGAATAAAAAATAGATTATTGAATAATTTTGGTTGTGAGTTTTATATTATTAAATTAGGGATTTTTCTGAGAATTTAGAAGGAATAATTAGAAGTGTTTTTTTAATAAATAATTGTTAGCAATCATTTAGAATATTTTGTGAATAATTGGTCGTAATTTAGAGATTTATTGATTCGTTGATAAAAGAGGTATTTAAAATGATGAGGGTATTAAAGTGGAATAGTTATTATGGTTTTAAATTGAGTAAATAGGATTAATTATTGTTTCGAGGATTTATTTATTTAAATTAAGGATTAATTGTTGTCTCGAGTATTAATTGGTTAATTATGCTTCTTTCTCGTGGAGTTAGATAATTGTTTGAGGATTATTTATTGATTAAGTTTTTATATAGGATGTCAATGGTATTATTTTAGAGGATTGGTATTTAGCACTTTCGGATTATTTTGAAGGACCAGATCGGATCAGATTATTTTAGAAGTTAAAAATCGGATTATTAGTAAATTATTATTTGTGAGATTTAAAAATGGAAAGGGTTTCACGTAAAAATGTTGAGTTTGGAATTATTCTGGGAACCATTTTAAGGTAGGATTTAGGATGAGTTAGGAAACTCGTTTGGAAAAACTTGAAGAACGAAAGTTGTAGATATGCAAGGGTATTATATATCGGTGAGTAGAAGTTGATTGAAAGGTGATCAGAAGTTGAGTTAATAATAGCCGAACTGGGTCCGAGAAGGTGAAATATCGGAGAACCAGAAACGTGGAGCAGGTTGGAGTATCGTACCGCAGAGCACAGGCAAGTTTACTAATTCGTACTCCATTGTTCGGAGTATTTATATTTTTAAATTCATAATTATGCTGTTTACGTTTTCGATTTACAAAATCAAGTATTCTTTCGAGCGATTTATACAAGACTTTATCCATGCAATTTACATACATATTATTGTTGAGCTGTTATCCAGCCATATTATATCATGAGGTGTTCAAATTTATTTCATGAGTTGTTCCATGTTGTTAGTATGTTTATTGAGATACTTCATTCGAGTTTATATTTAAGAGTGGGAGTATATATAAAGTAAGTTATGTATACTGATATGGGTCACCTCATTTCGATTCCATAATCAGAACAGTTTTTCATAATATTTCCTCTAATCGTTCGAGAGGGAAACTATATTATTGGTGTCTATTGTTCATTGCTTATGAAGGCAAAAGTGACCGGAGTAACGCACCGGCCCAACTGAGTAGTATTAAGGGTGTGTTCGAGACTTCGGCTCATCCTTCTATCGATAGAAAACGAGTAGTGATAATGGATTGATCATCCATTACTTGAGTAGGCGTTATGAGCAGAAATCCAATCATTGACATCCTATCGGTTAACCGATGCCTGTGTGGTTCTGTTAACTAGGGTGTTGATCTGAGCAGTTGTTATATTATATTATCAATGGAGTAGTTTTGAGAAGTTATTGACTTATTTTCGAGTAGTATTTTGAAAAGTTATTGATTTATTTTTGAGTAGTATTTTGAGAAGTTATAGTATTTTGAGAAGTTATTGAGATATATTGGAGTAGTATTTCGAGATTTATAAGAATTTCTGAGTTGATCTCTTTTCAAAGGTAATTATATTTATTAACTCTTATAGAGTAGTAAAATCATATTTTGAGTGGGTTGTTGGGTAGTATATGATATCTGTATATACTTGCTGGGCATTCTTTGGCTCATTCTTGCTATTTAAATATTATTAATCAGCGGCATCAAAAGGCGGCTCTAGCATGGTGAACCGTGGCAAAGGGAAGGGGAAGTGCTATTAAATTCAACCCATTAGCCTTATAGTGTCGAAAGAGGGTACAAGATGGAAAGGAATTGTTAATGCTTTATTATTGTGTGTTTGGTGTGTTGTAATAATATTTCAGAGATTCTGGGAGGTGAGTTTCTATTGTAAAAACTTTTGTATTTCAAGTGCTTGTTCTAAGACTATAACCTGTGGAATAAAAGTTGGAGTTGTTAAGAATATTGTTGTAGATTATATTATGAGCAGGTGATTGAATCTTCCGCAAGAGATGTGACAACCTGAATTCCGGTAGAGGATTTGGGGGCGTTACAGTAATGGTATCAGAGCAGTAGGTTATAAATATTAGAACGAGTGTAGGAGACTATATGAGAGGGAATTTAGAAGCCAATGAAATCGATAGGTATATATATAGTAGGATTTCAAGGAGTTGTGAGGTGGAGGCATGATGGCCATGAGCAGTAATAGAACTAATTAGGACGAGAGAAATGTGTGTCCAGGATTTATTTATTGGGTGAAATTTGAGTATATAAAGGTAGGTATACATAAATATACATATATCTATAACTGC
Organism: Saposhnikovia divaricata; assembly: GCA_036435485.1. Classification (NCBI taxonomy): domain Eukaryota; kingdom Viridiplantae; phylum Streptophyta; class Magnoliopsida; order Apiales; family Apiaceae; genus Saposhnikovia; species Saposhnikovia divaricata. The sequence goes on from CM071595.1 coordinate 135,157,582, forward strand.
AGATACATATGTGTATATATGTGTATATGTACAGATATGTACTGTTTGTTTTCATAAATAAATATTTCATGGGTATGCAGTTTTATTAGACTAAACCAATCGAGAGAGGCTGTGACTATTAAAGAAGTGCAGAAGAGATAAATAGAGTGGATTTTATAGATGGAGTCAAAATAAGAAGAGTATGATAGTATTATGTATGGATTTGGAGGATGAAGGAGCTCGAATATTTCAACAGGGATTGAAACTATAGATTTGAAATAATGATGCAAGGTTTAGAGTGAATTAATTCAGAAGGATAAAGATGAGGAGAAAGAGGTTTATTTAATGTTCAGTAAGAGAAAATGATATGAGGAATTTTAAGGAATAATTAAGATTTAGTATTGAGGATAAGGTGTATTTTGAGGATAGAGTGACGATAAGAATAAACGAAGGAAGTAGGTATGAATGATGAGCCGGTATTAAAATAGAGGTATGTTAAAATGAAATCTTAGACGGGATCGACGGTCTAGCATGAGAGTTTATAATCGAAATGGAAAAGTATATAATTGGTACAAAGGGTTGAGGATATATTGGAAAGTAGAGTACGAGTTATGCAGCCTTAGCTATTTGCCTACGTTGATTACGAGGATGGAATCCTTTTAAGGAGGGAAGACTGTAATATCCGTAAATTTTCGAATAAATTTTTCGAACCTACTCGATATTTTTTTATTTAAAAATATTTTAGAAACGATGCACTAGTATATATTTGTAATTAGTACGTTTTATAAATTTTAAAATTTATATACATTCGTATTATGTTTAATTATTTTTAATTAAATAGTGTTTATTAAAAATTTGAGAAAAATAGTATTTTTTAAATTTTGAGTCGTGTTTATTTTAAACGGAATTAGAATTTCGTTTTAATTAATTAGAAGGGGAAAAACGATATCTTTTCACCAAATATTTCATTAAATATGGACATAATCATTATTTTTATTTTAAAATTATTTTCATTAATGATTTTGTCTTCCATTTTTTTTTATAAATTGTCCACTAAAAATATTAATGGAGCACTAAAATTCCATTGTCTCCCACAATTATTTCTTTTTAATTATTAAATAGCCCACTTCATTTTTTTTGTTCCCCATTTATTTACTTTTAATTTTATAAAACAAAATTAGGAAATTCAGTTTTTGTATTTAAATTGGACAGATTCAGTACAATTGGGAATCAATACACAAACGGGGCTTATCCTTTTCTTACAAAGACCAAAACTGAGACACTACATCTCTTGAAACAAACGGGATTTTTTTATTTACACAAACCGAGTACAGAACAAACGGCAAGTAGTTGTTTTCTTTCATTTGTTTTCTTTTATTCGTTCTCTTTTAATTGATTTCTTTTCGATTTCGATTTAATCCGGTAGGATCGAATTGTTCTTGGTTGGTTTGTCCCTCGATTGTTGGGTGTTGCCGTTTGTGAACGAGAGAGAGAAGCGGAGGGAGAGAGGGATGGAGGAGAGAGATGACGACGAGAGGCTGAGATAAGAAGGGGCGTGGTTATTGTTGTTGTCGGAATTGATGGAGGCCGGTGGGGGGTGGTGTGTTTGAAGAGAGAACCGCGAGGAAGAGAGTGGTGGAGGGAGAGGGAAGAGAGGAGAACGGAGAGAGGGTGGAGAGAATAGAGAGAGGAGAGTGGTGCGAGAGAGGGAGATGGGCGGAGGAGGGGTAAGGGAGAAAAGAGGAGTCGAGAGAGAGATCGAGAAAAAGAGAGAGAGAGAGAGAGAGAGAGAGAGAGAGAGAGAGGAGTCGAGAGAGAGATCGAGAAAGAGAGAGAGAGAGAGAGAGAGAGAGAGAGAGAGAGAGAGAGAGAGAGAGAGATGCGAGAGAGGGAGAGGGAGAGAGAGAGAGAGAGGGAGGGAGAGAGGGAGAGAGGAAGGAGATGGTCGTAGGGGAGGGAAAAAACACGGGGGGGAGAGAACGCAGGGGGGGTTGGTCAGTGGTGGGGTCCACAATGGGGTGGGGTGGGGTGGGTTGGGGTTGGGTTGGGGTGGGGTGGGGTGGGGTGGGGCCCACGGGTATATTGCTATTAAACTGATAATGTTAGAATAATAACGAAACAATTAATAATATTTATGATTTTTATGTTTTAATTGGTTTGTAAATAAAAGGTTGTAGATTTTAAAATTAGTTGTATTTATTGTTTTAAAAACTAATGATTTAATTAAAGTGTTATTAAAATTTAGAATAGTATTTAATGAATAATTAATTAAATTGGTTTATTATTTAAGTAAAAAATATTTTGTTACATAAATCAGTGATTTATGAATTTGAGTATAAAAGAGGGTTTAATTTATTAATTTGGTATATATTTATAGTTAGATTTTGATTTAAAAAAATATTATGTGATTATTTTCCATAATTTAGAGATTTATTGTTTTATTATTAAAAAGAGGATTAATTTAGAATAAATAGGATTAAAAAGGGGTATAATTTCAAGATTTTATATTTAATATTTCCGAATTAGTTTATTAATCGGATAAGACTAGTTTTATTTAAAGACTAAAGAGGGATTAATATTATTTAATCACGAGATTTTAAAGGGGAAATTAGTTAGTGAGATTATTATTAATATTTATGGATTTAAATTGAATAAAAAATAGATTATTGAATAATTTTGGTTGTGAGTTTTATATTATTAAATTAGGGATTTTTCTGAGAATTTAGAATGAATAATTAGAAGTGTTTTTTTTAATAAATAATTGTTAGCAATCATTTAGAATATTTTGTGAATAATTGGTCGTAATTTAGAGATTTATTGATTCGTTGATAAAAGAGGTATTTAAAATGATGAGGGTATTAAAGTGGAATAGTTATTATGGTTTTAAATGGAGTAAATAGGATTAATTATTGTTTCGAGGATTTATTTATTTAAATTAAGGATTAATTGTTGTCTCGAGGATTAATTGGTTAATTATGCTTCTTTCTCGTGGAGTTAGATAATTGTTTGAGGATTATTTATTGATTAAGTTTTTATATAGGATGTCAATGGTATTATTTTAGAGGATTGGTATTTAGCACTTTCGGATTATTTTGAAGGACCAGATCGGATCAGATTATTTTAGAAGTTAAAAATCGGATTATTATTAAATTATTATTTGTGAGATTTAAAAATGGAAAGGGTTTCACGTAAAAATGTTGAGTTTGGAATTATTCTGGGAACCATTTTAAGGTAGGATTTAGGATGAGTTAGGAGACTCGTTTGGAAAAACTTGAAGAACGAAAGTTGTAGATATGCAAGAGTATTATATATCGGTGAGTAGAAGTTGATTGAAAGGTGATCAGAAGTTGAGTTAATAATAGCCGAACTGGGTCCGAGAAGGTGAAATACCGGAGAACCAGAAACGTGGAGCAGGTTGGAGTATCGTACCGCAGAGCACAGGCAAGTTTACTAATTCGTACTCCATTGTTCGGAGTATTTATATTTTTAAATTCATAATTATGCTGTTTACGTTTTCGATTTACAAAATCAAGTATTCTTTCGAGCGATTTATACAAGACTGTATCCATGCAATTTACATACATATTATTGTTGAGCTGTTATCCAGCCATATTATATCATGAGGTGTTCAAATTTATTTCATGAGTTGTTCCATGTTGTTAGTATGTTTATTGAGATACTTCATTCGAGTTTATATTTAAGAGTGGGAGTATATATAAAGTAAGTTATGTATACTGATATGGGTCACCTCATTTCGATTCCATAATCAGAACAGTTTTTCATAATATTTCCTCTAATCGTTCGAGAGGGAAACTATATTATTGGTGTCTATTGTTCATTGCTTATGAAGACAAAAGTGACCGGAGTAACGCACCGGCCCAACTGAGTAGTATTAAGGGTGTGTTCGAGACTTCGGCTCATCCTTCTATCGATAGAAAACGAGTAGTGATAATGGATTGATCATCCTTTACTTGAGTAGGCGTTATGAGCAGAAATCCAATCATTGACATCCTATCGGTTAACCGATGCCTGTGTGGTTCTGTTAACTAGGGTGTTGATCTGAGCAGTTGTTATATTATATTATCAATGGAGTAGTTTTGAGAAGTTATTGATTTATTTTCGAGTAGTATTTTGAGAAGTTATTGATTTATTTTCGAGTAGTATTTTGAGAAGTTATTGATTTATTTTCGAGTAGTATTTTGAGAAGTTATTGAGATATATTGGAGTAGTATTTCGAGATTTATAAGAATTTCTGAGTTGATCTCTTTTCAAAGGTAATTATATTTATTAACTCTTATAGAGTAGTAAAATCATATTTTGAGTGGGTTGTTGGGTAGTATATGATATCTGTATATACTTGCTGGGCATTCTTTGGCTCATTCTTGCTATTTAAAAATTATTAATCAGCGGCATCTAAAGGCGGCTCTAGCATGGTGAACCGTGGCAAAGGGAAGGGGAAGTGCTATTAAATTCAACCCATTAGCCTTATAGTGTCGAAAGAGGGTACAAGATGGAAAGGAATTGTTAATGCTTTATTATTGTGTGTTTGGTGTGTTGTAATAATATTTCAGAGATTCTGGGAGGTGAGTTTTTATTGTAAAAACTTTTGTATTTCGAGTGCTTGTTCTAAGACTATAACCTGTGGAATAAAAGTTGGAGTTGTTAAGAATATTGTTGTAGATTATATTATGAGCAGGTGATTGAATCTTCCGCAAGAGATGTGACAACCTGAATTCCGGTAGAGGATTTGGGGGCGTTACAGATACATTTATACATATCGTAATCGATAAATACAATCATATAAATTATGATCAACCCTAATAATTCAACATAAGATAGGCTCTGATACCAATTGTTAAATCTAAATAAATAACCACGGATCATCTTATGCGATATTATCAAGGTTATACGATATAACTGTAGTACGAAAGCGTACCTGATTCCATGACTGTAGATATGAATACGGATTATGGGACTTGATCTTCCACAGACTTGATTCGCCTCTAGCCGTATCTCTCTCTGACTGATGGGAATAGAGGAGTAGAGGTTGTGAATTAGCTTTGGGGACCAAGACCCTATTGTGTTCTTTATATAGTACCCTAATTAGACCCCATTAACCCTAATTAGATTACTATTGGGTATTACACATTACAAAGCCCATACCGAATAAGATGTTATTGGACCCTTTATTTTAGACCACTTAATTAGCCCAAATAGAATAAACATTAAATATAATTGTCTTTAATTTGTAAGCTCATAATTATTATTAGATTATAAAATATAATCTAACAGAGAAACTATTGTGCTACTGTTTCAAGCGAGGATGATGAAAACGGTATACATTGACTACTAGAACTACCTCTTAACTTCTTCTTTTCTCACTATTAGTAGTAGCAGTTGGAATTTTATTATTTTGGAGTTATGGGTTTTTTACTTTGCTTATATTTTATTATATGTCGTTTTGGAACTTTGTTGGAATCTTGTAGTATGTCATTTTGGTATTTTATCGTATTTGGTACTCTTGGTACATTGATTGTATTCGTCGTATGTGGTAATTGGTACTTGAATTATATTTTGGCGAAGTGGGGTATGAAAGAAAGAGATCTGTCCTGATCAGTGATATCTTTTGTAGTTTTTATTGACTGATTTGTTCAATAATTAGAATATATGTACAAACTCGATATTTTAAATATTTTATTATCAATACTGAAATTACTTTTATTATTAACATTGCTGTTATGTAATAAAAAGTAGGGTGTATTTACTGCGTATTGATTGCTAGGGTTATGGAAGAGCTTCGAGCTTTAATGGCTGATCAAATGTTTCATGACTTAACTCGGGTTCTCACAAGATGCCTACGTATCATGCAAATATCAAGATCAAGCCAATAAAAACGTAGTTCTTGGTTATGAGGGGTCAGACCCTTATATAGGCGTTGGGTGCCTTGGAATTATGGTTGGATTTGGTGTCTTAATGGACAAAATACCTATTTTATATAGACTTCTGGATCCTTCAATGAGGAAGGCTGGTTCCTATATTGGACTCATGTGACTTGGGGACTACTCCTTGAGGAGTTTGGGTCCCTTGGACTCAATAACGGAGTCCTACATTAGCTGATTTATTTATTACGAATTTATTATCACAATTAGGGTCTTGAGCCTCATAATTAGGCATTGCCTTTGGACCAACCTAGGTTCATATAATGTATCATTAAATTTGTATTTAGGGCTTACTCACTACAAGAAAACTCGGCTAAAATCGACTGGATAAATTTGACTGCTACAATTTCGACTGGTTCCAGTCGAATTTAGGGTCAATCTCAATTAATTATTGGTCAGACTTAAATTCGACCGCAAGCGGTCGAATTCAATGCCGGTCGAATTTAAGCAGTCGATTTTATAGATGCGGTCGAATTTAGTCAGTCGAATTTGTTTGGCTACACAGGCGGGAACTATTTTGCCCCAACAGTGGACCGGATCTCAGTCCACACAAAACTCGCATGCCCCTCCCCGCCATTTATCTGATGATTCATTGCAATTTGTGTTAAGGGTTTCAGGTGATATGAATAGGTTGGTCCATTCCTTGGAAATGCAGGAGGTGCCACGTTCATTGTTGAATGACCGCATGCGTATATTAGCAAATGAAGCCTTTCCAAACAGAGATTATGACCGCAATGAGCAGGATTCGTGGTTTGAGTATATGCGGCTAGCATCGTCCTTTGTTGCAGAAGCCATGGTGCTGTACAAAAAGGTCATCCTTGAGGTAAATGTTGATGCCCTCTATAATATTCCTTTTATTGCAATAAGCACCTGCATATTAAAAATGTGATATTTGTTCACATGCACCTGCATATTAAAAATATGATATTTGTTACATCCTTCGAGCGGTCAGGAAGCTAATGGGATTTAACCCTGTGTGAGTTTTACGAAGGGTGAAAGGAATGAAACATAAAACAGTTTATTATCCTCATCACAAAATATGTGAGTTTTCCAAGTGAAGAGAAAGTGTTGGAAATTTGGGTGGAAACCAGCCACCTTTCCACCCAAATCGGGAGGTTTTGGATGTAAAGATCAAATGTATTTCTGATTTATTGGTCTACAGTATAATGTTGAGTTAATTGCCTGCCTTCTGTTTTCACTTTTTCCCCTTCGCTCACATTTACTGGGAAGGAAACTTATTTCTCTCTTTCAAACATCCGAACTGAGTAGTTCGTTGATTTCTGTGCTTCTTACTTGAAGAAAATTAATTGTGCTGAACTTGTGCACTAGCAGCCTTGTAATTCTTCTTGTTAATTTTGAGTTGTGCTGGACATTTTCTTATTGCTCAAGCTTGATTTGATACTCCTTTCATGGTGTACTTATAAAGAGCAAATGTGATATTTGTTGTATTATTTTCATCTAATATATTCAATTGCAGGGTACAAGTATCGAAAAGGCACCGATCGATCCCACTATCTCAAGAAACGGAGACGGAGGAAACAGAGATGGAGACGATGATGAAGATCAAGATGCGAGGAATTATCCACTTTATAATTAGCTGTATTAACATATAATTATGATGAAGCTTTTGGACTGAACTAACGTTAAGCGTTTGTGACTGGGCTTTGTAGAACATTGCTCATTTTGTTAGCTACAGTAGAATTATTATGCTAAGCTTTTGGGACCAATTTCTAATGTAAAAGATAATGTACCTTTTATGTTAAACTTATGGAAGGTTGAATGTTTATATATTTTAATTGTTTAGATTTTTTGGTATTCTGCCCCCTCCCCTAATTGTTTTGCAAATTAGGTTGTGATAAGTTTACATTACAGGCTGGAAAAAATACAACAGGCATATGGACTGTTTTTGGCATGTTAATTCGACTCCTTGCAGTCGAATTTAACAACCCAAGAAATCTTGATGGTAAATAAATTTGACTGGAAAAAGCAGTCGAATTTATAAATTAGACTGGAAACCCAGACGAATTTATAAATTCGACGTCATGAAACCGATCAGTCGATTTTATAAATTTCACTGGAAACAGTCAAAAGAAAGCTCTGAGGCGGGAAATTCAAATTTTCACCAAAAAATTCAAAAAATTATCCGGGGAGCAAATTCCACTGCTTCCGGTCGAATTTATGCAGTCGAATTTGAGCTGTCGAATTTGCACAGTCGAATTTATTAAATTCGACTGTTTTTTAATAAATTCCACTAAGCTAGATTCGACTACCGATTTGCAGTCGATTTTAACTAAATTCGACTGTTCACAGTCGAATTTAGTTAAAATCGACTGCACACCGGCAGTCGATTTTAGCCAAGATTCTTGTAGTGACTTTCAGCCCATATCATTTGTCCCCCAACTTCTAAGAAAACTGATCAAGTTTTCATTGAAGTTAAAAGGTTTATGTACACTAGTGTTTCACATATACCGTCTTAAATGTAAAGTGTGGAGTGACCGACACATTTACGACGATTTAGCTTATTCGAGGCTAACTGATAATTTTTATGTCTCATAGAAAATTACCTATAATTTTCTTGCATGTTCTGGGATTTTTCCTTACATGTAGTAAGCTTCTCCACTTTCCCCTCTTCCTCACTTCTAGGTCTCTCCAGAATTTTAGAGATAAGATGAAGAGGAAGAGATAAGCTTGACTTTATCTTAACCATCTACTAGCCAAATGACAATTTTTCCCTAACATTATCACTTTCATTGAAAATTGGCTTATAAAATTAAACCCTAATGATTTTTGAACGGAATTTGGTTTCTCATATTTTTAATATATTACTCACTTTATTACCTCCGCATAGATTATTTATAAGCCTAATTCTGACTTACGGATCTTTTTCTACGAAATTTGGAAATATGGATACGTTACATATAAAAACGTTCTCAATTTCTTATAAAATATTTCGGAGTCGAATTATCGAATGTTGAAGAAGGATAAAGTTACGTACATAATATAATTTATAACATTATCTAAAAATATGGTTTTATCAAAATTACTATTCATCTCAAGAATTTACAATTCACTTTCTCGAGAAATTTTAAAACGAGAATCTTGGAAAACTAACCGGATACCCATACATTCATTTTTCTCGTATGTTAATAATATATATTAATAAATCTTAAGTATTTTGAGTTGTATTAGTAATAAACAATTCTATTTATTAGAATTAAATATGTATGCTAGGATCGGGATGTTACACCTTTCGACCAGGATTCCTGGTCGATTTTCGACCAGGATTCTGGTCGACTTAAGTCGTTTTTGTCACCCTGCTCGAAGACTTTTCGACCAGGATTCCTGGTCGAATTTCGACCAGGATCCCTGATTGAATATTTTTGTAATTTCAAATATTCTTCTTAAATTTTATTTGTGGGCCCTTTATTTTTCATAGGTTGTAACTTAGGCCTAAATATTCTTTTGGGCCTACTTACTCCTGGGACTGTTTTTTATTATAAACTTTGTACTGGGATTTTGAATAATGAATCCTGGTCGAAAATCGATCAGGATTCTGGTCGATTTAAATGCATTTTTGTCATTCAGGTCAAAGACTTTTCGACCAGGATTCTTGGTCGAATTTCGACCAGGATCCTGGTCGACTTAAATCATTTTTAATGTTTTGGTCGAGGCCATTTTGATTGGAATTTCTGATCGACTTTCGATCGAAATCCTAGTCAAAAATTTGTTTTAAATTTTCTTTTATTTCCTTTCTTGATCTTTCAATGGACTAAGTCTATACTGTTAAATATAATTGATGTGTTTTAATCAGTGTTTAAGTGTTACAGGGAGTTATTAGAGTTTAGCTGGAAGCAGTCAGAGTTTAGTTAAACTCTGACAGGTGGAAGCTCGACAGAGTTTGTTAAATTCTGTCTGGAGGAAGCGCGTCTACTGTTCAACAGTGATTAAAGATTAATTATGGAAGCGATATCTTTGAAGATTGGATAGCTATCAAAGAGATCGAGTTGACATAGGAGACGTGTGACAATCTGTAATTGATATCATTGTATAGCTGATTATTAGGAATATCAATTAGAGATTGTATCGTAGCTGTATGTTATATAAATACAGATAGGTTAACCCTAGAAGGGTATCGATAACGAATTATCATTATTGTAACCTAGCAGCTCTTTGTGATATTTTACATCACGAAGAGGGTTTGAAATATAAGAAGTTTTTAAGTGCATAAACGCTTTTACTTGTTAATCTCTCATACAAAGTTGATTATTAATTGTGTATTTGGCCTAACAAGTGGTATCAGAGCCAATCTGTTACTTTATTACAGGTTAAGATCCAAACACAACAATAATCATTTCAGAAATTCCTCCACCAACACCTACTGTTTCTGAAAAGGCTCCTACTACTGTGAGTCGTTATGAACCAATCAGGGTTCCTATTCTGAGGCCATTAGAGTATGCTATGTGGAAGGTCAAGATGACTATGTTTCTGGAGGCTACAGATCCAGAATATCTTGACAGGATTTATGAAGGCCCTCACAATCCTACAAAGCTATCTGTTGTAGTTGCTGGTGAAGTAGCAAAAATGGTTCCAAAGGAAAAGAAGGACATGACTCCTGAAGATCTATCATCAATTGCTAAGGATGCAAAAGTTAGGCATTTACTGCATAGTGCTTTAGACAATGTTATGCCTAACAAAGTCATTAACTGCACCACTGCAAAAGAGATATGGGATGCTCTTGAAGTCAGGTGTCAAGGAACTGCAGCTATTAAGAAGAATAGGAGAAACATACTCACACAAGAGTATGAGCATTTTGAGGCTAAACCTGAAGAGACCATGACAGAAACATTTGATAGATTCTGTAAACTGAGTAATGATCTGTCATTGGTCAACAAAGAGTATGATCTAGAAGACTCGAATCTCAAGTTTCTTCTTTCTCTACCTGAAAAGTGGGATGTGAAAACAACCACTATTAGAGACAACTATGATCTTGCTGAAACAGAGATTGATGAAATCTATGGACTGCTCAAAACTCATGAATTGGAAATGGAGCAGAGAAACAGGAGATCAAGCAGAAAAGGAAAGTTTGTTGCTCTTAATGTTGAAGAGAAGCCTCAGAAGAAAGAGGCAACAAGAAGGAAAATGAAGGGAAAAGCTTTGGTCATACATTCAGAAAGTGATTCACCAAACTCTGATTATGATTCAAACTCTTCTGAATCATCTGACTCTGAGGATGATGAAGAAGAAATGAGAAAAATGGCTGTGTTAATGGTGAAGACTTTCAAGAAAATGGGCTTCAAGAATTTCAAGAAAGGAAAAAGGTTTTCTAGGGATTCAAATGAAGACAGGAAAAGCTATAGGAAGTCTGATAAGAGAGATTCTAAAGGAAAGAAGGATAAGTCTGAAATTCAATGCTACAAGTGTAAGGAGATGGGCCACTATGCTCCTGAGTGCAAGAAGGGTAAAACTGGAAAGGTACTCTACACTAAAGGCAGAGATTGGGCAGATACTTCAGATTCTGATGAAGAAGTAAACTATGCTCTCATGGCTACTACTGAATCAGAATCCTCTGAAAATCAGGTACCTTTAACTACCTATGCTTATAATATTGATGACATTGCTCAATTAAGAATTTTTCTTAAGTCATTGCATATAAGTTATAGGGATCAGACTTTAGAAAATGAGAGGATAAAAGCTGAAAATTTTGAACTTAAAGAAAGAAATAAACTTGTTGAAGAGAAACTTGAAAACATGCAACAAGTTCAGAAAGAGAGAGATGATGCTGTTTCTATAGAACAGGATTTGCTTCAGAAATATAAACAACTAGAATCTGAGTTGGAGGAAGCAAATAAGAAAATTAGGACTTGGACTAATTCTGGAAAGGACACTCAACAGATTTTTCAAACAGACACTGTTGGTCTAGGTTATAATGAGGGAGATGAACTTAGATTTCAAAATCAAGTTAAAGTCAGAACTAAATTTGTTCATGGAACCAGTAAATTTTTGTCTGAGAATGAAAAAGAAGCTGTCAAAAGAAAACCAGTAAAAACTAGTGTTAAACAGGTTAATATTGGTTCAATGACAGATAAACAACTCAAACATAAACTGAAGGAGTTAAAATCTGTTGAGAAAAAGAAAGTGTCAAACAAGAACAGAAATGGAAAAGTAGGCATCACTTCAAGAAATAAACCAATGCTTGCTAGTTATGCTCCAAGAAAGACATGTCATAACTGTGGTAGTACTAAGCATCTTGCAAATTTCTGCAAGAAAAATAAAAATATAAATTCTTTACCTACAAAGTCTGAGGTAAAGAAGGATTTTGCTAGAACTAAGCCACAGACTCTATGCACACACTGTGGAAGCACTTGGCATTCCATCTATACTTGCAGAAAATATCATGCTATCTATCATAATTACTATGAACTGAAACCCAATCTAAAATGGGTTAAAGTTGATACTGCAAGTGTAAACACTGATACTGTTAGCTCAAACTCTGATAATGTTATTTCCGCTGCAAAAGCTAACAAAGTTAAGAATGCCAAAGGATCCAAGCAAGTCTGGATCCTTAAAACTAATCCTCAGTAATTGTTTTTGATTGCAGGGTAACAGGGAGGCAACCCTAGTCGTGGACAGTGGATGTTCAGGACACATGACTGGAAATAAAGCCCTGCTATCAGAATATGAGGAGAAGGCTGGCCCAAAAGTTTCCTATGGTGATGGCAATATAGGAAGAACATTGGGATATGGCAATATCAATCTTGGAAATGTCATCATCAACAATGTAGCTCATGTACCAGGACTCAAGCATGACTTGCTATCTGTGAGTCAAATCTGTGACAAGGGATATCATGTAGATTTTCAACCTGAATATTGTGAAGTTATCAGCAAATCTACAGGAAAGGTTGTTCTAGTTGGTCACAGGCAAAACAACATTTATGAAATCAAGCTTTTGATAGACTCTGTTGGAAAAGCTGTTTGCCTGTCTACAAGAATGTCTAGTGAAGAGAGTTGGAAGTGGCACAAGAAACTCTCACATTTGAACTTGAACAACATCAATGAATTGATCAGAAAGGATCTTGTAAGAGGACTCCCAAAGACCCTGTTAAATGTTGATGGCCTATGTGACTCATGTCAGAAGGCTAAACAAAGGAAGTCATCTTTCAAGAGCAAGACAGAATTTTCTATCACTGATCCCTATCATCTTTTGCATGTTGATCTCTTTGGTCCAGTAAATGTTATGTCTATTGCAAGGAAGAAATATGCTTTAGTCATTGTTGATGAATACACTAGATTCACCTGGGTGTATTTTCTAGCAAAGAAGGATGAAACTGCATTAACTCTGATGGAGCATGTGAATCTTCTGGACAAAGGATCAAGCAACAAAGTCAGAATCATCAGAAGTGATAATGGAACTGAGTTCAGAAATGCAACAATGGAAGAATTCTGCAAGGACAATGGAGTGAAACAAGAATTTTCAGCACCTGGTACACCACAACAAAATGGTGTAGTTGAAAGGAAAAATAGAACCTTAATTGAAGCTGCCAGAACTATGCTTGATGAAGCAAAACTGCCAACTTATTTCTGGGCAGAAGCTGTTCAAACTTCTTGTTTTACTCAAAATGCAACACTGATCAATAAGCATGGAAAGACACCATATGAGATGGTGAAGAAAAAGAAGCCTAACCTGAAATACTTTCATATTTTCGGGTGCAAATGTTTTGTTTTGAAGACTCATCCAGAACAGTTGACCAAGTTTGAGTTAAAGGCAGATGAAGGAATTTTTGTTGGCTATCCACTGTCAACAAAGGCATTCAGAGTTTACAATCTGAGAACTAAAGTGATCATGGAATCTATACATGTTTCTTTTGATGATAAGAAGATAACTGGACTTGAAGACAAAGACGAATATGATCAACTGAACTATGAAAATGAAATTTTAAACTCTGATGAAGGAAACTCTGATGAAACAATTCTGACAGACTCTGTTGAAACAAACTCTGAACCTCTACTGGTAAATTCTGGAGAAACTTCTCAGTCACAACAAAGTGGAGAACCAGTTGAGGGGGAGCATGATCAAGATGAAGACTCAAACACTGATACTGAGTCAACTGAAAAATCTGGATCAAACTCTGATGCTTCAAACTCTGAAAATTCAAATTCTGACTCTAGGCAGTCAAGTTCAGGGGGAGTCTCAGAAAACGAAGATAGATCACAACAGAATCAGGAGAGCATGGATCAAGGGGGAGGATCACATGCTGATAGAAGTCATTTGCCTTCTGCTAGGAAATGGACTAAATCACATACACCTGATTTGATAATTGGTGATCCAGATGCAAAAGTAAAGACAAGAAGTGCTACTGCAAGTGAATGTCTGTTTCATGCATTCTTGTCTAAAAATGAACGAAAGAAAGTGGAAGAAGCTCTTCAAGATGCAGACTGGATAACAGCAATGCAGGAAGAGTTAAATGAATTTGAAAGGAATGAAGTTTGGACCCTTGTACCAAGACCAAAGAACAGATCTATTGTGGGTACTAAATGGGTTTTCAGAAACAAGACTGACAGTGAAGGTGTTATCACAAGGAACAAGGCTAGACTAGTAGCAAAAGGCTATTCACAGCAAGAAGGAATAGACTATGATGAAACATTTGCTCCAGTTGCAAGATTTGAGGCAATCAGAATTTTTCTAACATATGCCTCTCACAAGAAATTCAAAGTGTTCCAGATGGATGTGAAAAGTGCTTTTCTGAATGGAAAACTTGAAGAAGAAGTGTTTGTTGAACAACCACCAGGATTTGTGGACCCCAAATATCCAGATTATGTCTACAGGCTAGATAAGGCACTATATGGACTTAAGCAGGCACCAAGAGCATGGTATGAGACACTTGCTCAGTTTCTTCTAGAAAGTGGATTCAACAGAGGAACAATTGATAAAACTCTGTTTTATTTCAATCAAGGAAGTGATCTCCTTTTAGTTCAAATTTATGTTGATGACATCATCTTTGGGTCTACTAATGATAAACTCTGTAAGAAGTTTGCCAAGCTCATGCAGTCCAGATATCAAATGAGCATGATGGGAGAGCTTAGTTACTTTCTAGGCCTACAGGTGAAACAAACAGAAGATGGAATTTTCATTAATCAAGAAAAATACACCAGAAATCTTCTCAAGAAATTTGGTATGCTTGACTGTTCATCTGCATCAACTCCCATGGCAACAGCAACTAAATTGGACAAAGACACAGGAGTTTCAGTGGATATGACAAAATACAGGGGCATGATAGGATCTCTTCTATACTTGACAGCTAGTAGGCCTGACATCATGTATGCAACCTGTCTTTGTGCAAGGTTTCAGGCAGATCCTAGAGAGCTACATCTGACAGCTGTGAAAAGAATCTTCAAGTATCTCAAGGGCACCATATCATTAGGTCTGTGGTACCCCAGAGAATCAGATTTTAAGCTACTTGGGTATTCTGATGCAGACTTTGCAGGCTGCAAGGTAGATAGAAAGAGCACTAGTGGAAGTTGTCAATTTCTTGGTGACAGACTTGTTTCCTGGTACAGCAAGAAACAGAAATCAATCTCCACATCTACAGCTGAAACAGAGTATATTGCAGCCGGTAGCTGTTGTACACAGATCTTATGGATGAAGAATCAATTGCTGGATTATGGATTGAGGTACAGTAATATCCCTATTTACTGTGATAATCAAAGTGCTATTGCTATGACAGGTAATCCAGTACAGCATTCAATGACCAAGCACATCAGCATAAGGTACCACTTCATCAGAGAACATGTGGAAGAAGGAAATATTGAACTACATTTTGTATCTACAGAACAATAGCTTGCAGATATCTTCACTAAACCATTGAGTGAAGCTACATTTACAAGACTAGTCAATGAACTAGGAATGGTCTCTGGTTCTGACTAGAAATGTTGGTTAGATTCAAACTTTACTTATGTGATGTATTAATCATATTTCCTGATTGGTTAAATGCTAAGTGAACTCTGTTGATTAAACTCTGTTATGCATACTCTGTTAAACTCTGTCAGTATGTCTGTATGTCATACACTGTTAATAAGTTTGATAAACTCTGTGAACTTTGAGTTGATTTTTGTCTGAATGAAAACACCAATGAAGAAATATGTATGAAGCATGATTCTCAGCAATTAATCATGAATCTTTCTGAGTTATTGAGATCTAATCTTAGATTGTGCAGAAAGTTAACACAGCATGATACTGGCTCATATTTATAGCATCTCTTAGTTTATTTTGTCCTAAACTCTGAGTCTATAAATACTGTGTGCATTACCTTTCATGAAAAACTACTGATATTGATGAACTCTAAACTCTGTTAGTTATACTCTGATAAAATAAAATGTTTACTGCAATACCCCAAAGAAAATGTATATAGGTTGTTATACTCCTTTGAGATTATGTTGGATACTAGGATGACCCAGGAACCTATTGGTATATAATATGTGCTAAAATTCTCTGATTTTTGGTGACTAGTTAAATACTAGGATGACCCAGGAACTTATCAAAATTATAAGGGCTAAAATTTTTGAATTTTTGGTGACTGGTTCCAACCTCTGATTACTGGAATGAAAAATTAAAAAAAAATGAAAAAAAATAAAAAAAATAAAATAAAAAAATGATGAAAATAAAAAAAATGTATATAAAGGGGGTATAAAATAAAAATTACTGTATAAAGTTCGATTACTTCAGAGTTTAGCTTTCATCATACAGTCAGTGTTTACTATGACAGTTTGTGCATTCAGTGTTTATTGATTTACTTTATGGATTTTATGAAAAATTAGATGCTCTAAAAATTGACTTAGTAAACTCTGCTTCACACACACAAATATTCACAACTGTGCAATTTATGAAAGGGTTTCGGTGATAAAGTTGGAGAATTGACAAACGCTGTTGATTCGTGATTTGTACTCTAAGGTAAATTTTCACTTGGACAATTTGAAAGTCTTGGAGTAAGTAGGGTTTTTGACAACTGTTAATCAGTGGATAGTTGATGAATGTGTTCTTTATATGATTACTTTAATTAGTTTTCATATTCTCTTCTTGATTTATTTTCATAAAGAACAGCTCATATAGCATAAATAACAGTTGCAGAACACAATGACTATGATTAGAGAAACAAAATTTTCATTGATAATATGAAAGAGATTACAAGCAAATATTACATCTTTTTGTTTTCTCTATCTGCTAATCTATTCAACAGGAAAGTAAAAGGTCCGTCCACACCACTCCATTGTTAGCAAAAAATTCCCAGATCCCATCTTTGCCACTTTGTTTGGGTGGAAGTTGAAGGAATAAGGTTATTTTTGCTGACATATTCATTAACAATGGTTGGTGGTGGTGGATGAGGATGCCTTCGAGGAGAGCCATGCCAATGTTGCTTGGAGGGCAGCATCGATGTCGATCACCCTTGCAGGTTTCTCTCTCTCGAGCTCTTCCAGACCAGCATCCATTTGCAGCCACAGCGTCTCAAGCTGCCTTTCCCACTCAAACGCTTCAAATTCTTCACGCGTATAGATGAAGATGTCCCTATTCTCGACAAGATGAAGGTTTTTTTCTTTGATGGTAAGATTGGCCATTGTTTTTCAAGGGTATTTGGTTTGAAGGGTTTGTAATTTTACAGGGGAGACTGAAAGGTTAAAGATTTAATGAAATAATCTGAGCAAGTCTCTAGGCCTTAAATAGAGATGGGTAAGAACGAGGTTCTTAATCGCTTCGTATTCTGGTTATTAAAGGCAACAGGTAAACGCTTCAAATTCTAGTTTTACTTGGGTCAAGATATTTTTAAAAAGAGTATTATTTGATTTTTGTTTAAATCAAATATTTTCATGTTTTAATTCTTTAATATACTCTTCTTAAAATAGGCGCACGTGCCCCACTCGTCCTTTAATGTGTCCCACTACACATTAATCAAGGAACTGATTGAGTGTTTGATACATAAGAGATTGAGTTTTTCATTACTTTAATCACTTTTGTGTCCAAACGATTTTGCCTTATTCTTACATCTCACAGTTTTCTTATTTTCTCTTGGGCACTCACGCAAACACCTTTCTACATACATATCTCTTGGAAATTCTTAACTCAATGGCATCTAAAGCATTCACTGCTCTTGGCTTACGGTTTGTTCCTAATAACTATGAAGCTCCACTCTATCATCAACGCGTTCCAGAATATTTTCATCTCATGGAGAACTTCTTGAGGGATTCAGAGATTGGACAAGCTCTGACTGGACCTGCTACTCTTTCTGCGTCTCAAATTGCTACTTTCTGGCAGAATTCAGTTTATGAGGATGGAGGAGAGAGTGGAACTCCTACCATTATCTTTACTTACGAAGACCAAGATTATGTAATTACTCCACAGACTGTACGTGATACATTGGGGTTTGATACACATACTTCTTATACTCTCGTTAATGAAACTTATCTGAGAGAGATGCTACAAGAGATAGGTTACATGGAATCTCTTGACAAGCTCGGCAGTATAAAAAGGCTAAATCTCAGAAAAGAATGGAATTTCTTCTTTGATTGCATAACGAGGACGTTCCAGAAGAAAGTCACAAACTGGGATGCCATTCCAATAGACAGTCTTCAAATCGGGTATTCTCTGCTCTATGGTACTAATTTTGATTTTGGTCGACATGTTTTGATGAGCTTAGGTGATAAATTGTCAGAGTCTACCACTGTCTATTATGCTCGTTTTTGTCAAATGCTGTTCAATGCATGTGTACCTGGTCTCGAAATTGATGACACTGATGAAATTGATCCTTTTAGAGTCAATAAGCGCATATTCTCTGATATGACTAACAAGGATGTTGGTAAAGAAAATCTTCCTGTGTTTGTCATGCCTCTTGCTCTACAAAATTTTCTAAATCAACCACAAGAACCACAACAAGATCAACAGGAACCACAACACGATGCACCACAACAAGATGAACCTGAACCACACCCTGAACCTCAACCAGAACCAAACACTGATTCAACTGCTCAGTCAGCACCAACAAAGCAACCTCCACCCACTTCAAACACAAACTCTGAGTCGTCACAATCTCCACCAGCATCACAGTCTAGAATGCAAAGAGTTAATAAGGCAATTACTAAACGACGTGCAAGTCTAAAGCAGGCAGAAGAGACACAAAGCAAATCAAAACGGAAATCTCCTGAAGCTGTTTACACTAGAAGGGGGAAAAGAATGAAATCTCGGGCAAACATACCTAAGTCACTCTCAGTGGTAGAACAAACTCCACCAACTAGTGAAGAGGATTCTGATAATGTACCTCTAGCAAAACGAAGAAAACTGGTATTCTCTGATTCTGTGGATGAAGATATTGAAGCTCCAGAGGTTGTTTCACAGCAAACACCTCCTGTTGAGGTTGAGAAATATGAAATACCTGCAGAGGATGTAATGCCTGCAGAGGACAAAATGCCTGCAGAGGACAAAATGCCTGCAGAAGAGGATGCAAGAGATGGTGTTTCTCCAATAAATGATGTTCCTGATTCATTTATGCCATTCTCTGATCCTATCTCTGATATTGGTGTAGCTGATCAACCTACGTCTGTTCCTTCTGAAGTTGTGGCATCTCATACTGAGATAATATCTGATGCTCACCACACTGTTGAAGAAGGTGAAGAAATTGATCAGGCAACCAAAGTCACTTCTCATTCAATGCCTGTTGCTAAGCCTGAGCAACATGAAGAAAATCCTGAAAAGCCTACAGAAGATATTGCTAAACCTATGGCTGAAGATGAACCAGTTAAATCTACAAGTGTTGAAGCTGAAGGTGACAGTAGTGCAAACTCTGATACTTCTCTGAGTGCACCAGTACAAACTGATGATAAACATACACCTTTTACTCAACCTTGTACTTCTCATGAAGTTGAGAGAGCACAATTGGCCAAGAGTGCTGCTGAATGGTACAAAGAAGATTGTATTTTTCCACCAGGAAGAGCAGCTAAGTTTGTTAAGCAAAGTGCTGATACTATCTCAAATCCAGAGATTCTTTCTTGCTTGAAAGCAACTATAGTTCAAGTTAAAACTCTGGATAGACGATTTGATGATACTAATTTGGCAATTACTGCTTTGCGAACTGAAGTTGTAGCTAGAGAGATGAAGATGGAAAGAGATTCGAAACTAGTGACTACAAAATTCTCTAAATCTCAAGATAATCTCTTTGCCAGGCTGGCTAAAGTTGAAGAGAATCAGTCTGATTTATCTGCTAAAATTGATTCTATTGCTACCTCTCTGGAGTTAATTACTTCTATCCTTATGCCTGATGATGTCAAAAAGGGGGAGAGAGTTGTCAGAAGGGATAGTGCTGGAGATGGAGGGGCAAGTAACAAAGGAAAGAAAAAGGCTGAAGAGGTTCAAACTCTGAGAACTAGCAAGTCATCAAAATCACAGTCTGTTGGGAGAAATACTGATACTCAAGGAACTTCAAGGACCAAGAGTTTACTGTTATCTTCTAATCCACAAACTGATGAAGAATTGGCTGCTAAGTTGTTCATTGAAAAGAATGAGGAAGGAGTAACGATTGAGGACATTGAAGCTGAGGAAAAGAGTTTACAAGAAGAACATCTTAAAGCTTTAAAGTCTGATAAGGTACAAAGAGGAAAAGCTCCTAGACATGTTGTTAAAGGTGTTGTGATCAGAGAGAGGACTGATGTTAGTCAAAGTTCTCGGTTCTCAAAGGAAGTAATTGCAGCAGAGGCTAAACTCAAGCTAAAAGGCATTGAAGGTGAAAGTTCACAGAAGAAAGTTACAACTTCTGTTGCATCTCAAGCAATGATCACACCTTTACACTCTTCACAGTTGAAATCTGTTTTTGGAAAAGGAACAATTTCTGATCCAAATGTGTTATCTGGAGTCTCAATGAATGTTTCTGATGGAAAAGCTTTATCTGGCAAGGTTGGTAATAATAAGGGTGGACTAGGTTCACATAGAGACAGAAGGCAATATACTGGTCCTAGAGATCCTTCTTCACTGGCTGTTCCAGGTCGTGGTGTTCCTCAAGAGAGTTTGGACAGACTGGAATCAGTGCAGTTAGTTCATCAGAAGAGTTTAGACAAGGATTTTCTTTTATACTTCATGGCTGATGGGACAGTATTCAAAGTTGGTGAGGATGATATTGGCTTGAAATGTTGGGAAGAACTAGAGTATGTTCTATATCTTTTCAAGGTGAATAGTCGAAGGACTCAATCAGTTGCTAATGTACTCAGACAGAAAATGACTCAGAATCTGGCAATTAGAGGACAGAAATACAATAGCAGATATATTCCTGAGTACAGGGATTACCAAGGCAATCTCATTGAAATGAAGAAAGGTACTGCAAAGTTAAAAACTGATTTGGGAATCACAGTACTTGATTTCAATACACAGGCAGAAAAAGTTAGATTTATCAGACTGGGTAATGAAATGAGAAGGAACAAGATTTATGATCTTAGGGCTGCTATTTACCAAACAGATGAAAGTGATCCTCAACTCAGAGAAATCAAAGAAGCAATGAAGATTAAACTTGAAAATGCAGAAAGAAGATTGCTGATTGATTATCTCAGAACCATGCCAGATCTTGAAATGATTAGAGATTAAGTTCTGTAAGAATTTTCTTATTCTCTATAGTTTTTAAGCTTAAACTCTGAATCTGTATAAACACTGTATTTGTCTATTTGTTTTGACATCATCAATTACTGTCATTAACTTGTACATTTTTGCTAATGAACAAGTTGGGGGAGATTGTTAAATATAATTGATGTGTTTTAATCAGTGTTTAAGTGTTACAGGGAGTTATCAGAGTTTAGCTGGAAGCAGTCAGAGTTTAGTTAAACTCTGACAGGTGGAAGCTCGACAGAGTTTGTTAAATTCTGTCTGGAGGAAGCGCGTCTACTGTTCAACAGTGATTAAAGATTAATTATGGAAGCGATATCTTTGAAGATTGGATAGCTATCAAAGAGATCGAGTTGACATAGGAGACGTGTGACAATCTGTAATTGATATCATTGTATAGCTGATTATTAGGAATATCAATTAGAGATTGTATCGTAGCTGTATGTTATATAAATACAGATAGGTTAACCCTAGAAGGGTATCGATAACGAATTATCATTATTGTAACCTAGCAGCTCTTTGTGATATTTTACATCACGAAGAGGGTTTGAAATATAAGAAGTTTTTAAGTGCATAAATGCTTTTACTTGTTAATCTCTCATACAAAGTTGATTATTAATTGTGTATTCGGCCTAACATATACTTTCCTCAAAATCCTTCCTTAAACCTTCTCTAATTTCTTTCTAAGTTAGGCGATTTTCGACCGTTTTTTCTTCCATTTTCTGGCGAGATTCACCATTTTCTGGGCGTTTCTTAGAAGCATTCTCGGCTTTTTCTTGCATCTTCATCTTCTTCACTACATATTCCGGGTTCAAGCATCCCTCCTTTGAAGATCAATGGCGGACAGAGCTGCTCAACGTCTTGCCAAGATGAATTCTGCATCAAAAAGAGGTAACGATATCGAAATTCGTTCCTCCTACTTGAATTTAACCCAGATGATTAATTTGCGTGGGGACGAATACCCTTCTTTATCTGAATTAGATGCTTACAATTGTTGTAATAAGTTCGATGATGAGGATATTATCAAGGGTTATAATAAAAATTATAATGTCAGGACCCCTTTTAAACTTGTTAAGGCTGGGCCTGGTGATAGGCCTTGCCATTGGAGGCCCAATGCCTTGTGTATTTTTAGGGACGCCTTCTTAGCTGGGCTTAGGTTTCCCTTTAACGACTTTGTGCCCCATTTGTTAGCTGATGTGCAAGTTAGCCCATGCCAACTGCCACCAAACGCATGGCGCTCAATTTTGTGTTTCATGGTACTATGTCTTAGGAACAAGTTTCCTCTTTCTGTTTCCCTTTTTAAGAAAATATTTCAATTTTACAATAGCTCTGTAGCGCCCCGACTTCCCAATACTGAAAATATACTGTTAATAATAAAATAGACTTTGATAAAGGGAAATTTTAGAAAATTTCGGCATGAAGTATTCGTAAATCGGACTATCCACCTGTAATTCAACCCAACCAAATTCCAATTTAACAAATACAATTAAAACTTAATACACCAACAATTCCTCACCGAGGATCAATTCCAGGTTATGGTATGAAACAAGAATCTAACTAATACAAATTATTTCCAACTTCTATCACCACTCTGAATACAATTTACTATACCATTCAATCTGTAGCTCAATCCCAATCTGTGCTTACCCGCTCTAGCTCCGAAATCAATCCTGTATAGAATGCCTCATCGCTCTCATTTGCGGGGATAAATGTAGTAGATCATCCTTAAACCTAACTGCAAAGGGCTAGGTAAAACAAAACAAGAGTGAGCCAAAGAACGTTCAGCAAGTTAATAATATATTGAAACAATGGTATTACGATAATTCATTGATGAACAATATCAATGATTACTTTATCTCAAGAGATCATTCAATTTCAATCATAGAGTAAAAATTTTTCATTTTCTTCAACTATACTACCTCAGATAAAAAGAATATCAAGAAATTTCCCAATAATTCTTACTCCACTTTCAACGTACAATGTTACTCGCGAAGGAAATAACTGGGAAGCTTCTATCCATCCTTATTCCCATTATTTTACTGAGTTCCAAATTTTATCGGATGTAGAAGATAACTAACTCCGATATCCACAATTTCGAAACTAGAAACCATTTACCTTGAAACAAATATATCTTATCAAAACATTCCTTTCTTTAAAACCCTTTCTTCTTTGAAACATACTTTTCATAAAACTTTTTGAAATCATTTAAGCTGATTGGAGTTTTTTTTTTATGACTACGGACAATACAGGTGATCAGCCACGTAAAGTCCCCATACCGGACATGAAGTCCCTCTGGACCTTGAAATTGGGTTCTCAATTAGACAACACATTGGCCTTTAATACTGGCCAAACATTCAAGAAATTCTCAATTACTCAAGTCTCACTCTTGTCGGCTAAGCACTCATAGGCTTTAGCTGCCAAAACCGGCCTGACAATAATGAGTTTGAATAATAAGAAGATCTCAACTCATTCTCGATTTAAACCATCACTGAGCAACACATGCTTTAACGACAATCTAAACCTCGAATTAGTTTACCACAATTTGAAGAAAAATGCTCTTTTGAAGAATATTAATAAAGACGGGGAATATTGAGAGAAAATAAATTTTAGAAAAAATCAACACCTGAACGATAGGTGAGGAGAATAAACAATAACAAAATAATTTGAGAATGAATATTTGTAAATTAATAGAAGAAGATTGTCTCTGGAAATAAAATGAAAGGTACAGGCACTAGCAAAAGGATTTGAAAGGAACATCATATAATTTATAGAACAGGTTCACATTATTTAAACTACAGTGAAGAGTATAGATGCTTGCAAGAAAGAATTTGAAAGAAACATATAACTAACACAGGAAAGTTTCACTTCACTTGAACAATAAGTGAGGGATAGTATACTTGCCTTTGGTCACGTAACGTCACAGTAATAATACTTTCTTCTTCTACCTTAAGGCATTACAATCTTCTCTAGTTCGATCATTCTTTAGTTTAACGCTCTTGCGGTTACCACGAGTCTGATCCATCGATATCGAGCCCGCGTGTCAACTTCAATATCAAACATAAGACAATACTTTAGTCTCTAGACGACAATTCTAATATTCTATATTCGCTTATAAATTCAACTCGAACGTATTAGCCATGCTTCAATTAAGAACTCTCGAATCAATATCTATGTAATATAGACAGCTAACGTAGTGAATATCCAAACTAAAATTGTTGTCGTCGATACCTAACATTTTAATCCGTTCTCTCATTTAAAATAGGATATTCTCTTCAGAATCACTGAATGAAATCCACCTGATTAAATAGTACATCTCGATACGATCGTGTCCATTTATTATACGTAAATTTCCGAGTTAAAGAAGTATTTTAATTAATTAAAATACTCTTGGCTCCTTAGAAATGACCATTTAATAATCCATTTTCTAGTAAAATCCATAACTCCATTGATCTCCACGCTAAATCAAAATAAAAATCTCCATAAAACTTTCAATATTATCCCAAAGCCAAATAAAATTACTTCCTCCGAAAATCAGACCTCCCACCATTTATAATAATTCCTCAGAGTCTCCATTTTAATCAATTTCCGAATTTAATAACTAATTCATCCGATTACTCCTACCACTCCCAAATATCTTAGAAATTACTACATTTCCTCCTTGATTTAATAACCAAATTACAAAATTTTTCACCATTTCCATTTTTTAATATAATTCAACCAATTCTCCAAATTCCAAAAGTAACTCAATAAATAATTTTATTCTATTCTTAAAATAAAATTCATATCTCCATTTCCGCTTCTCATAAAATTATCCAAAAATATAATAATGTTTCTCATAAAATCCTCTAGCCAAATAAAATCATAATTTCCAAAATCCAACTTTCCCACTATTTTATAAAATCATCCCAAATCCATCTTTCATTTATTTTACCAAATTTTTAAACTAACATTCCAAAATCCATTTCATCACCTAATAAACTAATCAAATACTATGTCATTTTCTCCATTTATACACAAATTATCAGACACAAACTCTTCTCCAATTATCAACTAAAATTCCTAAAATTTACTCTAAACATTCAATTAATAAAATAAAAATATACACTTATACAAAGGTGGCAGCTTCCCCTCCCTTTACCCTAGCTCTCTCTTGACTTCACAGCTTACAACACAACCGCATACACCCGTATACATTTACACCAGCCCAACCACATAACGTACAACATAAACTCAACTCCATCATACTCCACTGCCATTCCAACCTTTTTTCGAACAACACAGCATAAATACTAAAATGTACGAGTTTATTCAACAAATAAATAACATAACCCGCTACACATACAACATCTAATCAACCCCACATCTTGGCAACAATTTTTAAACCCAACACATATACGACCATATAAACCCTGCTTCTCCTTCCTTCTTCCCCACTGCCACCATCGCCATTAACACTCTCAACATCCCTTTACTAACATCTTAACCCAGCCACGACAACCCCACTACCTCCTCTTCTCCAACCCCTCTGTGTAGAAGCCCTGTTCTCAACATTGTACACCCAGTAAACTCACACACACAGGTCGTGACAAACATCCGGCAAGTTCTGACAACACTGCAACAGCAAAACTAAGCTACGAGGAGGACTAGAGGATTTGCGTGGGGTATCAACAGAATCGCAAGAGAGCTTGTACACACACAGTCGACAATTTTCACCCACACACACGGTTTTGCTGAAGGAGAAAGGAGGGAGAGATTAAGAGAGAGAGATGTGAGAGAGTTTGAAGGGAGAGAGATGTAGGTTCCAGAGAGAGAATCGAGAGAGTTCTCGAGAAAAAAAAAAGGGAGACAGGGGGGAATTAAAAAAAAAATTTTGTTTTGTTTTTGTTTTGTTTTTATTTTGTTTTCTTTCGTTTTTTTGAAATTAAGGCTTAAACAAAGTGCAACTTTATGGTTATTTAAATCTGAAAGGTACTGGAAAATAATTTTCATATTTTTAAAATAAAGATCATAAAATTACCTTCTCCCCCATATTTTTAAAATAATTATAGGATCAAAAATGAGTTTTATATGGATTTTACAATTTTGAACCTTTAAAACAATTCATAAAATCATTTTAAAATACTTAAAGATTGAGAATAATATTCCCAAAAATCTTAAAAACTAAATAAATATGCAAAGGTAATAGTACAAAATATTTCAAAATTTTAAGCGAGTCCAGTGATTTTATAAAATTCATAGAAGATGAATAAAACATATTTTTGACATGTTTATCCACAAAAATGCAAAATAATTCATAACATCATTTTAAAATCTCTAGAGGCTAAAAATAATTCCTCTAATATTTTTTTTAAAAATCATTTAAATATGAAAAGATAATTATGTAAAAATTTCACAATTTTTACTAGCTCCGATGATTTTATAAAATTCCCCAAAACTAACTATTGCATGTTTTAAATAAATTTAATCATAGAAAAAGGCAACTAAAAAAAATACAAGGGTACTCCTTAACACATATAAATCATAATATAAACCTTTAAACATGATATCACATATATTTGGTCTTCACGACAATATCCACATAATGGAATTAACAATTAATATTAAATAAACATTTATAAATACGAAATTTTCTAGGACGTTATAAGCTCTTTGAACCAACAGGGGTGGGTCTATATTAGACAACGCCCCAAGATCCCAAACATTTTTAATGGCCACTATGTTGTTGACAATAACCCCAAATGGAAAGAAGAGTTCATGTACTTGGTTTGGGAAGGGGATTCATGATATCGACCGATTACACAAATCAAGCAATAAAACATATCGATTAGAATTAACCATAATCAATCAAATCACTATAAAAAATCATGCCAAGATTTGTAGCGCAAACATGGCTTCCCCTTAAGCCCTAGAAACTACTACTTGCTAATAAGTAAACAAGTAAAACATCTAATATAATGAAGAAACATAATTAAACTAATAAGAATAAAGAAGAAATCTAGATAAGAAAACCTGCAATCATCAATCCTGTCACAAGAATGAGATCCATGGCTCTCTCTAAGTTTTTCTCTATGTAAAACCCTAACTAATCTACGTCTAATCTCTAATCATACGTATCTCCTCTGTCTCCCCAAAAATAAAAAGTATTTTAATATTATAAATAAATTACAAGTAGGATTCTATAACCGAATAGGATTCTTTAATTAAAATTCGTAGCTGACTGTTGTCTCCAGTTTTTGGCCTGTTCCACTTGGACTCTGATCATTGGCCCATCCCAGAATTAAAGAAAATTTTGCAAGCTTCGCGTGGATTGTAAGAACGTCAAAATCCGACTTCTGAAACTCAAGATACGCACCCTCTTCAGAAAATCCTTTGGAAAGGTAGCTGATGGCAGTCCTAATAAGATTATCTTGAACACGGAAGAACAAGCTGCCTACGACTCCCTTACCAAGGATAATGGGCAAACTTTATACTGGGACCTCATCATTGAGGAGTCTTTGAGGGTTGTTGGCCTTTCCACTATATCTGATCAGGGTAACTTCTTATTCCCTTGTGATTTTTTGATTTTTATACTATCTTATACCAACGTTTTCTTTCATGTTTATGCAGCTTCTTTGAAGATAATGATGGCTACTGAGTCTGATGACGAAGAGACTGCCCGTATAAGAAGGGCAAAGAGGGCCCTTGACATAAGGGGCAGGTCTACTGAGCCTTCCTTTTTGCGCCCACACAAGGTGCAAAAGTAGGACTTGATCTTTGTAGACTTGAAAGGTAGACCTCAGCAGGTGAATGTCTAGTCTACCGTATATAGAGCCCTTTGGGGCTTCAGGAAGTAGGATTCCGTGGTGGGATCCACAGAGCACTCTATGGATTGGTCCCTCAACTCTATTACTTATGTCCAGTCTACCGTATATAGAGCCCTTTGGGGCTTCAGGAAGCAGGATTCCGTGGTGGGATCCATAAAGCACTCTATGGATTGGTCCCTCAACTCTATCACTCCCTGTGACTACAAAGATTTTGTGTCTGGAGGTAACATGGAGGAAGCTGAGCACTTGGGTGCCCTGGTCTTATCCTCTGTATGGTTTCTTTTATAATTCTCTTTTCAATTTAATATTGTTTGATATTGTGGCCCTTATCGAACTAACACCTTTTGCAGGCTAATGTCCATTTCCAGGGCATGATTCACCAGGCTAAGGCCTGGAAAAATCAGGCCAAGTCTTTTGAGACTAAGTACCAGAAGGAGAAGATTCGCAGTAGGGAGATAGAGGATAAACTGAAGGGGAAGGTTGAGGAGCTGGAAGCTACCCAGGCCGAGCTGGTGGACTTAAGGGCAAAGAAGGAGGAACTCATCGATGCATACATGGATTCTAGTAATTTTCAGACCTTGATGGAGAGGCACGATGAGGTTCTATTATCCTGCCTAGTATACCAATGGCTAGAATGAGGCTCTAGAGGCGGTGCTGAAAAAGCACCCTGGGTTATTTTACCCTGATGATTTCCCGAGTCCTCATATTCCTGTTGTTTCCCCTGTTGAGGAAGATAAGGGTAAGGATGAGAGTATGGAGGGGGAGATAGGATACTTGATCCTATACTACATCTCCTCTCCGTAAGACCTCTCCTACGGCTACTACTACTGCTACATCCCCTTCTACTGGTGCTTCGAAGACTAAGGGGGATGAGGAGGATTCAGCTTCCAACAAGGAAGCTTAGATTGTTTTATTCTGGCCCTGCATGGCATTTGTTTTTATATTATTCTGGTTTTGTAACTTAACTTATTGCCCTTTGGGCTTTTATTTATGTCATTCTCGGTTTTCTTTTACCTTGCTATTTCTGTCATTTGTATTTGGCCTTCCTAAGCTTGCAATTCAAATACACATATCAGACATAAAACATGAACAAAGAGAATATTGAAAACCAAGTTGCATAAATAAATGTTGAAATGGGTCCAGCCCTTACATAATACTCTACTTCCTACTCGGAGTTTGCAAACTCTGAAATGGTTTTGTCGATCTTATTTCTACTTTCCTAATAGATATAAGTTAAGTCCTGCTATGGATAATTAAACATAATAGACCTTGAGGTTTGATGCGTGCTAAGTACGGGGCGCCTCGTTACCATCCAAAGTCTCCAACCTGTACGATCCTCGTCCCAGTGTTCCTTTGACCCGATATGGGCCTTCCCAATTCGGAGCCAACTTCCCCTTCTGTCTAACTCTGGATGCTTCAATCTTTCTGAGTACTAGGTCTCCCTGACAGAAGAACCTTTCTTTAACCCTTAGCTTATAGTAGAAGGAGGCTCTCTTCTGATGTTCCACATTCCTTGCATGGGCTTCATCCCTCACCTCATCTATCATATCGAGGGCTAGCTTCATTCCTTCTTCGTTAGTGTCAGGTTCAAAGGCTTCCACCCATGGAGATGCATGCATGATTTCTACGGGTACCACAGCTTCAGCACCGTAGGCTAGCATGAATGGGGTCGCCCCAGTTGTCACCTTGCAGGTGGTACGGTACGCCCAAAGTATGGGTAATAGCTCGTCTACCCAAGTGTTTTTAGAGCACTCCACCCTTTTCTTGAGTCCATCAAGGATGATTCGATTAGCAACCTCAACTTGGCCGTTGGCTTGAGGATGGGCAACTGTGGTAAATCGAAGCTCAATTCCATTCTCATCACAATACTTTCTGAATTCTTCATTGTTAAACTGACGTCCATTTTCCATAACTAGGATTCGTGGAATTCCATATCTACACATGACATTCTCCCATAGGAACTGCGCAACTTGCTTGGTTATGATTTTAGCCAGGGGTTTGGCCTCAATCCACTTAGTGAAGTAGTCAATACCTACAATCAGAAACTTCCTTTGAGCTGTGGCTATAGGAAAAGGTCCAAGTATATCCATCCCCCACATAGCAAAATAAATGGGGGAGCTGATTGATGTCAACATCTCTGGTGGTTACCTAACCACTAGTGCGTGTTTCTGGCACCGATCACACTTTTTCACGTACTCCTTGGCATCGGCCATCATCTCAGGCCAATAGAACCTGAGTCTGACTATCTTGTGAGCTAGGGCCCTGCCCCCCAAGTGCTATCCACAAATCCCCTCATGGACCTCCTCAATAGCTGATTTGCCACATCGGGTCTTAAACACTTTAGATATGGAATCACAAAAGACTTCTTGTAGAGTATCACTTCAATCAGTGCATACCTTAACGCCCTCACGGACAATTTTCGTGCCTCCATGGCATTAGTCGGGAGCCAACCGGTCTCGAGGTGTGCTTTTATGGGATCTATCCAACATTCCCTAACTTTAATTGGTGCGACCAACTTTGAATCGATGGTAGGGGCTCTCAGAACTTAAAAGTAAACACTTCCTGAATAATTCTCTATCTCGGAGGAGGCGAACTTGGATAAGGCATCGGCCTTGATGTTTTCCTCCCTAGGAATGTGCTCTATGTAACACTCGTCAAACTGAGTCATCACTGCTTTCACAAGCCTTAAGTACTTGGCCATGGTTTCATCCCTTACCTCCACTGCGCCATAAGTGGGCAACGTAATACTTTTGAAAGCGTTACATGCAATAGTGTTACAGTAGGTAGTAAATTTTGACATATTGTAATACTACTCAATTAGTGTTACATTAGTCCAGAAGTTAGTGTTACAGTAGGAGTAATGGTGTTGCATACATGTAACACCACAAAAAAGTGTTACATTAGTTAATTTTTTTTATTTTTTCAATTTTCAACTTTTGTGGGGCCCACCACCAGGACCAACAGGTGGACCCCACAAAAAAGTATGCCCCATACGTGGACCCCACAAAAAAAGTGGGCCCAACACGTGGACCCCACAAAAAATATGGGCCCCACACGTGGGCCTCAAAAATTGTGGGCCACACTGTTAGGTCTCACGAAAAGGTGTTATATTTTTAATTTTTATATTAATATTTATTTATTCATGACTTAATAAAGGGTAATGATTTTTAATTTTTTCAATTTTAGTTTAATTTTGAATTTTTGGGTTTAAATTGTTAGAGTAATCTGCGGTTAGTATAGATGATATGAGTAGATTCCTTATGATTTCCGAAATTTTTTGATATTTAAAAGTATTTTTAAAACATTTTTTGAATTTTTAAACAATTTCCCACTATTTTTAAATCACTTTAAAACAGAAAACAAATTAATTAAGAATTAATTAACTCTAATTAAATTAATTAAAATCAATTAATAACTAATTAATAAAATTATTCAATAAATTATTACATTCATTAAATAAATAAATAAATAAAATTATTAATTGAAATTAATTAAAAGTATTAAAAGTATTTAACTCTTAATCACTTTGGAATTAAAAGAGAATAACAAATAAATGATTTTCAAAATTAAGTAGTTAAACAGATAATTCAAAAATAATTCTGAATTTAAAATTATGTTTTTGAAATTAAATTCTGAATTTAAAAATATAAAATTCAGATTTTTAGAAAAATTCTAAGGTAAAAATAATTAAGTGAAAAGGTAAATAAAAATTACCTTTCCAAGGTAAAAGTAACTTCTTTAAAAGTAAAATGGTAACTTGTTAAAAACACTAGGGTTTTTACTACATCAGTTAAAACAACTCAAATCATTCAACTTAATTAAAAACAAAAAGGGAAAATCAAGAACATGAAGAACTCTCCCCCTTAGCCCAGTTTCCGGCCGGCGTTGGTAGCATTCCGGCGAACCAAGAATCCGATTCGACGGCCACGTTTTAACACCCAACAGACACCAAATGTTAGCATATCTACGGGGTATCAACTACACATCAAAACATGTTCAAAACCCGACCAAAAATGACCCAAAAATAGCAAACACCGAAGGTTTCTGGCGACCATGACCAAAACTCCGGCCAAAATGGATTTCGACAAAAATCGGGAACCAAACCGTGCGTTTTGGATGTCAAATTAAAGCTGGGATCACAACAGAGCTAACCATGGTCTTAAATTACATGGAAAATCATTGGATAGTAAGAAAAATCGAATTAAAATTTCGGTTAAAACTCAAAACTCGTATATCACATAATCGGAATCAAACAACAAAATTGAACACATATACAAGTTGTTTATGACCTCCAGAAGCTATACAAACAATCAAAATTATTGTACAATCACAGAATCGAAAATCCCCAATTTGAACAAGGAACCCTAATTTCGATAGATTTAAAAGAAAAATCATGAAATGCTCGGCACTCTAATTAACTTTTAATCTGTCCGAAAGTATCAATTAAATCAATTATGGGTCTGATTCGAACGAAAATATTTTTACGAAAAATCACGAATAAATTACTGGATACTTATAAAGTGAATAAAATATGAGTTTTGAAATTTTTTTGAGATTTATCTGATGAATATTGAAACGAAAATGATTTTAAATCGAAGCCCTAGAGATTTTAAAAACGGGTTTTATTGGATAAGAATGAACTGATTTCCCCCGAATTTTGAAAAATACTTTTGTTCCTATCCAATAACACATAGCACAGAATAACACATACATGGATCTTTTCGATCAATAAAACAAATTTAGGGGTTACGGTCAAAGTAATAGTTGACCGTTAAATTACTTGGTGAAACAAATTTATTTTTTCTAAAAATTTTGGCAATAACATT
Organism: Saposhnikovia divaricata; assembly: GCA_036435485.1. Taxonomy (NCBI): domain Eukaryota; kingdom Viridiplantae; phylum Streptophyta; class Magnoliopsida; order Apiales; family Apiaceae; genus Saposhnikovia; species Saposhnikovia divaricata. The sequence goes on from CM071595.1 coordinate 135,190,754, forward strand.
TAAAAGGGTGGATCTTGAACTCCGTACGGTTGGGTCATCCAGAAATAGTTTTTAAAAAATTGAAACCCCAAACCCTAACGAAAACGTGTTTAGGGGTTACTGTCAAAGTAATAGTTGACCGTTACATTACTTGGCCAAACAAATTTATTTGTTTCGAAATTTTGGCAATAACATTTAAAAGGGTGGATCTTGACCTCCGTACAGTTAGGGTTACGGTCAAAGTAATAGTTGACCGTTACATTACTTGGCCATACAAATTTATTTGTAGGGGTAAAAAGGCCAAATTTGTGGGCGGGGAAAGACCAAATGGTTGGGCGGCAAAAAGCCTACCTTTGCAAAATTATTGACCGTCTCTCTTTTTGTCCCTCCCCTCTCACACTCTTGTTTCCTTCCTCATTTACATACTCGCACATACAAACACACACACACACACACACACACACTCTCACAAACTCTTGTTTCTTTTTATTTGTTTCTTCAAGAAATCATCATACAGACACTCGCACACAACACTAGAGTCATTTGCTAGTTTGATGTTCAAGTTTCAATTGGGGTTCAAGTTTCAATTAGGGCTTCGATTCTTATCCACTCAAGCGGTAACAAAATCATCTTTTCATCAATCTCTTTCTTTTTAGTGTATTTATATTTTGTTTTATGTTTATTTTTAATTTTTGCCTAATTTTCGTGTTAGGTAAAGTGTGAATGAATCTGTTGTTTAGGTGTTTACACCATGGATACATACGTGTCCATGGTGTACTCTGTTTGAAAATTATTGCAAAATACAATTGCACTATTTCAAACAAGGTATACCATGGACACATATGCATTCATGTACTCTATTTTTTCAAGATTGCTCTTCTGGAAGAAGGGAAATGGGCATCTCCAGTAGCTTTTTTGATAGGTTATGTTTCTTTTGATAGTTGATAGGGAAATGGGAATGTTTGTATGTGATGGTTGGTATTATATGTTTATTGTCAGAATGTTGTCAATTTAAAATCCAAATCTGTTGTGAGGTTTTACTGTATGTTAATTATTGTTCTTCTTCTTGACATTGTTTATTGCAGTTGTATATATTTTGTTTTATGTTTATTTTTAATTTTTGCCTAATTTTTAGTTTTTGTAAAGTGTGAAATAATCTGTTGTGTTGGTGATTTTGACAGGGCTAAAGTGTGGTAGTATGTAGATTGAAAAAGTCACTTGGTGATGGATATATACGTGTCCAAGGTGTACTCTATTTGAAATTTATTGCAAAATACAATTCCAAATATAGCAAACATGGTATACAATGGACACATATGCATTCATTTAGTCTGAATTTTGTGGAGACCAAGAGGGGAGCAGATGTAATGGAAGGCTTATTGTGCAGATGGTAAGTGTAATTCTGTTATATTGGATTGTCAAACTTTGGTACTGCTCAGGTATCAAATGATGTATGTCTTTTGTTTCCTTGTCCTGATGAGTAATTATATTTACATTTTATTGGAGTTTGCTACATTGTAACTACGTTTTTAAAGTTATTATGTACCTGATTTTACAGGCTTAAGTGTGGTGAAATGAGTGCAATTTTTTAGGCATCCCAGGATATAATCTTTGTAGACGAATATAGCATGCAATAGTTTTAATTTTGTTTAACTTTGAAAATTCCATAACACATCCCTTTGATATGCTCATAAATTATCAAGTGGAAATGAAGTTTCTTGACTGGAAGATGTGTTTCTTGACCTGGTATTGTAATACTAATCTTGTCCTGGGTCATTACATTGTACATGCTCTGGTGTAAAATGTTCTTGATAGAATCATGGTGCTTTGGGTTCTGGTAAGAGGATTATCATCTGTTTATTGTTGAGTTATGGTCTTTATCACTGGAAGCAGCTCATATTATTTTCATAATTAAAATGAGGCTACCATATGGATTGTTATATGCAGGTTTTCACTGGTAATGTCAATACTATTGATGGTTGTGCGACTTTTTTTCGCAGAGATCGGTTTTGGCATGTAAACTTATACTTTTTTCCAAAATCTTATAAAATCTTCGAAGGTAAACTTCTAGTCTTCTAATTATTTAAACTTCTTAATATGGAAAACTTGGAACAGGGAAAACTTGGAGCACTTCCAAAATCTAAAGGTATGTTGGATTGATTTTATAGTCATTTCTGAATGGAACTGAGGTGTCCAGAAATGACTTAATAAAATCTAAAATCTCGTACTAATTTATCTATTGAACCTCAATACCAACATTGCTTTTGTATATATCTCAGCACATATATATCTTTCTCCAAATGCTAGTTCTTTTTAATTTGAAAATCAACTTTTGAGTCATTGAATTATCGCAGTCCAGGAGTTTGTCACTAAAGCTTTTTGCTGTTACAGGATATCGTAATAGCAGCCAGGGGATCCCCATAACAGTTTCCTACCATATTACAATTGGTTCCACTGCAAGACATACCGGACACGTTATTAGTTTCCTATTTTTTCCTTGTACTTTACAACTTTTGGTCATTCTATCCGATTAGGGAACATGTTCATCTTTTAAGTAATTGTCGTACTTTACTATTTATCTAGAACTCCTTTGCTATCGTAGTTTGCTTGTTTTGTACTTGGTTAATTTAATGGTGGTGGTTGAAGTAGTTTGGAGTGGTTGTGGTTGAAGGAAGGAGAACTTGTAACAGTTACTTTTGGATTGAATTTTGGTTTAAGCTTGTAATGGTTAGCTTTGGACTGAATGTTGGTTTGAACTTGTAATGGTTATTAATGGGAATGCTGTATATACAAGGCAATTATTTCAAAATTATTGTTTTATAGTGTTACATTTGTCTAATGTAATGTTGCATATGCATATCCATCTGGTGTCACACTTGCCTATTGTAGTGTTACATTATCATCTTTATTTAGTGTTACAATACACATATATATTGTTACAATAGATAAAGTGGGACCCACATGTGGGCCCTAGTATTGTGGGTCCCACATATTGTGCCACTTTCAGTTTTTGTGGGCCCCACATGTGGGCCCCACTTTCAGTTTTTGTGGGCCCCATTCCCTCGGATTAAGTTCAAATGTAACACTACAAATCCGTTACATTAGGTGATGATAATGATACATTAACGACATATTGTATCGCTTTATTAGTGTTACAGTAAATGGGTAAAAGCGTTAAAATAGGCACATGTTGTAACGCCCATAAATGTAATGCCCCCAAATGTTACAATAGACCTATTGTAATAGATTTAGGGCCTATTATAACATACCTGGGAGTTACAATAGGCCACTTACGGCGTAGTGCTCAAACTCTCCATTGACTTGGGCAACAACTAGCCTTGAATCTCCACAAACTTTAAGATTCTTGACCCTTAGTGTTCCTACCAGACCAAGTCCAACTATCAAAGCTTTATACTCTGCCTCGTTGATGGTTGTTGGGAAGTCTAACTTCAGGGCGTATTCAATCGTGAATCCATCGGGACTTTGCAAAACAAGACCTACACTACTTGTTTTTGTTTTTGATGCCCCATCAAAATAGAGCATCCAGTATTCCTTCTCCTCGAGCATGGGTTCCTTATCCTCCTTAGGTGGTTCATTGCCTTCCTGAGGTATTATCTATTGCCCCTCAACTTCTTGGTTGTCGATGGTACATTCAACCACGAAATCAGCCAATGCCTGGGCTTTAATGGTCGTCCTTGGCTTGTACTTAACATCAAATTCTCCCAACTCAATTGCCCACTTGATGAGCCTATCACTGGCTTTAGGGCTGTGCAGAATATTCCTCAATGGTTGTCCTGTAAGGACCTCAATCTTATGTGCCTGAAAATAAGGCCGTAATTTCCTAGAGGCAGTCACCAATGCTAAGACAAACTTCTCAATGGTGGAGTAATTAAACTCTGCTCCGTGTAAAACCTCACTCACATAGTATACGGGTTTCTGAACCTTCTTTTCCTCCTTCACAAGCACAACGCTCATAGCTTGATCCGAGATTGCCAAGTAAAGATAAAAGATTTCTCCCATACTTGGCTTAGCCAACAACAATGCTTCGGCCATATACTTCTTCACCTGCTCAAAGGCCTCTTGGCATTCTTCTGTCCATTCAAAGTTTTTTACCTTCTTCAGGGTTTTAAAGAATGGCAAACACTTGTCCCCGGATTTGGAGATGAATCTCCCCAATGCAACAATTCTCCTTGTTAATTTCTACACGTCCCTTGTGGAACGTGGTGGTTCAATGTCTAGGATAGCCTTAATTTTGTCGGGGTTAGCCTCGATTCCTCGTTTCGAGACCATGAGACCCAAGAACTTTCCTGACCCAACACCGAAGGCACACTTGGCTGGGTTCAACATCATTTTATGGTGCCTCAACACTTCAAATGCCTCACGTAGATGTTCGATGTGATCTGCCTTGTGTAGGCTTTTTACCAGCATGTCGTCCACATAAACTTCTATAGTTTACCCAAAGAGATGGGCAAAGATCTTGTTTACCAGCCTCTGACAGGTGGCTCCTGTATTCTTTAGTCCAAAGGCCATGACCAGATAGCAATACACACCAAAGTCAGTGATGAATGATACCTTAGGAATGTCATCCTTATGCATCTTAATTTGGTTGTAACCACTGAAGCCATCAATGAAACTCAGCATCTCGTGCCCAGCCGTGGCATCTATCAACATATCGATCCTTGGCAAGGGAAACCGTCCTTCAGGCATGCATCATTTATATCAGTAAAGTCTATGCACATCCTGTGACGCCCCCAGATCCGGGGTCGGAGATCTAGGCGCTCACGGTCCATTTTCCATTAATAACATACCTATTCTTGCACATAATATATATAAAACAGCCATTGACCTCACAATAAACTCACACCGCACACACACACAGGTTAGAGTCTCAGAAACGTCACACAATTGATTAAGCAGAAGTAAAAGTTTTAGAGTTCTTACAGACCGAATTAAATAGCATTTATGCTACCAGCAACACTTCGATAAGAAGCGAAGTTGGCGGCTTGAAAGTTTGTTATGGTACACTGCCTTGCACAGGTCATACTTATAAATAAAACTTACTAACAAAAGTTGCCAACCAATCCGGCTAATGGGGCCTACCGGTGGAATCTCAACTGCTGCCTCGGGCCTAGTCACCTGCTTTCGGGCAGTCTGTCTAGGTCTTGCCATTTCTCTTAGCTGTTGTGTTTGTAAATTTGAAAACAAGCAAGAGTGAGCAACTATAGCTCAGCAAGAAATATATGTATAAGGTAAGCAATATAACATTTCATATGTTTAGCAGTTATTAAACTCGTTTGTATCAATCAGTTATAAAATCACTTGTCATTGTTGATAAACTTCGAAGGTGCACCAATACGTGCCCTTATTTTCAAAATAAACTTGCAGTTCTAGATACTGCATAGATTCAACATCTTTCTCATCAAAATAGAACATTATCAGCAACTTGGCACATAAACCTAAGAAGCAGTGTCAGAGCATTTTCCAAAATGGAGAAATGGGACTTAAAGAAAACATAAAACCTGACAGGGATTGACGATGATCAGTCGCCACATCCAAGTCCAATAATCCGCGGGTCTTCTCTACCGGTAGAAGGATAGAAACTACATCCGTAACTATCCCCGGGTGAAAACTACATCCGTAATCACCCTCGATGAAAACTACATCCGTAATCATCCTTCGGCAACACCTGGGCCGGAATAATAATTGATGGACCGCCTGGCTCACGGCCGCTTACACATCCCGGGAATCGTTCGTCAACGGTTCCCACACCTGCCAGAGTCCCTTTTTCTTTTTCTTTTAAAAACTTGATTTTGATTGAAAACTGAGTAATTGAGGTCCGACATCAGTCGACCGATGATTCTTGAAATCACACAAGAAGCAAACCTGACCGGGGGTTTTCGAAAATGTTTTGAGTTCGAAAGAGTTCGAGTTTGAAAGTGCTAAAGGTATCTTGGATTAGCTTTGTCTTTAAAATAATGAACAATAATTAATAAATGATATTTTAAGATTTAATATTAATAATTAATAAAATAATTATTTAATTGAATAAGCTTTTAATCCAAGATAGGTATTTTGAGTATTTACGAAGATATAAAAATAATTACTTGAGTATACGATACTCCCCGAATGACCCTTCGGGTTTTCGCAATTTAATTACGATATAATAATATCCCGCTCCCGGTCAATAGTATATACGGACCGCTACGACCTCTATTGCTAGAGTCGTTGTCCGAAGAAAACATTTCATTCTAAGTTCAAGGGGTGCAAACATATATGTACTTATACATCTCAATTTCATCGATACTTCGATAAACATAAACATTTGATATGATTGAAAACTACAAACACAACAGTGAAAATCCTTGTATATGTAAGTTTTGAAAAGTAAAATTGCCTTGGTGAGGTTGGGGTGGTCGAGCGTGCGGAGTGGAATGATCTATACATAAGCAATAGCCGTTCGTTAGTACCTTAACAATATCTCTTTAATTGCGGGGTTTTAGGGGGTACAAAATTAACTTAATGACTTCGTCTTATGACACTCTAGTCCCACTATAGGTTCATGTCACCACTCGATTACGCTCGTCACTTAGTCGACTTAGTTTGGTTACCATATCCGAATCATATCCATTACCCCTAAAATTATACTCCACTTATGACTTTTTCCCTTGCGCGAATTTTACTCTAGCATTTTTATAAAATTGAAAAATACATATTTTAATCCAATTCTTTTTGGGTAGCCTTCACCACTGCATTTACTAGCTTCTCTAATTTTTCCATGATCCTACATAAATTTTTAGGGGTTTAAACCAGGTTCACAAGGGGGCCATTTAGTGCAGTCCGGAATCCAGAAACACATTTCACTTCTCAGGCCATAACTCAAAATCTATACATCACCTAGTCATGAACCTTATATTTCTGGAAACTACATTCAAATACACATCCACATCAAGTTCAAGTTCAAGTTCCTGGGAAAAACTCAGCATGCTTATATCACTAAACCAACCAAGAATCTTACATCCACATCACAACCCACATCTAAATCACCAAGATCATACTTTATAACATACATGGAGATACATACACTAACCACAAGTTTAAAAATCACAACCACAACACTTAAACTCGAGATATACATCATCCATCACTTATATGTCCAAGATTCACACAAATACACATGGATCTATCATTAAACATCACAAACACTACATGGCCAAGAGGGGTTAGGGTTTTTATACCTTCTTGAGTATCTAGGAGCCTTGGGTATGCCTTACAAGTCTCAAGAACACCTTGGATGAGCTCCTACAATCCTTATAATCCAAGATTTAAAAGAAAACTCAACCTTGTTACTATTCATCAAAACTTTAACAATTAATATCTTGAAAACTAATGGATGAAAAGGGTTGGAATTCTTAGTATACCTTCCTTATATGATGTAGAGTGCCTAGGAATTTTGCCTTGAATTAATAATGAGGAGAAGTGGAAGAAAGAAAAATTTTCTTCCTTGTTTCTTGTCTTGGCCGAGAGCTTCTATGGCAAGGGGAGAGGAGAGAACTTTTGTGTTTACTTTTTGTGTTGGTTGAATAATGTGTAAAGGGGTTGGGTGATATGTATTAGTGTATAGATATGTCTCACATGGTACAAGTCTAGGGTATAGGCCACCATACCCTCTTGTCTCCTTGGAAAATGGTGCCAACTAGTTACTATTCTTCTTGTCAACTTTGTATTGTTAGTTTGTTTTCCTAACTACTTAGTTGCATGGGACTTGCATGCAATATCATTCCTTGTATCATTATTCTTCCACCAATGCTTGTCACTTAATCTTTAGTTCGTATCGTATCTTAATTAATTTCTCGTAATAATATTTTGTCGCGTAGAGATTTCCCTTAAGTACTTAATTGTATAAATTCCTCGAATATCCATAACTCCTCGCCATAATTCCTAATAAATCTTTTAATACTCCAATAACTCTCAAGTCCCAAGTTTTATAATTCTTACTAACAATGAGATTCTTGCCTTCAACAATCTTCCCTTTTATCTTTCATAGTGAATGTAACAACATTGTTTCTCAGACAATCAATTCCATTAAACAACAGGGATGACTAGAAAGGTTCCAAATTGACAATGTCACATGATATTAAATAAAAGAAAATATTACAAAAATTAGGGTTCTTACACATCCTCCACTTTCCATTGGCCTTTTTGACCATTAGAGGATTTGCCAACCACTCCGGGAAGTGGATTTCCTCAATGAACCCCGCCTCTAGGAGTTTGTCAACCTCCTTTTTTATGGTTTCTTGTCTTTCAGGTGCAAAATTTCTCTTCTTTTCTTTCACCATCTTCCTTCCCGAATCCATATTCAAGTTGTGTGTTATGAGTTGGGGATCGATCTCTAACATATTGGCTTCTGTCTATGCAAACATGTCATTGCTGTCTTGTAGGAAGGCAATCAGATTGTTTCGTAGGGGATCTTTCAGAGATGCCCCGATGTAAGTAACTTTTCCAGGGTCCCCCATCTTTAATGGTATGGGGACCAAATCCTCCGCCGACTTTCCTCGCCTCTCTTCATCCTCTCAGACGTCCATATCCTCAATTGGGAGGACCTGCCTCCTAGTTCTGTCAGGCCTTAGAGCGGCCACATAACAACTCCTTGCCATCTTTTGATCTCCTTTCTTTTCTCCCACTCCGTTTCTAGTTGGAAACTTGATCTTCAGGTGATAAGTAGAGGCAGTCGCCTTGAACGCATGAAGTCCCGTTCTACCTAGGATAGCATTGTAATTAGAGGTAGCCTTTATGACTAAGAAATTCAACATCTAAGTGGCTTCCCTCGGCTCTTGCCCGATAGTCATGGGTAACTGAATTGTCCCTTCAACTTTTGATTCCAGTCTATTGAACCCGTATATGGGAATATTCGAAGGTGTCAACTAGGATTCACTATATCCCATTTTCAAGAAGGCATCATGGAAAAGGATATCCACTGAAGCCCCATTGTCTATCAAGACTCTCTTCACTTGAGAGTTGCCTATCACAGGTGAGATAACCAGCGGATCATCTTGGGGGAACTTCACCCCTTCCAGGTCCAAGTCTTCAAATCCAATTACAACTTCTATCTTTGCACGCTTCGGTGCTTCCCCAACGATGTGCATCACCTCTCGTGAATACGCCTTTCTAGAATTTCTGCTTGACCCAGCCGCTATCGGGCCACCAAAAATCATATTTATCACCGGCCCTCAGGGCTAGGGGTTACGGTTACGATCATCATCTTTCCTATCATAATCCCATCATAGGTTCCCTCGATCCCCATCATTACAAAATTTATCCAATTTTCCTCTCCGGATTAGGAATTCAATCTCGTCTTTCAGCTGTCTACAGTCCTCGGTGTCGTGTCCCATTTCTTTGTGGAATCGGCAGTACTGGTTCTTGTTTCTTTTCTTAGGATCAGTTCTTAGTGGCTTCAGCTATCGTACGTCCCTATCCTTCTCTATATCCATCAGGATTTGACTCCTCGGGGCATTCAACCTTGCATATTCCGTAAACCTTTGCCCCAGATTCCCCTTTTTAGGAGCTGAATCAGAATCTTTGTTCATGCGTGGGTATTTATCTTTCCCATCATATTCTTGTTCCGCCTTTCGCTTCCTAGAATTTTCACTATTCCCGATGTTTCTCGTTACTGCTTCCTTCTTTAGACTATCATCAGCTTTAATGTACTTACTCGCCCTTTGTTGGAGCTCAGTCATGCTCTCGAGGCGGTGCTTAGCCAATGACATCTTGAAGAAAATATTTGATGTTCCATTCTGTAGGGCTACCATGCCCACTTTATTTTCCAATTCGGTAATTGCGAGAGTCTCCTTGGTGAACCGCTTGAGATAATCTCTGAGACTTTTATTCTTCCCTTGTATTATGGTCATAAGGGATGCGGAATCCTTCTCATGATTCCTTCCGCCAATGAACTGGCTAATGAAGGCAGTGCTCAGTTCCTTGAAAGAGGCAACAGAGTTCGGGGGTAGACGGCTGTACCAACACAGTGCCATGCCCGCTAGGGTTTGAGGGAACGTCATACACTTCAAAGCATTGCTGACGAGTTATGGTGGGCATCTTAAACTTTCGAGATATATGTGCATTCATTACCTCCTCAGTGAATAGAGGGGTCGGATCATCAGGATCTCCTAGTTGCATCAGGTCTTTGGGATCTCTGCCCGTGTAGTTTCGTTCCTAGGACCCACGGTCCTCTTTTCTTTCCTTTTTGGTCCTTTAAAGTCTACAAATGGAATATCTCTTGTCCTCGGAGGGGGGCGATTCTACCTTTACTCCTCTCTAGCCATGTCCTCCTTCAACTTCTGAATCTTGGCTTCATGAGCCTTGATTTTCTCCATGGCAGTCATGGGTGGCCGGTCATGAGCTCTTTGGGAATGCCCAATAGGTTCCTTGATAGCACGTCGCCTCATCGGGGCTTCGTCGTGATCATCATCTTCAGACGAGGAATCATCATAATACAGGCCGGAATAGTCACGGTACTCTTGGCCTTGGTCGGGTCCTAAACCCCTAATGTACATGGGATGATATGGCTCATGTATTTTGAGGGCGTGTCCACTTGGTCCGACCTAATACGGGGGGTAATTAGGTAACCCATACATCGTATTCGTGCTTGCAGGAATCACGATGGTAGAGATTTGGGCTGTAGGGGGAAGAGTGTGGCCTCTAAGAGGGGAGACTACCATCTGCAGGGTATTCGTCCCTTGGCTAGATGGATTCATTACTAGGGGCAACAATCCTTGAATTTGAGTTTCAGACCTTAGGGGATCTGTCCCTTGGGGCTGAGTAATCAGAAGTTGAGAACCCGCCCCTGGTGGTACCCGTTCCATAGTTGGGGGTTCGGTGGTGCTGGTAGTGGTTTCAGAAAGTGTTGGTGTTCTCCGAGTGGTAACCAAAGTTGATATCCATGTCCCACAGATGGCGCCAAATGTTATGGAATAAAAAGTAGGGTGTATTTATTGCGTATTGATTACTAGGGTTAGGGAAGAGCTTCGAGCTTTAATGGTTGATTAAGTGTTTCGTGACTTAAGTCGAGTCCTCACAAGATGCCTACGTATCTTGCAAATATCAAGAATCAAGCCAATAAAAAAGTAGCTCTTGGTTATGAGAGGTCAGGCCCTTATATATGCATTAGGTGCCTTGTAATTAGGGTAGGGTTTGGTGTCTTGATGGACAAGATACCTATTTTAGATAGACTTCTAGATCCTTCCATGAGGAAGGCTGATTCCTATTGGACTCATGTGACTTGGGGACTACTCCTTGAAGAGTTTGGGTCCTTATTGGACTCAATAACAGAGTCCTACATTAGCTGAATTATTTATTACGAATTTATTATCACAATTAGGGTCTTGAGCCTCATAATTACGCTTTGACCTTGGACCAACATAGGTTCAGTTAATGTATCATTAAATGTGTCTTTAGGGCTTACTTTCAGCCCATATCAATTACAAATTTAAACTCTACGTTACTTTATACTACAAATTTACTTTTACATTATAACAGAAAGTGTTACATTAAAAATAATTTGCATTGCTAAATATAACAAATGAATGTTTTTATAAACATATCAATTGTTGCTTTAGGTGCTGCATCGTGTTGCCTTTTAGAAACTGGAGCCTGCTCATATGAGCCCTGTTGCGTAAAATCTAGATGTGCAAGTGTACGCAATCGCAAGCAAGTAATATAGTAATAAATACTAGATATCGTTCATCAAGGACTACAAATTTGTATCAATTGTAAGTAATATCTAACAACTTGGTTATTGAGCACAACAATTTTTGATTGTTTTTATAACTAAACTAATTACAAGAACTAAATTATACTAGAGAAGAGAGTGTAATGTGTTTCAAATATGAGAAGATAAGTCAGGATAATTACTTCCCCCTAACACGTGAAAATCGGTAAAGAGTTGCGTAGCACTATAACAATCCATATTCTACTAGCTAGAATTCAATGGTCATAGGTTTCTCTCGAAATCACTATGATATAATTCCTATAAAATAAACTAACATATGTCTATGCCAATTTACTCTTCAGAATGTAATTAAGCACTAATTCACAAAGCTATGCACGGTCACAATATATGTCTATACCGCAACAATATTATAAACAAAAGATATATAAGCATGCACCACTCAAGTATTATGTCAATTAAATATATCCCTCTCGGTATTATAATTAACTCGTTAACCTTCTAGAATTGATCAGACAACAGAAAGTATTAGCATGAAAAACAGTTGAATGAGTAAACTGTAGAATCGCATGTAGTACTTCTTATCAAAACACCAACAATCCCATGCTAGAATTCCATAAAAATCCCAACTCAATAAATTTAGTTCATAATCAAAGTATTAAAACAATCCAAAGATAACCAACACATGTTCATAAGAAGAGATATAAAAAATAAATAGAAAACAAAGTCAATTGAATGTCTTCAATGGCTGAATTCCTCGTTGATAATGGCTTTACCCCTCCTCCCTTGTGCGGCTACTTCTCTCTTCCGTCGTATCTCTTGTACGATATATCTCTCTATTAGGTCTGATCTATCTCTAATAATATACTCTAATAAATGTATTTTTAATTATTTAATACAATTACAAGGAGATTTCCCAATCAGAATTGAATTCCAAGAAAGGAAATTCGTAGCTGAATTTTGGGCTCTGTTTCTGGGCTGATGCTGTTGGAATCTGTTAACAAGAACACTTCAGAATTAAGGCTCTTCTCATAAGCTTTCCGTGGGCTATTGAATCGTCAGAATCGGACTTATAGAACTCCAGATATGGCCCAAAAGTGCAGACTCCGCAAGCTATCCGGAAAATCCGAATTTTAATCAAATTTATCTCCAACACTTGCTATCTAAACTCCAAGCCTTCCTTTATTATAACTCCTTGATACCTATAATAAAATATTAAAATTTGTTAAATAGAAATCCAAATCATTGCAAAATAACTTAAATATAGGGATAATATTATGATTAAATGCACGCTTATCAGGTCCTATAGGTAACATCGATATCAGTTCAAAATAAATCATGTATGAAACCTTAATTTCATGAAATTTTAAGAAGTGATGCCCAAAATAATTTTTTTTATTTTACCCAATTCAAAAAATTCCAAAATAATGCTCAAGCTCATAGCTATCACATGTTGATAGGAAATATGTGACTAAAACATATAAATATTTTCATTTCTATCTCTCCATATACTTCACCAAAACTTCATTTTCGTATATATTTCTTCCTCTCCTTCACTTTTTTCATCTCAATTTTCTTTTACATAAATCATCCCAATTATTTAGGTACAAATATTATCCTTCTTATATATGTGTGTGTATATGATTTACATGTAAAATGTGCGTATATTACATATATTCATATATTTAACTATTGTGGGTGTGTGTTTTTTTATTAGTTCATAGTTTCAATTTTTTAGTGATAGTATATTTAATAGTCCTTTATTTCATAATTTTTTATGTTCTTAATTATAAAATATTTCATAAATATTTCACTATTTTTATGAGGCAAACATCATCCAATTTTTATTTATATAAAATTAAAAGTGTGTACATTAGTTATTGTTCCTTTAACAATATATTCGTCCATATTTAGCTTAACAATTTTTTTGTCAGTTGTAGACATATTTATCTTAATAAAATTATGTACCAGAATTATCATTCGTTTGATGATAAATTCGTCGATATTTATAATATTACAGAAAAATGATTAAAAAATAGTTAATTTCTTTTTTTAATATATTTAAAATTGTATTTTATTTTATAATAATAAGAACGAAAATTGTAATTGACTTTTTAATTTAAGTATCGGATATCGTTGCAAAGACAAATTAATTCTACTCTATATGGAAATATAAAGAAATACAACTAAGACCCTAACTAACTATAATTAAATGTAACATCCCAATTCTGAAAATATTAATTCTGATTATTTTATTGGGAATAAGATTATTTCGATTAAATTTTGGACCATTTTGGAGATAATAAAGAAATTATAGATCGAGACAATGAATGTTGAATTTTGAGGAATAATTTATTTTATTGGTTAAAAAATGGAATTATTATGTCAAATATTTTTTTTTTTACGGTGGATGATTTTTAGGATTTATTTCCGGAAAATTTGCAAGTGGACTCGCAATTATTATAATATGAGATTTTAGAGATTTGATGACTTTATTTTATAAAGTTAAAGAGTTAGAATTTATTTTGATAAGTAAGTGGATAATTGTTTTGATAAAACAATTATAAGTAGAATAAAGAGATGAAATTATGGAAATATAGATAAGTAGTTGAAAGAAGGGCATTTTGATCTTTTGGTGAGCTAGATATTTTTAAAAGAATAAGCTTTTATCCACCCATATCTACCACAAAAATCAACCATGGAAGAAGAAGAAAGAGGGAGAGAAAAAGAAAGAAAAGAAAAGAAAAGAAAAGAGAGAAAAAGAGAAGAAGAAGATGAAGCCATGATCTTCCCATCCTTACTTGCTTATTTCAGCCATGAAAGAAGATGAAGGAAGAGAGCAGGTATTTGGGGGAACTGATTTAAGAGCTTGATTTGATCTCGTGGTGGCTTAGATCGGAGTTTAGAGCTTCGTGGAGGTTTTGAAGAGGTGGATTGGAGAATCGTAGGGCTGCTTGGATAGCGGTGGCTGTAAGTATATCTTGCTGTGATAAATTGAAGATACTGTGTTATATTTTCTGTTAATGTATTTACTGTGTTTTAAACCTTATGCATATTCTGTTTTATGCGTATATAAATGTGAATCTTATTTTTAATAAATTATTGATTTTGAACTGGAAAAGTGGAAAAGTAGAAACGTGAATTTATGAATTTTAGAAGAAATATATTTTTCAAGTAGAAATGTGTATCTATGGATTTTAGAAGAAATATATTTTTCAAGTAGAAATGTGTATTTGTGGACTTTAGAAGAAATATATTTTTCAAGTAGAAATGTGTATTTGTGGGTTTTAGAAGAAAGATATTTTTCAAGTAGAACTGCGTAGTTGTGGAGTTTAGAAGAAATATTGGTTTTGAGCCGGAAAAGTAGAAATGTGGATTTATGGATTTTAAAAAAAATAAATCTTTTAAACCGAAGTGTTTAAAGTGTGATTTTTATTATATTATGAATACTCGTTAAATTGTTTTAACTAGTATATATGAAAAATGTGATTTTGTGGAAAACTGAGCAGACTGGCATTGATAGTGAGTCACTCCCAGAAATGGGACCAGTAGAACCTCCAGAAATGGAGACCAGTAGAACTTCCAGAAATGGAATTTGTGAACTTCCCGAAATAGGAAGTAAGGCCGAGGACCCCCATGATGAACTTGTAATAATTGATAATTGTATTTTACGTACTGAAGTTGTAGATTGATTTAAGATTGAAGCACTGGTTGTGGACTTTGGTCATCTGTTGATTCAAGGTAAGTCAGGACATAGTTGACTTGTGGTTGTACAAATTTCAGTATACCGTAGATAGTAGTTGAGATGTCCTATATGTGGCACCATTTTTGGTGAGGTAGACTTTTGTTAAAGATTCATGATTTGATTTTGTGTAAGAATTGAGTTAGTCATTCGATTTAAGATGGAACGAAGTTCCTGATGGTTGTATAATTTGTGGAAAATAGTTTATGATGTAAAGTTTTAAAAATTTACAGGTTAAGCATGTTGTGAAGTAGATTTGACGACCCTCGGGCCGGTTCCTTCAGAGCTATGGGGTAGAAGATTGAGATATGTATAAAGATAAAGTGTTGTGTGACTATAATTGTCAAATAACTAAGGGTTTAAAGGAAGAATGTGTGGGATTTGAGGTTTCAAGGAATAAGATTGTTAGAGCAAAGGTTTCCCAATGGAAGAGAGGTTAAGTTTTAGGGTCTTGAGTTGGTAAGATCCTTGGTAAATGTTGAAGTGCATGAGGGCTCGTGTGGAGTTTGTAGTGGGTTACTAGATATAGTACCAAGGAGTAAGACAGTGAGTAAACTCATCAAGGATATTGGTTAAGAAATTGAGGATTTTAGAGTATGACTCAATTTTGAGGATATAGATTACTGAAATGCTTTTGAGGAGTTATGGAGATCATTTAGCGATACATGTGATTTTTGGGA
This sequence comes from Saposhnikovia divaricata, assembly GCA_036435485.1. Lineage (NCBI taxonomy): Eukaryota > Viridiplantae > Streptophyta > Magnoliopsida > Apiales > Apiaceae > Saposhnikovia > Saposhnikovia divaricata. The sequence continues at coordinate 135,206,877 of CM071595.1, forward strand.
TCTGCGAAATTGTTCGAGGATATGTAATTCGATGATAGTGCTCACTTCTTGTTTGAGGATTTAATTGGTTATAAGACAAACTTGCAGAATTGAACATACGATTTCACAGCTAGATTATTATTAGGAGATGTGATTTATGGCATGTGATCTCGTTGTTTGAGAATATATTATTCAAGAGTTAGAAGTGAGGAAAACCATGAGTTTTGGAATTTTGTGCAAATAAGATTTTAGATAGAATACTATTGGATATGCAATGAATTTACGAATGCGTGGATATTAGAAGAGTTTTAATGTAAAGTGCATGATAAAAATTTGATGTGATTGCTTTGGGGAGCGATAATTTTCTCTGGATTTTTGACACGACTATTTGATTTTGGGGATTTAATTTTTGTTCAAGGATATAATGTGTAACCCCGAATGTAAGAAATTTTAGGAATTAGAATGTTGTTTGACGACGTGATTTTAGTAGCTAGGAATGGATATTTGTGTTCAAGGAAACGAGTTTTGTTACTGTGGACATAGACTAATAATTATTTTAATATTTGAGGATTTTATGGTTATTAAATTTTAAGAGCATTCTTTTCAGATCGTAGACGATATTGGGATTTAAGATTCTCCGTATATGAGGTTTTAATTGTTATTAGTAATAAGAATTTGATTAATTACATTGATGCAAGAAATTTTTGGGAAAAAAAATCGTTTAAACGTGTAAGAATATGATGGTTTTGAAAGTAAGTGCTTCGAGTGACGACGTATAGATTTTTGAGGTTGAAATTGTGACGTGAATTGAGGTTTGTATCGAGAGTTTTAGAGCTGTATAAATGGAAGGAAATTGGGAATATATTATTAAGTTAAGTTAAATTATTGTCGGCGTATATGAAAGAGAAATGTTATCAAGTTTGAACCAGAGACGTCATAGGTGTGACATAGTTTATAAAGAAGAAAAAGAGAAGGAAAGAGAGCAAATGGTTTAGAAAAAAAATGGACGTATGAGAAATTGATAGGATGTTATCTGATGACCCTGGAAGATGATAACATTTGAGATTTATTGATTAAGTTAAGATCTTGTGATTTGATTCTGAAGATAATTATCGAGAATAACAGTGGTTGATAATTTTGGGAATATATACAGTATGATATTGGATATGTAATAATGATGATGATATTAGCAACTAGAAAGATAAATTGTTGTTCGAGGTTATACTATACTGGTTACTAATACAAGGATTTGATGATATAGGTTGTTGATCGAAAATGATGTTAGTAGAATTAAGGAAATCTTGGGATTCTTGAGAATTCAAGTATTTGAGGATTTAGCATTTTGTTATTCGAGGATGTGATAGTGTATGTGGGTCCGAGTCGCTTAGACTTCCTTTTGCCATTAATGTTGTTCCATTATTCATATAGCCGTTGACATTGTTTGGTTCGTTAGTTAAATCGTAGAGACTACGGTTCCACCTCGGATAGTGACTGTTGCACCGTTCGAAAATTTTGATGCCTTGAGAGATTTTGACATATTGAAATCAAGTATCAAGAGTCGAGATGTACGATAGATAGCGTCATGAGTATGCTTCTTATGTCAGGATGAGATGATTTAACTTAGAGAATAGGAACGACGGGAACTGATGACAGGAATCCTGAAATGGAAGGGTTGACGTTTAAAAATCTTGATAATGTGATTTTCTTGATGATTTCAAGAGCAACAAGAGAAGGATGCTAATGATCGTGATGATGATTTTTTTGTTACAGCTTTTATTGGAGACTACGTGTATGCCAGCTTGTAGATCTTTACCTTTTGGTATTGTACCAAGGGATCATGTAGAACGCGACATGTGGATGAAATAGAGTTGTGTATTGATGACTGATGAAATGACATATTACAAGTACTGGAGATGATTTTGATAAAGTAGATATGTATTCTCAGATGGGAGATACAAACTAATAATAATGAGTAAGCATATACTGTACTGATACACCGTTGAGAAAGATTAAATTGATTTTTGAAATATTGATGATTTGTTGATGATTTTTGGATGAAAATTTGAGTATTCTTACATTGATATTGTGAATTAATGATGTTTCATTATTAGAAGTAATGCTAAACCAGTTGGTTAGCTGGTGGGGAACCCCACTAGTAGAACTTGTGAACCTATCATGTCTGAATAATTATTTTCTTAATCCTTGTGTGATGATTGTGATGAATTATTCTTTTGAATAGCTTATTAAATATAAAATCACTACTAGTAATTTTATTAAAAATAAGTATTCATTATTCAAAAATGGTGCCACATACAGCGCATCTCAACTCATCACAAAAATGATATTCTTTTTGAATAGCTTATTAAATATAAAATCACTCACTCTGTTTAATACTACGGTACCAAATTCAAGTTCTTAAGTTCAGCAACTACCTACATCAATTGGCAAATTGAGGATTTCAGTGGTCGATCAAGCAAAGAACAACACATCTAAATACCAAATGGAGGTTAGTACATGTGATTGTTTTGATTTGATTTTAATTGGTTTTTTGGGCCTTTTATTTTCATCTATGATTGGCATCAGTTCTTATGATCGAAGTTACAATTACTGTCTCGAAAATTATTGTTCCTATTCATGTAATTGGAATTAAAATGCTTTTTAAATTTCTTACTGAAACTTTTTTGTACCGAATATCAAGTAGATTAAGTAATGTCTCAAATTAGTGTTAAAGCTTAGTTCCTAACAATTATTTACATTGCATGTATAAGATTAAACTGAAACCAATATAGGAGTATTATTTCTTGATGAAAACAATGTTGATTACAATGAAAACATGCAACGTAAATAAAGTCTCTGTAGTTCTATACTTAATATTAGATAAATGTAAAATCATTAAAAATTAAAGATTGTCCTGATGATGAAGATTTAGGTGTAGACGACAAATTTTAAACAATTGTCGATAGAAGAGTCCTGGACTTGATCATATTGCTTGAAAATGTATGAGGTTAGAATCTTGTGCTTATCCTATCAACATTTTTGCTGCGAGCACGACGTTTGCCAACTATATTTACCAAGTAGTTAAAGACATCAGATATGTAAATATGATCATATATCTATCATTGGACATGCTAAAATAAATACCACTCTCTTGCCACTGTTTATTACTTCCGTTGTCCAATAAAGAAGAAGGAAATTGAAAATTACTCTGTGGCAGAGGTCTCAAAAGTGGACTAACATTTTATTTGTTATTTAGTAAAGTAGCATGACTTTGTTTTGAAGGAGCTAGCACATTACTCACTACTGAAATAAATTGACAGAAAAGTAAAAAAAACAAGAAAAATATGAAAATAAAATGTTTGTCGAATTTCTTTAAACAAAAATGCATGAAGAAGGACCTTGTGCTGTGTTTAAGGCATGTACAGGTGCTTCACAAATTGGTGTTGATGTATGATCCATAACTTCACTTAATATTATATTATTCTCATTTTCAGCAAAAAATTGACATTTTGTACATACATTGGAATATAAACATGGACAAAAAAAATGAATAGAACAATATAATGGAAAAACAAAGTGTTTTATACATGGTTTTGACTTACATAATATTCGTTATTATCTATGGAAAATGTAAATACATTGATTTTCATCTGAAATATTGTTCCTCAATCTAGTTTCAAAACATTCTGTTCACGCACACTTTGTTTTGTACCTGTGCTCAGAGGTTAGTTATAGGTTTGTTTTCTGGATTGCATGCATAAGATATTGTTGATACCGTGATCAACTTTTTGATAACATGAAATTAGATTATCTTGTACTGAAATTATTTCAAATTTAAATGCAGAAAAGAATTCCAAACTACATGAGATTGCGTAATGTTTGTTCAACAGGTGATATATTGACGATTCAAATTTCACTCTAAAAATACACATAGTTTGTCTTTTTTGAGTTTAATTCAATAATGAAATATTTAAGAGAGAGTCGGAAACCATTATCAAGCTTTATCACTACAAAAATGAAAAGTAATCAAGACAGATCATTCGTGTTAGGAATAAATTCATGAGTTGTGATGTGTAGAATAGAATGACATTACACTTCTTGTAATACCCTGATCTTGTAAGGGGTTTAGCATTTGATTAAGGGAATATCAGTTATCCAAGATCTGCAAAACTATGAACGGTACTTGATCAGAGACTGAAGTCACGGACTACAGAGTTTTCAGGGACTATGACAGACCCTGACTATATCGAAGCTGCAGAGTTGGAAAGTGATATACCTTAGGATCTTGTATTCAAAAGATGGAAAGAAGTGTGCATGAAGAAAAGAATCAAAGCATTGTTGGAAACTATCAACGGGACGGCAGAAGATTACCATGTATTAATCATTACTTTCTGTTATTAGTTGATAGGTAGCATTATAAATACTATCTCTATATCATTGTAAAAAGCGTTCGTGAGTTCAAAAACGTGAGCTTAGTATAAGGATTGTATTCGAGAGTTCGAAACAAACAGAAAGAGATTTGTTGAAAGCAGATGCTAAAGGTATTGTACACCTTTGGTAGAGTTTGTATTTGATTTTATTAATACAAACAGTTTGTTTTATTCATTTGTTCTTGTTCATCTAATTAAGAAAAAATCAGATACGATTACATAACTTGTATTCAACCCCCCTTCTATAAGTTATTCGAGTTAACAATTAGTATCAGAGCAGGTTGATTTCGAATAATCATAAAGATCTGCAATCATGTTTGGTTACAAGGATGGTAATACTAAGATCCCTATGCTCAAGAGAAACGAGTATACTCTCTGGGAAGTGAAGATGTTGCATCACCTGGAAGCAACAGATTCTGATTATCTTGACAGAATTAGAGATGGGCCTTTAGTTCCAACAAGGGTTGTTCCTCAAGCAACTGTCGAAGGAAAAGTAGTTCCAGAGCACACGGCAGAGAAGCCTAAATCTGAAAGGATAGATAAGGACAAGGAGAACGTTCTTAAGGATGCTAAAGTGAGAAACATACTGTTCTATAGTCTTAATTCGGTTCTCACTAACTATGTTCTTTCTTGTACAACTGCTAAGGAGATATGGGACAATCTGAAGGTTCATTGTGAAGAAACTAAACCTGTCAGGAAGAATATGAGGACACTTCTCATACAGCAGTATGAGTACTTTGAATCCAAGTCTGGTGAGTCACTTACTGATACCTTTGATAGGTTTACTAAACTCATCAATGATATGGCCATGCATGGTGAATATTATGACTTGGAGGATATGAATACTAAGTTCATGAAAGCCTTGCCTGATTTCTTCAATGAGAAGATATCTGCAATTGAGGAAGCTAATGATCTGGATGAAATATCATTACAGGCATTTTATGGAAAACTGAGGGCTTATGAACTGGACAGGCAGTAGAAGAAGAGCAGAGGTGAAGGAAAAATGAAAACTGTTGCACTTACTGCTCAATCTGAATCAAAGAAGCTTCCAGAAGAACAAAATATTGAGCCTACTGTAAAGGACTCAAGGAAGAAGAAAAGAAAAGAAAGTTCTGAGTTAGAGACTACAGATATAGACTTTGACAACAGTGATTCTGAATCAGAGATGAAAGAATTCTTTGCTATGTTTGCTAAATCTTTCAAGAAAGGAAGATTCAACAGGAGAAGATTTAGCAAAAGACCTTTTCAAAAGAAAGAGGAGAAGAAGAATGACAAGGGCAAAAGCATAATTGTCAAGCTTGATAAGGCAAAGATCAAGTGCTTTAACTGCAGCGAGCTTGGACACTTTGCTAGTGAGTGTAAGAAGCCTAGGAATTCAAGAAAGGGTAATGCACTCATGGTCACACAAAAGGATTGGGAAGATTCCAGTGATTCTGAAGATGAATTGGATTATGACAACATTGCATTGATGGCAAATACTTCAGACAAACCTGGATCTCCAAAGTAAACTTCTCCATCTTCTGTTAAGGTATCACTTCACTCTCTTGATTCATTTGATAGCTTAGATTCTGATGATATTAGATCTATCCATGCTGAGTTTAAAAATCTTATGACTAATTTCAGAATTCTTACTAGTGAAAGAGATGAACTTAAGATTAAGAATGATGAATTAGTTGATAGAAATAATGTTCTTGAATCTGAGTTAATTCAAATAGAACATTATAGGTTAGATTCTGATAAAGCTAAGCATGATTATAGTGTTATTCTTGAGGCTTAAGACTATGTCAGAAAAGAACTAGAGGGAGAGAGAGAGATGATGAAAAGCATTAACAACTCTGGTAAAAAGACTCAAGAAATCATTGAAAATCAAATTCTTGGTAAAGTTTATGGCTTAGGTTTTGAAAAGGATAAAAGTGAAACTCATGTAGCTGTTGTCCAGAATGATAATAGTAAACAAGAAGCAAGCACATCTAAATCTGAAGGTAAGCAGAAAGTTTCTGAACCGAAACATGTTAAGTTTGTTGATTGGAATGGTACACTAGTTGTGAACAAGAGAATTAACAACATTAGTTCAGATGAGAAAGTGTTAGAAAAACCTAAGAATGTCAACATAGGCTTTCTGTCTAAGTCTCAGCTGAAACAGAGATTATAAGGTCTTTCAGAGTCTAGCAAGATCAAAAGAAATAGGAATGGAAAAGAAGGTATTAACAAAGAGAATAATTACAAGAATGTACCTGATGCACCTAGGAAGAAATGCTATAAGTGTGGAAATCATAATCATTTGGCCCTAGACTGCAATCAAAATCCTTCTTGAAAAACTGAGTCTAGATTCCCCAAAACTCAGAAAATTCAATACCAACCACAAAAAGCTTGTTATCATTGTGGTAGTTTACTTCATTCCATTTATATGTGTAAGGAATATCATGAACTGTATTATGACTATTATTCTCTGAAATCTGAAACTCCTAGTCACAAACAGTTTGTGAAATCAGAGTCTAAGGTTGACTTTGAAACAGGTAAATCAAAATCAAAATCTTCAAAGCCTGTTGTTTCTAAAGTTAGTAAGAAAGGATCCAGTCAAAATTGGGTCCTAAAAATTTCTAACTAGTTACTTTTTTGTTTGCAGGGTAAAGGAAGGAAGCATTCAATTATCTTGGACAGTGGATGCTCTGGACATATGACTGGAAAGAAGTCCCTGCTTACAAAGTTTGAGAGGAAAGCTGGCCCAGTAATATCTTTTGGAGATGGCAACAAAGGAGAAACTCTGGGATATAGCTCAATTGTTTTGGGGAATGTCATCATAGAAAACGTTGCACTGGTTGAAGGCTTGAAACACACACTTTTAAGCATAAGTCAACTGGGTGATAAAGATTACCAATCAATCTTTGACAGTGAAGGATGCAAAATCTTGAATATGTAGAATGGAGACATTGTTCTAACTGGTTAGAGACTTGGTAACATTTATGAAGCCAGCTTGAGTGACACATCTAAAGGAATTGTCAGATGTCTTTAAAGCAAGGCATCAAATGATGAAAGCTGGAATTGGCACAAGAAGCTCTCACATCTCAACTTCAAGAAGCTTAATCAACTTGTTAAGCACAATCTAGTGAGAGGCCTACCTCAGGCAAATTATGTGCAAGATGGACTTTGTGATGCTTGTCAGCTTGGGAAACAAAGAAGAACCACTTTCAAGTGCAAGACAGAAAATTCAATTACTGAACCATTTCACATGTTGCATCTTGATTTATTTGGTCCAGTAAACATTATGTCTATCAGCAAGAAAAGATATGCTCTAGTGATAGTGGATGACTACACAAGGTTCACATGGGTATTCTTTCTACATAAAAAGGGTGAAGCTCCTCAGCAAATCATTGATCTTGTCAAGAATATTCAGAATAGCTCTGAGTACAAAGTCAAAGTACTTAGGAGTGATAATGGTACAGAATTCAAGAATTCTACAATGGAGGAGTATTGTGCAGACAATTGAATCACTCAACAGTTTTCTGCACCTGGAACACCTCACCGGAATGGTGTAGTAGAAAGAAAGAATAGAACTCTCATAGAGGTAGCAAGAACCATGCTTGCAGATGCAAAGCTTCCAGCCTATTTTTGGGTAAAAGCTATCAACACTGCATGTTTTACTCAAAATTGCATCTTGATAAATAGTCATGGAAAGACTCCCTATGAGATAATCACAGGAAAGAAGCCAAGTGTAAAATACTTTCACATCTTTGGATGCAAATGCTATGTCTTGAAAGTTCATCCAGAACAACTTGGAAAGTTTGAAGCCAAATCAGATGAAGCAATCATTCTAGGATATTAAGCATCAAAGGCCTTCAAAGTTTATAATCTCAGAACTCACATTGTTATGGAATCAATTCATGTTGCATTTGATGACAAGAAGTTTGGAATTTTGCAAACTGATGAAAGCCATGACAAATTGGAATTTGAAAATCTTAAGGATTCTGAGATTCTCTCCAGTGATGATGAAGGTTCTCCAGAGGAAATCTCTATTGCTTCTCAAAGGAATGCTGTTATTGAGGGGGAGCAAATCAGTCAAGGAGAACATAGTACTAGTCAGGAGCAGACCAATCATTCAGAGTCTACTTCATCAGGGACTAATTCTTCAGGGACTAATGGAGAAAGTTCAAGTACTAGTAGCAGTATGGAGTCTATTGATTCTACTGATCAAGGGGGAGCTTTTGAAGGAAATGAACATTCATCTACAAGAGATACCACTAACATAGGGGGAGAGTCTAGCAGGAGTAATCTACCACCTGTTAGGAAATGGACAAGGGATTATACTGAAGATTTGATTATTGGTGATCCAAATAGTGGTGTTCGAACTAGAAGATCAATTCAAAATGAATGCTTGTATAGTTGCTTTCTCTCAAAGAATGAACCTAAGAAGGTTGAAGAAGCCTTACAGGATCCTGATTGGGTAATTGTAATGCAGGAAGAACTAAATGAGTTTGAGAGAAACAAAGTCTGGAAATTAGTACAAAGACCTAAAGACAGATATATTGTTGGTGCAAAATGGGTTTTCAGAAACAAGCTAGATGAATCTGGTATGATTGTAAGAAAAAAAAGCAAGACTGGTGGCCAAGGGATACTCTTAGGAGGAAGGAATTGATTATGATGAAACCTTTGCCCCTGTAGCAAGATTGGAAGCAATCAGAATGTTTCTTGCATTTGCAGCTCATTCAAAGTTCAAGGTATACTAGATGGATGTAAAGTGTACTTTTCTAAATGGCAAGCTTGATGAGGAAGTGTATGTGGAGCAACCACCTAGTTTTGTTGATCCAAAGTTTCCAAATCATGTCTACAAACTTGACAAAGCACTCTACGGACTAAAGCAAACACCAAGAGCATGGTATGAGACTTTGTCTAAATTTCTTCTTGAAAATGGCTTCACAAGAGGTATAGTTGAAAAAACTCTATTCTTTAGAAAGGTGAAAGGTGATTTGATTTTAGTTCAAGTTTATGTTGATGACATCATATTCGGTTCTACTAATGAAAAGTTTTGTGCTAAGTTTAGCAAGCTTATGCAGTCTAAGTATCAAATGAGCATGATGGGTGAACTAAATTACTTTTTAGGTTTGCAGGTCAAACAGACTGAAACTGGTATTTTCATTAATCAGTCAAGGTATATCAAAGATCTTTTAAAAAGGTTTGACTTTCAAGATTGTTCAGCTGCAAAAACACCCATGGCAACAGCCACTAAGCTAGACTCTGATCCTAAGGGAAAGAGTTATGATAACACTAGCTATAGAGGCATGATAGGTTCATTATTATACTTAACTGCAAGTAGACCAGATATAATGTTTTCTACCTGTTTATGTGCTAGATTCCAAAGTGATCCTAAGGAATCTCATTTAATTGCTGTGAAGAGAATTTTAGGTATCTCAAAGGAACTCCAAACCTTGGTTTGTGGTATCCTAGAGAATCTGATTTCTCCATAGTTGGCTATTCAGACTCTGATTATGTAGGGTGTAAAATAGATAGGAAAAGCACAACAGGTACATGTCAATTCTTGGGAAACAGATTAATTTCTTGGGCAAGCAAGAAGCAACAATCTGTCTCAACCTCAACTGCAGAAGCTGAGTACATTGCAGCAGGCAGTTGTTGTGCTCAACTCCTTTGGATAAGAAATCAGTTAATGGATTATGGTATGACACTTAGTAATATTCCTATGTTTTGTGATAATACTAGTGCTATCAAAATTTTAGAGAATCCAGTTCAATATTCAAGGACTAAGCACATTGATGTCAGGTATCATTTTATTAGAGAACATATTGAGAATGGTACTGTGGAACTTCATTTTGTTCCTACTGACAAACAGCTTGCAGATATCCTAACCAAACCACTTGATGAGGCTACATTCATTAGATTGGTTAGTGAGTTAGGAATGTTAAATTTCTAGATCTTTAACATATGCATGAGTAGAAAGGTATGTTGTTTAGCTTATAGATTTGATTTACATCAGTATCTATATCTTTCATTTAGACCCTGAAGCTAATAACATTTTGCCTTGATAAATTGTAGTATGAGTAACATGTCATTAAGAACTAGACTTTGAAATTTTTCTTAGTCTCTGACATAGTAATTTAGGTTCTGAATTACTTAGTTGTTTAGTTCTAATGATTGTTGCATATTCTTATTGATTCAATATATTCATGCTAACAATCTTTTTGACCAATAAACAGCAAATAGATAAGATAGATAAAAGAAACTTGTATTTTCATTAATAAAAAGCATTACATACATGGAAATGAAATATAATTTTTCTTTTTGTCTAATAGTTACTACTAATCTTCTTCTTGTCTAATGGTGTGGTTGCTGGAGTTGTCTCTTCCATGAATCTTCCACAATCAACTCGTCAACTCCTTAAGCATGCCAGAAGCCATTCAGGGGATGCTAAGTACATCTGCTCTTGAATTCCTTCTCTGAGCAATTTCAAGCGGTAAGAACTGACTTGAATGAGAGGAGCTGACTCATGGCATCTTAGAAATGAATTGCATCTCCATCAGGATCAACCCCAGACTCTTCACCAAATTCTTCATCCTCAAGGTGTGAAGAGATTAGAGGGAGATTTTTTTCAACTGGTAGATGTTCTAGAGGAGGATTTTCTACATTACATGGATCGATTCCTGCCATATCATGTTCGATGAGAAAAGTCTTCTCTTCAAAGAAATAGTTTATTTGCTCTTGATCATCAAGATCGTTGAACTTCTCAAAAGAGAGGAATCGAAAGTTAGGGTTCATGAATATCTGGGTTAAAAGCCATTGTGTTTGGAGAACTCTTTGTATTTTGCAGAGAGTGTTTGAGTGGTTTTTAGAATGGAGTAAGGCAAATGACACAAGGTTATTATATATAAAACCGAGAGAAGCTGGACAGTCTTTTGAAGTGTTCCAATGCAGCAATGACATCATTACTTCGCGCGTGACTAACCTTCTCATATTTCCAAGACGTTTTCAAAACTAATCAAAATATTTTGCTTGGATTATTGGTGTTTTAATTTCAGGAAAATATCTGACATGCCACATATTCAACTCCATTTTAGTCTCTGAAATCGGTTTGAATTCTTTCTAGACCCTGATTTAAATTAAAATCAATTTTGGATTTTATTTTCCAAAAATCATGGGTAATTACATCTATTCAGGGACTAACACCTGTCAATCTACGTATGAACGTGGGTTAGTGGGTCTCAAGGATTTTTGAATATATCTTTATTTTGAGACTCTAATTGTTTATTGCTTTCTTCTAATTCAAATTGTTTAAGGCAAAAACATTCTTCGAGCTCTCAAATTAACTAATTTCTTTCAAGAATTCTTAAGTTCTTTCAGATCAAAATCAATGGCTGCTCAAAGAAAACTATCAAAGTCAGTTGCTTTCAAGTTTGGTGACTTCGACTTTATGACAAACAACCATGTTGCTGCAATCACCAACAAGAATGGAGTGTCAACTGCTTTTCACCCAATGATGGATTTTATGGCTATTGGACCTTTGTATTATGCTTTGACAGCATCTCCAGTGATTAATCAAGCTACTGTTTCACAAGCTTGGGAGAATGCTGAGGTAGTTGATCCTGTTCAGGGTCAACCAGGTAAGATTGTTCTAAACCTAGGACAAGATTCTTTTGATATTACTGAATCTATTATCAATTCAATACTTCACTTAGCTGTTAATGTGCCTTATGTTAGTGAACCATCTGATGATGATATTAGAACTATGTTACCTTCACTAGGATATAGTGGACCTTTAGATAACATGAGCCAGTTAAGGAGACCTTTTCTTAGAAAAGAGTGGTCTTTCTTCTTTGATCAATTAGCTAAATGCTTTACTGGTAAATGTAGTTCTTTTGAACAAATTACTACTGTTACTTCTCACATTGGATATAGTTTGCTTTATAACAGAGTAATTAACATTGGTCACATTCTATTAAATCAGATGAGTATCAAACTTGGTCCTAATAAAAATGGAAGGAATATGGTTTATTATCATAGATTTATGCAAATATTTATCAACCATTTTATTCCTAATGCTAATACCAGGTTTGGTAGACAACATTGTGTTCCTTCTTATGTACAGCAAAAGAGAATTTTCTCTGATATTACAAAGAAGGACAGTGAGAAGAATTCAGAGGAATTACCTGCAATGCATTATCCAAATCATGTTTAGGTACTTTTAAGAACTCATCTTCCTACTCTCTATAATTCTTCTTTCTTTGGTGGTGAAATGATTCAGGAACCTCAATTGGAGGAGGACCCCCCTGTGTCTACCCAAGTAACCCAAAACATCACAGTCTCTGAAACAATTCTAGAACCAAGTTTTGATCCACAGCCTGTTGTTTCAAAGAAACCAACCTCTGGTGTTTCTCAAAAGGCATCAGTGGTAAAGAAGAGAAGATATGTAGCTCCTAGTTCTAGTAGTTCTAGTAGTGAAGATGATGATATACCTCTTGCTGAGAGAGAAGAATTAAAGGCTGCAATTCAACTTTCTAAGCTAAGTGAAAGAGGTGAAGGACCTAGTCACAGCCAGGATGCAGTCTCCCAAAATACTGTAGTTCTTAAAAAGGGAAAATAGTTACTAGGTACAGTCTCTCAAAAGGCTGTGTCTATTGAAAAAAGATCTCAACCCAAGATCACCACTGAGTCTGCACCTCTTGAGTCTTCTCAAGTTAAATCTGTTGCTCACTATACCAGGAGAACAAGGAGAAAGCTTTAACTGTCACCTACACACACAGAGCTAGTCCAACTAAAATTTTGCAGGTCTCTAAGCATAAAGCTCTATCCAAGGCAGAATCTGACAAGAGAGGCCTTGATATTGATTCAAGTTGGGAAACCACATTGACATACAGGCTGGCTATGAAGTTAATTTCTATGAAAGTCAAGCTTTCCAGGCCTGTTCTAGACTTTCTGATTGAAAGAGTACCCAAACTTTCTCATCCTCAAGAATATGGAATTCTATATCAAAGACTTGATCTTATGAAGATGCATTTCTATCAATCAATCAGAGGAGAATTGAGAAAGAAGTTTGGACTTTCTAAACATGGTGCACTTCAATCACTTCACACATACTTGTTTCACAAGGATTTCATTGTTGAAGATGCTCCATCTCAAGATGAACAAAAGGAGGTAGTAGATAGTGCAATGCAGTCAACAAGAGATACTATTGCACCAGTGGTGGATAGTAGGATAGATCAGATCACAGTCACTGCAACATAAGAACCATCTAGTCAGAGGTTGGATGACTCAGGAACTGTGATAGCTGATACTGAAAGGTCTTCTGTGATGGCTGAAACTACCATTGAGATACCCTATGATATGGGAGGAATGACTTTTATTGATTTTCCTGAATATCAAACAAATATTGTTCAGTCAGAGTCTATCCACCTTGAGGGTGAGTCTCAGCAAACAACACCTAAAGATGGTGACATACTAACTATGGTGTCTAATGAAGTTTTACTGAAGACATCAGAGTCTAGTGTAGACCATGAAAGTGGTATACTGGAGCATGTAGTCTCTGGAAAGATATTAGATGTTTGTGATGGTTTAGAGACTATAGCAGCTCACTCTATGGAGAAAACCTCAAGCCCCTTACCATATGAGGAACCCTTTCTCCATGTGAGTTCAGTTATAACAAATTCTACTAACCCTTATTTTTCTATAGGTCATGAGAGCACTTATCCAAATTTGAGTGATAAACTTGAAAAGATGGACATAGATCCACAAATTGAGAGGCTGGCTCTTGACCAGGCAAAAGGAGAGGTAGAAAGAGCGTTGGCTTTAGTAAGTCAAAGTGAGAATGAGGGTATGGATGATCAACTCCATAGTGAGGGAGAGAAAACTAGGAAAGAACCATCTTTTGATTTCTGGGATCAGATTTTTCTTGAATCTTGGTCTGAAAATCTTGGTATGGATACTGGTACTTATTCTTTCATGAAGATGTATGAGAAACAGGACTTAGCCAAGCATAATTGTTAGGAATATGTTGTACTTGATGATAACTTCACAATCAATCAAATTGTATAAGGTTCTGTAGCTGTCAACGGATGAGGATTTATAACTCTATCCGTTGACAGGTAGCTCATCAACGGATGAGGTTTGTAGCATACTGCAGTATCTCTATGTTATCAGTTGATAGTGTTTTTATCCACAGTCATGTTGACCATCAACGGATAGGCAGAATAGGGTAGCCAATTGTAAATAAGCTATGCTATGTAATTGTGTCTAAGTGAAAGTGTATCAACAGATGAAGACAAAACACTATCAACGAATACAACTCAAATCCACTCTATCAACGGATACAGCTCAAGTCTCAATATCAACGGATACAGCTCAATACATCATCAACGGATGTCAATGTACAATATCAACGGATAATCATTGACATTGTCTTCAAAAACACCTATGGTCACTGCAACTAAGCTTGAGTTGAATACTAAGGAAAAGTCTGTGGACATCTCAAGCTATAGAGGCATGGTAGGTTCACTTCTATACCTAACAGCTAGTAGACCTGATAGAATGTTTTCTACTTGTCTTTGTGCTAGATTTCAAGCTGACCCTAGAGAATCTCACTTAATAGCTATTAAAAGAATTTTCAGGTATCTCAAGGGAACACCAAACCTTGGCATTTGGTACCCAAGAGAATCTGGTTTTGATCTAACTGGCTATTCAGATGCAGATTATGCAGGTTGCAGAGTTGATAGGAAAAGTACTACAGGTTCCTGTCAATTTCTAGGAAACAGGCTTGTTTCATGGTTCAGTAAGAAACAGAACTCAGTCTCCACTTCTACAGCTGAAGTTGAGTACATTGCTGCTGGAAGCTGTTGTGCACAGATTCTATGGATGAGAAATCAACTCATTGACTATGGTCTAAAAGTTGAGAAGATTCCAATTTTCTGTGACAACACAAGTGCTATTGCCATCACAGGGAATCCAGTGCAACGTTCGAGAACCAAGCACATTGACATCAAATACCACTTCATTAGAGAACATGTGATGAATGGTACAGTAGAAATGCACTTTGTGCCAAGTGAAATGCAGCTTGCAGATATCTTCACCAAGCCTCTTGATGAATCCACATTCACAAGATTGGTAGGTGAGCTAGGTATGCTTAACATGTCATAATTCCTAGTGATATTTGATTTCACTGCATTGTAGCTAGGAATGTGTTTTGATTTACTTGAGAATTAAAAACTCTCAGAAAAATTTTTCTTTAGAAATTTTGTCCAAGGCAAAATTATCTTATCAACGGATATCCTTTTACCCGTTGATAGCATAAACACATTCCTAGATTTTTGTATATCAACGGATAACAGCTTATCCACGTCATCAACGGATAAACTATTTCTCAACCGTTCATTCCATATCCGTTGATATACATATTTTCTTCTAAATATAACCGTTGGTAAACATGTATCTATATAGGACTGGTTATATTTATTTTCTTTTATTATCTGACAGTTACTTTTGACCAATGGGTAATTACTTTTAGTTATTTCATTTTCAATTCTTGAAAAGTATAAAAGGCTGTCTTGTGCTCTCACATCTCACTTTTATCGACTTTCAAGATTCTCTTAAGTAAACTGCATCTTCTTCACAAAAACTCTCTGCAAGAAAAGTTCAAACTCTTCAATGGCACCTATTGTTAAGATGATGTCTTCCACTGGGTTCACCTATGAGAAGAACAATTTCGCGGCCTATGTCGATACAGTGAATGCCCGAGAAGCTTATCACACCATGATGAATTTTGTTAAGAACTGTAAACTTTCGTATGCTATGACTGCCACCACTCCTCTAATCCACGAAGTAATCGAAGAGGTGTGGGCATCTGCTGAGTATAATGGCACAGACGGTACAATTGCTTTTTCTCTAAAGGGTAAAAACTATTTAGTTAACTCTGATGTGATAACTGCTTGTTTAAAATTACCTGAGAATAACTGTCTGAAAGTACCCAGTGATGCTGAAATAGTTGTCATGCTTAATTCCATAAATTGTGCCCTTGGTACTGATAATTTAGGAAAAATTGCTAGAAAAGGGATGGTTAAAGAATGGAGTTATTTTTGTGATGCCTTCATTAAAACTTTTTCAGGCAAAATTAGTAACTTTGATGTTGTTACCCATTCCATGCTAGTTATGCTGTGTATACTTCTGACTGATAAATTCTATAACTTTGGCACACTAGTCATGTATGAGATAGCAGCAAAATTAGGTAAAAAGGAAACTAGGGGCAAGAATATCTATTTTGCTAGATTTTTTATGCTCTTAGCACTGCATGTATTTGAGAATAAGCTATCCATTGCTAACCCGGATAGCAAGTTCACATGTTTTGTTCAGGAGAAGAGAGTCTTAAGTAATTTAATTCGAATGAACTCCAATGCAGAAGTACAATTGGTATATCTACCAATTGTTCAGGTAACTCTTTATAACCTTGAAACTCCTATCTCTAACCCCCAAATTTCTTTGCCTTCCTCAGTCACAATGGAGTCTGTAGTAGTGACCACACAGGCTCCTACCCAAGTGACTAAAACAAAAGTTTCCAAACCAAAATCTAAGAGACAAACCTCAGGTGTTTCTCAAAAAGCACCTGTTGCAAAAACTACCACAACTCTTGAGGGGAGTGTGAAGGAGGTAGTGAGTGGTGAGGGACAGGGTGCAAGCCCTAAGAATAAGGTGGGTGAGGAAAGTGCAGCAAATAGCCAAGCCCAAGTTACATCCTCTCAACAGGGTGTGACTACTAGTTCTACAGCAACTCTGCACAAAAGGGTAAGGGACACTAGCTCTCACTCAAAAACCTATGAAAGAAGAGTAAAATCTAAAACCATAGGGGAAGCACAGGGTGCACACACAGTACAACAAACTGTACCTTCTCAAATTCAGTTTGATGTGACTTCAAAAAATATGGAGTCACAGCCCCTTGATCTTAACCTTCAAATCGATACACATTACAATCCACCATCACCAACTCCATCTCTGGATGTGGATATGATATCTACATCAATTCCTGATTCTCCATCTTTAAGATTCTTGGAGAAGCCCCACTCCGCAATTGGTGGTCATCATCTTTTAGATGATTTGTTGGGCCATCAACCTTCCATTCCTGAATTCACAACAGCATCTGTGGCCTCATCTTTAAAATCAATCTCCACAGATTCAGTGTTGGTTTTCACTTCAACGGATATTATCATTCCTTCATCAACGGATATCCTTCATCCGTTGACAAGTGTTTCTCCATCAACGGATGCGCCTCTGTCTAGCCATCTGTTGACAGCTATAACTACTCCATCAACGGATATCCCTTATCCGTTGATAACTCACTCTACCACTGCTATATCTGACATTCCTGTGTCAAGTGTGGAGGAGTTCTCAGTAGTTGAAACACTTTTTGGATTGAGGGAAGGGAGTGAGAGGCTGCCTTGTGAGCAGGCAAAAGGAGAGGCAAATAATGAGAGGCTAACCATTTCTTCAGGTCAGGCAAAAGGAGAGCAAGAGAGTTCCACCTTAGTAGGTGAAGGTGAGGGTGTGAGAGGTGTGAGCCAGGGGGAGCCCCTGATGCAAGAACAGAGAGATGAGAGGAGAGAAGGGACTACAGGAGAAATAAGGCAGGAAGATTCAGCCATTGCAAGTGAGTTAATGGAGGTTAATGAAGCTTCTAAAGAGATGGAATTTCGACAAGAATATCAGTCAATCATTGACTCCATCTCTTTGGATCCTGAAACCTTTACTCATCCTGTTTCTGCCTATCAAGTCATGGCACAACAGGGCAATGTGGAGGCAGAGGAGGCAATGCACCTAGTGCACACCTCACAATCTCTACAAAGAGCAAAGGATGCTTTGACAACTCTGTCTTCAAATGCTGACAATGAAGAGTTTGGCAATGATGACAGTGACAGCACAGCAAATGATGAAGAAGTCAATGTGGGTGATACTCCAGACTGGCTATTTTCTACTGCCACTGTGGCTGGTGACTTCAATGTGGAGATTGTGAAGCAATATCAATCTGCTAGGGTTGAGCACCAAAATGCAGATCCACAGAGAAAGGCTGTCCTTCAGCAAATAATGGACTCCCTGAAACTTCACAAAATGCACATGGTCATTCAAAGAACACAACAGGAGGAGGTCCAAACTGCAATAAGAGAAATAAAAGTGGAACTAGATGGCAGGATTAAGGCACTAGCCCCTACTACCACTCATAAGGTGCTGACTAGCAAACTGTTGAAGGAAGATAGCCTGGCCAAATCTGTTCAGCATCTCTCCTCCAGAGTGGATGGTATGGAATTTCAAATGCAGACACTCATTGCAAATCAAGCGAAACAGACTGAGCTACTGGAAAGGCTGCTTGCAGCCTCATCTCCAGCCCTTGATGCTAACAAAAAGGGGGAGAAAAAGGTAGAAGAGGTTGCAGCCACTTCTAGTCAAATTCCAGCTTCTAGTAGCAAGATAGCACAAAGTGAGGGGGAGCAACAGCCAATGATAGTGGTCAATCCAAAAGAATTTACTATAGAGGCTTCCCCTGTGAAGAAACAAAAGGCTTTGCCTGTGATTCCTGACCTATCAGAAATCTCAGATGGTGAAAGGCAAGCCAGAATAGAGGCCTTAGAAAAGATCAACAAGGAGGCAAATGAAAGAATGATGAGAACAGAAAGGATGATCAATGAATCAATTGTATCAAATCTGTTCTCTACTCAGTCCTCAGCTCCAACAATATCAACTACAATTCTGAAGGTGCTCACTCCAGAGATTGTAGCTCCTACTTTCTATGATGCTGAACCATCTTATGTCAAAGAATTTGAACCATACATCAAAACCAGAGCCTACTCTCCACAAAAGGCAAATGGGAAGAACAAGTTACAATTGGACTTTCCATTTCCCAAGGATGATGAAGGAAAGCTAAAGGGAAAGCAAATTAAGGAGTTCAAGGAAAATGCCAATAGAAGTGTAAGAGAATGGATGGCTATAATAATAAGGAATGGAAAAGTCTTAAATATATCCAATAGTCATCCTAGATTTGTTGAAGCAAAAAGAGAGGAGACCTCCAGACTTCTCAGGGAAGCTCATCCAAGTGAAGAAAACCAATATGAAAACTCAGATGAGAAGCAAGCCAGGCTGGCTCAAGAGTTAATGGATGAGGTAGAGGATGGAATGAGGGAACCTGAGGAAGTCCCCAAATCCAAAAGGAAAGTGAAATCAGTCCCCAAATCCAAATCTAAGAGAGTGAAATCAAAGGCAAGGAGGCCTGTCTCTCCAGAAATTGAAAGCAAGGAGACAGTTGGCTCATCACAACCTATTTCTGTAAAAGTATTCAACCCAGCCGTGAATTTCCATGGTGATCCTATAGTACCTAAAGAGGAACCAATGAATCTTGACTCCATTGAGGTTCTTTCATTCTTGCTGAAGCCTCAACAGAAGCAAATACAGAAGAAAAGGATACCAAGGAAGCAACCTTCAAAGGAACCAATTCAAGTTGCTAGGGTACCTGCTATTGTCAGGCAGCCAATCTTGGAAAACAAGGATGATTTTATCTATCAGGCAGATATTGAAGAATACTCTGGCATGAATCTTTATCTGGATGAATTGTCAGAAGTAAGAGGAATTGACAAATATAAACATTTGCCTGAGAGATTGGTCTTTGTATACAAGGGAGGAAAGGAAAGGACATGGCCACTACAGAGGGTTCTTGGAGAAAATTATCTGACCTTAACCAAAGTGTTCTCTGCAATCAAGAGATACACAGGGTTCTCCAAGATAGCAAAAGGGGAGATACTGGACAGAATAGAACAGATAAGGAGGGAATGGAACTCACCATCAAGTCTACCAAGGAAGATGAAGATCCCATACAATGGACAGAAAATCCACCTTCAACCCTTCTGGATGATGGAGTTCAGGGATGAAGATGGTAACCGGAGATTCTTCAGGTTAGAAGACCAACTATCAAAGGCTAGTTCTCAATACCTGAGATGGTTACAATAAAAGCTAAATCCAAAGGTTGATGAAGAAGATGCCTTCTATAGGCAACTCCAAATGCAGATTGAGTCCAACTCTGCCAAAGAAGGAAAATCAAGGGTGATGCCAACAAGAGAAAAGAAACAGTCTTAAATCTGCTCAGTCTAGATGAGCAGTTCTCTGTAAATTTCTCAAACTTTCAGTTTTTAATTTTTGTAGCTTAATACAATTTTTGCATTGTTCTATATATATATCTTTAGGAATGTTTTGTTATCATCAAGGTCCTGAATTTATGCTTTATTGCCATCAAGTATAAATTGGGGGAGATTGTTAGGAATATGTTGTACTTGATGATAACTTCACAATCAATCAAATTGTATAAGGTTTTGTAGCTGTCAACGGGTGAGGATTTATAACTCTATCCGTTGACAGGTAGCTCATCAACGGATGAGGTTTGTAGCATACTGCAGTATCTCTATGTTATCAGTTGATAGTGTTTTTATCCACAGTCATGTTGACCATCAACGGATAGGCAGAATAGGGTATCCAATTGTAAATAAGCTATGCTATGTAATTCTGTCTAAGTGAAAGTGTATCAACAGATGAAGACAAAACTCTATCAACGGATACAACTCAAATCCACTCTATCAACGGATACAGCTCAAGTCTCAATATCAACGGATACAGCTCAATACATCATCAACGGATGTCAGTGTACAATATCAACGGATAATCATTGACACTATCTTCTATGCTAAGCTGAGGATTAGCAGTTGATAAGGACATGTTTGACTGACAGATCACATGGGTTGATAGTAGATACAAAAAGCAGTATGGCAGACATACTTTGGAAACACAGAAGAAAGAAGCATTCCGTTTACACTATGAATACAAGAAAGGTGCAGGAGACATGTCTGTTCACAAGGATAACTTTTCGGCTACATGTGTATTTGGAGTGTAGTAGCAAGTCAACTAGAAGTAGATTAATATTATCTTATTCCAGTAGTACTTGTAAAACTTGGGATTTATAACCAAGTGTAGCAACTCTTTGTAGGCCAAGAAAACAGATACATTTGCTTAGGGTTTTTATTGAATATCCTTAGAAAGCAAAGAGTTGTAAAACAGAAGCTGTGTACTTTTGTATCACAGAGTTTTCTTTGAATAAAAGCTTTAGGTGGTGCATTTAACCACCTGATTTTTTATGTGTTTGTGCATTAATCTTTCTACAGCAATTATCTAAGTATAGATTTCTGGAGTTCTTATCAGAAATTTATAAATATCAAGAATTGTATTCAACCCCCCCTTCTACAATTATACAAGTGTGTAATCTGGGAATAACAATAATTCAAAGCCTGAAGTTAAAGCTCAGCAATATCAACAAAGGTTTGTGGATGCTATCAATCGAAGAGGAGATAGGCTAAGGGAGTCACTTTCTCAGCATGTGCGAGAAGATTTACCTCATGATCCTAGTGTCCCTCTGAATGTGTTATCAATCTCAGTTAGGATTGGATCATTTACAGAAGCTGATCACTCTATGGAGGAGTCAGAGTCTGTAATTGTTAGCACACAGGATACTGGTGAAGGTCAGGATGTGAGTAATATTGGAAATTTGGCAATAGTACCTTTTACTTCAGTTTTAGATACTCTAGTTGTAGCTGTAAGTCATTCTACTCAAGGACCTTTACTTGAATATCATTCTACATCTGTAGTTCTTGATTCACAGGCAACATCATCTGCAAAGGTTAAAGAACCTTCCTTTGGTTATTTTGATCAAATGTGGCCTACTAATCTAGTAGAAGCTCATGATCTGGGTCTTGATTCTCTGAATTTCACGTTTATTCAACTGCTTCAAGAAAATGACAGAGAAAATTCTCTTGAGAAAGCCACACATTTGCATCTTGATTTCAAAAATCAGATTGATGATACTGATTCTACTCATTCTAATGCTGAATCTGAAAACAAGGAGACATTTACTTATTGGGATCAAGATTTTCCTACTGAAATTGCTCATAGTCAATTTGTTACTGATCCTGACTCTTTCACACTTATCGGACACATTGGTAAGATTGAGAATATATGGGCCAAGGACAAACTGGATTTCTTTAACAAGTATGATATTTATCCAGATGAAGTGTTAGATCCTACAGCATTAGCTCAAACTAAGGGCATTGCTGAATTCAATTATCAAAGTGGGCTTCTTGCAGATGCTCATTAATTCGGATGCTGATCTTTCTTCTGTAAACCGAACTGTTCAAGGTCTTGCTACTCAAGTTGCATGTATTGATACTGCAATTCAAGTTACCAATGATTCTATGAAATTTGTATCTTCCGACATTGAAGTCAATCTTTATAAGCACAAGACACTTATTGAAGGTGTTTAACAAACTCAAACAGATGTTCAACATCGGCTTAAGACATTAGAGGATAACCATGTCACTATCATGGAAAATCAGGCTGTTTTGATGAATCTTATTTGTTCTCTCACTGAAACTCTTGGGTAAGTGTTGCTGATGTCAAAAAGGGGGAGATAAAACAATTAAAAGAAAACAAACAAGAATAGTCATCAGAGATACTTGCAAGACTGATGCTACTACTGAAGACAAGTCTGATAGAAGAGATAAGGGTGATAGTGGTGGCAGTGGTGGTCAGAATGTTGGGAGAGGAAAAAGTAAAGTTGGTAGTGGCACTGATACTGGTAGATCTACTCAGTCGAGATCTAAAGAAAAGCAAGTTTCTGGACAGTCAGAGTTTGTAACAAAGAAAGCTAAAACTCTTCAAGTACCAGATACTGCATCAATTCTTCTACAGGAACAAGTTGTAAAAGATGTAGTGTCAGGGACTACTATAAATTTGAAGAATATAGGATTTACACAGAAGGAGGTGATGAAATCACAAAATGTTCAATCTACTACTTCTGGTGTTGAGAAGCAAGTTCATTCAAGATCAAAGGAACCATCTTACTGGACTATGAGTCAAAATTTACAGTCTCTAATTCCTAGAAAAAGGACTGGACTTGGTCATAGTGAGATTGGAAAGCATACCACAGATGTTACAAAGCTAAAGGCTGATCCTCATTCACTCTTGGACGAGTTTGGTGAAAAGATGACTCAAAGACATCTTAATAATTGATTTCTGCATAGCTTGTTCAGAGAGTGAAGACATATCAAGAATATGATAGAAGAAGAGGAATGGTTGATAAAGAAGAAACAGAAGTTTTTCTTGTATACTTCTTATCTGATGGTAGAGTGAGGTGGATGGATTTGTCTACATTCTTATATCATAAGAAGGAAGAAGAGTTATCATATGTTCGATTCTTGTTACATAAAAATGCTGAAGTTACTCAGAATTATAATGCATCACTTATGCACTGGACTGGTGAAATTGATAAATTATTGAAGAGATTGTATGGAGCAAAGAAGGAGAATGTACCACCTTTCAAGCTACATTATGTTGATGATGATGGTAAAGACAAAGAGATTGAGTATAAGTCATTAAAGATCAATATTGACGATTGGGCATCTTTTGTCTTTTATCAAGCTATGGAAGGGAAGTATGATTCTGTTTTTATTAAAAATCTTAATCACTTCAGATACAGGCCAGACAAGTTAAGAGCTCTGCATCATCAAATCATTACTGATAATGGTGACATGTTAGATCTGAAACAGAGTGTTGGTGAAGTCTTAGCCAAAACTGAAGATGCTTTGCTTGAAAAATTTCTCAAAGACAATTCACAGTTCAGAAGAATTAAGGTAGATTGAGTAATTGAGGTACTTGTGTGACTTAACTTCATGTAAATAATAGATTCATATATATTTTATTCTAGTTGCATTGTTAGAGGTTTTGACATCAACTCATATTTATGCTTCACTTTATAAAGCATAAATATGGGGAGATTGTTAGGAATAAATTCATGAGTTGTGACCCTGATCTTATAAAGGGTTTAGCATTTGATTAAGGGAATATCAGTTATCCAAGATCTGCAAAACTGTGAACAGTACTTGATTAGAGAATGAAGTCACGGACTATAGAGTTTTTAGGGACTATGACAAACCTTGACTGTATCGAAGCTGCATAATTTGAAAGTGCTATACTTTTGGATCTTGTATTCAGAAGATGGAAAGAAGTGTGCATGAAGAAAAGAATCAAAGCATTGTTGGAAACTATCAACGGGACGGCAGAAGATTACCATGTATTAATCATTACTTTCTGTTATTAGTTGATAGGTAGCATTATAAATACTCTCTCTATATCATTGTAAAAAGCGTTCGTGAGTTCAAAAACGTGAGCTTAGTATAAGGTTTGTAT
Organism: Saposhnikovia divaricata; assembly: GCA_036435485.1. Classification (NCBI taxonomy): domain Eukaryota; kingdom Viridiplantae; phylum Streptophyta; class Magnoliopsida; order Apiales; family Apiaceae; genus Saposhnikovia; species Saposhnikovia divaricata. Next base: position 135,231,536 of record CM071595.1, read on the forward strand.
TCGAGAGTTTGAAACAAACAGAGAGATATTTTTATTGAGAGCAGCTGCTAAAGGTATTGTACACCTTTGGTAGAGTTTGTATTTGATTTTATTAATACAAACAGTTTGATTTATTCATTTGTTCTTGTTCATCTAATCAAGTAAAAATTAGACACGATTACATAATTTGTATTCAACCCCCCTTCTACAAGTTATTCGAGTTAACAATTCGTAAGTCAAATTTTCTTAAAATTTGGATTAAAACTCATAGATCATGCATATGTTATCGTGTAAATTGACCAATTATATTTCATTTATGAAGAGGATTCCTTCTTCTTTCCTTGAGAAATTTGGTGAAGAGCTTTGTAACCAATTATATATTAAGTGTGATAATATAATGTGGATTGCAATTTATGATAAAGACTAGAAAAAAATTATTGGTCTATATCACTTTTTAAGATTCTATGATTTAAGAATGTACTCGATTGTGATTTTTAAATACTTTGGATGTGGTAACTTTGCTGTGAAATGGTACAAACATACCGCAACTTCAATGGTTAGTCCAACTATTGAGCCTGTTGAATTTCTGATAAATGAAAACTCAAAATAGTTGAGGGTGGATGAATTTATCTATGATCGTAATCACTTAGAAATTAAAAAATATATTGGAGTTGTATGCTATATTGCGTTCAAGCATGCTCTAGAGGAATTCAAGATTGAGGTCAATGGAATAGAGACTAGGCAGGAAAGACAAGTTCTGGTGACCACTTAATTCTTTCATTAAAGTTATTGATATCTGACAATTGTTGTATTCAAATGTTTTATGTATTATTCTAACACAGATCTTAAACATGTATTGTAGAAAGAATTGGAGAATCCTTAAACAAATTGGAAAGCAATGGATAAGATCTTCTTGAATCTTGGGATGAGGATGTGGGAAATAGAGGTTCGTTCGGATAACGGATCATGTATATTTAAAAATGGTTGGAATAATTTTTTGAGAGAGTTGGATATTTTCACCGGTGATGTTATAGCAATGTATATAGCAGAGTCACCTGATATTATTCTTATATGCATTTTTAAAAAGGAAGAGCTCACTTTTGAGAAAGAAGCAGGTACATTGTTAATATTTATTAGGATTAATAACAAAGTGCAAGAATATAATTGTGGTCTTGTTCCTTCTTTTTTTGTATATATCATGGACATTGGAAATGTATAATGGGGGAAAAGAATGTAAGAAAATTATTCTACAAAGTTTTGCAAGATACAACATTGAAGCATGAATGATAAGTGCATATTTTTGCATATTTTTATTACCTATTTATTGCTTGAACTCATATTTTAATAAATTATTTTATTGCATTTCAGGAAATTCGTAAATAAATAAAGAAATGGTAAAATAAAGAAATAAAGAGTAAGGAAGGGAAAAAGTGGAAGAAAAAGGACCAAAAATGAAAGAAGGAAAAGAATTAGGAGCTTGGAGCAAAAGGAATATTTCAAGACAAGTGGAAGGTGGAGATCATCCCAATACACTACATAAGTGTATGGCCAAGATCAACTCTTCAAAGCTTAAGGGGGAAGGAAACAAATAGATGGCTAGGATTTCACCACCACATACCACAAATGTATGGTGGGGATTTAGCCAACACCCCCCTTAACCCTAATTCCTATCATATAAATACCCCCTCACCCCCTTGTCTTTAGTAACTTAGATTTTAGGGTAGCTTTAATTTCTCTTCTTGTTCTTTCGTTTTTGTTGCATAGCTTTCGTTATTTTCGTAAATCCGTTTAGTGGACAAAGTATCGAAATGCTAACCACTATGGGTTGAAAATAACGATTCTTATTTTCTTGTTCGTAGTTATAATTTTACTTTTAATTGGAAATTTTGCCCCTTTAAACTTCGATTTTATTGTGGGCCATTTTAATTCCAAATTCTCGTTTTTTGTGTAATTTTAATTTTGTAGTTAACTTTCGTTATTTGCATGTTTAATTTTTAAATTAAAAAAACAAAAAAATATTAGTTTGTAAATTTTCGTTACGAGTTTTCAGTTTTTATATCTCTTATTATTATTTTATTCGAAGCAAATTTCCTTTGTTTTTAGTTTTACTCAAAATCTAGCCCATTTCCTTCCTCTTTCATATTCTTTCACTGCTAAATCTTAAACCCAGAATCTTTTGCTTTTCTTATTTTTCTTTGTTCGACTTAAAGACAATTCCCCTGTTTTTGTTTTTAACGCTGCAAGCACAACCCTTCCCTTCTTCTTTCTCATCGACCCCATCCTCCTCTTCTTCCCCTTTCTCTTATTCCAAATCATTGATCCCATCCCCGCCATCTCCCCTTTTCATTTTTTTTCCGATTAAAATAGACCCAACCCAGTTCACCCCTCCTTCTTAGTTTCGATTTGTTTTTGGTTCTTCTCGCTTTGTTTTCCTGTTATTCCCTTTTAATCCCCTTCCCCCAGTCTCGTTTCTTTTCTGCATTTTGTTTCATCTGAGCCACTGTGTTCATTTTATTTTCTGCGTTTTGTTTTTGCTACGTTTTATTTTCTGAGATTTCTGCGTTTGTTTTGGTTCCCTAGTTTGATGTCGTGTTTAATCATAGTGGCTAAATAATGGTTGTTTTCGAGTTTGTTGATTTCGCTGCTTGTCTTCATTTCGAGTTCATGCAGAGTTCACGAGTTTGACTGCATTTTAATTTCGGTTTGTGATATTGTATGCGCTGAGCTGCATTGTTCTGGAGTTTGCGTTTTTGTTATCGTTTAATTGCAGTCAAGTTTTGTTTTTTGTCTGCTGAGTTCTTTGATTAGCTAAGTTCGATGTGATGTTGTTTCTGGGTGTGTCATGGCTAGGTTTAGTAGCTGTTAGAATGGACTGAGTTGACTCGTGTAATTTCTTTGGTTTTTTTGAATTTGTTGTTTTGGCTTGTTGGTATTTACTCGATTCCACTTCTATAGTATTTTGCTGAATTTACTATTTTTATGCGAGTTTGTTGTTTGAATTCGGAGTTTGGAAATTGAGAAATGATTTGGTCCGTTTTTTATTAGTTGAATTTACGAATGATTCATGTCGAATTTTTTTAAAATTTTCTGTAAATAAATTTAGTTTAATTTAAATTTCTACTTTTAATAATTGTTAGAATAATTTTGCTCATTTTACTTTTTATTAATTAATTTAGGATTAGAATAAAATTTAATTTTCTTTTAAAAATAGTTTAAATTTCTTTTGGTAATTAAATAGTATAAAAAAATCCAAATTCTCAAAAATCCAAAATTGTTCTAGTTCGATTAAATTAAAAAGTAAGGTTTGCGAAAATGTTAGTCTCTGCGGAACGAATCTCACATTTTACAACGAAACAAATTGTTCGCTTGCAATTTAAAATGCTTAATTTTTAGAGCAACAAGTTTTTGGCGCCGTTGCCGGGGACTAATTATTTTTCGCACCTTAGCTTTTAATTTTTCGGATTAGCTCTATTCTCACCCTTTTTCTTGTTTGCTTTTTTTCGAGGAATTTGGAGGAAATTCGGGAAACTTGGATTAAAGCGGAAGAATTTTCTCAGAATTTTGGAAGCTTTGCTTGGGTAAACCGTATCTCTCTCCTCTTTCGTTTTTTTTTATTTAGAAAATCATAAAAAAAAATAAAAAATCACAAAAATCACAAAAAAATTAAAAAAAATAGTTGTAATTACATAAGTGTTGCATCATGCATTTAATCACTTAGGGCACATCATCTAGATTTTTATTTTCTTGTTTTTAATTTTTCATACCCTATAAATTGTGGTGATCGCTGGAGGACCCCAAGGTACGTTAAATTCTTTCTTTTCTTTAGTTAGAGCACGTAGTTAAGCATCCATAAATGTTTATAGTTTTTTTTATACCTCTTTGTTTGTTGCATCATTTTGTAAATAAATCTTAAGGGCATAACCTCTCAAAAGATAAGGGAAGGGATTTCATCACTCTTTCCTTAGCCCAAAAACAATTTAATCCCTCATTTTGCATACCTAACCTTTAATAAAATTAATTAGACGTTTGCCCTAGGAATCTCGCGCTCATTTAGGAAGGTGCTTAAGAAACGAAGTAATCTTCAATTATTCCGACTTTTTGGTGTTTAGGAAACCAAAAGCTGATACCTGGCCAATTAAGGTTTTGGTGTCTAGGCTGGTGTTTAGCCTCTTGGCAATGCTTGCACCTACCTGGCCAAGCCAGTTCGAATAATTATTGATTTACCTAGTTTTTCGTAGCCCTTACAGTTAGGAGCAAGGTCTAGTTATTTTATTAAGGAACCCTAGGGTTAGAATAATTTTTTCCTTTAATTTTTCACCCCTTTCTTTTTGTGTGTTTATTTTATCGCACTTTCTTGCTACGTATTTCCTTTTATGGTTTATGCAAACTATTTGGATTAAGGATAATTCTTCTAGACTAGTGAGATCGTTTGAGATTTCTTCCTCTTCTGATTCCGAGTCTTTAGATAATTCCGAACCAGTAGTAAACATGGCCATGTCTCTTAAGGACCGTTGCTACCCCACCCGTTCCGCTCAACCTTCGTGCATCACTCTTCCTCCCGTAAATGGTAATAATTTCGAGATCAAAGCTCACCATATTATCATGTTACCTAAGTTTACCGGGAGTGATGGTGAGGATCCGTATATTTTCCTTCATGAAATCGAGGAGGTTTGTGCTCTACAAAAACTCCAACAATTGACCGAAGACTCCATTAGGCTTAGACTTATCAACTTCGCCTTAAAAGAAAATGCCAAAAAATGGTTGTATAGTCTACCCGTTAATTCTATTTCCACGTGGGAGGGATTTATGATAATTTTTCTTAAAAAATATTTTCCAAACCATAAGACTACAAGGATTACAAACGAAATAAATCAATTTCATCAAAAGGAAAATGAGTCTTTTTGGAAATATTTTGATCGTTTTAAAAATCTCATATCACAATGCCCCCACCACGGAATAGAAAAATGGAGACTTTGTAAATTTTTTACGAGGCCCTAGATAGTCCAACAACCGCATTGTTAGAGTCTATGTGCCAAAGAAAATTCATGGAGAAAAATGAAGACGAAGGGTGGGAATTTTTCAAAGAATTAGCCGAGAAGACTATGTTGTGGGAGTCTACTAGGGAACCTCATAAGTCCAACGAGCCGTCTAGTTCATCTAGGGGTTTGCATTCGATCGGGAATTCGATTGCAACCGATGCCAAATTAGCTACTCTTACTAGATGACTTGAAGCTTTAGAAACACATAGTAGTCCCCCACCTATGTCTATGTACCCAAATTATAATTCTTCAAACTTTGAGTCTCAACCTTGTCCCGACTTTGAGCAAGTGAACGCAATGTTTCAACCTAGGCCTCGGAATGACCCGTTTGCACTGACTTACAATCCCGGGTGGAAGAACCACCCGAATTTCTCGTGGAACCAAGGCCAAAATTCCAATCTCCACCGCCTTCTTTTCAAAAGCCGAACTATCCAAACCAAGTTCCTTTTTCAAACACGCCTCAAAATCACGTTCCTTATTCAAATCAAGCTCCCTCCCACCCACCCAGCTTTCATGAGTCGGATAAGAGAATTAATTCCTTGGAAAAGACTCTCGATGCGCTTCTAAAATCAACAACTAATTTGGCTCAATCTCAACAAACCTTCATGCAAACCATGACTCAAGATAGGCAAATTTTAAATGCTATTACTCAAGCCATATCTAAGTTAGAGGTTCAAGTGAGCCAATTATCCAACGTTATTTGTGAGCGAGAGAAGAACAAGCTTCCAAGTCAACCCGAGGTCAATCCTAAATTTCCTATCAATCAAAGACCTCCTCACAATGTGAACGCTGTCATTTCCTTAAGGTCCGGTAAGCAAGTAGAAAATCATGTCGGTGACAAGTCTTCCAAAGAAGACGAGTCAAATTCTGAACCAAACGCTAATCTTGAACCCCGAGAGTTCTAAGGAACAAGGATCAACGAGTGGGACAAAACCCGTCCCCGAAGAACCTAATGAACGAGTCTTTAAGCCAAAAGCTCCTTACCCTCAACGACTCATTTCTCCTAAACAAACGGCCCAAATGGACAAGATCTTAGAAGTCTTTAAGCAAGTCAAAGTCAACATCCCTCTTTTAGACGCGATTCAATAAATTCCTTCGTTTGCCAAATGTTAAAAGATTTGTGCACACATAAGCGAACTAATCACGTCCCTAATAAAGCCTTCTTGACGTCCCAAGTGAGCTCAATTCTTTCGAACCGAATTCCCATGAAATATAAGGACCCCGGTTGTCCTACAATTTCATGTGTCATAGGCAATACCTTTGTGGACAAGACATTACTCGACTTAGGCGCTAGTGTGAACTTGCTTCCATTTTTGGTCTATCAAGCCCTAGGTTTAGGAGAGCTTCAAAGAACTAATGTTACACTTCAATTAGCCGATCGTTCTGTCAAAGTTCCTAAGGGGACTATTGAAAATGTGCTAATTAAAGTAGGTGACTTTTTCTTTCGCGTTGATTTTGTCGTCCTAGAAACCGAACCGGTCAAGAACCCTAAGAATCAGATTCCTATCATTCTAGGAAGGCCATTTCTAGCCACCTCCAATGCTTTGATTAATTGTAGAAATGGATTATTGAAACTAACATTTGGAAACATGACCATTGACCTCAATATTTTTCACATAGGGAAACAACCCGATGATTTCTATGATCAACCTATGGATGTCAATTAATTGATGATATAGTTGATCAAGAATTCAATCAACCCTAATGATGCTCTTGATTTTTGTTTAAAACACTTTGGACAAGATTGGGATGATTTTGAATTTACAAATGAGGTCAATGCAATGTTAGATTCCACCATTCCTAAAAATAACCAAGCATATGAACCACCTCCTTTGCCACTTTTTGAAGCTAGTAAACCCATTGAGTCAAAGCCGCCCGATTTAGAACTCAAACCTTTTCCCGACACTCTTAAGTACGCCTTTTTAGGTCCTAACGAGTCTCTTCCCGTTATAATTGCCTCTAATTTAACCAAGTCACAAGAGAATGAGCTTGTTAGTATGCTTAGAGAACATAAGGAAGCCATAGGTTGGAGTATCTCAGATATTAAAGGAATTAGTCCAGCCATTGTCCAACATAGGATTCATTTAGTTGATAATGCTAAACCAGTTCGTGAGCTACAAAGGCGATTGAACCATACCATGATGAAAGTCGTTAGAAAGGAAATTTTTAGGTGTCTAGATAATGGAATCATTTATCCCATTTCTGATAGCTCTTGGGTTAGCCCGATTCAGGGAGTACCTAAAAAGTCGGGTATTACCGTGGTGACTAACGAGAACAATGAGTAAGTCCCCACTCGTGTCCAATCCGGTTGGAGGGTGTGCATAGACTATAGGAAACTCAACGATGCCACTAGAAAAGACCTTTTTCCTTTGCCATTCATAGATCAAATGTTAGAAAGGTTAGCGGGTCATACCTACTATTGCTTTCTAGATGGTTATTCCGGTTATTTTCAAATTCCTATAGCTCTCAAAGACCAAGAGAAAACCACTTTCACATGTCCCTTTGGAACCTTTGCTTATCATCGCTTAGCTTTCAGTCTAACCACTGCCCCGACCACCTTCCAAAGGTGCATGATGAGCATCTTTTCTAACATGGTAGGTGAATTTCTAGAGATTTTCATAGATGACTTTTCCATCTTTGGTTCATCTTTTCATTAATGCCTAAACCATCTCGAGTTAGTCTTAAAAAGATGTAAAGAAACCAACCTCGTTCTTAATTGGGAAAAAAGTCATTTCATGGTTAACGAAGGAATCGTTCTTGGTCATAGAATTTTGGAAAAGGGGATCGAAGTAGATAAATCCAAAGTTGACCTCATTGCCAATCTACCCCCACCAACATCGGTCAAAGGAATTTGTTCCTTTTTAGGACATGCGGGTTTTTATAGGTGTCTCATTAAAGATTTTAGCAAAAAGGCTAGACCCTTGACTACCCTTCTTGGAAAAGATGTCAAATTCGAGTTCAATGAAGATTGTTTACAATCTTTTGAACACCTTAAAAAGAGTTGACCTCGGCCCCGATTATCAAGTCTCCCGACTGGAGTCAACCTTTCGAGTTAATGTGTGATGTATCTGATTACGCATTAGGGGCGGTATTAGGACAACGAATCAATAAGATACCTCATGTCATATACTACGCTAGTAAGACCTTAAACGATGCGCAACTTAATTATTCTACCACCGAAAAGGAGCTTCTAGCCGTAGTTTTTGCCCTCGAGAAGTTTAGGTCGTATCTTATTGGTTCGAAAATCATTGTTTACACCGATCATTCCGCCCTTCGATATCTCTTCTCTAAGAAAGACTCAAAGGCCCGATTGATTAGGTGGATCTTGTTGCTCTAAGAATTTGACCTAGAAATTATGGATAAGAAAGGGTCCGAAAATGTTATTGCTGATCATCTTACTCGATTAGTGGTGGAGTCAACCATTGATTCACCTTTGAATGAATCTTTTCCCGATAAACATCTCTTTTCTATCTCTACTCCTCCTTGGTTCGCCGACATTGTCAATTACCTTGCAACCGGAGAAATTCCCTCTCATTGGTCCACACAAGATAAATCGAAATTTTTCTCTCAAGTCAAACACTTCTTTTGGGACGACCCGTATCTCTTTAAATATTGCCCCAACCAAATCATTCGGAGGTGCGTTTCAAAGTATGAGTTTCAAAGTATCCTTTCCAAACCATGAGTTTCAAAGTATCCTTTCCTTTTGTCACGATCAAGCTTGTGGAGGTCATTTTAGTGCAAAGAAAACAGCAGCTAAAATCCTCCAAAGCGGTTTTTATTGGCCTAGTTTGTTCAAGGATGCTGCAGAATTCTGTGCCGCTTGTAGTAGGTGTCAACACTTAGGAAAGATCACTAGAAGAAATATGATTCCTATGAGTCCCATCTTAATCATTGAGATTTTTTATGTGTGGGGCATAGATTTTATGGGTCCCTTTCCTAGCTCTTTTTCAACCTCTACATTTTCTTAGCGATTGATTATGTGTCTAAGTGGGTAGAAGCCATACCGACTAAGTCCAATGATAACAAGGTCGTTCTTAAATTCTTAAAAGAGAATATCTTTTCTCGATTTGGCACACCTAGGGCCATCATTAGTAACCAAGGTACGCACTTTAAGAATCGTCAATTTGAGTCCCTTTTGAAAAAGTACTCAATTACTCAAAGGCTGGCTACCCCTTATCATCCTCAAACTAGTGGTCAAGTTGAAGTCTCGAATAGGCAAATCAAACAAATTTTAGAAAAGACTATCAACTCGAATAGGAAGGATTGGTCCATCAAACAGATAGATGCCTTACGGGCTTATCGAACCAGTTTTAAAACTATTTTGGGCATGTCCCCTTACAGAATTGTGTTTGGGAAAGCCTGTCACTTTCCCGTTGAACTAGAGCATAGGGCCTTGTGGGCCATTAGAGATTTGAACTTTGACCTACCAACCGTCGGTATTCATAGGAAGTTGCAATTGTCAGAACTAGAGGAACTAAGAAATGAGGCCTATGAAAATGTTAAAATCTATAAAGAAAGAACAAAACTTTTTCATGATAAATTCATTTTGAGAAAATCTTTTTCTCCGGGTCAAAAAGTTCTTTTGTACAATTCTAGGCTTCATTTATTCCCCGGGAAATTGAGATCTAGGTGGGAAGGTCCTTACATTGTTAGGACCGTTTTTCCTCACGGTGCTGTTGAAATTGAAAATCCTAAAAATGGTGATGTATTTAAAGTTAATGGACAAAGACTCAAACCATTTTTAGAGCTGCCATTTGATCCCGAGGATGAGGTCACCCACCTCATCGACCCGTGATTCATGTAAGTTTCTTTCAGTAGGTAAATTCTCTCCTTCATCCCTTGTCAGGTATTATCTCCTCGTTCTCATTTACTTATTTCTCTTGCATTTGCATACATTGAGGACAATGCATGATCTAGGTATGGGGGAGGGTTTTTAGTGTAAATATAAAAATCAGAATATCCAAAAAAATTAAAAAATGAAAAAAAAATCATAAAAAGAGTTGTAGAATTATAAATAGTAGAGTTTTAATCTTATTCTAGTCTTGTTAATTGATTACTAGTTGGTTGATGCACCATTACATGCTATGATAATCTTTTGATCCTTTAGCTTTTGATTGAGAAATGATTTGCTAAGTTCTTGTCCATACACTTACACTAGCAAGGTGAAACTAGTAGACTTATTTGATTTGTGCAAGAAATTAGAAGGTCATGATTAGGTGTAAGATGATTTGGTTTTCATGCTTTGAGTACAAGTAGGTGCATTGAGGATACCTTTACTTGAGATTGATTATGTTCTACCACACCAAGTTAGTTTTGAGCCTATATGCACATCTTTTGCATTTATATTCGTTTGCTTGAGTGTCCACTTGTCATTTGCATTGCTAGCACTTGTTTGAGTTCTTTCTTTTAACACATGACATTGATTGATGATAAGATGATAAAGGCGCTTAGGAATAACCCATATTTCCAAAATATCCACACCATTCTTATGTGATCAATTAGTTACTCCTTTGAGCTTAATCAAATTCTTTCGGTGACACACCACATTACTCGCCTAAGACCTTTTTCTTGTACAACCTTACGTATACTTGATCCCAACTTGTCAAAGGCTAGTAGGAACTTGAGGGAGTAATAAGGTGTGTGAAATGGGTTTACTTTTGTTCATAACTTTTGAGGAAATATATGTTGGTTACCTTGATAGTCGATTTTCAAGTTAAATCTAAAGGAGGATTATGGTTGCTTATATATATCTTAGTTCTTATAAAAAAAATATATATATATGAGAGCATACTTATGTTTTTTTTGTAATCCTCCTTCATTCGACTAGTCAAGTCTTTTTGTTGAAAATAGAAAAATAATTGTCTGGGGAGGAAGTTTGGTGTTGTGCATGATTTCCATGGTGACTACTAGCTTTTGACACTTCACCTTCCTTTGGCCTTACTTGACATACCCTGTCCCTAGCCCCATTACAACCCAAATAAAGACCTTTTGATTGTCATCATTGATGTATGTTGTGTTTAAGTTAGAATGATACCAAATGTCAAGCAAGCTTTTGATTTTTGTTGGAAATGAGTGATACACTTACCCTTGTTCTTAAGTGAATGTTATTTTGTGAGTGAAATGTGAGGTATTGCTTGTTTCTTTTGCATATGAGATCTCAAGTTTTGATTCTAAGTTGTGCTCTTGTAGACTTAGCATGGTTTCCAATAATTTTTGCACTTGACATGAACTTGTAATCACTCGTGCATGCTTCTTTAAGTAGACTATGTGAATCCTTGCACTTTCCACACCAAGACTTTGCAACTTCATTTTGATTCTTAAGTTGATGTATCATGAGAGGACATGTATGTGTGGTGTGCATTGCCATGTAATCTTTTATACAAGCTAGATGGATTTTGTGGGTACATTCACTATAGGCCCTCACGAGACCTCACTCGTCCACTAGGGCTGCCTAGGGGTTTAAAGGGTTTGTTGCATATGCCAAATGCAACCGTCATACCTACGAAAAGGAGTATAGGACTTTTTATCTAGATTTTCTTTTTTTTGTTTGCTCGAGGACGAGCAAAAGATAGGTATGGGGGCATTTGATAAGTGCATATTTTTGCATATTTTTATTATCTATTTATTGCTTGAACTCATATTTTAATAAATTATTTTATTGCATTTCAGGAAATTCGTAAATAAATAAAGAAATGGCAAAATAAAGAAATAAAGAGCAAGGAAGGGAAAAAGAGGAAGAAAAAGGACCAAAAATGAAAGAAGGAAAAGAATTAGGAGCTTGGAGCAAAAGGAATATTTCAAGACAAGTGGAAGGTGGAGATCATCCCAACAAACTACATAAGTGTATGGCCAAGATCAGCTCTTCAAAGCTTAAGGGGGAAGGAAACAAATAGATGGCAAGGACTTCACCACCACACACCACAAATGTATTGTGGGGATTTACCCAACACCCCCTTAACCCTAATTCCTATCCTATAAATACCCCCTCACCCCCCCCTTGTATTTAGTAACTTAGATTTTAGGGTAGCTTTAATTTAATTTCTTTTTTTTTTTAAGTTTCAAATCTTGTAAACACTTTTTATTTTAATGCAAAAGTTCCGTTTCCTTTAATTTCTCATCTTGTTCTTTCGTTTTTGTTGCATAGCTTTCGTTATTTTCGTAAATCCGTTTTAGTGGACAAAGTAGCGAAATGCTAACCACTATGGGTTGAAAATAACGATTCTTATTTTCTTGTTCGTAGTTATAATTTTACTTTTAATTCGTAATTTTGCCCCTTTAAACTTCGATTTTATTGTGGACCATTTTAATTCCAAATTCTCATTTTAGTGTAATTTTATTTTCGTAGTTAACTTTCGTTATTTGCGTGTTTAATTTTTAAATAAAAAAACAAAAAAAATATTAGTTTGTAAATTTTCATTACGAGTTTTCAGTTTTTATATCTATTATTATTATTTTATTCGAAGCAAATTTCCCTTGTTTTTAGTTTTACTCAAAATCCAGCCCATTTCCTTCCTCTTTCATATTCTTTCACTGCTAAATCTTAAACCCAGAATCTTTTGCTTCTCTTATTTTTCTGTGTTCGACTTAAACACAATTCCCCTGTTTTTGTTTTTAATGCTGCAAGCACAACCCTTCCCTTCTTCTTTCTCATCGATCCCATCCTCCTCTTCTTCCCCTTTCTCTTATTTCGAATCATTGATCCCATCTCCCCCATCTCCCCTTTTCATTTTTTTTTCCAATTAAAACAGACCCAACCCAGTTCACCCCTCCTTCTTAGTTTCTATTTGTTTTTGGCTCTTCTCGCTTTGTTTTCCTGTTATTCCCTTTTAATCCCCTTCCCACAGTCTCGTTTCTTTTCTGCGTTTTGTTTCGTCTGAGCCACTGTGTTCATTTTATTTTCTACATTTTGTTTTTGCTGCGTTTTATTTTCTGAGATTTCTGCGTTTGTTTTGGTTCCCTGGTTTGATGTCGTGTTTAATCATAGTGGCTAAATAGTGGTTGTTTTCGAGTTTGTTGATTTTCGCTGCTTGTCTTCATTTCAAGTTCTTGTAGAGTCCACGAGTTTGACTGCATTTTAGTTGCGGTTTATGATCTTGTATGCGCTGAGCTGCATTGTTCTGGAGTTTGCGTTTTTGTTATCGTTTAATTGCTGTCGAGTTTTGTTTGTTGTCTGCTGAGTTCTTTGATTAGCTAAGTTCGATGTGATGTTGTTTCTGGGTGTGTCATGGCTCGGTTTAGTAGCTGTTAGAATGGACCGAGTTGACTCGTGTAATTTCTTTGGTTTTTCTGAATTTGTTGTTTTGGCTTGTTGGTATTTACTCGATTCCACTTCTGTAGTATTTTGCTGAATTTACTATTTTTATGCGAGTTTGTTGTTTGAATTCGGAGTTTAGAAATTGAGAAATGATTTGGTCCGTTTTTGATTAGTTGAATTTACGAATGATTCAAGTCGAATTTTTTTAAAATTTTCTGTAAATAAATTTAGTTTAATTTAAATTTCTACTTTTAATAATTGTTAGAATAATTTTGCTCATTTTACTTTTTATTATTTAGTTTAGAATTAGAATAAAATTTAATTTTCTTTTAAAAATAGTTTAAATTTCTTTTGGTAATTAAATAGTATAAAAAATCCAAATTCTCAAAAATCCAAAATTGTTGTAGTTCGATTAAATTAAAAAGTAAGGTTTGCGAAAATGTTAGTCTCTGCGGAACGAATCTCACATTTTACAACGAAACAAATTGTTCGCTTGCAACAATGAACATGTCATACGTTTATGACTTTTTTCCACTGTTTTTGAAAATATTTCACATCCCATTATACTCTTAGTTTTAGTATTTAATTTTTCAATATATGGAAAATTAAGTATTTTAACCGTCCAATAGGTATTATCGGCATTGGTGTGGAGATAAAAAAAACTTTATGTACTGTTGAAAAAATCTTAATTTATGAAAAGGAATGACATATAAGATATAATCAAAAATTAAGAATTATATGTGGTTTAGATAAGTTGATTGAACACTATAATTTGATGTTATTCGATAGTATTCATTTTAGCTTTGGATTGGATGGGGTGTTGTCTGGAAGACTTTTCATGAGTAATGGAATAAAGATCATGTACTTTGGTCCGGGAAGAAGTTACACCATACAAACATGTGATGACTTTTTCTGTTTGAGGAGAGTCATAGAGATTAAAATTTGGACATTTGTTTTGTTTCCAATTAATTAGTCTACAAAAAAAACACCATAATTCTTTCTGTATGACTGTTGAAGGTGATGCCAAGCTTATGGATGTAATTTCTCAATTTGAAGTTCTAAATGGAGATGTTAATATGCCTGATGTGATAAAGAATGTCGTACCCGTTGTGATAGAGGATGTGGTACCTGATGAGATAGAGAATGTGCTACCGGATATATGATAGAGAATGTAGAAGATGCTATGGTTTACAAATTCTTGATGAGATTGATTGGTTGCAACATGAACAATATTCCTGCAAACATGAGATTTCGGAACTGAGATTGGGAAAGAGGAGATGGTATCACATTCAGGACTGCACTTGATTCGAATATCAGAATTTTTTTAAACAATGGAAGAGCAAGATTTCTAGTGGATGGAGCAAATTTGTCAAAGCTCATAAACCGAAGGTAAATGACAATTTCCGTTTCAATTTGCGCGAGGAAGGCGACACCACTATCTTCGATATTGAAGGTAATCCGACAGATTAAGTTTTTATGTAAATATGGCACTGATCAGTTGAACTAAAAGCAAAACTATCTTCTTAGTAGTGGTGGTGAAATATTGAAGTATGATGTTGAAACAAACTTATGAATGATTTTGTAACCTAAAGTACTATTATTAGATGTCTATGAATATTTGAACTTACTCTGATTATATGATTTTTGATTAGTTTGAAATCAATTCTTTTTTTATTTAAATGTATTTTAATAATATAACATAGGATCAACATGATCTCCTTTTGTTGTGGTAGAATTGAGTAAATGCACAACTAAACATTCAAAAAACTTTAATCGTAGCATAATTTCTTGAAAAAATCTTAAAGTCGCAAAACCAACAAACAAAACTTAAAATTGCAAATGGTACGTCACAACTACATAATAGTATTTAGAGATTTCATTGCATGTCATCGAAAGAAATTAAAACAGGTGATATTTTTCCACATAATTTGTTTGACAGATGTTGCTCTGTTTCATCAGGTCAATGGTTTATTGCGATAATTGGTCAATGTTTCTTTATTGACGGAACTCTGAAAGAAGGCAAGCAGAAAGTAAGAATACTACCAGATTGATCATTTCTTTCAATACCATTACTTTTTAGCGCCTGTTTTTATCACCTAATTTAAATTATAAAATATCCATTCTGGATAATTTAACTAATCACAAAAAATAAAACATTGTAAGATACCAGTTTAATGTACTGGAATGCATTAAATGGACAAAATCATATGAAAGAGTAATGGTTGGAAGCCTAAACTGGAATGGAGTTTTAGGTGTTGTGGTAGATTTATTTGAAACATTATCATCCGTTAATACATTGCTGGAAGGCTGATTTTAGTTATACCGTAATTACAGTTGGTTGTGTAAGTGACATAAAATGATTAGATTAATACCAGCAGATGTAGAATTTCTGGAAATCGGTGGATAATTGTTTAAATGAACTTGATTTTTTACCCAAGTTATATATTTGAACACCATGTACTAATTGTGAACTACATGTATTAATTGTTCATGTATGTATGTGTATAATTTATTCTAATCAATTATTTAGACGTTTTAGGTAGATTGTTGTCACTTAGATGTGAACGTAGTGGTGTCGAGGTTAAGGAAATGGAATACATATACTCGTAGCGATGACGAAGACAAAGTTACAAATACATTGGGTAGAATGAAAGTAAAGGATTAAAAGATGATGGCAACTTAGAGTGTGATTTTTGAACTTTTAAACATTTCTTGATTTGTTGTTGTGGCTATCATTTTAGTTAACTTGAACATATACCTTGAGGACGGAATTTTACTTTTGAATTTCATGGTTGTGATAAGGCTGGGTTGATTTATATATGATATATAATTTTGGTTTTGATTGTATTTTTCCGATTTAGATATTGATTTTATTATGCAATGTTGTACAGAGCATTTTTCCGATTTATGATGGCAACTTCGAGTGTGAGTTTTGATTGTATTTTTCCGATTTACTATGTAGGTAAATCCCCTTATTTAGGGACTTTTTCTCTTCTTTTTTTGTTTTTCACTTGTACGCATTATTATAGAAGTCGGCCGATTTTTGAAAAATCGTGATAGAATATATTTTTATATATATTTTAGATGATTTTATTCTCGTATTTATTGTGTTTTGCATTGATTTGGATTTTTATTTAATAGATTTGATTGTTTTATTGTAGGAAATAAAGAATTCATAACTTGGAAGGATTTGGAGCAAAAAGAGCAAATTTGGAGATAAAATAGATGAAATTTCGGAATTATTGGACTGGTTACGTAGTCTACACTGTTTTGGCCATATCTGGAGTTCTATAAGTCCGTTTGAGGCCCGTAAGCTGTCCACGCGAAGCCTGGAAGATTTTCTACAACTTAGGACAGTGATTGCGCGCGCAGGCTGCGTGTGGTGGGCGCAGATTGCGCGACAAGCAGACTGATGGGAGCAGAGAATTTACTGTTTTGCCCTTTTCAAGTTCTAATTGTATTTTGGATAGTTTTTGGTACCTAAATTGAATTCTAATTGTATTAGAAGGTATTTTCTTGCTGGGCAAGACTTGGAGTGCCTATATAAACATATCTTGGGACACATTATTAAGGGGAAAATATTAGATCAGATAATATAGTTTAGAGTAGATTATTATTATTAGTTGGAGATGTAGAGAAACACCATGACTCTTCTTTTGGGTGACAACATTGAAGTTTGAAGGTTTTGTTCTCTTAATCTTTTCTTTGTTCTTATTAGTTTAATTATGTTTTCTTGTTTTACTAGTTGTTTTACTTATTTAATTATTAGCGAGTAGTTATTTCTAGGGCTTAAAGGGAAGCCATGTTTGCACTAATATTGGCATGATTTTCATAGTGGTTTGATTGTTTATGGTTAATTCTGATTGATATGTTTTAATCATTAATTTGTGTAATCGGCCGATATCATGGATTAATTATATGCAAATAGGGGTATGGATCGAGAGATTTACTTACTAGAGGCACACATACGATTAGCAGAATTGAATTTGAGTGCGAAAGCATCATTGGATTTCTGAGAGCGTTAATGCTTGGAAGAGATTAACTTGACTCTAATTACCTGATTGATTGAATTACTAAAAGTGGTTAATTGTGTTGAATGTTTCGAGAGTGTTAATGCTTGAAAGAGATTAACATACTCTAGTTATAGGATCACATTGATTGCTTTAGCTTAAGATCCAATTGTGTAAGCATGGTGGACCTGATTGCCCTAGGTTTTAAATAATTTGTTTATCATCTGTTTAATTAGTGTTAATCTTGTTAAATTAGTTAATTAATATTCTCCAATATTCGTTTGACTCTTGAAACAATTAACGATAACTGAAAAGGAATTAGTAGAACCTGTCTCCTTGTGGATTCGACCCGCTTGCCATCTGTACTAGCAATAGACACCGTGCGCTTGTGGTTAGGTATAATTTGACACATCAAATCGCCGATAAATTGACCAAAAATCGGTCAAAATTTTGGAACCGATTCGGCCGATTTTACAAAAATCGCCGATAAATCACCGATTTTTCAACCAAATCACCCGATAAATCGTAAATCGATATCTCAACCAAATAGTTTTGATTTCCGAAATCTGCAACACTGCTTGTACGACATAAAAGAAAGTCCCATGACGAGATGCTGACTACATCAAAAATACTCTATACGTCCTGCGATATGGTATTCTAAAATCTAAAACTTTCATGTATAAATTATTTTGTGAAAATAAAAGATATGTTTTAATGTTGTACAAGATATTTACAAATGCACGAGAAATATAGATTTTTTATATTCCCTTCATTCCACAATATATGTCCTTTTTTATTTTTATTGGTCAAATTAATCAATGTTTGACTGAAATTTATTTATATTTTTTTATTAAAAAAAAATAAAAAATATTTATGTCATTAAAAAGTACACCTAATCTACGTTACAATGCAAATTTTAGTTTTCAAAATTATAATTAAATAATTTTTATATTTATATTAAATCAAAAACTAGTCAATTTGACCACTAAGAAATCAAAAGGAACATGTAAAATGGGATGAAGGAAGTAAATTAATTAAGAGTATAATATTATTTCATAAAATTAAAATTCTATGTGCTAGTTTGGGATCGGAAAAGAGAAGCCCATGGATGGGCACCCAAAAACAGTAGCATATTTTTCCACAAAGATGGCTACCTGTTTCAACTGAGAGCTATCTTCAAATCTGACTTGTGTTTTGACATTTATCTAATTTTTAAATATAATAAAGACTAATTCTCAAATCTACGAGTAATATTATTGTCATTATCCATATTATGTTGCTAACACGTAGAAAAAGCTGGCAGCTTTGGGAATGACAACGATACATAGTACTATAGGTCAGTAAGACTGAGTCCAAAATTAGTGCAAAAAAGTCAATATTGATAACAATGACAAAAAGTCAACATGAATATATTTCTGTATACAGTATGACTATCCTCTTTATTAATACAAAGATATTTGTAACTTGTAAGGATTGAATAAAACAAAAAGTCAACCATGAACGTGCCTTTATGCTGTGTATTTATCCAGGCTGAAAGTGAAAAATAACGTTTTTTTAATCAAAAAATTGAAAATAACATTTTTTTGAGGTGGAGTGTTAAAAATGATGTTTTGGATACACATTTTGAATTTAGGTATCTTAATACGCATTATAAATTTGGGTATCAGTAGCCCCACTTGAATGGAACCAAAAAAAATAAAATTAAAAAAAGTGATACGCATTTTGAAAATGCGTATATGACAAATTCAAAATGTGTAACAAGATACCCAAATTGAAAATGTGTATCTAAAACATTAATTTTCACATCCTACCTAAAAAAACGTTATTTTCATCATTTTCATCAAAAAAAATGTTATTTTTAGCATTCTTTCTGTTTATCTACTTTCTAGATCAGCACATTTTAAATAATATAAACTTTATACTAAATGCAATACAACATTATATTTTAATAATTTAAAATTTTCACCATTTCTTTAATTAACTAGAACTATATAACTCCACATTAAATCAATTTGTTTACATTACATACTAAAACATTTTCGGTAAACCTATTTTAACTTTTAAATTTAAGGAGAAACTTATGTATTACACTTTAAAAAAATAGTAATAGGATAAAAACATTTTTTTTGTGCACTAAAAAGAATAAAATAATTTTTTTCATGGTCCACTCATCTAACATGCTCTACTTGTTGTCAAAAAAAGAAAACATGCTCTACTTCCTGGTAAGTTTAATTTTATAAAAAATCTCCTTGTTAATCTCGAATTTTTAAACAAATATTGATCAATCAAATTGACCGAAAATTGATAAATAACGTCATTTAGACCTTAACACAAGCGTATAGATTGGAACCCGGATCCTCTGTCCCTTTCTCCAAGTCCCCTCTTCTATGTCATCTGTATTAAAAAGTATTCTGGTGGGGTCCATTTTAAGAAAAAATATTTTTATTTCCATTTTTCTTAAAATGGGTCCCGCCAAGGGAACCTTTTTGTATAGGGGACACAGAAGAGGACATGAATAAAGGGACAAAGGATCCTTACTCCTTATATTGCATGTCTACAAGGAGAGATATTAATTTTGTGAGTAGTGTTACATATTTCAAAAATCGTCCCAAAAGTATTACCAAATATTATGTGATATCGTTTTATTCGTTAGATTTATATTAATATACGAAAGATCAATTTTATTAAAGAAAAATTAATTCATTTTATATGATGGTAATTCAGTATTTAGGGAACGTTTTCGTGAATTTTAATATTTCTTATTAATGAGAGTTGAAATGCTTAATATCTTGGGAAGTTTCTTAATGGTGCATGGTGTGGAGCAAGGTTTATGAGTAATGCTAGAAACCTCAAAGGGGTCCCAAAAAATCTTTCCAAATGATGTGACATCATTGAATTGACATGTTGATGTATAGTTGACACGTTTTAATTCGTGAATCCATATTAATACACGCAGAGTCTCATCTTTTTATTAGGAAAGTTATCAAATTTTTAAAATTCTGGAAAAAAAATTGAAAAAACTTTTAGATTCTCTAACATTTTTCCAAAATTTATTTCGCATCAAAAGATGAACGACCCAACGCGCATTCCTTTGTTTTTTCGAAGCGTTTGACGATTAACACATATATATAGACAACTACCTTAATCAACAGACTCCCCCTTCAGTTTTTGAATATTTTGGCTTATACCTTTTACAGTGAATATCTGTTTATTGACCTTTCAGTTTTGATTTTTAGTTAATCATGCATTGCATGTTACTATGTTAGTATTGTCACAGTTTAGCCGGTACATTAGCTAACAACTTTATGATCAAATTTCTAAGCCGCGTAAGCCATCCTTAACGTACTAAATAAATTAATTGATTACTTTAATTGAAGATAGTCCTGTCTATTTGATATGGAAATGGGTTGAATACCCCATCAGTGTTCCAGCAATCCAAAAATTACAAATCTTATTATCTTTATGAAGCTTGGGCGAAATCGGAAATACATGAAAATATATGGCAATAAATTTATATAAATTTAACAAAAAATGTTATTTGGTAATAAAAAAAATTGATCTAAGTTTTAGAAGCAATTAATTATGTCGTAAAAAAGCCTAAATGAATTTATTTTAATAATAAGTGAAAATGAGCTTTCTGATGAAGTTGACGTTGAAACTGTTGTTGAGGAATTTGTTACAAAACATACGAAAAAAATGTCTCATATCAATAAATTTATCGAAACATATTTTTGTTTAATCTTTCAATAATTTATTTCATTTTGTTAAATATAATTGATGTGGTTAATATCAGTGTTTAAGTTTTACAGGGAAAACAGAGTTTAACTTGAAACTAGAAGCAGTCAGAGTTTAGTTAAACTCTTACAGTTGGAAAGCTCGACAGAGTTTGTTAAACTCTGTCTGGATAAGCGTTTGCTGGTCAGTAACAGAATTATTGAAGATAATTATGGAAGCGAATATCTTTGAAGATTGGATAGCTGTCAAAGAAGTCGTGCTGACTAGAAAAACGTGTAGCAATCGTAATTGATAATATTTGTATAGCTGATTTATAGGAGAATCAATTCTCGATTGTATAGCAGCTGTATATTTTATAAATACAGTTAGGTTAACTCTAGAAGGGTATCGATCGTGTAACGCAATATCATTTCATTGTAACCTAAGCAGCTCTCTGTAATATTTTACATCACTGAGAGAGAAATTAAGAAGGGTATCGATCGTGTAACGCAATATCATTTCATTGTAATCTAAGCAGCTCTCTGTGATATTTTACATCACTGAGAGAGAAATTAATTCCAAAACAGTTTTTAAAGTCTTTTAAGAACTTATTGTTATTCACTCATACTTAGTTGATTATAATTGTGTATTCGGCCTAACACATTTAAATAAAAAATTATTTAAATTTATTTCGAAGTGTAAATTAACGACATTGATTTTAATCCCGATAATATAGATTTTTAGCTATTGGAGTTTTTCCAATGCCAATAGGGATGCTTACACCATTTGGCATGACATGGTATGACATTTCTCTTTCATTTGCATTTAATTAAAATTGTTTTGATGTTATTGGGGTGCCAACAGGATGTCAATTTGAGATGCCAAAAGTTGGCATCAGTGCCAATTTTTTTGTGGACCCAATGACGAAATAATATTGTTTTTCTAAAATATTTATATTATACATTTTGCTTATAAAAGTAGCTTTAATATTAAATTAAAATAAGAAAAATAAAAGCTTTAATTATTTTTAATTCATTTCTCTCCCAAAAATTTAAACTCGACATCTATTTAATGTAACTGTATTTGACTAAAATGTTCTGTAGATGACAAGTTCAATAATTTGGGCAGCCCTAGGTTGCAAGTGGTCTCCCAACTCACCCTACAGTACTGTAATCCCCACACGTTTGTTCATTTTTTACTCACACTCGTATAACTATAAATTCACACAATCAACTTATAACAACACATTACAAGCTCAAATGGATTCTTACCATAAAAAATGCTCACTCTTAGTGCTTCTTACTCGTCGCACCCCTGGCATTGGCACAAACTAAGGTCGGGTTTTATTCGACTTCTTGTCCCAAAGCCGAATCCATTGTTCAAGCTACTGTTAAGAAACATGTTCAAGCCAATTCCGCAATTGCTCCGGGATTGCTGAGAATGATCTTCCATGATTGCTTTGTTCATGGATGCGATGCTTCGATTCTTATTGATGGCAGTGATACTGAGAAAACGGCTAGGCCAAATCTTCTGTTGAGAGGATATGAAGTCATTGAAGACGCTAAGACACAACTAGAGGCAGCATGCCCTGGAGTAGTGTCTTGTGCTGATATTCTCGCGCTTGCTGGTCGTGACTCTACAGTTGCGGTAAGACAATATAGTGCTATTTATAATTTTAATATTACGTATCTTTCATATGATGGATTTTTGGTTCAAATGTCAGATTATATTTACAAGATTCATTTTAAATTGTTTAATGATTTCTTTTTGTGTGTTTGTTACAGGTTGGTGGATTGACATACCGCGTGCCAACAGGCAGGAGAGACGGACGAGTGTCACTAGCTTCCGATACGGCTAATTTGCCGAGTTTCACAGATTCAGTGGCTGTTCAAAAGCAAAAATTTGCTGATGTAGGCCTTAGCGCTCAAGATCTTGTCACTCTTGTTGGTATGCATCACATGAATTCTAGAGTTTTGGAATATATTTTTTGCATGCATGCAATAGTCTCACTCTAACAGACTAATATTTATGATATCTTCTAAATTAAGGTTGTGTGTGAACATGTACTGTAGGAGGACACACAATTGGAACAGTTGCTTGCCAATTCGTAAGTTACAGACTCTACAACTTCACAACCTCTGGCGGTGCAGATCCTACCATTGATCCTACATTCCTTCCTACACTCCAATCTCTATGTCCACAAAACGGAGATGGAAATAAACGCATTGCATTGGATTATGGAAGCGGTGACAAATTTGATCATTCTTTCTTTAAGAATGTGCAAAACAATCGCGGAATTCTTGAATCGGATCAAAGCTTGTGGCAGGACAGTACTACAAAGAATTTTGTGAGGAGGTTTATTGGTATTAGAGGTCTGGCTGGATTGACGTTGAACTTTGAGTTTGGAAGAGCCATGATTAGAATGACTAATATTGGAGTGAAAACTGGGACTGACGGTGAAATTCGTAAAGTTTGTTCAGCAATTAATTAGAAAGGAATCAAGTTTTCCGGCCATTGGGCTAGCTTTCTGAAATTTTGTCGATTAACAAGAAAAAGTTGTTCATAATACCAGCATAAACGTACGTAAGTTGGTGACTTTTGCATTTTGTTGATGTAATGATGTATATTGCAATTAATAACTATTAAATGGGAACCAGATACTCAATTTGTTATTGAATCGGTTTCATCATTAACATCTCATTTTTCATTATACATCACAACTGTTATATTTTCTAATAAAAAAAATGAAAAATTGATAGACTTAAGCCCAAAGATTTGCAAATAAACGTTCAAGTAAATATTGAAATTAACATTAATAATATTAGCTTAGTTTTAAAATTATAAATAAAGATAAAAAATTAGAAAGAATAAAAAATTGAAAAAACTGAAAGAAAAAGTTAATATTCAAATCTATACTATTATATAAAAGCCGAAATATTAAAAGTTTTGGTACCTGTTTTTTGGTACTTCGTGAATTTACTTATTTAACCTTCCTTATAAAGAAAAGTATATACGATATCTATAAGATTAAAACACCTAAAATAAATAACATGATATAATTAAAGGTAATTATTCGATTGGCTTTTTCACATTTACTTTTAGTTGAAGATATTACCTTTTATAAACACCTGAAAACATCAATAGTATCATATCTTCCTAATATTAATATTTCCTTTCGAATTAAAACATGTTACCTTTTTTATTTAAAACCAATCTTACAATCATTCATATATACTTGAAAATAGCATAAACACCTAAAATCATCAACCATATCATATCTTCCAATCGTTAATATTTATTTTCGAATTAAAAAACATTACATTTTTTATTTATAACTAATATTACAATCACTAATATATAACCGAAAATATTATACCATAATTTTTAATTATTAATAAAATATATTAAAATTTTGTATACAGTAAAACAATTTAAAAGTAATTTGCTAATAATTTATTAAAATTAAAATTTATTATATTATACTATATTATAAGAAAATTGTAAAAAATTTAAAGTAGCGCGTGTATCTATACTATTATATTAAAGCCGAAAAATTGAAAGTTTGTCAGTTTGGTTTTCCTAATTATTAAAATAAATAACGACATAATATAATTAATGGTAATTAGCCATTGTCATTTTCACATTTACTTTTAGTTGAAGATATTACCTTTTATATAAATATCAATCGTACCATGTCTTCAAATCATTAATATTTTCTTTCTAATTAAAATGTGTTACCTTTTTTTACTTAAAACTAATCTTACAATCATTAATATATACCCAAAAATATCACACCATATTTAAAATATATTAAAAATCCATTTACGTTGTTTATAATAAGGAAACATTAGTATAATCTGTAAATATGAGTATATTAAATTAAAATGAAAAAATTATTAAAATAATAAAGATAATTGTAATATTAAATAAAATTTAATAAATACGTAAAATATTGTATCTTTCAATCAATTTAAAAGACGTTTATTTTTTAATTGAACATATTACCCTTTATACACACCTAAAATATTGTATCTTCCAATCATTAATATTTTTTTTCTAATTAAAACATGTTACCTTTCAATTTAAAACATAATCATATATAGTAATAAATAAGAAGCGTTAGATCCAATGATTAGATATATTTTTTATAATTAAATTACTTTATTAAAGATCAAGGTTCGAATTTCGTTAACGATGTATTTAATTTAAAATTTCATAATATAAGTTTTAAATCATGCGTATCAATAATTAGATTTATATTAAATTATTTAAGTTAAAAATAATATAATTATTAAAAATAATGATTATATAAAAATAAAATTATAACATTAAACAAAATTTGTTACATATCAAAAAAGTTCGTGCACGGGTTCTAAGAGCATCTCCAATAAAGGTTGTCAACATAGTTGCCAACTTCTACCACATCATCAAATATATTACTTTTTTATTTCTTCTCTCCTCCATCTCATTGTTGGCAACTTTTATTACAAATCTACTCCAATAGTTGGCAACTTTAAAAGTTGTCAATGTGGTCCAATACATAAATTTTATATTATCTTATAAATACATTAAAAATATGGGAGATATAAAAAAGGGTAAAGTTAAATACATTTCTGGCGACTTGTATGTGTTTTAACTAAATAGGGAAGTTGCCAACTTTTGGCAATTTTGATTGACAACTTATTGGCAACATTGGGCAACCAAGGGTATCATACCACATGCTTATGATCTCCCTTTTATACAATTTCTCTTTTTACATTTCCCTTTATCTTAAACTCTTAAACCTAATTTCCTGTTTACTAATTTTTCTCTAGTATACAACGATCAATTGTTTAGGGTTCTGATGTGGGTTATTTGGGTTTATTTTTTGTAATACTTGTAGTGATACTTCCTCCATCTCTTAATATTTTTCCTGATTTCCTTTTAAGGCAATTCAAATAATTTTTTTATTTCCATTTCGGATCATAAAAAACAAATAAGTTTATACATATATATATTGACACTTTAAAAAAATAAAACGGTAATATGTACATCTGTCTCCCACCTACTCCCATTTTAATCCCTAATCTCTTTTCTCTCGTTCCTCTTTTTTCTCTCGTTCCTCTATTTGCTCTTCATTTTTGCAATCGTCTTTTATTTTAATATGAAAACATGAGTTTCCATTATAGATTTTCATATTCCAATGATGAATTTTATAATACGGTTGATTACGCTCGGACCTGTAGAACAAGAAAGCTTCGACATAGGAGATCAGGACAGAGAAGTTAGCGGTAGGGGTCTTCGCTCTGATCCCCGATCACTGTAACAAAGGTGTTTGTTGTGATGGAGAACACAATTATAACTGTGAATATGTTCGAATGAGATGGGGATGAACTTATTTTTCTGAATCGTTTGACAAATCGGAAGTGACGTTGGAAAAAAATCTTTGATCGCCGTTTCAAGCAGGTGTTATTAAAGAACCCAAGGTTGAATATGATGCTCCTCCGTCCCCTCTTTCTTCAGTTCTAGTTCAAGTGTCCCCCCTTGTTGTTCCAGATCCGTCAATCAATGACTCCAATGACAACGTTGAGGCTGATTCAGAAGATACATGCTCTCGTTCCTAATTTGTAAATTTAACTAAGTTAATTGGAGATTTTTTAAGTATATATTTGTTATTAATTGGAGATGTTCTTTAAGTAAATATTTGTTGTTAATTGAAGATGTTTTTTTAAGTAAATATTTGTTGTTAATTGGAGATGTTTTTTAGTAAATATGTGTGTTGTTAATCAGAGTTGTTTGTGTTATAATTATTGTATATTGTTGGTTTGAATATGATACATATACTTCGATCTATTATGATTGGAGGCTTGTGTGGGCTTAGTGGTTGTGGATGTTGTCGATGATGCTTGGGGACAATCTGAGATCAAGTACTTATATATACATTAAAGTTGTTTGAATTACATGTCATCAAAACACAAAAGTATATGCATGACCCCCCTTTTCTATTGCAATTAACCTGTTGAAGTTGATGCTCTATTTGTTCCATGTAAGTAATTCCATGCCTCATGGATAGCCCACATTGGTGCGGTAACTTGAACTAGTAGTTTACCCTCAACTCCTAATTTTTTCTTATTAACATAGGGCATAAGATAATCATTGGAACTTTTCACTTTTAGCACTTCATTCATGACATGCTGATAGGATAACCCTACATTTTTCCAGTGTTGTTGCTTTTTTCAAAAAATGCCACATGTACTGCCTCCATCTTATCATCAACATCTTTTGGCATTTTTTTGTGCATTAGAGATTGAATGCTTCTAAAAAAAACCTAAGTCCATAATATTTAAATCTGGACTATTTGGTTGTTGTTGCACAAGAATAAATGTGAAGTCCCCTTGTTGATGAACTTATTGCCACTCTAGGTCATCTTGAGTTATATGGGTCCTTGCATTGTCTTGCTTTATGTATAAAGTTTTTAGACCTTCACTTATTGGCCATTTCTGCATGATTGTTAGTATGGTCTCATTGATTAACATGCTTCTTGTTTACTTTTTCCCAACTGATTCAACAACCTTGGTGATTACTGTCCCCTTAGCTCTGTACTTGGAAGCCCTCTTAATTAGCTGGTTCTTGGTAAATGAATGGGAAGATACCTAATTTGCCATCAAAGGTGCACTCATTTTTTGCATTAAATATTGGTCTTGCTACAGCGGCTGTAAACATAACTTTGTCTATGAATTTGCTTGACTTGGTAACCCTATACTTGCCCTTTTCATTTCTTTCTAAGTAAACCCTTTTTGATTTTATGCTTAAATAAAATCACTTCTCATCAATATTGATATGGGCTGAAAATAAGCCCTAAAGACACATTTAATATGGTATTAATTAGACCCAGTGTCGTCCAAACGTGGGGCCCATTAATGAGGTCAGAATCCCTATTTTAATATTAATTTCGTAATTAATATTGGGGGAAATAAACAGCTCAGCAATAAGAGTTGGATAAGGATAATATCCCCATCAGACTTAGCCACCAAGGCACCCAATTCGATATGGAAACTGATTCCTATAAGGAATAGATCTAGAACCTTCCTCAAAGACTTGTCCACCAAGTCTCCAAATCCTACCATAATTCTAAGGCTTCTCAGCCTATATAAAGGGCCTGACCCCTCATTCTCAGAACTACGTTTTTTGGCTTGATCTTTGATATTCATCAAAGTACGTAGGCATCTTGTGAAGGCAGATTCAGCCATGAGCACGAGAGCAGCCATTAAAGCACGAAGCTCACACACCTTTGCATTAAATACACAAACTCTATCCGCAATACTAGTAACCTAGTTTCTGTTCCATAACATTTGGCGCCGTCTGTGGGAAAACAACATCAACCATGGTTCAAACACGAAGAACAACATCAACCGAGGCCGTGCCCCTTAACTCTGCTCCACCAGCCACTTCTGATCCACTCATCGTCACTAAGGAAGGACAAATACTCCCATCAACAGGGGCGGTCATCCAACCTCTGCCCATTCAGCCCCCAGGGACGACTCCCCATGTAGAGGGGACCCACTCAGTGATTGTCCATCAAAGCCAATAAACTAACCCTCTCCAGATGGTGGTTTCTCCTCTTGGTAACGTTGATTGCACGGGGGTACAGATCCATACTATGGATCTCCCTTTGAACACCAACCCTATGTATGGGCTGCCTAATTACCCCCCTCGACGAAGGGAACCTGGGCCAAGCGTTCACGCCTTATAGATCCGGGATCGAGAATATGATGATTACTCTGGTCCCTATACTGATGATTCATCATCATCTGAGGATGATGATCGAGATGAAGCCCCGAGGAGGCGACGTGCTAGCAAAGAACCTCTAAGGACACGAAGAATCCATGATGAACTCCCCTTGACAACTGCTGAGAAAATCAAGGCTTATGAGGCAGAGATCTTATAATTGAAGGACGATATTGCAAGAGAACAAGATAGATTGAATCAAACTCAGCCTCCTCCAACTGCAGAGAGGATTCCCATTATAAATTTGGAGAGGCCTTCAAGAAGGCAAAGGAGGGCTGATACCCGAACCGAAAAATCGACAAGGGTGGAGACCCCCAGAAGCAACCCCAAAGATCTGATGCCACTTGGGGACCCTGACGACCCCATACCTCCGTTTACTGAGGAGGCGATGAATGCCCACATCTCAAGGAAACTTAAGATGCCGACTATTAAGGCCTATAATGGAACGGGCGATCCCGCAAACCATGTCAGGACATTCTCAAACGCACTGCTGCTGCAGCCTGCTAGTGACGCCTTAAAGTGTAGGGCGTTCCCACAAACTCTATCTGGCATGGCTCAAAGATGGTATAGCCGCCTACCCGCAAACTCAATTGGCTCTTTTAAGGAGTTGAGCGCTGCCTTTGTTAGTCAATTCATTAGTGGGAGAATCCATGAGAAAAGTTCTGCATCCCTTATGTATGTGGTGCAGGGAAAGAATGAGAACTTGAGGGATTATCTCAAGCGATTTACCAAAGAGACGTTGAATATCACTGATCTGGAAAATAAGGTGGCTATGGTAGCCCTGGAACACGGAACTACTGACCTCTTCTTTAAAAGGTCCTTGGCAAAACACCCTCCTGAAAACATGGCCGAGCTCCAAAGAAGAGCCGATAAATATATCAAGGCAGAGGACAGCATGAAGAAGGAAACCACGGTAGGCAATGGCACTAATGATTCAAAGAAACGAAAGCCAGAGCAAGAGTACGATGCTAGGGACAAGTATCCCCGGGCTGGCAAGGATTCCGAGTCATCACCCAAGAAGGGTTTTGGACCGAGGTTTTCTGATTACGCGAGGCTGAATGCTCCTAGGAGTCAAATTTTGTTAGATATTGAGAATGATAAGGACTTTCGATGGCCTAAGCCACTCAGGGGTGACCCCGAAAAGAGAAACAAAGATCTGTATTGTAGATTCCACAGGGATGTGGGACATGACACAGATGATTGTAGACAGTTAAAGGATGAAATTGAATTTTTAATCTGGAAGGGAAAGTTGAACAAGTTCACCAAGGGTGAAGATCGTGGAGCCCAGAAGAGGGATTATGATAGAAGAGACAATGATAGGAGGGATAACGATCGTGATCGTAACCCACAACCTCGAGGGCCAGTAATCAATATGATTTGGGGAGGACCAACAGCGGCTGGCACTACCCGAAACTCTCGAAAGGCCTATGCCAGAGAAGTGATGCATATCGTAGGAGAAGCCCCGAAGCGTGATAAGACTGAGATAGTGATTGGCTTTGATGATTCAGACCTTGAAGGGGTGAAATTCCCCCATGACGACCCGTTGGTCATAACTCCTGTAATTGGAAACTCAGAAGTGAAGCGGGTCCTGATAGACAATGGAGCTTCTGTCGATATCTTGTTTCATGACGCTTTTGTGAAAATGGGGTATACTGACTCCCAATTGACCCCGACTAACATGCCTATCTACGGGTTTAATGGAGTTGAGTCCAAGGTTGAAGGGACCATTCAGCTACCCATGACAATAGGGCAAGAACCTAAGGAAGCCACCCAGATGTTGAATTTTCTAGTGATTAAGGCTACCTCGACGTACAATGCAATCTTGGGGAGAACTGGCCTTCATGCGTTCAAGGCTGTTGCCTCTACTTATCACATGAAGGTGAAGTTTCCAACCAGGAATGGTGTTGGAGAACAAAAGGGTGATCAGAAAATGGCCAGGAGTTGCTATGTGGCTGCTTTAAGAGCTGATGGAACCGGGGGGCAGGTACTCCCGATCGAAGACATGGATGTCCGTGGTGATGATGAACACCGAGGAAGGCCAGCAGAGGGCTTGGTTCCCATACCTCTAGAACTAGGCGACCCTGAGAAGGTGACTTATATAGGAGCCTCTTTGAAAGAACCCCTGAAGGGCAAGTTGGTAGCATTCTTGCAAGAAAATAGTGATGTGTTTGCCTGGACAGCAGCTGATATGCCAGGGATTGATCCCCAACTTATAACTCATAAATTGAATGTTGATCCCAAGCGAAAGACCATAAAGCAGAAGAAGAGGAACTTTGCTCCAGAAAGGCAAGAGGCCATTAAGCAAGAGGTGGACAAACTCTTGAAGGCCGGGTTTATTGAAGAGATTCAGTTTCCGGAATGGTTGGCTAACCCTGTGATGGTCAAGAAAGCCAACGGTAAGTGGAGAATGTGTATAGACTTCACCGACTTGAATGACGCATGCCCTAAGGATTGCTTCCCTTTACCAAGGATAGACATGTTAATAGATGCCACAGCGGGACAGCGGCTACAATCAAATTAAGATGCACAAGGATGACATCCCAAAGGTATCTTTCATAACTGACTTTGGTGTTTTCTGCTATCTTGTTTTGGCGTTTGGTCTAAAGAATGCTGGAGCTACTTACCAACGATTGGTGAATAAGATATTCGCCCATCTGATTGGAAAAACCATGGAGGTCTATGTCGATGATATGCTGGTTAAAAGCTTGGTCATGGCGGAGCATATTAAACACCTCAGAGAGGCATTTGAAGTGCTGAGGCACCACAAAATGATGTTGAATCCATCCAAGTGTGCCTTTGGCGTGGGATCAGGCAAATTTTTGGGTCTGATGGTTTCCAAGAGAGGCATAGAGGCCAACCCTGACAAGATCAAGGCGATCTTAGATATGGAACCCCCGCGCTCTATAAGAGATGTGCAGAAGTTGACGGGCCGGGTAGCGGCTTTAGGAAGATTCATCTCCAACTCTGGTGACAAATGCTTTCCTTTCTTTCAAGCATTGAAGAAGGTGAAAATTTTTGAGTGGACACCTGAGAGGCAAGAGGCCTTTGAGCAACTGAAGAAGTACATGGTTGAAGCCCCGTTGTTGACCAAACCAAGCCCTAGGGAGACTCTTTGTCTATACCTGGCGGTATCTGAACAAGCCCTAAGTGCTGTCCTCATTCGGGAAGAGGAGAAAGTCCAGAAACCTATTTACTATGTGAGTAAAGTGTTGCATGGGGCTGAGTTGAATTACTCACCCATAGAAAAGTTTGCTTTGGCATTGGTAACTGCCTCGAGGAAGTTGCGGCCTTACTTCCAGGCACATAAGATTCAAGTCCTGACAAACCAGCTGTTGAGAAACATATTGCATAGCCCTAAGGCCAGTGGAAGGCTAATCAAATGGGCGATTGAGTTAGAAGAGTTTGATATCACGTACAAGCCTCGGACAGCCATCAAGGCTCAGGCATTGGCTGACTTCGTGGTTGAATGCACTATTAACAACCAAGAAGTCGGGGGGCAAGAGATAGTGACTGCCCCTGGGCAAGAGAAAAAAGAAGAGGAACTTACACCTGATCTGAAGGAATATTGGGTGCTCTATTTTGATGGAGCATCAAAAACAAAATCTAGTGGTGCAGTTTTGGTTTTGCAAAGCCCCGATGGGTTCACAATTGAGTATGCTTTAAAGTTGGACTTTCCTACTACCAACAATGAGGCGGAGTATGAGGCATTAATAGCTGGTTTGGGTTTGGCTAGAATCATGAGGGTCAAAAATCTCAAAGTTTGTGGAGATTCAAGGCTTGTGGTATTACAAGTAAATGGTGAATTCGAGGCTAAGGATGAGACTATGGCGAAATACCTGAGAGTTGTAAAGGCTGTTATGTCTCAGTTTGGGGAGTGCTATGTTGAGCACATTCCGAGAGAAGAAAACATTAAGGCCGATGCCCTGTCTAAGTTCGCTTCTTCTGAGATAGAAAATTATGCTGGGAGTGTCTACTTTCAGGTCTTGAAGGCCCCGATCGTTAACGCAAAGTTAGTGGCACCAATTGATATAGGAGGCTCTTGGATAGATCCTATCAAGGCACACCTTGAGACCGGGTGGATCCCAGACAATGCCTTGGAGGCACGAAAACTTTCAGTAAGAGCATTGAGGTATACTTTGATTGAGGGCATTCTGTACAAAAGGTCGTTTGTCATCCCATACTTGAAGTGTCTAAGGCCTCAAGAGGCAAGGGAAGCATTGGAGGAAGTTCATGAAGGGATCTGTGGGCAACACTTGGGGGGTAGAGCCCTAGCTCACAAGATAATTCGTTTAGGGTTCTATTGGCCGGAGATGTTGGCTGATGCACAAAACTATGTCAAGAGATGTGAGAGATGCCAGAAGCATGCCCCAATTGTGAGGCAACCACCTGAGATGTTAACTTCAATTAACTCTCCCATTCCATTTGCGATGTGGGGGATGGATATACTTGGACCTTTTCCCATGGCTTCAGCACAAAGGAAATTCCTGATAGTGGCCATTGATTACTTCACTAAGTGGATTGAGGCTAAACCTCTGGCCAAGATAACCACCAAGCAAGTTTCCCACTTCTTTTGGGAGAACATAATTTGCAGATACGGAATTCCATGAATCCTTGTAACAGACAATGGGACACAGTTCAATAATGAAGAGTTCAAGAAGTACTGTGAAGAGAATGCGATTGAGCTCCGTTTTACCTCTGTGGCACATCCACAAGCCAATGGGCAAGCTGAGGTAGCTAATCGAATTATCCTTGATGGACTGAAGAAGAGGGTCGAACGCTCTAGGAACACTTGGGTAGATGAATTGCTGCCCATACTTTGGGCATATCGTACCACTTGTAAGGTAACCACTGGAGCAACCCCATTTTTGCTGGCTTATGGAGCTGAGGCAGTTGTGCCTTTAGAGATCATGCAAGCATCACCTCGAGTCGAGGCATATGAACCAAAAACTAATGAAGAAGGGATGAGACTTGCCCTTGACTTAATTGACGAGGTTAGAGATGAAGCTAATGCTAGGAATGCTGAATATCAGAAGAGAGCCTCTTTTCACTACAACCAGAGAGTTAAGGAAAGATTCTTTCGGCAAGGCGACATGGTTCTAAAGAAGATTGAAGCCTCAGGAGTTGTCCAGAAAGGAAAGTTAGCACCAAACTGGGAAGGACCGTATCTAGTGAGAAAGGTTTTGGGACGAGGATCCTACAAGTTAGAAACCTTGGACGGGGTTAAGGTGCCCCGAACTTGGCATGCTGTGAACCTTAAAGTTTATTATGTTTAAGTTCTTTTGACAAAGGCTTGGACCTTTATCTATTTATTAGGAATAAGGTTCGAATGAAACCATTATAGAGCATGTTGCTCCCAGTAGGAGATAGAGTATCTATGTAAGGGTTGAACCCATCTTATTGATGTCCTTTGACAGCATAATGGAATTTATTCTGTTTTCTCTATGAGTTATTCCTCCTTGTTAAAATAAATACGAAAGGCAAATGTTGAACTAGCTTGTGAGTTTAGTACCAGCCAGGGGGCCAAGTACTCGAAAAATTCTAAAGTTTAACGAACTATAAGCAAAAACGAGAATATGGAAACAAAAGAAACTAACTGCATAGATAAGTTAAGTCATAAACCCCGAAGGGCAAAAGTTCAGAATAAATAAAGATAAAAAGCAGAAATAAGCCACGCAGGGCCATCTACGCATCTAGGTCATCAACTACAACATCTCATTGGGTAGAAGGAGGATCTGCTGCCTCTATCCCAGGAGAAGAAGGTGGATCCTGAGTGGGCTGAGAGTCCCCATCCACAGCTGTCTCTGTAGCAACCTCCATAGCAGCTGTCACTCCAGGGATAGCAGGAACCGGGAACCTCTCCAGGGACACCCCCTCAATCTTCCCACTCAGTTCCTCGATGATCTCCTCCCAACACTCCTTGAAGGTACCAGGAAAGTTCGCATCATACTCGGCATTCAGGACATCTTGAAAGTCCTTAGAAGCCTTGTAATCAGCTATGATGTGTTCCCTGTTCTGCTGCACCTCCAGCTGTAGCTTCCTGTTCTTCTCCTTCTCAGCAGCCAGCTCCTTCTCCACCTCCCTAAAACGAGCAAAGTTTGCCTCAGAGGAGTCAAAGTATCTGTCTCTGTCCCTCTCAGCTATAGTCTTGTCAGCACGTACCTCCTTCAGGTTATGAACGGCGGCCTGAAGGTAGGCGTTCATCTGCAAAGAAAACAAGTAAATAAGGGAAACGGAAATACAATTAAATTAAGAAGTTGAACAAGAAATTACCGAAGCAACAGCTTGGGCCCCAAGAAGCTCAATCTGCAAATCATCAGAGGACTCCATAATGTGGACCCTATCTCGTGGAGTAACCACGCTCCTAGACCACTCAGCTGCAGCCCTAGAGTCACTTACAGCTGTGTCCCTATTGCATAAACCCCATCCCACTGTGAAGGGAGTGAGGTCTTCCTCAATGGGAACTGGCTTTTCTTGAAGAAAAGCAGGAACATGCTCCACTGCAGGAGAAGCATCATCAGTCCTGGCCCTTTTGGCCCTAGGGTTTTCTGTTACTACCCTAGCAGCAGCAGCCTCCCTCTGCTTAAAAATTGCTCCCAGGGCAGCTTTGGCTGCAAAATGATTACAAAAGGTTAGAAAATTATGTCTAGCATAAAATGTTAATAAGGTAAGAGGTGAGGATTTCAAGTTAATTACCCTCAGGGCCCAAATCGCTTAGCCCATGGGCCTGCAACGAATCTTCAGAAATAAAATTTGCACATTGATGCAAATTATCAGATGTTAACAAAGCTATGGCAGCCTCTTCTTCCACACCCAATTTTATACTCCTGACAGGCCCATCAACGGCTCTGTAGAAATTGGGCCGAAAATAGTTGTCCCAATCATCCCCATCCAAAAAGACATAAAACCACTCCCTCTTCCAATCAGGAAGGGAATCAGGAGCGGAATCCGAAACAAAACAAGAACGGGCTAAAGAACGATGTTGGATTTTGACCCAGCCCGAATTGTCAGAAGAATTGACAAATTTGAATAAATATCGAAAAACAGAAATACTGGGCTCAAGCCCATGTTTCTTACATTGGACCATGAAAAAATAGATAAAACGCCATGCATTTGGCATAATTTGGGTTGGACAAACCCTGGCTTCAGCCAAAAGACGGCAAACAAAAGGAGGAGGTGGAA
The DNA here is from genome assembly GCA_036435485.1 of Saposhnikovia divaricata. Lineage (NCBI taxonomy): Eukaryota > Viridiplantae > Streptophyta > Magnoliopsida > Apiales > Apiaceae > Saposhnikovia > Saposhnikovia divaricata. The sequence continues at coordinate 135,267,478 of CM071595.1, forward strand.
GGCAGAAACCAGCATAAAAAGTTTCTTTGTAAACCCTAATTGCCCCAGGCTTTGGGTGACAAGCCCTTTCATTTGAGGCCGGAACAATAGCCCTATAAGGCCCATTAATACGAAAAAGTTGGGCTAAAATATCTACCCTATGCTGTTTGTATTTTTATTTATACTCGTAAGCATCTAAATGAAGCATATTTGGAAAAGCTTGACCAAATTCGTTTAAAAGATCTCTAAGGGAAAAAACACTGGCATGGACAAGAGATGTTTTAGGGTTCTTACCCCTTGAAAGCCTTGGAGCAGTGGTAGAAGTATGAGCGAGTTGAGACTGGCATGAAGAGCTGGAATCCTCCATTGAAATGCTTCCTTTGAAGGCTTGAACCCAGAAAAATTGAAAGAAAAAGTTGGGGAAGATGAAGATTCAACGATCTTCAAACGGAAACTGGGGAATAGGGCGGTGGAAAGGTGCCGGAAATCGCCTCGCGACAGAACCCTAGCAGAGCTTTTTGGAAAGTATTTGTGGGATATTGAGAGAAAATTCTTGCAGAAAAGTGAGATGTGAAATGAGGGACGCACACCACTCTTTTATAGAGTTCACGGTTGGTCACTCAACCGGTTATAGCAAGTAAATGGGCTGTCAACAGGTGACTGGGCCATTGAATAGGCGGGAAGCCCATGAAATTCAAATTTTGAATTAATTTTAATAAATTCTAGAATGTTCTATGACATTTTTAGAAAATAGGATAAAAGTCTATCGAAGTTTAGAGGCAGGAAGCCCAATTAAAAGGGGCCACGTCCAGGAGACCAAACCTCCTAGGCGTGCCTAAGGAAGGTGTTTCCTTGGCGGGGGTACCCACGCCCAAATTGGTTTTTTAAAACAAGGGTATACCCACGCCCAGGAGACGAAACCTCCTAGGCGTGCCTAAGGAAGGTGTCTCCTTGGCGGGGGTACCCACGCCCAAGTTGGTTTTTTTTTAAAACAAGGGTATACCCACGCCCAAGAGACCAAACCTCCTAGGCGTGCCTAAGGAAGGTGTCTCCTTGGCGGGGGTACCCACGCCCAAGTTGGTTTTTTAAAACAAGGGTATACCCACACCCAGGAGACCAAACCTCCTAGGCGTGCCTAAGGAGGGTGTCTCCTTGGCGGGGGTACCCACGCCCACGTTGATTTTTGAGGGATGAGGATATACCCACGCCCAGGAGACCAAACCTCCTAGGCGTGCCTAAGGAAGGTGTCTCCTTGGCGGGGGTACCCACGCCCAGGATGATTTATAAAGGACGAAGGTATACCCACGCCCAGGAGACCAAACTTCTTAGGCGTGCCTAAGGAAAGTGTCTCCTTGGCGGGGGTACCCACGCCCAGGAAGCTTCATTTTTTGGCAGGATATCTTTCTGAAATTAATGAAAGAAAATCCTTTAAAAAATTCTGAAAACAAGTCAATGATGATTATAATTTCCAAAAAATCCCGGATAATGGAAAAATTATTATATGCTTGAAATTACTATCGATTATTTTTGGAAAATATCCAAAAATAATTAAAATACCTGTGGGTACACAAAAATTCCTAAATTATTTGGAAAAATTACGAAAAATACCTGTAGGTACATAAAGAACGCAAGGAAATTATCTATAATTCCCTGTAAGACGTAAATACCATTAGCTTCGAATAAAGCCAAACATCGTAAATGTGTAGGTCGCTCCACACTTTACATTAAGACGGTATTCGTGAAACACTAGTGTACGACAAGCGATAAACCCAGACCCAAGTCTCAAAAAGGCCGTTAAAACTTCGAGGAAAACCTGATCAGTTTTCCTAGAAGTTGGGGGGCAAATGATATGGGCTGAAAATAAGCCCTAAAGACACATTTAATATGGTATTAATTAGACCTATTGTGGTCCAAATGTGGGGCCCATTAATGAGGTCAGAATCCCTATTTTAATATTAATTTCGTAATTAATATTGGGGGAAATAAACAGCTCAGCAATAAGAGTTGGATAAGGATAATATCCCCATCAGACTTAGCCACCAAGGCACCCAATTCGATATGGAAACTGATTCCTGTAAGGAATAGATCTAGAACCTTCCTCAAAGACTTGTCCACCAAGTCTCCAAATCCTACCATAATTCTAAGGCTTCTCAGCCTATATAAAGGGCCTGACCCCTCATTCTCAGAACTACGTTTTTTGGCTTGATCTTTGATATTCATCAAAGTACGTAGGCATCTTGTGAAGGCAGATTCAGCCACGAGCACGAGAGCAGCCATTAAAGCACGAAGCTCACACACCTTTGCATTAAATACACAAACTCTAGCCGCAATACTAGTAACCTAGTTTCTGTTCCATAACAAATATAAACAAAGTTGTACATAGGGTAATATTGCCTCTTTTTTGTTGGTGTGTCTCCCATTAACAAGTTTAAAACCCATTCAACACTTTGCATTAGGTTTGCATCTTTCAAAATAGGGTGTAAAGGATTTGTATGAGGTTCAATGAGTCCCCTTTTTAACATTATGTTTGCTGTACATGCACACTTTTAGCTGTACTACCAAGTCTCTTATGCATGATTTGTCCCCCATGTTAATGTCAGTTATTTCATTAGGTTGCAATTGAATTCTCTTTCTTCCTGAGTTATGATCCTTTATTGCCATGTTGTATGTTTGCATTGCTACCTTTTGCCTCCTTGCAGTGCTCCATATTGTGTTGATTATTGTTCTTGTTGTTACATTGTAGATTTTGATCACATCTTGAATTGCACCTCGATTAAGTTTTTCATTTGTTCAAAAGACACATGAGTACTTGCATCCTTGAGTCACAGCTGAGATTTGGCCTTTTTTTGTGATGATGAGCATTTTTTGGTGTTTGTTGTTGATGTGTTTGCCCTTCTGTGTTTCCATCTGCTGGCTCATTTAAATCAAAAAGGAAGCCATCATCTGTTAGTTCATTAAGATCAAAAGGTAAAACATAATTCATTTCTGAACAAACAGGCTAAGCAATGTTGCAGAGAGACTATTTTTTCAATTTATATTTTCATAAATTTTGTTGTATAATGTGAGATTTTAGCATAATCCTTGTATATGTAATCATAAGCTTTTATTGGTTTTTCAAAATTAATCTTATAAGCTGATTGGTTGGAAGCATTAGTGGTGGATTGGACTTACAATTTTAGATTAAACAAGTACTTCAGTTCCCAATGCAAGTAACTCAACCCTTAATTTTCTTTAAACCTATGTCATTCACCAGACCGAAAAAGAAAAAAGAGACAGATGGAGTACAATTTTGTTTTTGTAAGTTATATATGCATGATGTAATTAATTTTACCGTTTTTTTTTTATTTTTGTGGTCCGAATTGAACATTGTTGATTTGTTTATGGAATTTTTTGTTTATGAGTTTATTCATGTACAAAAACATAATGTTTGTCCCCCACTTGTGTTTGTTTTTTGTTTTTTTCAGTATCCCTAATTTGTTTACTATAAAACTACATCATGGTAGGGTAATGATTCAAAATTTTGATTATGTGGACTTGTATAAATGAGTATTATATAATTAGGTAGTGTTGTGGAATAAAAACTAATCTACGATTTGTAATTAATGCTAGGGTGGTTGAGCTTCGAGCTTTAATGGCTGCTTCTGCGTTCGAGACTAAACGGTCCTCACAGAATGCCTACGTATCTCTGTATTAGAGAATCAAGCCAAGAAAACGTAGTTCTGAGGTGAGGGGTCAGGCCCTTTATATAGGCTGAGAAGCCTTTAGAATTATGGTAGGAGTTAGAGACTTGGTAGAAAAGTCTTCAAGGAAAGTTCTAGATCTATTCCTTGTAGGAATCAGTTTCCATATTAAATTGGATGCCTTGGTGGATAAGTCTGGTGGAAATAATATCCTTCTCCAACTCCTATTGCTGAGCTGTTTATTTCCCCTAATATCAATTACGAAATTAATATTATAATAGGGGTTTTGGGCCCATCTGGTGGGCCCCATGTTTGGACCATTCAGGGTCTAATTAATGCCACATTAAATGTGTCTTTAGGGCTTATTTTCAGCCCATATCATTTGCCCCCCAACTTCTAGGAAAACTGATCAGGTTTTCCTTGAAGTTTTAACGGCCTTTTTCGAGACTCGGGTCAGGGTTTATCTTTGATATCGTTTTGACGTAAAGCGTGGAGCGACCGATGCGTTTACAACGACGTTAGATTGTGCGAGTAGCATTGAACGGTGCTAAACGGCACTAAACGACACTAAACGGTGCTAAACGGCCTTAAACGACGTTTAAACGATGTTAAACGACGCTGAACGGCGATAAACGGCGCTAAACGGCACTAAACGACACTAAACGGTGCTAAACGGCAATAAACGGTGCTAAACAGCCTTAAACGACGTTTAAACGATGTTAAACGACGCTAAACGGCGATAAACGGCGCTAAACGGCACTAAACGACACTAAACGGTGCTAAGCGGCACAAAACGGTGCTAAACAGCCTTAAACGACGTTTAAACGATGTTAAACGACGCTAAACGGCGATAAACGGCGCTAAACGGCACTAAACGGCACTAAACGGTGCTAAAAGGCGCTAAACGGCCTTAAACGACGTTTAAACGACGCTAAACGGTGATAAACGGCGCTAAACGGCACTAAACGGTGCTAAACAGCCTTAAACGACGTTTAAACGATGTTAAACGACGCTAAACGGCGATAAACGGCGCTAAACGGCACTAAACGGCACTAAACGGTGCTAAACAGCCTTAAATGACGTTTAAACGATGTTAAACGACGCTAAACGGCGATAAACGGCACTAAACGGTGCACCTGAAATCATACGAAAAAATCAAGATTCAGGTTCAGAAGCTGCCCGAGAATTGCTGAAAAACCAAGATTCAGGACCACAAGCTGACCCGCGATCGGCCGGATCGAGGGCTAGCTTGTTGTAACACCCCCAGATCCGGGGTCAGGGATCTGGTGGTTACGGTCTTACATCCATTCATAATACTTGACTTGAGTCCACAATAAATAAATCACATGCTGTGACCCCACAATAATTACCACTCACACACACAACAGTTATAGTCCCAGAGATGAAATTGAAATAAGTCTTACATTAAAGGGTTACGAATAAAAGTTATTACAATCCCAAAAGGATAACATCATAGGTTTAAAAGTTTTGCCGTTGATTACATTAATTATACATATAGTTAAACAGGAAACAAAAGCTGTCTAACTATGCTACCTCAGCAATGGCGGCTAGCATCTCAGCGGGTAGTCCGGTGGGTCGGGTAACCTGCTTGCACCGAGTGCGCCTGACGCGAGCCATCTGTCCTAGCTGTTGTTGTGACATAATATAAACAAAGCAAGGGTGAGCGAAAGCCCACCAACAAATATATAACTGAACGATAATTTAAAACAGTTCAAAGCTATCTTTTAAACCATATGCCATGCATTTACGGAAATGATGCCAGTATAATATGAACGATGAAGTTACAAGGTAACTTAAAGTATTTGTTTGAAGAAATATCTGCTACATCAAAGTAAGCGAGATATTATTATCGATAATAAGAAGAGGAACTTGCAAGAAAGGGTTGCAATTCCAGTTATGACTCTTCTCCAACTCTGCCAACAGTAATCATGTTGCAGGAAATAAATGAATTTGGATGATGAACCAATGATGGAGTATTCACCGCGCCCGCTGTTCCAATCTTGATGATCAGTCGAGAACGTACAGCTCAATTTAGATTTACTACCGGTAGAAGGAAGAACTGACGGCTTTACTTGTATACCGCCTTGCTAGCTCTCCCCGGCCAACGGTTGGGCCAAGGGGATGGACCGGCGCTACTCGGCCTCTTACACGACTCCTAGTTCAAATAGAATTCATGATTCTGAATGTAACGTTCGTCCCCCTTTCCCCAAGTATAAGACTTGTTGATAAGACTCCACAAAGTAGTCGTATCTAGTTGGAAAGGAAAATTTACCAATATCTCCCAAGCTATTACTTGGTAATGGATATCAACTTGTTCCAGTAATCTTACCCCTCGAAAGATGAGAAGGTAAACAACGACTTTAATAAGTCAACAGCACCCGAGTTGCGGGTGAAGGGAATACTTTATGACCGGGAAGTCGACAAGATAAATAACATTTTTCCAAGTAAGGTTCCCTTATTATTAAGAAGATAGACTCAAAGATGAATGATGTCTGGGAACCTTTCTTGATACAAGATTAATAATAATATGACTTCGAAATATTTTCTGTAATAATCGAAGAAGATAAACCTTATCGAGGTTATTCTAAGTATGGAATAAATATTCAGAGAATATTTATTGAATTAAAATATTTTACAGAATATTTGGGAATATGAAAGAATATCTTTAATCAGAGTATTTCTCAAAATAATCCCTGAAGAGATATCAGGGGAATATTTATTGAAATAAATAAATATTTAAATGAATATTCAAAACAATATTCATTAATTAATAAGACCTGAAAAGAATATTTAAGGTAATAATCATAATTAATTAGGAAATTTAAATGAATATTCAAAAGTAATATTCATTTAATGAATAATATCCTAAATGAATATCAAGTAATATTCATTTAGTAATCCAAGCCTTAAGGAATATTCGAGATAATATTCGATAATTAAATCAAGCTTCAGATGAATATTAAAATAATATTCATCAAGTATTTAATATCTTAAATGAATATTCGAAAGTAATATTTATTTAATAAAATGATAATCTAAAAGAATATCCAAATAATATTCATCTAACAGTCTCATCTTTAGAAGAATATTCGAAATAATAGTCGATAATCAATTCGACTCTGAATGAATATTGAGAAGTATTATTCGTTGAATAGTTAAATTCAAATAATTATTTGAAGTAAGGATCGTTAAAATAATTAGTCCCGAACGAATATTCAAATAATATTCGTCGCCCAAATAATAGAAAATATTTACTTAAATATTTTCTCCCGAGGTAATCTCGATATATCAAGAAATATTGACTCCCGGTCTATATTTGATGAATAAAGATGTATACGCCCTTCTATGAGGGTCATATAATAACCGGCTTATAACTGATATATAACTATCTAGCTTATAAGCCAACAATAACATTCAGGGAACAAGTATATCAATTCAACTTGAAAGTAGGCATGCATGCAATGGCATATGTATATCAGCAATCATATATATATATTTATTCAATCACAACAACAGCCTAAAAGAAGGGAATTGAAACTTGCCTGGTAGTCGAGTACGGTAAGGGGTAGTGGTAGCGGGTCCCGGTTCAGCCTGGTGATCTATAAATAGCCAAGGCATTCAGAATTAATCACTTAACATATTAAACGTTAAGTTATACTTAAATCGAAACACGTTCTCGAGTCATCTCGTTATACCCCTTTTAGTGGATTACTTATTATCACTGATCCGACCCGACATTCGTTCGTTAATACGACATGTCACTGCACTTATACTTGGGACATACTTAAGTCATATGAGTTCTAAGGTTGATCGTTACGAACCAATATTTTACTCCGAGTTTTATCGCCCGTTTTCTAAGCGTTTTACCAAAGTTATAAAAGAGTCGTCTTTTAGGGGTTCGTTCTCGTTTAACCTTGACTCGAACATTTTTAATAAATCGAAAAATGCTCTTTTTGACATACGGTTTTCTTTCACACCTTCCTTCTTACCCCTAGTATTTATTTACCAAGATTCGCCATGACGTTACATTGCTTACGAGGGTTCAATTTCAGTTACGAACTTTTGTTTACGGATTCGAACTACTTTTAGTAATTTAGTCATAAATCCTAAACCGTAAGTCCGTTTCACGTGATCTTTATATCAAAACGAAGCTTATAACATAATCTAGCCGTTCATGGCAAAATCCGAGACTGGACAGTGTGTTCATGCTACTGCTAATCACGGTTTCTTAAGGCTAACGACAATCGGGCATTACGATGGCTATGTTTACATGATTTCCAAATTTCAAACCATCCAATAATCATAGTTTCCACTCCAAACAACATTTACATGTTATTCAACCATGAACTAAGACCAAGCAATGTCTTTCCGTTCATCTAAACTAATTTCACATTTAATAAATCCCAATCATAATCTTAAGGTCCTAAACATGCATTAAATCCATATAACTCATCTAAAATACCAAAACTTAAACTAAGAGCTTGGTTTTCAAGAGTGGTATACCTTCCTTGGTGTATGTATGAACTTATCAAGCCTTGTTTAGCCCTTATCTAGCCTTAGTATAGCTTGAATAATCAAAAGAAATCAAGAAATAAAAGTTAGTTTATGAAGAACACTATTCATCATCATCTTTGATGATTTATTTGAAAATGATAAAAGATGAATTTGAAGCTGAAATTTCTAGGAGATCATTACCATGATATGTAGTACTTACCATAAAAATTTGAAGAACAAGTGATGGTTGGAAGTTGGACTTCCAATTAGCTAAGAATGGGCAGATTTTTATGAAGAAATGGAGAAAAATGGTGGTGGTTTGTTTTGTTTTGGTGATTTATGGCTATTACATGTATAACCCTTTCATATATAATGGATGCATCTCTTTTAATGTGTTGTTGGCAATCCAATGGTGCCACTTGTTGCTTCCTCATTGGGCCAAGTGTTGGCACTACAACAAACAACTCCATTTTTGCAAGAATGCAATTACACCACTCATCTTGTAGTTGACTTATAAGGATGTTACTTGGGTTTCTCCTTTTCCCACCAATTGCACTTGTTTGTCTCTTGGTTATTTATTCGTTCCTTTGTCCGGGTATTACTCAATTTCCTTGCTTGTTCGTTGATCGTTCGAGGGAATAACTCATTCGTTTCTAGTTAGGGTTTTACCGAAAACCTTCTTAATATTTCTAATACTATTCTTCATCTTACTTAATACTTCTCGAATTTAAATTCCTTAATTCCCTTTTATAACTCCTTAAGTCTTGTAGTGTCCAGGGAAATCTCGGAGAAAATAAAAGTGCTCTTTTTCTGAATCCGACGGCTTTTACATACACTTATTTTCTTCCTGGATCACTAATACGAACTCAGAAATCCGTTCCGAATACCGGGTATATCATTATTATAATAATATTCCAAATTCCACCAAAATCACTATTCATCACTTATTTTTATTTAATTCCTATAATTAGGAAAATGAACCTGGTTCACTCCCGAGTGCTTCTTAACCTTTTTACGGAACCGCTGGACTTATAATAGATATTGATTTGGATGACATAAGAATAATCTTACTTGAAGTAATATACTTATATACTTAGGAGATAGATCATTCTTATCTATGCCGTCAACCAAAAGTATTCTGCATGACATATAAGTAATTGAATTCAAATCCGTTCCATTTATTTAATAGATCTTCGTTACATCGCGGTCATAACCACTATTCATTCTTACATCATTAAATACATAAAAGTTTTAATCCCACCCAAAATCTGGGTTCTTACAGTCTCCCCTCCTTAAAAGGATTCCGTCCCGGAATCAGTTTGAAAACAAGTGGGGGTACTTTTCTTGCATTGCGCTTTCAAGTTCCCAGGTGGATTCTTCTACATTGTGGTTCTGCCACAAAACTCTGACTAGCTGAATGACCTTGTTTCGGAGCACTTGCTCTTTCCGGTCTATGATTTCCACAGGTTGCTCCACATAGGTCAGGTCTGGTTGCATATCCACTTGCTCATACTCTACAATATGCTTTGCATCCGGATTATACTTCCTCAGCATCGAAACATGAAACACATTGTGCACCTGCTGTAGATTCGGGGGCAATGCGAGTTCATAAGCTAGTTCCCCAATCCGTCTCAAGATCCCAAATGGTCCAATGTATCTGGGACTCAGCTTTCCTTTCTTCCCAAATCTCATTAAACCTTTCCAAGGTGACACTTTCAAGAACACTAGGTCCCCTACCTCGTATTCCTTGCCTTTCCGAGCTAAGTCGGCATATTTCTTTTGTCGATCCTGGGCTGCTACCAACCGTCCTCTGATTATATCTACTGCATCTTTAGTTCGTTGGACCACTTCGGGCCCGAGCATCTTTCGCTCTCCAACTTCATCCCAATACAAGGGAGATCGACATTTTCTTCCATAAAGGGCCTCATAAGGTGGCATCCCAATGCTTGAATGATAACTGTTATTATAGGAGAACTCAACCAATGGCAAGTGATCATCCCAACTCCCCTTGAAGTCTATCGCGCAGACTCTCAACCTATCCTCTAGTGTTTGGATGGTCCTTTCACTTTGCCCATCTGTCTGGGGGTGGTAGGCTGTGCTCATGTTCAGCCGGGTCCCTACACATTCTTGAAAACTTCTCCAAAACCTGGAGTTAAATCTAGGATCTCGATCGGATACTATTGCGACTGGGACTCCATGTCGCGCCACTATCTCTTTTAAGTAGATGTCCACTAGTCTATCGACCGTGTACCTTTCGTTGATCGGGAGAAAGTGAGCCGATTTCGTCAGTCGATCTACAATTACCCATATGGTGTCATGATTAGCCTTGGTCCTGGGTAAACCTACTACGAAATCCATGGCTATATGTTCCCATTTCCATTCTGGAATCTCTAAGGGATGTAGAAGTCCGCTGGGTCTCTGGTGCTCTGCCTTCACTCGTTGGCAGGTCAAGCATCTACTTACCCACTCTGCTACGTCCTTTTTCATATTGGGCCACCAGTAATACTCCTTCAAATCCCTATACATTTTAGTGCTACCGGGGTGCACTGAGTATCTTGAGTTGTGTGCCTCATTTAAAATCTCATCCTTGAGCTCCTGAACATTTGGGATCCATATCCTGTACGTGTACCTCATGATCCCTTCCTTGTCTCTTCCGCACTTAATTTCCTCCCCGGTCATTAGCTCTTCTGTGGAGTTCTTTTCTTCCTCCATCATCCGTTCCTGGCACAGTCTAATCTTTTCTAGCAATGGAGGTTGGATTCTAATTTCCATCAACTTTTCTTGGCCCTCTTCAGGTAACTTAACCTCGATTTCCAACTTCTCAAAATCCTTCACTAGCTCTTTCTCTGAAGTTATCATCTTGAGCTTCTCTTTCCGACTAAGGGCGTCAGCCACCACATTGGCTTTACCCGGGTGATATCGAATTTCACAGTCGTAATCCTTGATTAACTCTAACCACCTCCTCTGGCGCATGTTAAGCTCTTTCTGAGTGAAAATGTATTTGAGGCTCTTATGGTCTGTGTAAATCTCGCATTTTTCCCCATACAGGTAGTGTCTCCAAATCTTTAAAGCGAAGACTATGGCTGCTAGTTCTAGATCATGCGTGGGATATCTGACTTCATAATCCTTCAATTGCCTAGACGCATACGCTATTACCTTGCCGTGCTGCATAAGCACGCATCCCAGTCCTTTATGCGAAGCGTCACTGTAAATCACGAAATCTCCTTTTCCATCAGGTGATGCCAGCACTGGGGCTGTCACCAGCCTCTTCTTTAACTCCTGGAAACTCTTCTCGCATTTCTCAGTCCATTCAAATTTCTCGGTTTTACGGGTAAGTCGAGTTAATGGAGCTGCGAGTTTCGCAAAGTCTTGGACAAATCTCCTGTAATATCCGGCCAGTCCAATGAAACTCCTCACCTCGGTTGGAGTAGTTGGCCGTTCCCAGTTTGAAACTGCTTCTATCTTGGAGGGGTCAACCAACACTCCTTCTCTATTGATCACGTGCCCTAAGAATTGTACCTCATTTTTCCAAAACTCACACTTGGAGAACTTGGCATATAACTGCTCCTTCCTGAGTATTTCTAAGGTTATCCTTAAATGTTCAGCGTGTTCTGCCTCTGTCTTTGAGTAGATGAGAATATCATCAATGAAAACTATCACGAATTTGTCCAAATATTCCTTGAACACCCTATTCATTAGGTCCATGAAGGCTGCTGGGGCGTTGGTCAATCCAAACGACATAACTAAGAACTCATAATGTCCATATCTGGTGCGGAATGCAGTCTTCGGGATATCTTCAGGTTTGATCTTCAGTTGGTGATATCCCGTTCTCAAATCAATCTTAGAGAAGTATTCAGCTCCTCTTAGCTGGTCAAACAAATCGTCTATCCTGGGCAATGGATACTTATTCTTTATGGTTAGCTTGTTCAATTCTCTGTAGTCGATGCATAACCTCATACTTCCATCCTTTTTCTTAACAAACAACACTGGTGCGCCCCAAGGCGACACACTGGGCCTTATCATGCCCTTATCCAACAATTCCTGTAATTGTTTAGCTAGCTCCTTCATTTCTACTGGGGCTAGTCGGTACGGGGCCTTCGAAACTGGCGCCGTCCCCGGGGCTAATTCGATGGCAAACTCAATTACCCTATCAGGTGGTAGTCCAGGAAGATCTTGTGGGAACACGTCCTCGAACTCATTAACTACCAGAATGTCCTGCAATCTTGGCACTTCCTTCTGAGTATCTATAACGTAGGCTAAATAAGCCTCGTTCCCTTTTCGTAACAATCTCTTGGTTTGCGCCATGGTCAGAATTTTCTGGGTCTGTCGCATCCCTTTAAACACTATTTCTTTCTTCCCTGGGGTTTTCAACTTAACCTTTTTCCCTTTACAATCTATCTGCGCATCATTGCGAGACAACCAATCCATACCCAAAATGACATCGAATTCCCCTAGCTTAAAAGGAATTAAATCGACATAGAAGGATCGTCCTCCTATTTCTAGCTTACAATCGGGGTGAATTTGATTAACCGGTACGATTTCCTGATTAGCTATTTCTACTTGTAAGGAATCTCTTAGTTGCTGGGTTTTAAGTTTCAAGTTATGCGCAAAATCTCTAGATATAAAAGACTTAGTTGCTCCTGAATCAAATAAGACATTTGCACTGACTGAATTAAGAGAAAAAGTACCTGCTATCACATCTGTGTCCCTCACGGCATCTTGTACTGACATATTGAAAGTCCTAGCAGTTGGTGGCCTATTTGAGGCAACCTTGCTTGCTCCTGATGCTGTTGGTTTGCTCTTTGGGCAATCCTTCCTTATGTGCCCTCGCTGTCCACACTGGAAACAGGTTGTGCTGTTAGGGATGACCGTGGTGCAAGCGGTAGCATAATGCCCAGCTCGCCCACACTTATAACAGTTTATCTGCTTCAGGTTGCACACCCCGGAGTGCCTCTTCCCACAAGTAGCACACAATGGCAATGGAGGTCGAGAAGGGTTGGAACGGGACATTCCTGATTGGTGGCCGCCCTGGCTCACACTCACACTCGCAGATGGTTTAAACCCTACACTCCTCCCTGGTAGGGAAACCGCTCCTCGATTAAACTTGGTTGGGGGTTTTCCTCCAGCGGATCTTCCGCCCATACTAACATGCTTTCTCTTTATCCCCCCTTTCTCTCTCTCTCTCTGCATCTGATCACTACCAGCCTCCACAATGGTTGCCTTCTGCACCAAGGTGGCATAATCTGTAATCTCTAAAACAGCCACCCTATTCTGGATCCACTGTTTCAGCCCTTGTTGAAACCTGTTAGCTTTCTTCTCTTCTGTGTCTACAAACTCTGGCACAAATCTTGATAGCTCAGTAAATTTAGCCTCATAGTCAGCCACTGACATATTGTTCTGTTTCAGTTCCAAGAACTTAAGTTCCATCTGGGTTTTCATGAACTTCGGGAAGTACTTCTCCAGGAATAATTGTTTGAACCTTTCCCAGGCTATGACAGCATCAGTCTCCATGTTTTTCTTGGCTTCCCACCAATAATTGGCCTCTCCCTTTAGTAGGTAAGTAGCAAAAACAGTCTTCTGAGCCTCATTGATACTCAGAATCTCAAAAGACTTTTCCATTTCTTTGATCCAGGCCCTCGCCTCAACGGGATCAGCCGATCCGTGGAACTCTGGGGGCTTAAGGGACTTAAAGGCCCTAAAGGAATTTGCCACTGAAGTGTTGTTGCTTGGTGGTGGTTGGGGGTATTGGTTCAAACTCTGCCTAAGTAGATCCATAAACTGGCTCATGGGGTTTCCGCCCTGGTTCTCCCCTTCCTGTTCTACTTCAGTTTCTCCACCCTCTATTTCCCTTTCAAATTCTTCAGAGTACAGGGGTTCATCCTCTGCTCCATACTGGGAATCTTCTTGCTCATTATAGTCCTGATCTTGTTCCTCACTACTTTCACGGTTTTCCTCGTGTTGGTTGTGGCTTTCTTGGTCAGTAGATTCGCGGGGGTTAGCCCTAGTGCCCATTCGTCTTGGAGGTATTTTACTGAAAATTTGGAAAGTTATACATTAGGTTCACTGATCTGTTTTAGAGGATTTTTCCTTGCACATTTCTTTACATGATTGGGTTTAAAATCCCACAGTTTTATATCTCATGGCAACTTAATCGAAAAGTAATACATATGCTAATAAACTCGTGATCACATCCCAACAAAATTGTAATGACTGAAATGGAAACAAATATATACCAGGTACCGAAAAGGTACAACATCCGAGTTACAACGATAGTTTAAAGTACAACCATCCTAACAACAACAACAAGTCAAAAGTGAAATATGCTGTCTATCTGTCTAGTCTGCAAAAAGGGAAAACAAGTACAAGAAAACCATCCCTACAAAAGCCGGCACTACTATGTCCGTACATGACTAGACAACTAGACCACTGCATCACTACATCTGAAATCAGCCGTCACGACGAAACATCCTCCGAACCCTCCCCATGGCGATGCGGAAAACCTCCTCAGCCGCTACTCTGTCTACCCTACCATGCCCATCAGTAGGCAACTGTCGCACCCTCACCCGAGCCCTCAGCTCGATGCGGGTCACAGCCCTATACCCAACTCTGTCACTGATAGTCCTCCTGCCCTGCACCCTCATCCGGGCGGCTCTCTCTGCTGCTAACTCACTCCTAGACTCTGCCAACCTGGCATCTGCCACAGACAACTCTCTATAAAGCCCGTTCACAATCAAGTTGTGAACACATACTGGGACTCCTCCTATCGGGGCATGAGGTGGGGTGGATGGCTCAGCTGGAGCGGCAGTCTCTGTCTGCTGGGGCTCTGGGGTAAGCTCCTCAAACTCGTCGGGGTAGGGGCTCACAGGTAGTGGTGGTGGGGTAGGGGCTCTCTCAACAGGGAGGAGTGGCACAAAAAGTCCAGAACTCCCTACAGCACCAACCACTGGCTCATCTATATCCCCCTCAACACCCTCATCCACCGGCACCACCTGATCCGTGGTCATGTCAGTGTCATCTCCCATAGTCCTGAACTCAGTCATAACCCAATAATCATCATCCTCAACCACTAACTCAGCATCCTGTCCTGTCTGGATCCCCTCCGGGTCCTCCTCCCCCTCAGTCTCAACAACATCTGTGTCAGCATCATCCTGGACCTCCTCAGGGTCCTCCTCCTCATACTCGATCACATCAGTATCAGCCTCAACCTGGACCTCCTCAGCGTCCTCCTCCTCAGGCTCAGTATCCTCCTCAGGCAAGTGCTCATAGTATGGGTCCCTAGTCCGGAACATGTCCTCATCAAGCTATCTCGCAGCTGCCTCCTGGGCCGACAAGTCGCTCGCCTACACAAGACGAACTATGTTACTATCATGATACTTAAAAAGTTCCCGTAAGGGTTTTAGGTGAACCTGGCAAGGGTTCTTATTATATTATTGAATTTATTATTATATAACGTCGTATCATCTCTTGGGATATATAACTCTCGCTCTGATACCATCTCTGTAACACCCCCAGATCCGGGGTCAGGGATCTGGTGGTTACGGTCTTACATCCATTCATAATACTTGACTTGAGTCCACAATAAATAAATCACATGCTGTGACCCCACAATAATCACCACTCACACACACAACAGTTATAGTCCCAGAGATGAAATTGAAATAAGTCTTACATTAAAGGGTTACGAATAAAAGTTATTACAATCCCAAAAGGATAACATCATAGGTTTAAAAGTTTTGCCGTTGATTACATTAATTATACATATAGTTAAACAGGAAACAAAAGCTGTCTAACTATGCTACCTCAGCAATGGCGGCTAGCATCTCAGCGGGTAGTCCGGTGGGTCGGGTAACCTGCTTGCACCGAGTGCGCCTGACGCGAGCCATCTGTCCTAGCTGTTGTTGTGACATAATATAAACAAAGCAAGGGTGAGCGAAAGCCCACCAACAAATATATAACTGAACGATAATTTAAAACAGTTCAAAGCTATCTTTTAAACCATATGCCATGCATTTACGGAAATGATGCCAGTATAATATGAACGATGAAGTTACAAGGTAACTTAAAGTATTTGTTTGAAGAAATATCTGCTACATCAAAGTAAGCGAGATATTATTATCGATAATAAGAAGAGGAACTTGCAAGAAAGGGTTGCAATTCCAGTTATGACTCTTCTCCAACTCTGCCAACAGTAATCATGTTGCAGGAAATAAATGAATTTGGATGATGAACCAATGATGGAGTATTCACCGCGCCCGCTATTCCAATCTTGATGATCAGTCGAGATCGTACAGCTCAATTTAGATTTACTACCGGTAGAAGGAAGAACTGATGGCTTTACTTGTATACCGCCTTGCTAGCTCTCCCCGGCCAACGGTTGGGCCAAGGGGATGGACCGGCGCTACTCGGCCTCTTACACGACTCCTAGTTCAAATAGAATTCATGATTCTGAATGTAACGTTCGTCCCCCTTTCCCCAAGTATAAGACTTGTTGATAAGACTCCACAAAGTAGTCGTATCTAGTTGGAAAGGAAAATTTACCAATATCTCCCAAGCTATTACTTGGTAATGGATATCAACTTGTTCCAGTAATCTTACCCCTCGAAAGATGAGAAGGTAAACAACGACTTTAATAAGTCAACAGCACCCGAGTTGCGGGTGAAGGGAATACTTTATGACCGGGAAGTCGACAAGATAAATAACATTTTTCCAAGTAAGGTTCCCTTATTATTAAGAAGATAGACTCAAAGATGAATGATGTCTGGGAACCTTTCTTGATACAAGATTAATAATAATATGACTTCGAAATATTTTCTATAATAATCGAAGAAGATAAACCTTATCGAGGTTATTCTAAGTATGGAATAAATATTCAGAGAATATTTATTGAATTAAAATATTTTACAGAATATTTGGGAATATGAAAGAATATCTTTAATCAGAGTATTTCTCAAAATAATCCCTGAAGAGATATCAGGGGAATATTTATTGAATAAATAAATATTTAAATGAATATTCAAAACAATATTCATTAATTAATAAGACCTGAAAAGAATATTTAAGGTAATAATCATAATTAATTAGGAAATTTAAATGAATATTCAAAAGTAATATTCATTTAATGAATAATATCCTAAATGAATATCAAGTAATATTCATTTAGTAATCCAAGCCTTAAGGAATATTCGAGATAATATTCGATAATTAAATCAAGCTTCAGATGAATATTAAAATAATATTCATCAAGTATTTAATATCTTAAATGAATATTCGAAAGTAATATTTATTTAATAAAATGATAATCTAAAAGAATATCCAAATAATATTCATCTAACAGTCTCATCTTTAGAAGAATATTCGAAATAATAGTCGATAATCAATTCGACTCTGAATGAATATTGAGAAGTATTATTCGTTGAATAGTTAAATTCAAATAATTATTTGAAGTAAGGATCGTTAAAATAATTAGTCTCGAACGAATATTCAAATAATATTCGTCGCCCAAATAATAGAAAATATTTACTTAAATATTTTCTCCCGAGGTAATCTCGATATATCAAGAAATATTGACTCCCGGTCTATATTTGATGAATAAAGATGTATACGCCCTTCTATGAGGGTCTTATAATAACCGGCTTATAACTGATATATAACTATCTAGCTTATAAGCCAACAATAACATTCAGGGAACAAGTATATCAATTCAACTTGAAAGTAGGCATGCATGCAATGGCATATGTATATCAGCAATCATATATATATTTATTCAATCATAACAACAGCCTAAAAGAATGGAATTGAAACTTGCCTGGTAGTCGAGTACGGTAAGGGGTAGTGGTAGCGGGTCCCGGTTCAGCCTGGTGATCTATAAATAGCCAAGGCATTCGGAATTAATCACTTAACATATTAAATGTTAAGTTATAATTAAATCGAAACACGTTCTCGAGTCATCTCGTTATACCCCTTTTAGTGGATTACTTATTATCACTGATCTGACCCGACATTCGTTCGTTAATACGACATGTCACTGCACTTATACTTGGGACATACTTAAGTCATATGAGTTCTAAGGTTGATCGTTACGAACCAATATTTTACTCCGAGTTTTATCGCCCGTTTTCTAAGCGTTTTACCAAAGTTATAAAAGAGTCGTCTTTTAGGGGTTCGTTCTCGTTTAACCTTGACTCGAACATTTTTAATAAATCGAAAAATGCTCTTTTTGACATACGGTTTTCTTTCACACCTTCCTTCTTACCCCTAGTATTTATTTACCAAGATTCGCCATGACGTTACATTGCTTACGAGGGTTCAATTTCAGTTACGAACTTTTGTTTACGGATTCGAACTACTTTTAGTAATTTAGTCATAAATCCTAAACCGTAAGTCCGTTTCACGTGATCTTTATATCAAAACGAAGCTTATAACATAATCTAGCCTTTCATGGCAAAATCCGAGACTGGACAGTGTGTTCATGCTACTGCTAATCACGGTTTCTTAAGGCTAACGACAATCGGGCATTACGACGGCTATGTTTACATGATTTCCAAATTTCAAACCATCCAATAATCATAGTTTCCACTCCAAACAACATTTACATGTTATTCAACCATGAACTAAGACCAAGCAATGTCTTTCCATTCATCTAAACTAATTTCACATTTAATAAATCCCAATCATAATCTTAAGGTCCTAAACATGCATTAAATCCATATAACTCATCTAAAATACCAAAACTTAAACTAAGAGCTTGGTTTTCAAGAGTGGTATACCTTCCTTGGTGTATGTATGAACTTATCAAGCCTTGTTTAGCCCTTATCTAGCCTTAGTATAGCTTGAATAATCAAAAGAAATCAAGAAATAAAAGTTAGTTTATGAAGAACACTATTCATCATCATCTTTGATGATTTATTTGAAAATGATAAAAGATGAATTTGAAGCTGAAATTTCTAGGAGATCATTACCATGATATGTAGTACTTACCATAAAAATTTGAAGAACAAGTGATGGTTGGAAGTTGGACTTCCAATTAGCTAAGAATGGGCAGATTTTTATGAAGAAATGGAGAAAAATGGTGGTGGTTTGTTTTGTTTTGGTGATTTATGGCTAATACATGTATAACCCTTGCATATATAATGGATGCATCTCTTTTAATGTGTTGTTGGCAATCCAATGGTGCCACTTGTTGCTTCCTCATTGGGCCAAGTGTTGGCACTACAACAAACAACTCCATTTTTGCAAGAATGCAATTACACCACTCATCTTGTAGTTGACTTATAAGGATGTTACTTGGGTTTCTCCTTTTCCCACCAATTGCACTTGTTTGTCTCTTGGTTATTTATTCGTTCCTTTGTCCGGGTATTACTCAATTTCCTTGCTTGTTCGTTGATCGTTCGAGGGAATAACTCATTCGTTTCTAGTTAGGGTTTTACCGAAAACCTTCTTAATATTTCTAATACTATTCTTCATCTTACTTAATACTTCTCGAATTTAAATTCCTTAATTCCCTTTTATAACTCCTTAAGTCTTGTAGTGTCCAGGGAAATCTCGGAGAAAATAAAAGTGCTCTTTTTCTGAATCCGACGGCTTTTACATACACTTATTTTCTTCCTGGATCACTAATACGAACTCAGAAATCCGTTCCGAATACCGGGTATATCATTATTATAATAATATTCCAAATTCCACCAAAATCACTATTCATCACTTATTTTTATTTAATTCCTATAATTAGGAAAATGAACCTGGTTCACTCCCGAGTGCTTCTTAACCTTTTTACGGAACCGCTGGACTTATAATAGATATTGATTTGGATGACATAAGAATAATCTTACTTGAAGTAATATACTTATATACTTAGGAGATAGATCATTCTTATCTATGCCGTCAACCAAAAGTATTCTGCATGACATATAATTAATTGAATTCAAATCCGTTCCATTTATTTAATAGATCTTCGTTACATCGCGGTCATAACCACTATTCATTCTTACATCATTAAATACATAAAAGTTTTAATCCCACCCAAAATCTGGGTTCTTACACTTGTGGTCGGCTAGCTCCTGGTCGGCCGAAGGGCCTCCAACCAAGGTGGTCGGGTGACACCTGGTCGGCTGGAAGGCCTTGACCCCAGGTGGTCGGCCGGCACCTGGTCGGCTGAGGGCTGGTCGGCCGGGGCTCCTGAATTTGCCTTGGTTGGCTAGCTCGTGGTCGGCCGGGGCTCCTGAATTTGCCTTGGTCGGCTAGCTCGTGGTCGGCCGGGGCATCTGAATGTGCCTTGGTCGGCTGCAAGGTGGTCGGCCATGGCTCCTTCGGGTGTTGTGGTCGACCATTTCGAAGGATTCAGAAGCTGAATCTCGATCCTAGGGATTCAGAAGCTGAATCTCGATCCTAGGGATTCAGAAGCTGAATCTCGATCCTAGGTTGGTTTTTTGGTCATCCGTGACTTTCAAGGATCAGAAGCTGAATCTCGATCCTAGGGATTCAGAAGCTGAATCTCGATCCTAGGTTGGTTTTTTGGTCATCCGTGACTTTCAAGGATTCAGAAGCTGAATCTCGATCCTAGGGATTC
Organism: Saposhnikovia divaricata; assembly: GCA_036435485.1. Lineage (NCBI taxonomy): Eukaryota > Viridiplantae > Streptophyta > Magnoliopsida > Apiales > Apiaceae > Saposhnikovia > Saposhnikovia divaricata. The sequence goes on from CM071595.1 coordinate 135,288,217, forward strand.
AGAAGCTGAATCTCGATCCTAAGTTGGTTTTTTGGTCATCCGTGACTTTCAAGGATTCAGAAGCTGAATCTCGATCCTAGGGATTCAGAAGCTGAATCTCAATCCTAGGTTGGTTTTTTGGTCATCCGTGACTTTCAAGGATTCAGAAGCTGAATCTCGATCCTAGGGATTCAGAAGCTGAATCTCGATCCTAGGTTGGTTTTTTGGTCATCCGTGACTTTCAAGGATTCAGAAGCTGAATCTCGATCCTAGGGATTCAGAAGCTGAATCTCAATCCTAGGTTTAGTATTTTGGTCAATCGTGACTTCTATCGGGATTACACCTTAATTCAGGATTAGCACTACTAACCTCGTGTTTAAGATTAAACTCGTTGTTTATCTATTTAAGTGCAAACATCCATGCAGTAAATATTTCAGCTATTTCTTTTCCGACAGATATGAATTATAACGATTCTTTCTGTATAACGTGGATAATTTCTGTCCTTTTTCGTCTGGAAACGATAGATGACCTGTTAACACGAACCGAGCTGAGATTCAACCTGATGTACCAGGTCATGTATTTTCTATAAAAGAGGAGAAGTAGCCTTCATTTCCATTCACTTCTTCATTTCTGAGCTTTCAGATTCTTAAGTTCTCTTAGGTTCAAGCACTACTAGAAATATGTCAATAGACATCGGGTAAAAACCGATGTCTATTCTGAAAACGAACCGATGTCTTCGCGTGTGATGTTAAAAGTCTGAAGTTTAGACATCGGTTTTTCACCGATGTCTAATACATATTTACACATCGCTTTTTAGTGTATTTCTGATGTCTTTGCCCTGAATCTTTTACTAGTTTATAATATTTTGTAATATTGGCAACTTTAATATTGTTATATTATCAAGGTTAGAGCCACTTAAGCATGTAACACATAAGTTAAAAATAGACATTAACATCGATAACCAAAACTGTAACGATGTCTAAGAGGTTAATTATCATCAGTTCTATTTAAGAACTGATGTTAAAGATACTCTAAGACATCACTTTATTAAAATATCCGATGTAAAATATTTGAAAGACATCGGTTTTACTACTTAATTTTTTAAGAGCGATACTCTTTACATCGGTCTATTATCGGTACCCATTGTTGAAGTTTGTTTTAACATCGGTTTTCAAATTTGAGTAATGTTATATACCCTTATTAACATCGATTTTAACAAATAGCAGTGTTGTATGCCTTTATTAACATCGGTTTTTTGAATTACACAGATGTCTTTCTTGCTATAAACATCAGTTTAATCTAATTTCCACATCGGTTCTAAGTAAACTATAACTTGATTAGACATCATTTTTAAGTTATTTGTGATGTTAATTTGAATTGTCCCTGCTTTCGGCCTATGCTTTATAAGCAGCTACTATACAGACATTTATACGAAAAGGCTCAACAAAAATGTACCACACGATAACTAATATTGATCATTACCAAATTCAATGTTCAAGATGAATTCATAAAATAGCTCATAGCTACAATTCAAGGTTACCATCCTCAATAACCAATTACCAAACATTTCAAACCTAAAACATCTGACATTCCATATCGATAACTACCGAAACATAAACCAATCGATTACTTGAGGCTGCTCGCCCAACCATTTGATTATTACTGTTAATCTGATTGTTAAGTCCAGCATGTTGTGCTGCTAGCTTATTGAGTGTGCCACGGTCAGTTGTGACCACTGGCCAGCTGTTCTAACTCCTGCATCTTTTGCAAATAAACCTTCGCAGGACTGGAAAGTCGAGGAAATTTCTTTTGACTCTCTGCAAGTAAAATAACAGCTTAAAGATGTTTGGAGAGGAAATACCACTTTCAAATTCATATAAATCAAAATTACATATGCAGGTTCAAGGATTCTAGTTCAAAATTTCAAAATTATACATTTATTCCATTTACTGGTTAACTGATACATTTATTTTGTAACAGAATATTAATGGGTCAATTTAAAATCTTCTACAAGTATGAACCAACAGATACATGTTGTACAGCGGAAGTACTAGTAGCAGACTTTAAAGGATTAAATACTTGAGTTCACCGGTTAAGACTCTAGTTTATAAACACAAGATACATATTCTAGCCTGTTAACCCAACTCTTTATTTCACCTTGAGTACCCTTGTCTTACTTTTGACACTTAGACAGGACACTTGAAACTTAACTGCAGGCCAAAACATGCAAAATTTCAGATATGGCCTAGTCCTTGAGGTGATCATGTAAAGAAACATAAAAAATCAGAGGGAATATGGTACTACATCATTCCCCTTCTATGATATTACATTGGCCAAGGAATAGATAATCGATATTAGATGCACAGAAAAATAGTATAACTCTGATGCTCGAAAGTTGCAGCTAATCACACAGACCACAAATCTGAATTGCCAAAAAGGGTGACTACCCTTGTATAATATTAATTTAATCAGATGATAGAGTATCTCATTGTGAGTATCTCATATTATACCTGAAATAGAAGCTAGACCTCCGGAGCATCCAGAAAGAAGTGCCTGAAACATAGTTTGGTCATTACCAAATATGTACGACATGATAACAAATATCTACCACATGAAATAGAAGCTGAATATTTGTTATTTGCAGGGAGGGCATATCATCGAACTTCTTTTAATATAGAAGCATTATGCCAACGGGTTCATTCCACCTTCCCAGGGCATGCACTGCACTTTCTGCACTTGGGAAAGAGAACTCTCCAAAACACATGCATATTACTGAAAATTTAACATTTATTACTCAAAGCTTTAAATTCTATTTTGATAAAATATAAATAAGAAACCTTCAAAAATTTTACTCCCCAAATTTTAGTAACGAGGTTCATTGTCATGTTTACTCTTTTGTCTTTCATTGCAACTTTGAGAGAAAATATAATGAAAAAGATTTCAGTAATTAAAGAAAGTAAAAGCACATGGGAAAAGCATTGAAAGGTTATATATATGGCGAATGGCCTGGTTTCTGGATCATCACAACAAAATGGTCTATGTGAAAGCTTAATAATCAATATAAGGAAGTAGTTTAGATTCGAAACACTAATTTTAGGGAACAAAACTTAAACCAGGTTATTGTAACAAACTTATTGCTTAAGTGCTTATGACTTATATTTACATTGCATCAAATAACACATGCACCAATAAACCATGTACTGATGTACACTATAGCAATTACTCCAAAAATAAAAACCTTACAAGGAGTTTGGTTAAAGAAGAAAATTGTTCATGCATACATTAATTTGTAGAACATACATAACAGAAAAAGTAAATCGTGTAATCGCTCACCTGCCACCAGACATCGCTTCCTACTTTCCATTCAGTAGCTTCTCTCTTCATTGCAGGTTTATTTTCATAGGTCAAACAAACAGCTGTATTTGAAAGTGTGAAATCAAATAACACAAAAAAAACCCAGAGTTAAGGTGTGATACTGCATGCAAGAATATATTATATTATACAATATAAATATATAATATATGAAGAGATATGGATTACTTGTTTGCTTTGGCAAATTTATGTGTAGCAAGGGAATCCATTCAGTCCATCAACCTTATAAAGATGCACCAACAAATTCTGTTCCAAGCCTATGTTTCCCCTTTACTTTTAACTTGACAACTCTTAGTTACAAACTGAATGACCAAAACTTAGATTTCACTTTCCAGATATGCAATAATTGTGTTTCTCAGTCCTATAGATAAGACCTGGTATATTAAAGTTCATGTTAAAAAAACATCTGTAGTTTGAGATTTAAGATGCATACTATAATTTGCAATCTGACAACTACAGGTTACAGCTCCATCTGCAACTCTGGCTATAGTTTCTCTACCTGATGATCTTCCACCACCCTAAATTGGATTAACACAAGAAAGTAATTTAGACAAATAGATCTATTATTTGTAAACAGATTCCAAGTAAATGCAGATTATAAGACTGTGAAAGGAAGTTACTTGTACTGATCTAACCCCGTACTTGAAATCATATGTTGCATCAGCATGAGAAGGCCTATAAGCTATTGACAATTCATTATAAACCTGTAAAGACCAAGGACACAGACACAAAATCTCTGAATGTGATGTAATTACCAGTATTCCAGAAGAGAAAGTTTTACGTAGAATTAATATTTTAGAAACCTAAGCACCTTATTGCACTCACATCTCCTTGTTGATTTGAATTGGGAACTTTAACCATGATCGGTGTTCCAGTTGTCAACCCTGTAGGAGTGCACTTACAATCAGACCATCTCGAGAAGATAAGAAGAACTAAATTACCAACTAAAGTTTTTAAGCAGAGTAAGCAGAGTGAAGTATTGTGGAAATACAACTTAAGACATAACCTTCAGCAACACCAGAATATATAGTGCATGTATCAGTCTCTTTTCTAAGGGTAGTAATTCGGCTCTGAACTGGTCTCCTAGATTCAAGAACTTAAGTGTAAACTACTAGTTATTATTTGAGACCATCAAAGACAAAAACAGAATACCTTCTATCGAGTTCTATTTGCATATCAGCTTCGGAGAGAGGCAAGTGAGGTGGACAACCATCAATCACACAACCAACACCACCACCATGCGATTCTCCAAACGTGGTCACCCTAAAATTTTTTCCATACGTGCTCCCAACTGCTCTTATCTCTGTCAACATGCACCATTAAACCTCTCAGTTTCATGTTAGCCAAACGACACAAACAAAAAAATATATAATATTGGTCCACTACTAGTTAGATGCATACCTAACTAGAGTAACTACTATAACAATTGAAGCACCAATGTATAATCACAGGTACAATAGATAAAATGCTGACATCTTTATGAACTAACCGAGCTTTTTGCGATGCATTTGGTGGGAAGAAGAAGATGGATTAGGAAATCCAACGAGGGAGGAAATGAACGCCATGACTGAAAAAGGATGAATCCATTGCACAACTACATGAGTGGGGTTATGTTATGTTAGCAGCACCAGCACTAGTACTGCTCCACATGAAGAAACAACACCTCCAAGCTCTCCAGAAAACTGAACACAAAGACACTTATATATTTTGTAAGATACTGAACCATTGGATCCCCCATTTCAAAGTCACATTCAATCACTCTTTCCAACTTTACCAAATACTACGACTACTTTTAAATGCACCACAATTGTAATTTTCCAATCTTTTTTAACTTTACCCCTCTTGTCCATTTCCAGTTATCTATCAAGTTTTCCCCTCTTGTTCATAGGAAAAATATAGTTCTTCTAAACAATATAGAAAGGCCGAGGAAATACTACCAACAATATAGTTCTGAATCTTTCAATGAACAGAAAAAATTACTAATACCCGAGTAAAAATTCATAGCATAAAAAAAACCCTACCCTTTTCCTGTTCTCGAAATGTCTACAGCTAGCTCTTAAAAGATTTCACCATTTTCCTGAATAAAGCCAAAAGAGAAACACCTTTTAGATTCTAAATTAAGAAGGCAGAATACTAAAAATTTGGAACCATAGAATACCTTGAGATCAACCGCCGAGCGGTTTGGAGATGATGAAAAACACGCCCTCTTTATTTCAGTCCATTTCCCAACTCCATGTTCAGAAACCCCATCAACCAGCTGTAGCACTTCTTTAAGAGACCATGATAGATGTCGATTTCTCTTGTTTCTATTATTCTTGTGTGCCCTAGCTACTGAAACAAAGCTGTCCTCAGAACTGGTCTCTTGAGACTCCACAGAATACAGTTCCATATTAAAATCCTCATCTGAGCCCGGCGATACACCATCTGCAGAATCTTTAAACTCATTTCCCTGAAGAGAGGATATTTACGAAAACTTTTAATAAATCTCACTCAATGATAATCCAAGAAAGAACCATAGGCCCATATAAAATGTCACCCCTCAACCCCAATCCCCCACCCCATACAAAGAGAAGTCTGACAACAGATCTCAGGCATCTAAAATCCACAAACGTACAAAAACATGAGATGGTAATAACAGAGAGTAGTGACTACAATTGTTCCAAACTCGAAAACCCAAAGCTCCAAAGCTCCAGATCTGTTGAAAAAACAAAGAAAATGAAAATCTAGGGTTTTAATTGAAGGAAAATTGAAAGAAAAGAAAGTTAATTGAAAGAAAACGAAGTTCAATCAAAGTTTTAATTGAAGGGAAAGCTAGGGTTACGTTTAATTGAAAGGAAAGCTAGGGTTACCAGAGAGAGAGACGAGAGATAAGTTGTTTTGATTTGGGGATCGAGAGACGAGAGATAGGGCTTGTTTTGTTTTAATGATTTTTGTTTTAATGAATTTGGTTATGTTTTAAGATGGGCGGGAGGGAAAATTATGTTTTAAGGGGGAAAATTTGGTTAAGGGGGGAAACTAATTGTAGAAAAAGTTCTAAGGGGGGAGGGAAAAGATGGGGGAAACTAATTGTAGAAAAAGTTCTAAGGGGGGAAACTAATTCAGAATTTTTTTAAAAGAGTTTTAACATCGCTTTAAATGACAACCGATGTCTAAGTCGTTAGATAGAATTTTTTAAAAAGTTTTAGACATCGCTTTCAAAGTAAAACTGATGTCTGATTAATAAAAGACATCGGTCTTAAAATTACCGATGTAAGAAAGGTTTTTAACATCGGTGGTATTTTGAACCGTTGTCTTAAGTGCGATGTCTAATCCTGTTTTTTTAGTAGTGAAGTTACAAGATCCAGTTCGAGCTTCAAGATCAAGTTTCAGATTCAAGATAAAGTTTCAGCTCCTGCATCAAGATGTCGGAAGGTGATCAACCAATGGCTCCCCCGGTCTCCATGATGGAAGCCATGTCAAAGAGGGGTAAAATGAGGACTGCCAAAGGTAAAGAAAGAATTCAACCTCCTACATATGTTGAACATAGATTCGAATCCTTGCTAGAACTTCTAAATATCATGAGGGATACATTTCCCAACTGTTCTAGTCTAGATTCTTTTAATAGTTCCAGTAAATTGTCGGAACGGGACGTTCAGAAGATAAGGGAGTCTTATCACTTTCCAAGTGCCATCCAGGTTCGTCTCCCGAGTCCATCAGATAGAACTTGCAACTGGCATCCTGAAAGGATCTGTGTTTACTGGGGTGCCTTAGATGCTGGGTTCAGGTTCCCGGTTGACAATTTTATTATTAGGCTGCTGGCTGAATATCAAATCCACCCCTGTCAATTGTATCCCAACGCCTGGAGGTACATTTCTATTTTCTTGATAAGGTGTCGGGAGCTGGGGATTCATCCGACAACCACAATGTTTCGAAGTATCTTCGGGGCCAGCAACTCTTCTGAATCCAAAAAAGGATGGGTGAGCCTCAAGCACCGAGCCAAGCTTCCACACATGGTGAATCCCTTCTCCTTTCCAGATTCACAACATTTCTGGGAAAGGGAGTATGTAGTTCTTGAATGGAAGGGCGGTGATTGGGGCAACTTCTTTGTGAAGAAATTCGGGTCTGTAGAAGATAGTTCCCACTTCGTGTGTGACCTTTCTGATCCGGAATTGTTGGACCGGGATAAGCTTCTCGCTGACGACGGTCGTACACACTATAAAACTATTTTAAACGAAAAGAATCTCATTGGGGCTGGCCTTAGCTTTCTTTCTATTGAGGGTAACTTTCTTACTTGAACTTATTGTGAACTCTGTTTGTTCTTATACCGATGTTTTTCTCTTTGTATTTCAGCTGCTGAGGAGATTGATAATCGTCCCGAGAACCGGCCAACTGTTACCAAGAGGATGCAGAAAAGGGCTGAAGAGAAGCTGAATCCAACTAAGCCTCACATCCCTAATTTCTTGGAGCGTTGTTCTCAAGGTGGTAAACGATCCCGAAACGCTGACGGGGATGTCCGGACTCCTTTCATACCTCCTTGGGGCATATGCGAACAAGACTCGGTCTTCGGGAGTCCTCATCTGGCCCTAGACTGGTCCAAGCTTTCCATCACTCCGCCTGACCAAGCGACAATGCATGCAGGTGACAAGCTGGATGAGTCTCAACTCATGGGCGCCCAGGCCTTGTATCAGGTATGAAATTCCTTATGTTATGTTTGACATTGTCATTGATTTCAATTCTGCATATTCCTTGTGGCTCACTTATTTCCTTGTTGCAGGCCAACGCCTATTTTCAAACCATTTCGACCCAAGGCCGGGCCTTTAGGGACGAAAATGTTAGCTTGAGAAATGACTCCATGAGGTTCAGGGAAGAGATTGATGATCTACACTCCCAAGTTGTTCAAGCTGAGGCCAACGCCGCATCTACCCGCAAACAGCTTGCTTCTCTAGCCAGAAAGAAGGCCTCTGATGCCGACAAGGTGATCCAGGCCTACCATAGGTCTGAAGATTTCCTTAAGCTCATTGATGATCATGATGATGAGGTGCGTCCCTTCAACATGTCTGTTGGTTGGGAGAAGGCTATTAACGCTGTGAATCATAGGCATCCATCTATTGTCAACCCAGCAGATTTCCCTTGCCCAAATTGGGGTGCCCTCCCGGTTAACCTAGCTTCTGGTTCGGGAACTAAAATTGTTCCCCAGGCATCAGGATCCGGTTCCAGAGGCAGTCATCATCGTTCCGGGTCCAACTCAAAGGGGGTTGTTCCCGCTGCTAGCCAAGACTCACATTCTTCTGGCTCCCGTGGGAAAAAAGTCCCGCCTGCAAAGAAGGTTGGAGTAGTTCGCCAACCCATCCCTGGGAAAAGGCTAATCCGGAACGAGGGCAGTTCTACTTCTTCTTCATCTTCCGAGGGAAAAGGAGCCGAAGTTGCTAGAGCTCAGCCAATGGTGATAGCAGATTCCAGTGGTGATTCCAGCGAAGACTCAGAGGAGGAGAGTGAGGAAGAGGAGAGCGGCGGTGAGGAGTCTGGAGAAGAGGGTTCTGGGGAGGAGTAGCTGGAGTTAGTTCATGGCCTTGCATGGCCTTGTTAGCCAGATGTGGCTTTATTTGTCTAGATTTCATTCACGGTCCTTGGGGACCAAACTTTTATCTATCTTGTCGATGTAACTTAACTGTTGGCCCTTCGGGGTCTTTATTTATGCATTTGTTTCCTCATTAGTTTGTTTACTTGTTTTCGGTACTTGTCCTTCCTAGACTCACACTCAACAGGTGCTTGGTACATAAACAAAATCACAAAATCATTGAAGGGAAACAAACTTTGCATTAATAATCTGAAATGGGTTTAACCCTTACATAGCTTATTATTGTCCTACTCGGGGCGTAAAGCCCTGAAATGGTTTCATCGAACCTTATTTCTACTCCTCATAATAAATAGATAGAAAGCTGAATCCATGCAAGGATAGCTTATACATAATAAACTTTGAGGTTCAAAGCATGCCAAGTACGGGGCACCTCAACCTCGTCCAAGGTCTCCAACTTATATGATCCTCGTCCCAACGTCTTCTTGACTCGATACGGCCCTTCCCAATTAGGGGCTAGCTTTCCCTTCTGGCCAACTCCAGAAGCCTCGATCTTCCTTAGAACCAGGTCGCCTTGTCGAAAGAACCTTTCCTTAACTCTATGGTTGTAATAAAAGGATGCTTTCTTTTGATGTTCCACATTTCTAGCGTTTGCCTCATCCCTGACTTCGTCAATCAGATCTAGGGCGAGTCTCATGCCCTCTTCGTTAGTTTCTGATTCAAAAGCCTCAACTCGAGGTGACGCTTGCATGATCTCCAAAGGCACAACTGCCTCAGCTCCGTAAGCCAGCAGGAACGGGGTTGCTCCAGTGGTCACTTTACAAGTGGTACGGTATGCCCATAGTATGGGCAGCAACTCATCTACCCAAGTGTTTCTAGAGCGTTCAACCCTCTTCTTCAGTCCATCAAGGATAATTTGATTAGCTACCTGAGCTTGCCCGTTGGCTTGTGGATGAGCCACGGAGGTAAAACGAAGCTCAATTTCATTCTCCTCACAATATTTCTTGAATTCTTCATTATGGAACTGTGTCCCATTGTCTGTCACCAAAATTCGGGGGATTCCATACCTGCAAATTATATTCTCCTAAAAGAACTGGGCAACTTGTTTGGTGGTTATCTTGGCTAGAGGTTTAGCCTCAATCCACTTAGTAAAGTAATCAATGGCCACTATCAGAAATTTCCTTTGTGCTGAAGCTACGGGGAAGGGACCAAGTATATCCATCCCCCACATCGCGAATGGAATAGGGGAGTTAACCGATGTTAACATCTCAGGCGGCTGCCTTACTATCGGAGCATGCTTCTGGCATCGATCGCACCGCTTGACATAGCTCTGTGCATCGGCCAGCATTTCTGGCTAGTAGAATCCCAAACGAGTTATTTTGTGAGCTAGGGCTCTGCCCCCCAAGTGCTGCCCACAAATTCCTTCATGAACTTCTTCCAAAGCTTCCCTTGCCTCTTGGGGCCTCAAACATTTCAAGTACGGGATAACGAAAGATCTTTTGTAAAGAACGCCCTCGATCAAGGCATATCTTAATGCTCTCACGGACAGCTTTCGTGCCTCCAAGGCACTGCCGGGGAGCCAACCAGTTTCTAGGTGAGCTTTGATAGGATCTATCCAACAGCTTCCCACATCAATTGGTGCCACTAATTTTGAGTTAATAGTCGGGGCCTTCAAGACCTGGAAGTAAACACTCCCTGCATAGTTTTCTATTTCGGAAGAAGCGAACTGGGATAGGGCATCGGCCTTAACGTTCTCTTCTCTCGGAATGTGTTCTACATAACACTCCTCAAACTGAGTCATGACAGCTTTCACAACTCGCATATATTTTGCCATAGTTTCATCCTTGGCTTCAAATTCACCATTCACTTGAGAGACTACTAATCTTGAATCTCCACAAACTTTGAGATTCTTGACTCTCATGATTCTGGCCAAGCCTAAACCAGCTATCAAGGCCTCATACTCAGCTTCATTGTTAGTTGTCTGGAAATCCAACTTCAAAGCATATTCGACTGTGAACCCATCGGGGCTTTGCAACACTAAGCCTGCGCCACTAGATTTTGTTTTTGATGCTCCATCAAAATAGAGCACCCAATATTCCTTCTGATCAGATTCAAGTTCTCCATCTTTATCTTGCTTCTCAGGGGTTGTTATTGTCTCCTGCCCCCCGACTTCTTGGTTGCTAATGGTGCATTCAACCACGAAGTCAGCCAATGCCTGAGCCTTAATGGCTATTCGAGGCTTATACGTGATGTCAAATTCTCCAAGTTCAATTGCCCACTTGATTAGCCTTCCACTAGCTTTTGGGCTATGCAATATGTTTCTCAACTGTTGGTCCGTCAGGACCTCAATCTTGTGTGCCTGGAAGTATGGGCGTAGCTTCCTCGAGGCTGTTATCAATGCCAAGGCGAACTTCTCAATGGGAGAGTAATTCAGCTCCGCCCCGTGCAACACCTTGCTCACATAATAGATAGGTTTCTGGACCTTCTTCTCTTCTCGGATGAGAACGGCGCTCAACGCTTGCTCGGATACCGCCAGGTATATATAAAGAGTCTCTCCGGGACTAGGTTTGGCCAGCAACGGGGCTTCAACCATGTACTTCTTCAATTGTTCAAAGGCCTCTTGGCTCTCAGGGGTCCACTCAAAATTTTTCACCTTCTTCAATGCTTGAAAGAACGGCAAGCATTTATCACCAGACTTGGAGATGAATCTTCCTAAAGCCGCTACACGGCCTGTCAACTTCTGCACATCTCTTATAGAGCGTGGTGGCTCCATGTCTAAGATTGCCTTAATCTTGTCAGGGTTGGCCTCTATGCCTCTCTTTGAAACCATTAGACCCAAAAATTTTCCTGATCCAACGCCAAAGGCACACTTGGCTGGATTCAACATCATTTTGTGGTGCCTCAGCACTTCGAATGCCTCTCTGAGGTGCTTAATGTGGTCTGCCTTGAACAGGCTCTTGACTAGCATGTCATCAACATAGACCTCCATGGTTTTTCCAATTAGATGGGCGAATATCTTATTCACCAGTCGCTGGTAAGTAGCTCCTGCATTTTTTAGACCGAAAGCCATAACAAGATAGCAGAAAACACCAAAGTCAGTTATGAAAGATACCTTAGGGACGTCATCCTTGTGCATCTTAATCTGATTGTAGCCGCTGAACCCATCCATGAAGCTCAGCATCTCATGTCCAGCTGTGGCATCTATTAACATGTCGTTGGCTTTCTTGACCATCACAGGGTTAGCCAACCATTCTGGAAACTGAATCTCTTCAATAAACCCAGCTTCTAAGAGCTTTTCCACTTCTTGCTTTATGGCCTCTTGCCTTTCAGGTGCAAAGTTCCTCTTCTTCTGCTGTATTATCTTTCGATTAGGATCGACATTCAATCTGTGAGTTATGAGTTGGGGATCAATCCCTGGCATATCAGCTGCTGTCCAGGCAAACACATCGCTATTTTCTTGCAAGAATGCTATCAATTTGCCCTTCAGGGGTTCCTTCAGAGAGGCTCCTATATAAGTCACCTTCTCAGGGTCGCCTAGCTCCAGAGGAATAGGTATTAAGTCCTCCGCTGGCTTTCCTCTATGTTCATCATCACCACGGACATCCATGTCTTCGATCGGAAGTACCTGCCCCCCGATTCCATCAGCCCTTAACGCGGATACATAACAACTTCTTGCCATCTTCTGATCACCCTTTTGTTCTCCAACACCATTCCTGGTTGGAAACTTAATCTTCATGTGATATGTGGAGGCCACAGCCTTGAATGCATGAAGTCCAGTCCTTCCTAGGATCGCGTTGTAGGTCGAGGATGCCTTGATCACAAGAAAATTCAGCATCTGAGTAGCTTCTTTAGGTTCCTGTCCAATCGTCATGGGTAACTGAATAGTCCCTTCAACCTTGGACTCAACTCCATTAAATCCGTAGATTGGCATGTTGGTGGGGGTCAACTGAGAATCGGTGTACCCCATTTTCATAAACGCATCGTGAAACAAGATATCAACAGAAGCTCCATTGTCGATCAAGACTCGTTTTACCTCCGAGTTTCCAATCACAGGAGTTATGACCAACGGGTCGTCATGGGGGAACTTTACCCCTTCGAGATCTGAATCATCAAACCCAATAACTATTTCAGTCTTGGCACGTTTTGGGGCTTCCCCCACAATGTGCATTACTTCTCTGGCATATGCTTTTCGAGAGTTTCGAGTCGTGCCGGCCGCTGTCGGGCCTCCCCAAATCATATTAACAACTGGCCCTCGGGGCTGTGGGTTACGATCACGATCACGATCACGATCGTTATCTCTTCTGTCATTGTCCTTTCTTTGGGTTCCACGATCATCATTCTTCGTGAACCTGCTTAGCTTTCCTTTTCGGATCAAGAACTCAATCTCATCTTTCAACTGTCTACAATTATCTGTATCATGACCCACATCACGGTGGTACCTACAGTATTGATCCTTGTTTCTTTTTGTGGGATCACCCCTAAGTGGCTTCGGCCATCGGAAATCTTTATCCTTCTCAATATCTAGCAAGATCTGACTCCTAGGAGCATTCAGTCTCGCATAGTCGTTGAATCTTGATCCCAAATTCTTCTTCGGGGGTGAATCAGAATCCTTGCTAGTCCGGGGATACTTGTCCCTAGCATCGTACTCTTGCTCGTGCTTTCGTTTCTTTGAATCGTTAGAACCCTTGCCATTGCCTCCTGTGGTATCCTTCTTCATGCTGTCCTCGGCCTTGATATATTTATCGGCCCTCCGTTGGAGCTCGGCCATATTTTCAGGAGGGTGTTTTGCCAAAGACCTTTTAAAGAAGAGATCTGTGGTTCCGTGTTCCAAGGCTACCATGGCCACCTTATTTTCCAGATCAGTAATATTCAGCGTCTCCTTGGTGAACCGCTTGAGGTAATCTCTCAGATTCTCGTTCTTCCCCTGTACCACATACATAAGGGATGCAGAACTTTTTTCATGAACTCTCCCACTAATGAACTGGCTGACAAAGGCGGCGCTCAGCTCTTTGAACGAGCCGATTGAGTTTGCAGGTAAGCGGCTATACCACCTTTGAGCCATGCCTGACAAGGTTTGAGGAAACGCCCTACACTTTAAGGCATCGCTTGCAGGATGCAACAGCAGTGCGTTTGAGAACGTCCTAACATGGTTTGCGGGATCGCCCGTTCCATCATAGGCCTTAATTGTCGGCATCTTGAACTTCCTTGAGATGCGAGCATTCATTACCTCCTCAGTGAACGGAGGTGTAGGATCATCAGGATCTCCAAGGGGCATCAGATCCCTAGGGTTACTTTTGGGGGTCTCCACCCTTGTTGATTTTTCAATCGGGGCATCGGCCCTTCGTTGCCTCCTTGAGGGCCTCTCCAGATTTATAATGGGAATCCTCCCTGTAACTGGAGGAGGTTGAATCAGACTTCGCCTTGCTTGCTCTCTAGCAATATCGTCCTTCAGCCTTTGGATCTCTACCTCATGAGCCTTAATCCTTTCCTCGGCCGTTTGTGGAGGTTCATCCTGGATTCTTTGGGACCTCCTTCGAGGTTCTTTACTAGCACGTCGCCTCCTCGGGGCTTCATCACGATCATCATTGTCATCCTCAGAAGTTGAATCATCAGAATAGGGACCAGAGTAATCATCGTACTCCCGATCTCGGATTTGTAAGGCATGACCGCTCGGTCCAGGTTCCCTACGTTGAGGGGGATAATTAGGCAGCCCATACATCGGGTTGGTGTTCAAAGGGAGATCCGTGGTGTGAATCTGTACCCCCGGAGGTAGCGTACGACCAGCGCTATCAAGAGGAGAAACCACCATCTGAAGAGGGTTAGTTTCTCGATTTTGAGGAATAGCCACAGTTCCCTCAACATGGGGAATCGTCCCTGAGGGTTGAGAGGTTAGAGGTTGAATGACCGTCCCTGTTGGTGGGGGTAATTGTCCTCCCTCAGCGGTGACGAGCGGATCAGAGACAGCAGGTGGAGCAGTGCTAAGGGGTATGGCCTCAGTTGATGTTGTTCTTCGTGTTTGAACCATGGTTGCTGTCTTCTTCCCACAGACGGCGCCAAATGTTGTGGAATAAAAACTAATCTACGATTTGTAATTAATGCTAGGGTGGTTGAGCTTCGAGCTTTAATGGCTGCTTCTGCGTTCGAGACTAAACGGTCCTCACAGAATGCCTACGTATCTCTGTATTAGAGAATCAAGCCAAGAAAACGTAGTTCTGAGGTGAGGGGTCAGGCCCTTTATATAGGCTGAGAAGCCTTTAGAATTATGGTAGGAGTTAGAGACTTGGTAGAAAAGTCTTCAAGGAAAGTTCTAGATCTATTCCTTGTAGGAATCAGTTTCCATATTAAATTGGATGCCTTGGTGGATAAGTCTGGTGGAAATAATATCCTTATCCAACTCCTATTGCTGAGCTGTTTATTTCCCCTAATATCAATTACGAAATTAATATTATAATAGGGGTTTTGGGCCCATCTGGTGGGCCCCACGTTTGGACCATTCAGGGTCTAATTAATGCCACATTAAATGTGTCTTTAGGGCTTATTTTCAGCCCATATCAGGTAGTATCTTAAAAAATTTGGGATTTCCGGTACTTAAATTTACTCCTCAAATATAATACATTTATGCTATATTCTGGGCCTAGATAGTAAGACTAAGTAATAAAGTCGAAGTATCAAAAAAAATATACGATATCGAATGGTCGATCAATCACCAAACTTTTTAATGTTTCAGTTTGAATAATACTAGGTTACATCTCGTGCTATGAATGAGTTACTACATTACAAGAAAACAGTCAATAGACATCACCCCTTTAACATCGGTTGCATTGGTGACAGATGTTAAAAGATTGTTTTACATCAATTTTATTAGAACCGATGTTAAAGTAGGTTTTAGACATCAGTTGTAGTTAAAACCGATGTCTGAACCTCTTTTTTAAAAAATAAAAAAACACGCGGAGATACAATTTCCTCTAAACTTAGAAACATTTCCCCCCTTAACATAATTTCCCCCCTTTCTTTTTTTCATTTCCCCCCTTTCTTTTTTCATTTCCCCCTTCGACACTCTCACAAACTCACATCCGATTCCCCCATTTTCTCCCCAAGAACCCTAACCCCCCTTTTCTCTCATTAGTAATTAAGCCCAATTAGCTCTTAGATCGTCAGCTTTTATATCAACTCGTGGTGTCCATTCTCAGCTCGTTGGATTCATTATTTCGATTATCTGAGCAAAGTGGTGTAATTGTCTTTGCTGGTAGTGTTCATGATTTGAGCTCGTGCTTTTCATCTGAATTTACTTGAAATCTTTTCAAGTGGGTAAGCTTTACAAGTGTATTATTTCAATTTTGTTTAAAATTGGATGTTAATGTTCGAAACTCTAACTTTTTAACTTTAGAAATTATTTTCACTTTAGAGAGGTTATTACATAAGAGAGGTTTTAACTTTTTTTAGTTTTAAAATTATTAAAATTAATTTTATACACAATAATATATATAATATATGTTATTTCTTTGAATTCGAGAATATATACAAAAGATATGTACATTAGTACTCTTACGTCAAAAAATTATTCAATAACATAATTTATTTCTATGAACATTTGATAATGAATGGTTTTAAAGTTCCCAGACAAGAAAATATCCGCCAAGTTATTACCATAAATATTTTCCATACTCATAAAATGCATGAAAATGTGTATTTTATCTAAAATATCATTTTATGCGAAAGTTGGGATCGATAGTTAACACTACGATTTTTAAAAAAATATTAAATATCTCGATAGAAAGATTATTAAATTTTATTAGTGGCCCCGACTTGGGACCAAAACTTTTATCAATTTAAAGAGGCTATCACTCTAGAGAGTATTAATTTAGAGGGGTTCTACTCTACATCCAAAATTAAACTTGAAGATCCAACATAGTGAGCCCCAGACTCGCCTCTTAAATTATGGGCATTAAAGCGACAAATTTCAGGCACCGATTTCAGCTGGAAACAGTGGTGCTCAGCCAAGGTCAGTGTGGTTGTCTAGTTGGCACAATGTCCATAGCAACACGTAGAGACTAGCCTTATATTGTAATCTGAGCATCTCTAGACCATATTGGTCAAAAACTGCAAGCAAATTTGGAACACCACAATTTGAACCAAATGCGAGTTCGACCGGTAAACTCTTTAAAGTCCGGTATTGGACATGTTGTAACCCAACACTGAATTTGTAAAATGATTTCGTTTAGGCAACTTAAAACAGTGAAATCTCGTGCATTAATGTTCTAGTTGGAAAATCTGCAAGTTTGTAACGTTGCATATTCTGAACCACCCTGCTGGTAGCAGAATCGGTGAAAAGTGTTTGTGCAACAGTAGCAAGCAGAAAACCCTGGAGATACAACATAGTTACTTTCTTAAAAGCCCGAGACCTACCTTCTAAGAATTATTTGAACCTACCATCTAAGAATTATTTGAATTTAACCAGTACTGCAGATGATCCCCAGACCATCCATCGTTGTGGGTTCAGATGGCAGGCAAAAGAACACTACAAGAAAAACGGCCTTTTCCTACCGTTTATTTCCTACCGATGCATTTCCTACCGACCATTTCCTACCGTTTTTCAAGTCAAACGACTATTTCCTACCGGACCCATAGCCGGAAGGAAATGCCTCCACATTTCCTACCAAAGTTAGTAGGAAATGAGTCGAGTGGGACCCGCAAGGCCACGTCAATGTCCGGTCGCAATGAAACAACATCGTTTCACTCATACCGTTTCCTACCGTCTCACTACGGTTGGAAATGAGTAACTCATTTCCTACCTTGTGTGCCCCAAGTGCCATGTGGTAGTGCAGCTTTATGTGTAGCATTTCCTACCGCGTGTAGGCGGTAGGAAATGCCTCGCCTATTCACCAGCAAATGTTTACTTGGCGGCTTCTGATTGGTTGACGTGTCGGTGGACATTTCCTACCGATGAGCGGTAGGAAATGAGCTGTGCAAAAAATTAAAATCTTATCTACTAAATAAAAATAAAAATTTGTGAATTACATTAAAAATTTTAATAAAAAATAGGAAAAAAGATAAAATTCGAATTAAAATACATAAAAAACGCAAATATTAATGCTCACTATTTTTGTGTTGCATGTCACACTAGATTCACTAATTTTATTTTATTTTTTACTTTATCCCCTAAACTCACTTTCATTTCGGATTCTTGATTCGATTATTTTGAAATAAAATTTCAACGATCGAACCGTACGGGAGTCAAGATCAATCTTTTTAAATGTTATTCCAAAATTTTAAAAAAATAATAAATTTATTTGATTAGGTAATTTAACGGTCAACTAGTACTATGACTTTAACCCCTAAACTAGTTTTCGTTCTCGATTCTTGATTTGATTATTTTGAAATAGAATTTCGACAATCGAACCGTACGGGAGTCAAGATCAATATTTATTAATGTTATTCCAAAATTTTAAAAAATAATAAATTTATTTGATTAGCTAATTCAACGGTGAACTAGTAATTTGAAATCCCTAAACTAGTTTTCGTTCCCGATTCTTGATTCGAATATTTTGAAATAGAATTTCGATGATCGAACCATACTTGAGTCAAGATCAATATTTTTAAATGTTATTCCAAAATTTAGAAAAAATAATAAATTTATTTGATTAGCTAATTTAATGGTCAACAAGTAATTTAACTTTAACCACTAAACTAGTTTTCGTTCACGATTCTTGATTCGATCATTTTGAAATAGAATTTCGACGATCGAACAGTACGGAAGTCAAGATCAATCTTTTTAAATGTTATTCCAAAATTTTTAAAAAATAATAAAAATTTTTGGTTGGGTAATTTAACGGTCAACTAGTAATTTGACTTTAACCATTAAACTTGTTTTCGTTCCCAATTCTTGATTCGATTATTTTGAAATAGAGTTTCGACGATCGAGCCTTACGGGAGTCAATATCAATCTTTTTAAATGTTATTCCAAAATTTTAAAAAAATAATAAATTTATTTGATTAGTTAATTTAAAGGTCAACTAGTTATTTGACTTTAACCTCTAAACTAGTTTTCGTTCCCGATTCTTGATTCCATTATTTTGAAATTGAATTTCGATGATGAACCATACGGGAGTCAAGATCAATCTTTTTAAATCATATACTAAAATTTTTAAAAATTAAAAAATTTATTTGATTATGTAATTAAACGGTCAACTAGTAATTTGACTTTGATCCCTAAACTAGTTTCCGTTCCCTGTTGAGTATTGAATACAGTAAAAGAATACAGAGGGGGGGTGAATGGATTCTTGAACTTTTCTTTGTTCTTGAATCTTTGCAACAAGATATGTGTTGAATGTGTGAAATATGTAAGAACAGATAACAAAGACAAACACAACACAATATCACTTTAATCTAATATTTTATTAGATAAAGATTTTGCTACAATCTGTGAATACAAATGGTAGTATTCTCAGCTTCGTTTTTCTTAGAAAGATATTTCTTGTGATGTATCTTGAAAAACTTATCTGCTAAGGAAGTGAGGCTGTATCCTTATAGACATGGACACACCTACTTACTACAAATAAGGTAGGTAAAACAAACTGCTTTCCAGTATGTCTATCTCATTTGAGTAAGAGTCCAAACGGCTACAGATTTGACTTTGCAAAGCCTGTTCAGATCCACTTCTTTAGCTCCTTGTCCCTTTGTCTTATCTCTCCAAGCTTCTTTGTAGGCTTTCCAATGTGCTTTATAGTACATAGTCAAATAAAGCGTGTTGGCTTGTTGCAGGTTTCTGACTTGTACAATTCTTCAGTATTTTGTCTCCAAGAATGTATTCGAGAAGTGGCTAAGTGATTGATTCGAGAACTCGAATTGACTTAATCTATAACTCTGAGTTCTCGAATAGTGTTATATTGACATATCGAATCACTTCTCGAATAGCTCTTTTCTCTGAGACTCTTTGAGATATCGAATAGAGCATTTTGACATATCGAATCCCTGAGATGTCGAATAGCTTCTTTAGTCCTTGAGATATCGAATAGAGCATTGACTTGTTGACTCTTAGAGAACTCGAATGATGCTTTGACTTGTTGACTCCATGAGTTCTCGAATAGAGTAATAGACATATCGAATCTCTGAGATATCGAATGAGATATCGAATAGTGTATTCAGAGATATCGAATAGTGTCTTCTGAGATATCGAATCTCTGACTTCTCGAATGCTAGACTTCTCGAATAGACAAATGTACTTCTCGAATTGGTACTTAGGCAAATTCTTCATTTCTTCAAATCCCAACTGTGATTATTTGGCAGTCTTTATCTCCTTGCTTGAGGCATGAACCTTGGAACTTCTTTCAAGCATTATTCTTGACTTTATAAGTACAGTAACACAACTAGAATTTGATGCCTATTACAAGTATAGAACAAATAGAAACTCTACAACTAGAGGTTCCCTCAATTAAGAGGTCATGTAGGTAATGCATAGCATTACACATACTTAGGCTTGTTATTAGATGTATTCAGGCATGCCTCAGTGACTAACAATCTCCCCCAAATTGTGAGTAAGACCCTTAGTCACAATTTCATGTCTGATAACAAGCCTAACATACATAAAGATAAAACTTGACAGTACATGTATGAATTTTGATTAGCAATGTGGATAGAACTACAGGGTAAGTAATCTTACAGCCTATGATGAAGTACTAGCCATTGTCATTTGTTTCCCTTTCCATAGCTTTGGCTTGCAAATCATTATAAGTTTTCTGTCTTCTTTCTTTTTCCTTCCTTGTATTCTCATCCATAGCTTTTATTATTTCTGCCATAGCATCCAATTCTTCAAGCAAAATTGAGTCTTTGAAATCTTCAAGCACTGGTTTCAGAATGTTTGCAGGATAGTGGTTGAGTAGATTCATTCTGATGTGGACCTGATCCCCATTTCTCCTCCTATACTTCACCACATAGGGGTTAAACTGAACTCTACACAATCCCTTTGCCCTTAGCTTTTCTGCTTCAATCTCCAGTCTCTCAATTTCTTTCTCCCTTGCTAGCAATTTCTCAAAACACTCTTTTCTGATTTTCTTCTTATGATCTCTCTTCATCTTCACAAAATCAATTAGCTCCAGCTTCCATACTCTTATCACTTTATCTTCTGAGCTCAACAATGCAATGATTCTTTCTATGTCAAGTAGTTTGCCCCAGTGTTGACATCCTCCTTGTTTGAATTTCTCCTCCCTTCCATCAGTATATTTGATCTCAAGGCAGTTATCAACAATGGCAACATGATAGATTCTTTGAGCTTGTAAGAATTGCAGTTGGTCATCATCAAAATCTTCATCTAGTGGTTGGAGTTTTAAGCCTAGATAGATTGTCAGAGTCCTTGATTTTGACAGCTTTGGTTTCCTTGCAGCTTGTTTGAATTTGATCCTTTTGACATGGTTGCCTGGCAGTAGCATGTGACCTTTGTTTGTGGACCATTGTAGTATTCCATTAGCAGTATGCTTTTTGAAATGTACAGATGGTTTCTTGACTTGAATCTTCTTCTCTTCTTGAGGTGGTAAAATAGTTGCAGAAGCCATGGGATTAGATTTTGGTAGGTCATTACTAACAGCATTCACCCTAGACTTAGAGTCTTGTGTTGTGGTGAGATTACTGCTAGCAATGCCTAAGGCTTGCTGTTTTCCATTCTTCCTCTCATAGACTTTGCCTTGGTCATCATCCTTCTTATCCTTGCAGTCTTTCTTCTTCTTCTTATCCTCATCCCCCTTATCACTCATGTGATGACTTCTCCTCCCATCACTCTTGTCTTCATCTTCATCATCCTTATTCCTCCTTGGCTTGGCCATTTCTGGAATTACACCAGTTGCAATGTATGATCTGAGAATGTGCAGTGCCTCTATCTCTTCAGCAGTACTTGTCCCCTTCTTCTTTTGAAGTAGATCAATGATGGCAATAATGAGTCTGTGATTTCGAGAGGTGAGATCATTGGGAATGACCAATTGTTTAATCTCTTCAACTCTGGTGCCAGACTGAAAGATGATTGTCCATGGCTTCTTAATCACTTCTGGCAGCCTTGAAGGTTGGCCATTCCTCAAGTCATCATACAGACTCTTATTGTTTTCATTTACATTCCTCTTCTCTATGAGCTCAATAAGTGCATCTATCTCTGAATGTTTCAAGGCATGTAGAGTTTTGTAGGTTAGATGCCAGATTCTGGATTTTGCTACCATCATTACTTCCTTGAGCCATGAGCTATCAACTTTTCTAGGTACCACAGTGAAGTAATCGATCTGATCCTTCAAGCTCCTTAGATACATTTGAGTGTCACCAGCCTGTTCTTTTGAGACTTTCAAAAACTCAAAGAATGCATCATTATGATAGACATTTGAGTTTGCAATTTCTTGTAGCTTGGCCTCAGTGACCACCTTCACTTCTACAGGCTTGGCACTTTTAGATATGGAGAGTGAAGGTTTATCAGATGGCATACTCCCTGCAACCACTGTGGTTGTGATAGTTTGCTTTTGACCACTGGAAGTAGTGATGTGCACAGTTGGTAGAGTGACAACTGGCAGAGAAGTAGGAGGCTCATCAACTTTGTCTTTTCCTTTGCCAGGCACATGAATTAGAGATTTTGAAGTTCTTTGATGACCACCTTCAATGATTTTGATGCCCTTTACTGGTGGTTTCTCCCCCTTTGTATTTGAGTTCCTCTTTACTAGTTGTTTCTCCCCCTTTGTATTTGAATTCCTTGATGTCCTCTTCTCCCCCTTATGCTTGTTATCAGGCACAGAGGCTATAGTATTGACCTTTGGGGTTGAAGATTCTTCAGGTAGAGGGAGACCCATGTGCTTCATCATTGCAGACAACATTGATTGTTGATGCAGAAGAACATCAGCTGTGGTGGTGACTTGAGTGTTCAACTGCTCAGTTAGAGTTTGTACCTTGTCTGTAAGATGAGCATTGGACTGAGTGAGAGTAGCTACCTCCTTTTCAAGTGCATCTACCTTACTGAATAATGCATTAGATTTGAAACCAGACAGGGATTGTTCTTAAGTCTCTGCACTTCAAATCTAGACAGCTCATGCACAGGAACCTCAATGACCAGCTTGTCTCCATATTGATTTACAAAGAGTGTCCTAAGCATGGCATTGGCATCTGTAGTCTGGTTAGATAGAATTTGAAATTTGCTTCCTAGACCTGTGACTGTATCTTTAAGTAGAGCTAGACTATTATCCATCTTGGTGCAGGTGGTGTTGCAGTGTCTGAGATCTTTGACCACACTGTCTAGTTGAGGAAATTTGGCATCAAAGGCCCTCTTTATCTCTTCTACTGAAGTGGCTGTCTTGTCACTCACTTTGTTGACTTCAGTCTTGACTCCCTTGCCAAGATAGTGTGCAGCCTTGAGGAAACCCTTGTAGGAATCATTGACAGCTTCATACACTTCACTAAGGGACAGGGATTTTGCATTTGAACCCAGTGAAGTGATGTATTCCTCTCTAAGATATTGAAGTGCTTCACTGAGAGTTACATCATACTTTCCTTGCATCCAGGCATCTACATTGCCATCTCTCTCAGCATCATCAATAATCTTGGCCTTCTGCATTTCCACATCATCCCTATGGCATAGCAGGATGGATTCATAATCTGGATTTGAGATGTTAGAGGTGACAAGGTTCTGTGCTATTTTTACAAACTCAGGAATCTGATCCACAACATAGCTTTGGAGAGCTTCAATGGACATTTGTGGTGGAGCAGACCCTGATCCTGAAGCACTGTCATGTTGCACAGGCTTCAGCCATTGGGACAAAAAGTGAGAGCTAGAGCTAGGCAAGCTAGACTCCTCAGTTACAGATGCAACTTCTGTAACCGGATGGAAAGACTCTGCTACTGTTGTCTCCACAGAAGTGGGATGAGTTACAACAGTAGTTGACACAGGCATAGAGTCTCTAGTTAAAACTAGTGAATCCTCTGTGTTTGTGATGGT
Organism: Saposhnikovia divaricata; assembly: GCA_036435485.1. Taxonomy (NCBI): domain Eukaryota; kingdom Viridiplantae; phylum Streptophyta; class Magnoliopsida; order Apiales; family Apiaceae; genus Saposhnikovia; species Saposhnikovia divaricata. The sequence continues at coordinate 135,312,075 of CM071595.1, forward strand.
GTCATTAGGAGATGCCCCAGCATGCATTCCCTGACCATCTAAATGTGGTACCTGGGTGGTGAGCAAGGTGTCATGCACCAAGTCACTTGAATCCATTGGCTCATCAAGAGAAAAGAATTCTTGATGATCAATGCCTTGCTCCTCAATTGCTTGAGTTGCAGGCTCCAAAGAAATATGAATGGTAGATTCTGGAAGAGAAGTGTGTTGTAGATTAGATTTTGGCAACTCCCCCTGAGAGATATTGGGAGTTTCAATTGTGATGTGCTCTCCACTCAGTGTTGTGCCAGCCTTATCACTCCCATGTGCTGACTCTGTACAAGTAGGTGCATTGGGGAGGATGCTTGATTCTATAGATGCACCCTGTTGAGAGGATACATCTAGTGAGCTGTTTGCCCCTGATTTTACAACTTCAGCCATTTGGGTGACTGAAGAGGTGGTTTTAGACTTCTTCTTCTTCTTTGGCCTTAGTAAGGGTGACTCAGGTTCCTCACTTGCTATGCCTAATTCTACAGCCAAGGCTGCTTCAGTTAAGATTTTTAGAGGTTCAGAAGCAACCTGTTTTCTCTTCTTTTTACTAACATCACCCTTTTGAGAGGATGATGCAGTTGTCTCTGTGTTTGGTAAAGTGTTTGGCTGAGAGGGTTGGTTAGCAGGCCCTGGGTTAACATTTTGCTCTACTTGCTTGGGCCGAGCTAACTCATATTTTGAGGCACATATTGGCATGTTGTGGGGGTAAGTCCTAAATAAACTCTCCATAAGGGGAGTTATTTTGAGCCTTACATCCACATCATTCCTAGTCTCCAAGCTACCAAAAATGAGTTTGGTCATGGATTTCGGATAGCCTATTCTATTTTTGTCTAACCCAGGTAATTCAATCAATTTAGCATCTATGAAATTAAGTACAGATTGAATAAAGCGAGGGAAGAAAATTTCATTACCTCTCTTGGCTGAGTTCTTACCAAGTCTCCCATACAATTCTTGCATTATGATCAAACCAACATCAATCTTTCTCCCATATGCTAGAGCATATCCTATTTGTTGAACAGGTGTGCTGATTTGATCAAAGCTGGACTTCCTTGCTGTGAAGACTTGAAGAAGAGTGGCAAATACATAGCTCCATTCCTTCCTCAAGTACTTCCTATTCAAATTTCCAAGCTTGATTCTATCTGAGTAGTTGATAAAATCAAAGAAATCTTCCAATTCCTGATCAGTTGCTTGACTGTCATACACTCCTTGTTGCAACCCCAGTGCTTGATTCATGTCTTCAGTAGTGATGGTGATTTCCTTGTCCTGAATCTTGCAATAGATTACGTATGAAGTTATTGAATTCTCTAGGGCCACGACCTCCACAGTAGCAGTTCTCCAAAACTGTTCTAGTAAATCTAGATACAGAGTTGGGTTGGCTGAGAGTGCATCCTTGATGTATGATTCAGCCATCCATCGAACGAAGCACTTAAAGTTTGCATTGGGTGCTTCAACATTGTTGGTTATTGCTATGAAATTGGTGTGGGTAGGAATTGTGAGTTGGGTATTTGCCATTGTTACACAGAGAGATGAGAAGAGAATGAAGGTTGAAGAAGAAATTTAGCTTTTGACGTTAGGGTTTACAGAGGTTTTGGAACTTTAGCTGCCTGAGAAATCGAATGAAATGATTTGAACAGTTGTGGAATTGTATATATGTGAGTGACTTGAGTTGTCGATTAGATATAAGTTTTGTATCGACAAGTCAGTCATTCGAGAAGTATAAAACAACTATTCGATAAGTCAAGAAAGGCTTATTCGATATCTCAAGCAGTTTGTAGCTCACAGCTAGCAGTTATTTAACTCGGAAAATAATTCTAAGCTAAATAAAATATGTTTTTATGAGCGAAATAAAATTTTGAATATAAATCCAAAAAGCGATTAAGTGTCAGCGAGAAATCAGCCTTTTCAAATGATTCGATAACTCAAATACAGTATTCGAGAACTCCATCATTAGAGAACTAAAATACTCTATTCGAGAACTCAAAGTGTGCTATTCGATTTCTCCAAAAGACACTATTCGAGAACTTAGGAGGGTTCTTGATAGGCCTATTCGAGAACTCGAGCCATGACAAAACAATGAACCATTCGAGAAGTCTGACTTATCGAACTATAATTTTCACTCATAAATTCAATTTTCACTATCTTTAAAATTTACCAGAAATATTCACTGAAGAATATTCTACTAAATTAAATAATGATTCTCTCAAAATTTCACAGAAATTTCAAGCTAAAGATGTATGATTTTCAACATATACAGCATTATGGAATATTTATAAATCATAATCCAGCCAATACTTACTTTAAAAATATTGAGCATTTGATAAAGTAAGTATTTACTGCTGCAATAATCTAGTTGATATATTCACTCAGCCAGAATTTGAAGAATTCAGCATTCCAATCTCACTAACCAACCTTGTGAAGGTGGCTTCATCTAATGGCTTAGTGAATATGTCAGCTAGTTGTTTCTCTGTGGGAACATAATGTAACTCAATGGTTCCATTAGTTGCATGCTCCCTTATGAAGTGATATCTGATGTCAATGTGCTTTGTCCTAGAATGATTGACAGGATTGGAAACTATAGAGATTTCACTTGTGTTGTCACACATGATTGGAATTCTTTCCAACACAAGTCCATAATCTCTAAGTTGGTTTCTGATCCAAAGCACTTGAGCACAGCAACTTCCAGCAGCTATGTACTCAGCTTCAGCTGCGGAAGTTGACAAAGATTGTTGTTTCTTGCTGTACCAAGAGACTAACCTTTGTCCAAGAAACTGGTAGCTACCTGAGGTGCTTTTCCTATCCACTCTGCATCCACTATAATCAGCATCAGAATAACCAACCAGATTGAACCCTGTGTCCTTAGGATACCATAACCCCAAGTTTGGTGTGCCCTTCAGATATCTGAAAATCCTCTTTATTGCTATCATATGTGATTCCTTTGGATTTGATTGAAACCTTTCACACAAGCATGTTGCAAACATGATGTCTGGCCTACTAGCAGTGAGGTAGAGTAAAGAACCAACCATGCCTCTGTAGATTGAGATATCTACCTTCTTGCCCTTACCATCTTCATCTAACTTGGTAGCAGTGGCCATGGGTGTCTTTGCAGGTGAGCATTCTTCTAAGTCAAATTTCTTCAATAGATCCTTGATGTATTTGGTTTGACTTATAAAAATGCCATCCTTCCTTTGACTCACTTGCAGCCCAAGAAAGAATGTTAATTCCCCCATCATACTCATCTCATATCTGCTCTGCATGAGCTTAGAGAATTTCTCACACAGCTTCTCATTTGTAGAGCAAAATATGATATCATCCACATAGATTTGAACTAAGATAATATCATCACCATGTTTCTTGTAAAACAGTGTCTTGTCTAATGTGCCTCTAGTGAATTGATTCTCAAGTAGAAATTGTGACAATGTGTCATACCATGCCCTAGGAGCTTGCTTAAGTCCATACAATGCTTTAAGCAATCTGTAGACAAAGTGAGGGAATTGTGGATCCTCAAAGCCAGGTGGCTGTTGCACATATACTTCTTCTTCCAACTCCCCATTCAGAAATGCACTCTTGACATCCTTTTGATAGACCTTGAAATTAGAATGTGCAGCAAATGCCAAGAAAATTCTGATGGCCTCTAGTCTGGCAACAGGGACAAAAGTCTCATCATAGTCCATGCCTTCCTGTTGAGAGTATCCTTTTACGACCAGCCTTGCTTTGTTTCTTATGACTACACCATTTTCATCCATCTTATTCCTTAGAACCCATTTTGTTCCAACAATGGTTCTATCCTTTGGTGCAGGCACAAGTTCCCATACTTTGCTTCTTTCAAATTGGTTTAGCTCCTCTTGCATAGCAATTATCCAATCAGGATCCAACAATGCATCTTCAAGTTTCTTAGGCTCAACTTGGGATAGAAAGCAACCATAGAGACATTCATTTAGAGTTGCTCTCCTTGTCCTTACTCCTATATTTGGATCTCCAATTATCTGATCTGCAGTATGTGATCTATCCCATTTCCTTGTATGTTCAGATTGATTTATCAGCCTTGATGTTGCTTCATCATCCAGATCATGATCATTTACATTTCCTCCCCCTGTGAAGTTTCCACTAATCACAGGTGTGTCTTGGATGCTTGTTTCTTCATTGTTGGTTGACACAGGTTCTTCATTCACTTGAGTTTGTTGGATTGTGGGCTCAAATTCAGTTTCAATCTCCTCATCAGAATCATCTAGATTGTCAAACTTCAAAGGATCTTTATCTTCATCATTGGCTTCTTCTAATCCAGGTAGTTTGCTGTCATCAAATGTCACATCTTTGCTTTCCATAACTTTCTTTTGAGTGATGACATAAACTTTGTATGCAATTCTTTCCATAGAGTAGCTAAGAAAAATTCCTTCAAATGCTTTTGCATCAAACTTTCCAACATATTCTGAGTTGTCTTTTAACACAAAGCATTTGCTTCCAAAAGTATGAACATACTTTAGAGTGGGCTTCTTTCCAGTCATCAAGTTGTAAGGTGTCTTTCCAGTGTTTTTGTTGATGAGGGTTCTGTTTTGGATATAGCATGCAGTGCTCACAGCCTCAGCCCAATAACATGTAGGCATCTTTGCATCAAGTAACATTGTTCTAGCAGCCTCAATCAGAGTTCTATTCTTTCTTTCAACAACTCCATTTTGTTGTGGAGTCCTTGGAGCTGAGAATTGTTGAGAAATACCATTTTCTTTGCAGAATGCTTCAAGCATGGCATTTCTGAACTCTGTTCCATTATCACTTCTTAATGCAATCACACTTGCATTGTTGGCCTTTGCTTCCTTGTCAATCTTCTTTATATGCTCAATGATTACTTGGGGAGCCTCATCCTTTGATGCCAGAAATTCTACCCATGTATACCTTGTGAAATCATCAACCATCACCAGAGCATACTTTTTCCTTCCTAGTGACATAATATTGACAGGCCCAAACAAGTCCATATGAATTAGTTGTAGGGGCTTGGTTATTGATGTCACTGTCTTTGACTTGTGGCTTGATCTTTTCATTTTTCCCTTTTGACAAGCCTCACACACTCCTTCTTGACAGAATTCAAGTGTGGGCATGCCTCTTACTAACTCTCTTTTGACTAGAGAATTAATGCCTTTGAAGTTCAAGTGTGATAGCTTCTTATGCCACAGCCAACTATCTTCATTTGATGCTTTTGAGTAAAAGCAACAGATTTTGTCCTTGTTTGCAGAGTTCATATTGGCTACAAACAGGCTTCCTTTCCTTACTCCAGATAGAGCAAAGTCACCAGTCTTTTTGTGGGTGATCAAACATTCATCTTTGTCAAAATTCACTTTGAAGCCTCTGTCAGTAAATTGACCAACACTCAGTAGATTGTGCTTGAGTCCCTTGACCAGTGCTACATTGTAACACCCCCAGATCCGGGGTCCGGGATCCGGTGGTTACGGTTTCCAATTCTGTCCACAACAATTGAACTTTCCTTAACATAAAATAAATTACGTCTCTATAACCCAACACAACAATATAAAACACACCCGTTATAGTCCCAGAGATGAAATCAGAGTAACAATCAAATTTTTATTAATCACATTATGAGTTCTTACAATCCAAAAGAATTTCAATATAAGTACATACTCTTTGCCATCCATTTACATAAGTCATACTAGACCATATTCTTGGTACTGAAAGAATAAATATATCCTACCAATAGCTTCTTCTTCAGCTCTGGTAGTCTCATCGTCCTCGCCCGCGTCGAGTGCGCCTTGTGCGAGTCATCTGGTCTAGCTGTTGTTGTGATATAATAATAAAGCAAGGGTGAGCAATAGCCCACCAACAATAATATATAACTGAATGATAATGTATAACAGTTCAAAAGTATCTTTCAAACCATATGCCATGCATTTACGGAAATGATGCCAGTATAATATGAACGATGAAGTTACAAGGTAACTTGAAGTATTTGTTTGTAGAAATATCTGCTACATCAAAGTAAGCGAGATATTCTTATTGTTATTAAGAAGAGGAACTTGAAAGAAAAGGTTGCAATTCCAGTTATGACCCTTTTCCAACTCTGCCAACAGTAATCATGTTGCAGGAAATAAATAAATTTGGATGATGAACCAATGATGGAGTATTCACCGCGCCCGCTGTTCCAATCTTGATGATCAGTCGAGATCGTACAGCTCAATTTAGATTTACTACCGGTAGAAGGAAGAACTGACGGCTTTACTTGTATACCGCCTTACTAGCTCTCCCCGGTCAACGGTTGGGCCAAAGGGGATGGACCGGCGCTACTCGGCCTCTTACACGACTCCTAGTTCAAATAGAATTCATGATTCTGAATGTAACGTTCGTCCCCCTTTCCCCAAGTATAATACTTGTTGATAAGACTCCACAAAGTAGTCGTATCTAGTTGGAAAGGAAAATTTACCAATAACTCCCAAGCTATTACTTGGTAACGGATATCAACTTGTTCCAGTAATCTTACCCCTCGAAAGATGAGAAGGTAAGCAACGACTTATAAGTCAACAGCACCCGAGTTGCGGGTGAAGGGAATACTTTATGACCGGGAAGTCGACAAGATAAATAACATTTTCCAAGTAAGGTTCCCTTATTATTAAGGGGATAGACTCAAAGAAGAGTGATGTCTGAGAACCTTTCTTGATATAAGATTAATAATAATATGACTCCGAGATATTTTCTGTAATAATCGAAGAAGATAAACCTTATCGAGGTTATTCTAAGTATGGAATAAATATCCAGAGAATATTTATTGAATTAACATATTTAAAGAATATTTGGGAATATGAAAGAATATCTTTAATCAGAGTATTTCTCAAATAATCCCTGAAGAAATATCAGGAGAATATTTATTGAATAAATAAATATTTAAATGAATATTCAAAACAATATTCATTAATTAATAAGACCTGAAAAGAATATTTAAGGTAATATTCATAATTAATTAGGAATTTAAATGAATATTCAAAAGTAATATTCATTTAATGAATAATATCCTAAATGAATATCAAGTAATATTCATTTAGTAATCCAAGCCTTAAGGAATATTCGAGATAATATTCGATAATTAAATCAAGCTTCAGATTAATATTAAAATAATATCCATCAAGTATTTAATATCTTAAATGAATATTCAAAAGTAATATTTATTTAATAAAATAATATTCTAAAAGAATATCCAAATAATATTCATTTAGTAGTCTCATCTTTAGAAGAGTATTCGAAATAATAATCGATAATCAATTCGACTCTGAATGAATATTGACAGATATTATTCGTCGAATGATCACGTTCAAATAATTATTTGAAGTAAGGATCATTAAAATAAATAATCTCGAACGAATATTCAAATAATATCCGTCGCCTGAATAATAGAAAATATTTACTTAAATATTTTGCTCCGAGGTAATCTCGATATATCAAGGAATATTGACTCCCGGTCTATTTTTGATTAATAAGATGTATACGCCCTTCTATGAGGGTCTTACAATAACCGGCTTATAACTGATATATAACTATCTAGCTTATAAGCCAACAATAACATTCAGGGAACAAGTATATCAATTCAACTTGAAAGTAGGCATGCATGCAATGGCATGTATATCAGCAATCATATATATATAATTATTCAATCACAACAACAGCCTAAAAGAAGGGAATTGAAACTTGCCTGGTAGTCGAGTACGGTAAGGGGTAGTGGTAGCGGGTCCCGGTTCAGCTTGGTGATCTATAAATAGCCAAGGCATTCGGGATTAATCACTTAACATATTAAAAGTTAAGTTATACTTAAATCGAAACACGTTCTCGAGTTATCTCTTTATACCCCTTTTAGTGGATTACTTATTCTCACTGATCCGACCCGACATTCGTTCGTTAATACGACATGTCACTGCACTTATACTTGGGACATACTTAAGTCATATGAGTTCTAAGGTTGATCGTTACGAACCAATATTATACTCCGAGTTTTATCGCCCGTTTTCTAAGTGTTTTACCGAAGTTATAAAAGAGTCGTCTTTTAGGGGTTCGATCGCGTTTAACCTCAACTCGAACATTTTTAATAAATCGAAAAATGATCCTTTTGACATACGGTTTTCTTTCACACCTTCCTTTTTACCTCTAGTATTTATTTACCAAGATTTGCCATGACTTTACATATTTTACGAGGGTTCAAATTCAGTTACGAATTCTCGGTTACGGTTTCGAAATACTTTTAGTAAACCGGACGTAACTCCTAAACCGTAAGTCCGTTTCACGTGATCTTTATATCAAAACGAAGCTTATAACATAAGCTATCCTAAAATGGCAGAAACGTTTCTGGTCAGTAGGGTCTTGATGTGAAAAATGGCATACAAAACATGATATTGTAAAATCGGGCATTATAACGGTTATGTTTACGCGTTTTCCAAAGTTTTTACACTTTATCTCGATCTAACAAAGATCAATCCAACCACACAAACGCATGATAATCATCATGACTAGTCTATCAACAACTCATCTCAACCATCTCATGGATCACAATCCAAACAACAACCATAATCAACTAATAACATAGATCTAAGCATAACATAGCATACTAACACTAAATCATCCATAAAACTCATAAAATCTCAAAATGGTACCAAGGGTTTTTGGAGCTTGTTACCTTCCTTGGAGAGTGAATAACACTTGGTAAGCCTTGTCTAGTCCTTAGATTACCTTGAAAAAGCTTGGATCATCCAAACAAAACAAGAAATCAAAGTTAGTTTCTTAAAATCACTATTCACCCTAGGCTTGGATGATTTATTTAAAAATGGAAAACATGGAGTTTGAAGCCAAGATTTCTAGGGTATCACTTTTATGAATTATAGGACTTACCATAAAAATTTGGAGATCAAACAATGGTGGAAGCTTGGACTTTGGATTTGGAATTTAGGGAGGAAGTCGAATGGAATGTTTTTGGAGGGGGAGAGAGTTGCTTGCTTGTTCTTGATCTTTTCCTTGTATTATTGTGTTGCCTTGGATAATATCTTGCTAAAGTAGCTTTATTAAAGTGCCTAGGTCATCCATGATGCAATCAAGAGACATGTGTTGCATTTTGAATGGTTTTCATGCTAAGTATTGGTTTGATATCTAAGTACTACTTCCATCTCCAAGTATGCTAGTTACTTTAAGCCACTTGCTTGCTAGATATTTATTCTAGTAGCTTACACAAGACTCTTGCTTCCTCTGCTTGTTTCTGTGTCCGGTTATTACCCGTTTCGATTGATCGTTCGTGAGAATATTTCACGGATTTCTAATTAGGGTTTACCGGGAATCCTCTTTAATAGTAATACTTTCATCCTCCATCTTTCATTCTAACTTTCCAATTTATATTCCTTAAATCCATTCGTTAAATACTTAAGGCTATCAGTGTCCAGGGAACTCTTGGAGAAAATAAAAGTGCGGTTTTTCAGAATCCGACAGCTTTTACATACACTTATTTTCCCCCTGGATCACTAATACGAACTCGGAAATCCGTTCCGAATACTTTTATATAGTGTCGTCTCATATTATTATATACTCCCACCACAACACTATTCATTCTGTATTCTTTACTTGTTCTCTTAGGGTTGTATAATTGTCTGTATTCTCTTTCGATCGTTCCTTAACCTTTTTACGGAACTACTGGATTAATCGTTATCGATCTGGATGACATGAGGGTATTCTCCTGCTTGAAATTGCCATATCTTATTCCCTTAGAAGATAGATTATTCTTACCTATGTTGTTACCCTTTAGCATTCTTCAAGACATAGAAATAATAAAGTCGAATTCCATCCATTCTTTCCAAATATCAATTATTACATTGTAGCCATAACCACTCCTCAGTGGTTTCCTACCTTCATTCTTAAATCAAATATAATAACATCCCAAAATATCAAATCCTCAAAGTTAATATCTCAATTCTTGGATTATAATAATATTTAATCCACTGTCCGGTCAAATATTATACCGAAAAAGAATTTGGAATTTCTGAATTCCGATCGTCTCTGCATTCACTTATTTCCTCCGCGTATTACTAATATGACTTCGAAACATCCATATCACGTCCCGTACATAGGGTGGCGTGAAAAGTTTTCCAACTTACAAAATCACTATTCATCCACCAAATTACTATGCACGTACAGGAAACACTATGCACGTACGGGAAACACTATGCACGTACGGGAAATACTATGCACGTATGGGAAACACTATGCACGTACTCATTTCCCTTCAAGGATCCATTAGCTCCTTCCTGGATGGTAGATTATTCTTATCTAGGTCCTCAACCATCGAATTACTCTATTCTGACAATATACCAATGCATCAGGATCATTGTCCCAAGCAATATCCATTCATTACAATCATTGTTCTTTGAAACCACCATTCATTAGAGCTGGTGACCTTGTTGTCGGAATCATTGTTCTTCATTTTATCATTACTTAATAAAAAGTTTTAATTATATCCAAAATTTGGGGTTCTTACAGTCTCCCCTCCTTAAAAGGATTCCGTCCCGGAATCAGGTAGGAAGCAAAGAGTCGTTTGCCTGTCGTTCCCTTTTTAGCTTCCCGGTCAATTCTTAGTCGTTCTACCCTTCCTCAGCACATCTTCTAGTGCTACAATCCACACTTTATCCTTTTTCCATCAACGTTGCTACTTTTCGTACAACTCACTATCCGGGTTATACTCTTACTCAGTCTTATCCTTATTGATACCTGCAGTAACATTGGTATCACTATCACCCCACGATTTGGAGGTAACCTCGCTCGTACTGTGCATTTCCTGATCGCTTTAATCTTCGCAATCTCGATCAATATAGAGAAGTGGAAAGATTTATTGAGAGATCACTATGATCAATTGAACATTTGTTATATTGCATAGTTAGTACAGAAGGGGGCCAGCCTTTAGTACTTGACAAGCAATTAAACAAGTCATGGCATTCCACTTAGACTTCTATTACATAGACAGATAGTCACGTAGCAGTACCTCCCCTCCTAAAAGGGTTGTTCTTCTCAATTCATAAAGAAGATTAATAAGAGAGAAGAAGAGAAAAGAGTTCTAAAGGATTATAGAAAGCTTTCATGATTGTAGAATATCATACTCAGAATTTACCTCTGAACTATAGAGGTTTATCAAAGAAGAAATTAATCATAATTATATCCAATACTATTTGATCGCAATCTCACGTGTCAACATATCTTGCTGCTTTGTACATTATTCTATGGACAAATACTCTTGTTCAATCTTAGCGATACTCACATTCGGGAAATCCTTCAACCTTTCAGGTTAAATCTTAGATTTCTCACTTGACATCATTATTACTGACATCCCATAACATGTTACTAGCTTTTTCATATCTATAATATTAACACTATCAGGTTGTCATCCCGAGAATTCATCGGAAAACCCATTTATTAATCCATTCCTAACATCCCTTGCTTCCTATTTCGTAGTTGCTTTCCCCGTCCTTTCTTTATCAATCACATCCTTCTTATTATCTGATTCTTATTTACTTCTGTTATTTACTTCCACCTTCATCTCTTTATTGAGACATCTTTTGCACTTGGCACCTCTTTATTGGTATCCCGTCTCATTTATTCTATAATCATCACGTTATTTCAATTTAAACTTTCCGAAATGAATCTGGCCCGATTCCTTTAACTTAGATTCATATAATCTACTTCTGCCAACCTTGTTTCTCATTACTTGTTCTTTTCTATCCGTGGTTTTCCACAGGTTGTCTTTCGTAAGTCAGACCAGGTCGCATATCTACATGCTCGTACTCCTATCATCTGTTGAACATCTGCATTTTACTGGCGTAGCCTGGCCACATGAAAACCCGTTATGACCGTGCCATAATTTTGGGGGTAAGGCTGGCTCGAACACCGCCGTCCGAACACTTTAAACTCTCAAGTGGCCCAATAAGTCTTGGGCTCAACCGCCCTTCCCTCCAAGTCTCATTAATTCTTTCTACGGGAATACGTTTAGCATCAAGAATTATCAACCTCATATTCTCTATCTTGTTTGTGCAGAAGTACACTAACACCAACTTGCTTGTCATTCATCAACATGCCATTTAGCTTATCAATAGCAGCACTTTCTTTATCTTTACGTTGTCATCTCCTTTCTTAGAAGAATCACCATCGCTTGTTATTTACGTAGTGCATTAATAGCTAACCCTACGGGTTTCAATCCTTTAGGGAGACAAAGTAATCACTATTCCTTATCCATAAGGAACACTTCTTGAACTTGATGTAGATATTACATGAAGTAGATAAAATTGCAGAAGAGTTTCAAGCATCGCAGCTAAGTCCGGTTGATGAAACTATCACTTATGCATCTTCCATAAAAGACTGGAAACTTAACGGTTTACTTCATCAATTTTGTACCATGGTCCTGGTTTGCCTCAAAACGGGACCTTCTAAGGTACGTAATATGCTTAAGACTCCATCAGGAATCGAATCTTTACTTAAACTATTATTACTGTTAATTCTTGCACAGTCATCAGAAGGAATGTAAATTCCTCCATTCCGATATGACCTTTCAAGGTCCTTCCAAATATCATCCTGTTTCTTCGGTATGAACATTTGTAATTATTCCTTTATACTTAGATTGTCGGCCACCTCATTGGCCTTTCTTGATGATAATGATTTCTTGTAACCCATGTTTTCTGGGTACATTCCAGCTCAAGTTTTTCTACCTCATTCCCATCACTGTTGGGTTAAAGCATTCTCCCTTAAGCTCTGCTGAAGGAGAAAATATAACTATCAGTCATTTCCATAAGTCATTGCTTCCACCTACCCATGGGAACTTTATCACGTTTATTCCCAATCCTACTTAGGATACTTCTTTTCTTAGTTCTTTCTTTATCTTAGGATAATCTCAACCTTTATAGGTTCAACCCATACTTCCTCAGGGTTTCATACATGCCTCATCTGGCATTATTGTTACGATGTCATACATTCCTTACCAAACTTCCATTTTTGAAGTTCGGAATATTACTTTTTTCCTTGTAAGGTTTCATAGGCCATCCTTATCATTCCTCCGGTATTTTCTGGGTACCGGGTATATCAAAATGTCATTGATCAATACTCTAATAATTCTATCTATGTTCTTTCCAGAACTCTTTTTAATAACCCTTACCGGTCATTGTTGCCTTAGCAAGTCCAGCTCATATCATCTGAAGTCATAATGTCGTTATTAGGGTTAATGCCACCCCTTGTGCATTCCCCAGGGTTTGTCTTAATTTATGGATATCCTATCCTTAATTCAACTGCCAAGGAATTCTTGCATCTATAATTGGCAATCAGATCATGTATCCTTAATAAAGGTCTCTTTTCGATCATTCTCATTTGATAATCGATCGGTGGTTTAATGCCACCCTCTTCTTTCAGATAGTTGTCAGCCTATTTGGCCTTCCAAAAAGGCAACGTATGCCTATCTCTTCTCTTACCGAACTTGTTAATGGTAGCAAGGATGTTCTGGAAGAGATTGGTCGAGTTCAACGTGAATCTCTTAGCGCTTATCGTTCTTCGCAAAGGTACTTGCCTCAGACAAAATTCCTACAGCATACTGTTCAATTTCTGACCTTTTCTATACCCTCTTCATATACCTTCATTGTTTACTTTCCTCCGTCATAATATATTCATGATATTCATGATACCCTAACATCATACATCTCAAGTCACTATACTTCCATTTTACTCGAAATCTTGGACACCCATATACACATGAGTCACTTCAGTACGGGTGACCCCATCCCGAAAAGGTCTAGTGAATTCCCAATCAAAACATGGGTTGTTCGGCAGAAGATTCAAATGATCTCATTAATGTTTCCTTTCATTGCTGATCTAGTCACTCGATAATCCTTTGTGACTTGGCCTCAACTGGCCACACTAAAATAAAAAAAATATATGATTTTAGGGGTTAGCTAATAGCATTACTTTTCTAGCAATTGCCGGCATAGTGCCTTCTTCTTTGATACCTTTCTACCTTTCCAAAACTTTACTCCATATAAGTCTTAATCGACTACTCGGCACTGTCTCCGGTCACCTTTCCTCCACTTTTATCTTTTCAACTATTCTTATTAATCCCGCTTGCCACGCAAGCTTACCATTCCTGGCATAACTGCCTTTTCATTTAAGTCAATCCTGGAATTTCTCAGTCCGGCTGGTTTCTTACTTACATTTCCTATTTTCGTCCAATCTCACTTCATCATTTTATCACTACCGTCGATTGTAATGCTCAGGGTCCGTTTACTAACCCATTTTACAGCATCCTTACCCAAATCACAGGGTTTGCTCAAATTTTTACTCTCTTCCATGACATTCTCTGATAATCAGAAAGACAAGGTTTGCCAAAATTCACCGAATTCCTTTCCAGACTCAGGGAAATTTTGATCAATCTACCCACCTACTGGTAACATTAAGGAGACCAGTTTCGAAACCTGAAGAATAGTTCTATGAACCTCCAAGCAGGTGGAATCATAAGCAGTCATAGTTAACGAAATAATCATCATCGGATTGGAAGTTTACCTACTGGAGATGAATCAATTATATCCATCCCTTAGAAGGGAATCAACAGTTTCAAACTGAAACCTGTCACAACGTCCTGATATTCAATGCTACCAAATGTCGATCTACCTAACCCTTTATGCGAAGCGTCATTGGAAGCACAAAGTCTCCTTTTTCCATTAAGCAATGCCAGCTCTTGGTCATTACCAATTTCACCTTTTAGCTCCAGGAAGATTTTCTCACATTTTTCTCTTTAACTACTGATCGTATTACTTGATCTATTATAATTCCGTGTCGGAGTAAACTTAAGGTAACTACTATAATCCATTCAAAGAGAAGAAGGAATTTAATATTCCTCTGAATCACATGCATCTAACGTTTCTGGTTCATCATTTAACTGAGTTGAATTAACTCTATACTCAGTCTCTGGCAGTAGTCTCATTACGAGTTCATCTTGACTCACTGGTCTTATCTTCCGGTAGGTTCTGAGATCATTGTCTTGCTTACTACTTCCTTATATAACTTTACCCAATCATGCTATCACTTCCCAATGTCTTTACTTTCTAAATGATTCATTCATAAAATGAACATTTTCCTTAATAAAACCACCTTATTAACCTCAATTTGGTTCCATAATTTACAACCTACGATACCTGCCTTCTCATGGCGAATTATTACTGACCATATTCATACTAATTCATTTATCAAATGATATGGCACTTACTGCCTCCTTCTCAACTATTCCTAGGGACTCTGCTCCTCGCCCTAAATCGATGTCTTTGATAATCATACATCCCTCTAGCTCTTTCTTTGTTAAGATGAAAATCTCTAAGGATTCTCATCTATTTCCGTATAAGATCTCAAGTAATTCTTCCAATCCTTCTTTCTTGCTGGTACTACATCTGGTAGTCCGGCTATGAATTCAACATGCATCTTCAGATCTCTTAATAATATCTCGGTTCTTTATACTCACTTTTCTGAGCACCATATCTTAATCATCACAGTCATTCTGGCTGCGACCCTCATTACCCATGGGTAAGCTCCTTATTCTAACAGGATTTCCTTATCTGCTGGAACCTCTTCCGGGTCTCCAGTAGGGTACTCCATCGAATTACCCACTGATCTTCAGCATATAAAGCATCATCGCGCTGTTGCTCGTATGCCTCAAGGTCAGTCGCCTTACTCGTCGATACGATATCGAGCTAAGTTACTATCATTATACTTACGAGTTCCCATAAGGGTTTTCTATGTCATCACTACATTAAGTAGTCCGACTATGAACTTGGCAAGAGTTCTTATTATCTTATTGAATTTATTGTTTTAACGTCACCTCATCTCTGGGGTTTATAACGTACGCTCTGATACCACTTCTGTAACACCCCCAGATCCGGGGTCCGGGATCCGGTGGTTACGGTTTCCAATTCTGTCCACAACAATTGAACTTTCCTTAACATAAAATAAATTACGTCTCTATAACCCAACACAACAATATAAAACACACCCGTTATAGTCCCAGAGATGAAATCAGAGTAACAATCAAATTTTTATTAATCACATTATGAGTTCTTACAATCCAAAAGAATTTCAATATAAGTACATACTCTTTGCCATCCATTTACATAAGTCATACTAGACCATATTCTTGGTACTGAAAGAATAAATATATCCTACCAATAGCTTCTTCTTCAGCTCTGGTAGTCTCATCGTCCTCGCCCGCGTCGAGTGCGCCTTGTGCGAGTCATCTGGTCTAGCTGTTGTTGTGATATAATAATAAAGCAAGGGTGAGCAATAGCCCACCAACAATAATATATAACTGAATGATAATGTATAACAGTTCAAAAGTATCTTTCAAACCATATGCCATGCATTTACGGAAATGATGCCAGTATAATATGAACGATGAAGTTACAAGGTAACTTGAAGTATTTGTTTGTAGAAATATCTGCTACATCAAAGTAAGCGAGATATTCTTATTGTTATTAAGAAGAGGAACTTGCAAGAAAAGGTTGCAATTCCAGTTATGTCCCTTTCCCAACTCTGCCAACAGTAATCATGTTGCAGGAAATAAATAAATTTGGATGATGAACCAATGATGGAGTATTCACCGCGCCCGCTGTTCCAATCTTGATGATCAGTCGAGATCGTACAGCTCAATTTAGATTTACTACCGGTAGAAGGAAGAACTGACGGCTTTACTTGTATACCGCCTTACTAGCTCTTCCCGGCCAACGGTTGGGCCAAAGGGGATGGACCGGCGCTACTCGGCCTCTTACACGACTCCTAGTTCAAATAGAATTCATGATTCTGAATGTAACGTTCGTCCCCCTTTCCCCAAGTATAATACTTGTTGATAAGACTCCACAAAGTAGTCGTATCTAGTTGGAAAGGAAAATTTACCAATAACTCCCAAGCTATTACTTGGTAACGGATATCAACTTGTTCCAGTAATCTTACCCCTCGAAAGATGAGAAGGTAAGCAACGACTTATAAGTCAACAGCACCCGAGTTGCGGGTGAAGGGAATACTTTATGACCGGGAAGTCGACAAGATAAATAACATTTTCCAAGTAAGGTTCCCTTATTATTAAGGGGATAGACTCAAAGAAGAATGATGTCTGAGAACCTTTCTTGATATAAGATTAATAATAATATGACTCCGAGATATTTTCTGTAATAATCGAAGAAGATAAACCTTATCGAGGTTATTCTAAGTATGGAATAAATATCCAGAGAATATTTATTGAATTAACATATTTAAAGAATATTTGGGAATATGAAAGAATATCTTTAATCAGAGTATTTCTCAAATAATCCCTGAAGAAATATCAGGAGAATATTTATTGAATAAATAAATATTTAAATGAATATTCAAAACAATATTCATTAATTAATAAGACCTGAAAAGAATATTTAAGGTAATATTCATAATTAATTAGGAATTTAAATGAATATTCAAAAGTAATATTCATTTAATGAATAATATCCTAAATGAATATCAAGTAATATTCATTTAGTAATCCAAGCCTTAAGGAATATTCGAGATAATATTCGATAATTAAATCAAGCTTCAGATTAATATTAAAATAATATCCATCAAGTATTTAATATCTTAAATGAATATTCAAAAGTAATATTTATTTAATAAAATAATATTCTAAAAGAATATCCAAATAATATTCATTTAGTAGTCTCATCTTTAGAAGAGTATTCGAAATAATAATCGATAATCAATTCGACTCTGAATGAATATTGACAGATATTATTCGTCGAATGATCACGTTCAAATAATTATTTGAAGTAAGGATCATTAAAATAAATAATCTCGAACGAATATTCAAATAATATCCGTCGCCTGAATAATAGAAAATATTTACTTAAATATTTTGCTCCGAGGTAATCTCGATATATCAAGGAATATTGACTCCCGGTCTATTTTTGATTAATAAGATGTATACGCCCTTCTATGAGGGTCTTACAATAACCGGCTTATAACTGATATATAACTATCTAGCTTATAAGCCAACAATAACATTCAGGGAACAAGTATATCAATTCAACTTGAAAGTAGGCATGCATGCAATGGCATGTATATCAGCAATCATATATATATAATTATTCAATCACAACAACAGCCTAAAAGAAGGGAATTGAAACTTGCCTGGTAGTCGAGTACGGTAAGGGGTAGTGGTAGCGGGTCCCGGTTCAGCTTGGTGATCTATAAATAGCCAAGGCATTCGGGATTAATCACTTAACATATTAAAAGTTAAGTTATACTTAAATCGAAACACGTTCTCGAGTTATCTCTTTATACCCCTTTTAGTGGATTACTTATTCTCACTGATCCGACCCGACATTCGTTCGTTAATACGACATGTCACTGCACTTATACTTGGGACATACTTAAGTCATATGAGTTCTAAGGTTGATCGTTACGAACCAATATTATACTCCGAGTTTTATCGCCCGTTTTCTAAGTGTTTTACCGAAGTTATAAAAGAGTCGTCTTTTAGGGGTTCGTTCGCGTTTAACCTCAACTCGAACATTTTTAATAAATCGAAAAATGATCCTTTTGACATACGGTTTTCTTTCACACCTTCCTTTTTACCTCTAGTATTTATTTACCAAGATTTGCCATGACTTTACATATTTTACGAGGGTTCAAATTCAGTTACGAATTCTCGGTTACGGTTTCGAAATACTTTTAGTAAACCGGCCGTAACTCCTAAACCGTAAGTCCGTTTCACGTGATCTTTATATCAAAACGAAGCTTATAACATAAGCTATCCTAAAATGGCAGAAAAGTTTCTGGTCAGTAGGGTCTTGATGTGAAAAATGGCATACAAAACATGATATTGTAAAATCGGGCATTATAACGGCTATGTTTACGCGTTTTCCAAAGTTTTTACACTTTATCTCGATCTAACAAAGATCAATCCAACCACACAAACGCATGATAATCATCATGACTAGTCTATCAACAACTCATCTCAACCATCTCATGGATCACAATCCAAACAACAACCATAATCAACTAATAACATAGATCTAAGCATAACATAGCATACTAACACTAAATCATCCATAAAACTCATAAAATCTCAAAATGGTACCAAGGGTTTTTGGAGCTTGTTACCTTCCTTGGAGAGTGAATAACACTTGGTAAGCCTTGTCTAGTCCTTAGATTACCTTAAAAAAGCTTGGATCATCCAAACAAAACAAGAAATCAAAGTTAGTTTCTTAAAATCACTATTCACCCTAGGCTTGGATGATTTATTTGAAAATGGAAAACATGGAGTTTGAAGCCAAGATTTCTAGGGTATCACTTTTATGAATTATAGGACTTACCATAAAAATTTGGAGATCAAACAATGGTGGAAGCTTGGACTTTGGATTTGGAATTTAGGGAGGAAGTCGAATGGAATGTTTTTGGAGGGGGAGAGAGTTGCTTGCTTGTTCTTGATCTTTTCCTTGTATTATTGTGTTGCCTTGGATAATATCTTGCTAAAGTAGCTTTATTAAAGTGCCTAGGTCATCCATGATGCAATCAAGAGACATGTGTTGCATTTTGAATGGTTTTCATGCTAAGTATTGGTTTGATATCTAAGTACTACTTCCATCTCCAAGTATGCTAGTTACTTTAAGCCACTTGGTTGCTAGATATTTATTCTAGTAGCTTACACAAGACTCTTGCTTCCTCTGCTTGTTTCTGTGTCCGGTTATTACCCGTTTCGATTGATCGTTCGTGAGAATATTTCACGGATTTCTAATTAGGGTTTACCGGGAATCCTCTTTAATAGTAATACTTTCATCCTCCATCTTTCATTCTAACTTTCCAATTTATATTCCTTAAATCCATTCGTTAAATACTTAAGGCTATCAGTGTCCAGGGAACTCTCGGAGAAAATAAAAGTGCGGTTTTTTAGAATCCGACAGCTTTTACATACACTTATTTTCCCCCTGGATCACTAATACGAACTCGGAAATCCGTTCCGAATACTTTTATATAGTGTCGTCTCATATTATTATATACTCCCACCACAACACTATTCATTCTGTATTCTTTACTTGTTCTCTTAGGGTTGTATAATTGTCCGTATTCTCTTTCGATCGTTCCTTAACCTTTTTACGGAACTACTGGATTAATCGTTATCGATCTGGATGACATGAGGGTATTCTCCTGCTTGAAATTGCCATATCTTATTCCCTTAGAAGATAGATTATTCTTACCTATGTTGTTACCCTTTAGCATTCTTCAAGACATAGAAATAATAAAGTCGAATTCCATCCATTCTTTCCAAATATCAATTATTACATTGTAGCCATAACCACTCCTCAGTGGTTTCCTACCTTCATTCTTAAATCAAATATAATAACATCCCAAAATATCAAATCCTCAAAGTTAATATCTCAATTCTTGGATTATAATAATATTTAATCCACTGTCCGGTCAAATATTATACCGAAAAAGAATTTGGAATTTCTGAATTCCGATCGTCTCTGCATTCACTTATTTCCTCCGCGTATTACTAATATGACTTCGAAACATCCATATCACGTCCCGTACATAGGGTGGCGTGAAAAGTTTTCCAACTTACAAAATCACTATTCATCCACCAAATTACTATGCACGTACAGGAAACACTATGCACGTACGGGAAATACTATGCACGTATGGGAAACACTATGCACGTACTCATTTCCCTTCAAGGATCCATTAGCTCCTTCCTGGATGGTAGATTATTCTTATCTAGGTCCTCAACCATCGAATTACTCTATTCTGACAATATACCAATGCATCAGGATCATTGTCCCAAGCAATATCCATTCATTACAATCATTGTTCTTTGAAACCACCATTCATTAGAGCTGGTGACCTTGTTGTCGGAATCATTGTTCTTCATTTTATCATTACTTAATAAAAAGTTTTAATTATATCCAAAATTTGGGGTTCTTACATACATTTTCAATGATGACATTTCCAATTTCCAACTTGCCATATCCCAGTGTGTTGCCAATGTTGTCATCTCCAAAAGCAACCATTGGGCTAGCCTTCTCCTCATACTGTGATAGCAGGGCCATATCACCAGTCATATGGTTTGAGCATCCACTGTCCAAAATCCACATGACTTTTCTTTCACTTTCTTTGCCCTGCAAACACAAAGGTATTACTTCTCCTTTGGTACCCAAACAAGTTTGGGTCCATGTGGCTTAGCAACAGTTTTATCATAAACAGCACATGCTTATCAATTTTCTTGATGTTAGTCTTCTTGTCACTGTTAAAAGTCTTAGAATCAGGGTTCTTAGACTTAGGTGACAGAGCCACCTTCCTAACTTTAGGAGGACTTGAAGACTTTGTTCTTGTGTAGTGTGTGTGAACATTGTATCTGATGCAACCTTCCATGAATTGTCTTCTCAAATTAAAGCAACTAGTCATTACATTCAAGTTACATGGCATACAATCAAATTTATCACAGAAAGGAGAGTCTCTATGTCTTAAAGGCACAGAGCAATCATAGAATGGTTTAGCAACACTACCAGATGGTTTATTGCATGCATGAGTTAAATGATTAGTGCTAAAACAATTTTGACAAACTTTCCTAGGGGCATTTGGCACATAAGCATAATTGTTGTCCTTGTTAATCCCTAATTTGCCATTCCTGTTTTGTTTCTTTTTCGCCACTTTCTTCTCAAACTCATTATTCCCAGCTGAAACAAACTTCACAAATTTCTCAAGTCTAGGTCTGCCTCCTACTGACTCCTTGGCTTTGGTTTTGACATTCTCACTCTTAGAGGATGCTTGTTGTTCATTTGATTGTGCCTTACCTTCATCATCCAACATTTGCTTAATGAGTAAGGCATTCTCATCAATCTCAAGTGTTGGTGTTTTAAATATTGGGGTCTCAGCCTTTTTCAAAACCTGAGGCACTTCCTCTTGAACAACAATGTCATCTTCAATGACTGCATAGCCTTTCCTCTGCTTGAGAGTGTCATAATCAAGTCAAATAGCAGCCTTAGG
The DNA here is from genome assembly GCA_036435485.1 of Saposhnikovia divaricata. Taxonomy (NCBI): domain Eukaryota; kingdom Viridiplantae; phylum Streptophyta; class Magnoliopsida; order Apiales; family Apiaceae; genus Saposhnikovia; species Saposhnikovia divaricata. The sequence continues at coordinate 135,334,146 of CM071595.1, forward strand.
TCTAGCTAGATTTTTCTCATGGTAGGACTGCAATAGACTAGAGGAATTCTTGAATGTTTTCAATTTAAATTCATTTTCAGCTAGTTGATCCCTAAGAGCTTTCTCAACTTGACTAGCACATAGAACCTTATTCTTTAGATATTCGATTTCTTGTTTAAGGTTTTCTATTTGCATAGCAGTTAGTTCTAGTTCCTCATTTCTTTTGTTCAACAGTTCATTCTTAGTAGACAGTTTAGCAATCTCTTCATTAGCAACAGTCATACTAGTATAAATATTAAACATCTCAACAGATAGTTGTTCAACCATAGATTTGTATTCAGAAACAGACATGTCTATAGTAGTGAGGGATGGTACCTGAGAGTATGATTCAGATGGTTCTTCCTTGGAGTTGGCCATCAAGGCATAGTTGCAGAATTCTTGTTCTTCTCCATCACTATCAGAATCATCCCAACACTTCCCTTCAGCTATGTAGGCCTTACCTGGTGCATGTTTCTTTAGCAGAGCCTCATACTTAGCTTCAAGCTCAAGAAACTCCTTATCCTTCTTCTTAGGCTTCTTGCATTCATTGGCAAAATGCCCTAGGTCATTGCATCTATAACATCTCACAGATGACCTATCCACATAGCTGGTTTTGAATTTGTCTTTGTTTGCTTTCACAGGTGCCTTGCTCTTATTGAATGAATGATTTTGAGATCTACACTTGAAGGGCTGATTCCTCTTAAATCTGATGTTTGGGAATTTTCTAGCCATAAAAGCATATGAAGTGTTTTCCATGGCATCCAACTCTTCAAGAGTATAGAACTCATCTTCTTCATTTTCATCAACAGGTTCAGTCACTTCTTCTTCAGTCTCTTCATCATCTACTATCTCTTCTATTCTCAGTTGACTTGTAGATGCTTCCAGGTCTTGAACGGATTTGTTGACAATCAAGGCACAGGATGTGTTTATCATTCTGCCTTGGTTGGCTTAGATAGCCCTCTTCTGAAGCAACTCAAGCTCATGAGTTTTTAAAACCCCATAGAGCACATCATATGTGACTTTGTTCAAATCTCTTTCTCTTAGAGATATGACCCTTTGCTCTAGATGGTTTGGTGCAGATAGTAGAAACTTCATGTTTAATTCCTTAGTGCTGTAAACCTTCCCATTCATTTGAAGCTCAGTCACCAGCTTGTGAAATCTCTCAAACATATCAGTAATACTTTCTTTGGACTGTGCCATGAAAGCTTCATACTGTGTGACGAGTATGTGTTTCCTATTTTCTCTTACCTCCTCTGTCCCTTCACACAACACCTCGATGTGGTTCCACTTGTCCTTGGCTGATGTGCATGATGCTATGTTGGCAAACATCGACATATCCATGGAGTCTATGATCAGTAACATGAGATGACTGTCTAGGGCAACCTTTTCCTTCTCTGAGTCAGTCCATTTGGATGGCTCTTTTGCAACATATGATCTAGGAATGACTATTGTGCCCACTGCGGATTCAGCAATTTCTTGTTGTGGTACAAATGGACCATTCTTGAGGATGTCAGGGTAGAGAGGATTGGCAGCTTTGATGAACAACAGCATTTTTATTTTCCAGAGGTTGTAATTCTCCTTGTCGAACTTAGGGACCTTCACCGTACCTGTAGTCTTTGGTGTATTCGAACTCATGATCGTTTTCTGTTTAGATTAAACAGCCCGCTCTGATACCACTTGTTGAGTATTGAATACAGTAAAAGAATACAGAGGGGGGGTGAATGGATTCTTGAACTTTTCTTTGTTCTTGAATCTTTGCAACAAGATATGTGTTGAATGTGTGAAATATGTAAGAACAGATAACAAAGACAAACACAACACAATATCACTTTAATCTAATATTTTATTAGATAAAGATTTTGCTACAATCTGTGAATACAAATGGTAGTATTCTCAGCTTCGTTTTTCTTAGAGAGATATTTCTTGTGATGTATCTTGAAAAACTTATCTGCTAAGGAAGTGAGGCTGTATCCTTATAGACATGGACACACCTACTTACTACAAATAAGGTAGGTAAAACAAACTGCTTTCCAGTATGTCTATCTCATTTGAGTAAGAGTCCAAACGGCTACAGATTTGACTTTGCAAAGCCTGTTCAGATCCACTTCTTTAGCTCCTTGTCCCTTTGTCTTATCTCTCCAAGCTTCTTTGTAGGCTTTCCAATGTGCTTTATAGTACATAGTCAAATAAAGCGTCTTGGCTTGTTGCAGGTTTCTGACTTGTACAATTCTTCAGTATTTTGTCTCCAAGAATGTATTCGAGAAGTGGCTAAGTGATTGATTCGAGAACTCGAATTGACTTAATCGATAACTCTGAGTTCTCGAATATTGTTATATTGACATATCGAATCACTTCTCGAATAGCTCTTTTCTCTGGGACTCCTTGAGATATCGAATAGAGCATTTTGACATATCGAATCCCTGAGATGTCGAATAGCTTCTTTAGTCCTTGAGATATCGAATAGAGCATTGACTTGTTGACTCTTAGAGAACTCGAATGATGATTTGACTTGTTGACTCCATGAGTTCTCGAATAGAGTAATAGACATATCGAATCTCTGAGATATCGAATGAGATATCGAACAGTGTATTCAGAGATATCGAATAGTGTCTTCTGAGATATCGAATCTCTGACTTCTCGAATGCTAGACTTCTCGAATAGACAAATGTACTTCTCGAATTGGTACTTAGGCAAATTCTTCATTTCTTCAAATCCCAACTGTGATTATTTGGCAGTCTTTATCTCCTTGCTTGAGGCATGAACCTTGGAACTTCTTTCAAGCATTATTCTTGACTTTATAAGTACAGTAACACAACTAGAATTTGATGCCTATTACAAGTACAGAACAAATAGAAACTCTACAACTAGAGGTTCCCTCAGTTAAGAGGTCATGTAGGTAATGCATAGCATTACACACACTTAGGCTTGTTATTAGATGTATTCAGGCATGCCTCTGTGACTAACATTCCCGATTCTTGATTCGATCATTTTGAAATAGAATTTCGACGATCAAACCGTACGGAAGTCAAGATCAATCTTTTGAAATCATATACTAAAATTTTAAATATTTTAAAAATTTATTTGATTATGTAATTAAACGGTCAACTAGTAATTTGACTTTAATCCCTAAACTAGTTTTCGTTCCGGATTCTTGATTCGATCATTTTGAAATAGAATTTCGACGATCGAAACGTACAGAAGTCAAGATCAATCTTTTTAAATCATATACCAAAATTTTAAAAAATTTAAAAATTTATTTGATTATGTAATTAAACGGTCAACTAGTAATTTGACTTTAATCCCTAAGCTAGTTTTCGTTCCCGATTCTTGATTCGATCATTTTGAAATAGAATTTCGACGATCTAACCGTACTGAAGTCAAGATCAATCTTTTTAAATCATATAATAAAATTTTAAAAAATTTAAAAATTTATTTGATTATGTAATTAAACGGTCAACTAGTAATTTGACTTTAATCCCTAAACTAGTTTTCGTTCCCGATTCTTGATTCGATTATTTTGAAATAGAATTTCGACGATCTAACCGTACTGAAGTCAAGATCAATCTTTTTAAATGTTATTCCAAAATTTTTAAAAAATAATAAATTTTTTAGGTTGGGTAATTTAACGGTCAACTAGTAATTTGACTTTAACCACTAAACTAGTTTTCGTTCCCAATTCTTGATTCGATTATTTTGAAATAGAATTTCGATGATCGAACCGTACGGGAGGCAAGATCAATCTTTTTAAATGTTATTCAAAATTTTAAAAAAAATAATAAATTTACTTGATTAGTTAATTTAAAGGTCAACTAGTTCTTTGACTTTAACCTCTAAATTAGTTTTCATTCCCGATTCTTGATTTCATTATTTTGAAATTGAATTTCCACGATGACCATACGGGAGTCAAGATCAATCTTTTTAAATCATATACTAAAATTTTAAAAATTTATTTGATTATGTAATTAAACAGTCAACTAGTAATTTGACTTTAATCCCTAAACTAGTTTTCGTTCCCGATTTTTGATTCGATTATTTTGAAAAGAATTTCGACGATCAAACCGTACGGGAGTCAGGATCAATCTTTTTAAATTTTATACCAAAATTTTAAGAAAAATAATAAATTTATTTGATTAAGTAATTTAAAGGTCACCTAGTAATTTGATTTTAACCCCTAAACTAGTTTTCGTTCCTGATTCTTGATTCTATAATTTTGAAATAGAATTTCGACAATCGAACCGTATGGGAGTCAAAATCAATATTTTTAAATCTTATTCCAAAATATTTAAAATTTAATAAATTTATTTGATTAATTAATTTAACGGTCAACTAGTAATTTGACTTTAACCCTTATTTATTACAAAATAATTTCAACCTTTTTTATTTATTTTGTTAAACTCGTTGTATATTAGTGCGCGTAGTTCCAAAACAAAATTATGCACTTACAAATTAATTTTTTTTAAAAAAATTATTCACCGTCTTTAACAACTTAGCTTCCACAACTTATGTTTGTAGTTTAGGGGTTATATTTAGGGTTACTAGGGCTGGACTTTATTTTTTGAAAAAAAGCTTTTTGAACGATTTAACCGTACGGATCTCATTATCACTGCAAATTATCACTGCAAATTGTGATTTTTAAAATTCAATTGACGTGATTTTATAAGGAAAAACCCCTATTTTAACAATAATTTGTACTAATCCATTTTTCTAGTTCTATTTTTTAACGATCCAACCATGAGAATTTCAAGATCACTATGAATTAGTGACATTTGCAAAAAATCGTGATTTTTAAAGTTCATTTGTAAGGACTTTTTAATGAAAAAGTGATAAACAAGGTATTGTGGTTATATAATTTTAGAGTAACATTAAAACACAAGAAATACCTTAGCATAATGGTTGCAGGTAGTACAAATTTCGCTGGTGATGTGGGTTCAAATCCCCGCTGTCTCATTTTTCATTTTTTCTCCATTTCTTACCGGTTTACGGTAGGAAATGGTATCATGCGGTAGGAAATGATAATTCACGAAAAATTCAAAATGAGCGCCTAAACCAAAAATTCGAAATGAGCGCCCAAATCAAAATTCAAAATGGCGCCCAGAGTCATTTCCTACCGCAAGTCGGTAGGAAATGATAATTCACGAAAAATTTAAAATGACCGCCTAAACCAAAAATTCGAAATGAGCGCCCAAATCAAAATTCAAAATGGCGCCCAAAGTCATTTCCTACCGCAAATTGGTAGGAAATATAGAAGTGCGGTAGGAAATGTGTAATTCAGATTTATAAAATAATAACTTTCTTCATTCCCCTTCACTTCAACTCTCTTCTCCACCTCTCAATCTTTTACTATTCTTATCAACTCTTTTCATTTTTTCATCTCGATTTTCTTCTTCATCACCATTATTTAGGTACAAATCTTTACCCTCTTTTATATATCCATTTGATTTACATATAATATGTGTGTGTTTGTGTTATTTCAATTTGAATAATATTTGTATGTTTGAATTACATATAGTATTCTTCAATTTGATTAGTTCAAATTTTCATTTTGTTTGCTAGTTGAGCTCATTAACTTTCATTTGTGTATGTATATATGTATAATTTTTTGTTCCGTTTTTTATGTAAATTGTTAGGACTTGATACAAATTAAAAGAACTTTTCGGAAGAAGGCTAAAGAGAACTATTCGGATGAAGGCGATGTTGAAGGCAATGACAAAGACAATTATGATGACCACTTCAAGAGTGATTGGTTTAGGTTTTTAAATTTTTATTTTGCTTTGTTGTAATGGTTGTATTTTAGTACATTTGTACAAATATTTTGTAGATGTAACTTTAATTTGTTAATTTTATGGTGATGAAGGCGGATTACGATTTATGATAGATGTTTGATTTTTGGTTTTGATTGTTTGCTTGTGAATTAGATATTGATTTTGTTATGCAATGTGTATGCTTTTGAATCAATGAAGAACATTTATTTTTAAAAAATTTGCCCAGTATTTCCTACCGCCTTCAAGCCATTTCCCACCGTTATTACAATTCGAAACCTAGTATTTCCTACCGACTTCAAAACATTTCCTACTGCATTCATAAGAACGGTAGGAAATAATGAATAGCGGTAGGAAATGGCCGGTAGGAAATGCCATTTTACAAGGTGTCTGGAACAATTCCTACCAAAGTGTGCAAAAGTGGTCGGTAGAAAATGGCTCTGCACTTGCTACAATTTCCACGTCATCAGCTGACGTGGCTGATGATGTGTTCGGGGCCCACCCACGTGTCATATGATATGGCATCTGACATGTCGCCACATCATCGTCCAAGTTGGCATGTGGGTTCCCGCCATGTGGCATGCCACGTCATCATGTGGGATCCACGTTGACCCAGTCAATATCATTTCCTACCAAAGTCATTTCCCACTTAAGCATTTCCTACCGATTTTGGGTCTTTTCCTACCGATTTGACGGTAGGATAAGATCGTTTTTCTTGTAATGGAAGAACATGTCTTTTGTTTTTATTGTGTAATTGGTAATTACTTGAAGTTGATTTCTACTTCAAAGCTAGATTCGGAATCAATAGAACTCTTAGGAACAACTTTTCTGTCTCTCTTTGGTGGTTCAATTTAGTTTTCCAAATTGTGTTAGAACAATAGCAGGTAACTGTCTTTTTTTGTTTCCAAAATAATATGATATATATCATCGCATAAAAGTGAAAAACCTTGCAAATTACATCTAGTAGATAAAAAAAAACTCTCCTTTATATTTGACAAAAAACAAGAATTGCATGCTTACATTACATCAGCCTTAAAAAGATAGAGTTTTGGAAAAACCCCAAACTGGAAAGCTTACGTCCTAGTTTTAATTAATTGCTGAACAAATTTTGCGAATTTCACCATCAGTACCGGTTTTCACTCCAACGTTAGTCATTTTAATCATGGCCTTTCCAAACTCGAAGTTCAAAGTCAATCCACCCAAGCCTCTAATTCCAATAAATCTCTGTGCATAATTTTTTGTTGTACTGTCCTGCCACAAACTTTGATCAGATTCGAGAATTCCACGGTTGTTTTGCACATTTTTGAAGAAAGAACGATCGAAATTGTCACCGCTCCCATTATCTAATGGGATACGTTTATTTCCATCGCCATTTTGGGGGCAAAGAGACTGGAGTGTTGGAAGGAATTTTGGATTAATAGTAGGATCTGCAGCGGATGAGTTGTTGTAGTTGTAGAGTCTGTAACTTACGAATTGACAAGCAACTGTTCCAATAGTGTGTCCCCCTACAATGCATGTGCATATATATACGGGTAAGATTATTTTATGCAAAACATAGTACTCACGAAATTAACAAAGATATTTGATCATGCATGAAACCTGTAAATGAAATTGAACTTAATATTACTTACCAACAAGAGTAACAAGATCTTGAGCGCTGAGACCTACGTCTGCAAATTTTTTCTTTTGGACAGTGACTGAATCTGTGAAACTCGGCAAATTGGTGGTATCGGACGCTAATGACACCCGTCCATCTCTCCTTCCTGTTGGCACACGGTAAGTTAATGCACCAACCTGCATCCAACAGAAACGAAAACCATCAGTAATTAACTTGAGATTAATTCTTTTTAGCCTGTTAGACTTTGATTGCTGCATTTTACATTTAGTCTAGCAGATGATTTGTTGCAGCAAATTATTTCGCTAAATAATTTTGTGCGCGTGAGTGCCCATACTATAATGTTTATTTTAAAATTTTCAATATTTCTTGTCGAAATCATGAGTAAAACATGGAACATTTAACTTACTTCAACAGTAGCATCACGAGCAGCAAGAGCAAGAATATCAGCACAAGACACTACTCCAGGGCACGCGGCCTCGAGTTGTGTTTTAGCATCATCAATGACTTCATATCCTCTCAACAAAAGATTTGGCCTAGCTGTTCTTTCAGCATTGCTGCCATTGATAAGAATCGAAGCATCACAACCATGAACGAAACAATCATGGAAGACCATTCTAAGCAATCCAGGAGCAACCGTGGAATCGGATTTAACATGTTTCTTAACGGTGGCTTGAACAATAGATTCGGCTTTCGGACATGACTTGGAATAAAAGCCGACCTTAGTTTGTGCCAATGCCAAGGGCATGACGAACAAAAGAAGCACTAACAAAGAATATTTGTTAAGAAAAGAATCCATTTAAGCCTTGTAATGTGTTATTGTATGCTGATTGTGGGAATTTAAGCAAAGGAAGAGGGTTTATTTATAGTGATACATAAGGGCAAAAAATGGTTAAACGTGTGAAGACTACAACAAGGCTCAAAAGTTTCTCCAACGGTGAGTTGGAGTCCACTCTAGGGCTGCCCTAAATATTTAATTAGTCACCTAATCAAAATTTTAAACAAGTATGAACAATGCGTGTTATTGTGTTAACGCAATTACATTACCTAATGAGTTTAACTAATGTCAGGTTCCTTAATCTACTTTGTTGTTTACAATGCTAACAAAATCAATAATGTGTTAAAATGCCATAAAAATGGAATTTTTCCAAGTGGCTTTTATAAAAATTATATTACAAAGGTTGAAGTACTTTTTGTTAAGAAAATTTTAATATTAGCCTTCTTTAACTGTGCGAAGATGTCCTGCTAGCAAATTTTAAAATACACATTCCTTTTGAAATGTACCTTTTTGTGTTATTGTTTTAGGAGCAAGTCCAATAACTTACTTATACGATGTTCTAACACACAATTTAGGGAATGCATTATAAAAAAATGTTCCAATAATGTCACAATGGTTACTTAATATACTACTACATATCATTTCATTACTTATTTTCAGGTAACCATAAGCTATTATGTATTTCATTTTTATGAATAAAATTTTATTTACTTTCTTTTCTTTATCTTTTTTTCACTTCTTTTCCCTTTTTTCTTTCAAATTTATTAATGAGAATAAATGATATTATTAAAGTTGATATACAAAATCATGTTCGTGAATCACTAGAACTAACATGCTTGGATATTGTTGGACTTGCTTGTATACAAACTAGCAACTAACAACGCACAAGCCTTGATTTAATCCGAAAAATAATAAATAATATTAAATGAAAGCACCGTTTTTAAATTTATTTCTGAAATTATCTTTTTTGAATATATTTGTCCGAAAATAGTTTGCAATCCAAAACAACAAATTTTTAGTAAGTCTATTTCTATAGAAAAAAGTATTACAAGCATGTGTTGCTTCTTCCATTGATAAATGGATAGAATTGTGTCAAGTTCTTACAGAGTTGTTATGCATTTCATAAATTCAAAAGGGAAGGTGAAAGCTGTTGACCGAGAGGTTATACATATTAGTTGTTAAAAAGTTTTATACAGCTCGCCGAACACATAATCTAAACGTTTTCTTGTTCCATTAACGTGAAATGCTTAATTAGTCGGAACATCTTAATGGAAGACCTTTATTTAAAATTTAAATTACCTAATCATAAATAAAAATTATAAAAAATGTGTAAAATATTTTGTACTTCAATGATACATTATTTTAGTTAACAAGCCTATTATATTGGTTATGGTCCTGTTTGATAATTAACTGTTAGGAGTTAGCAGTTAGCGTATTAATTGATTTAGCTATTTTGATTAGTGAAAGTTACGTGAATTAAATTAGCTGTTTTATATGAAATTATTTGATAATTAACTGTTTGAATTAGCTTTTTGTATATTAACTAAACTAATTATAGCCCGTGCAAAATAGCGATTACTTTTATTTTTTTTTTTAAATTTACTTATAGTGTAGTATATATATATAATATTATAAATATTATTTTTAAATATTGTTGGAAGTATTCGAACCTTAAACTTTTGTATATAACAACTTTAGTATTAAATCTAAATTAATATGTTGTTAACGAAAATCGAACTTTCAACCTTTATATATAACTTCTTTTAGTATTAATTTTAAACTAAAATTTTGTTGGTAAGATTCGAACGATCATCATCTATTTGAGTTAAAAATCTAAAGGTTTTGAATGGAATGAAAGAGATAACCAAACCAAACTATAAAATATACCCCCTTTTGCTTATTATAATATAGTATAGATAATATAGATACATCATAATTCTCTAATCGAAAAAACTCCTTCAAATAACTTTAAAAATAATAACATACCATTTTAAAAATATAGCTTTAGTGGATAAATTAAAACATAATTTGCTGAGCATCAGTCAAATCACTGCTATAATTTTTATGAGCCTCATTGTGATGATAAGAATATGAAAAATGCTAGAGGTACCAAATTTGGTACCAAAAATTGTTAGCAAATGATTTTGATTGGTTATAATTATAATGGACCCGCCATCCAATTAAAATATCTCAAAATGACAAGTAATTATTGCCATATCATTTGGTAACAAATTTTGGTACCCAATTTGGTACCACTAGCGCTACTCTAAGAATATTACTGAAGGCCGTAATAGAAATGCAAGTGAAACTCTGAGATTTGAAAATGAGTTTCTAAAATTTGATGTTTTGGCAAACTCTAAGAGCATCTCCAAGGCTTACAATCTGTTAGATATAATAGTGATGTGGCAGTCATTTTAGCTAATAGCTATTGTTTTTTCTTCTCCAACCATGCATACTGTTAGGTAAATTTTTAGATAAAAAGATAGATATCTTCTATATTTGGAGGATATCCAAAAATTTATACATAACATCTAAAAATATCATATCCACTTATATTGTGACACATCATCAATTTAGTTTAATCTTATATATATTTACTAATTAAAATAACAATAAAATACTGTTTTTGAAATATAGCTAACAATTATAGCTAACACCATTAGAGCATCTCCAATGCTGTTAGCTAAAAATGATTGGCTAAATTACATAAAATATTGATTATGTAAAATTTATCGAACCTGTAAGATATTGTGTTCCGATGGTATTGGCTATAATGATTGGCTATATTTTAAAAATGGTATGTTATTAATATTTTAAGTTGTTATTAATGGAATATATAATTTTAATATAGAAATAAGTGATGTGGCAATTCATTACAGGTCTCTAGAGGTTCGACAAATATAACCAACTTCAAGAGATTATCTATAATTATAGACAAGGGTTTTGTCCCATTGGAATGCAATTTTTTTTACACATTCTTTATAATTCTTATTTATAGTAATTAATTTTAAATTTTACCTAAGAGGTCTCTCCCATTGGAGATGCTCTTAGACTACAACTCCTTACCGGTTCAGTAAATTTTACATAACCATTATTTTATATTATTTTAGCTAAAATCCGTTGGAGATGCTCTAATGTTCCTACAAACTCTGATTCTTTAAATTCCGTTGATCACTCCAATTCTACTGACTTGGTAATTACTAAAAAAAATCCAAATGCCAATCAACACATCAATTACATCATCAGAGTAGTCAATCAAACTCTGATGACACAACTCTGATTATTCTCAAAGTACAGATTTAGGGGAAGCAGAAAAAAAATATTTTGCACATTCAAAAAGTTTTTCTGAGGAAGCCATGGATGCAGCGGGAGCCTCCTGTTCAAGAACTCAATTTCCATCTGTCAGGAATGGACAAGGATTCAATCTCTAACAACGGATTTATTTTCGTTATTAAACTTAACAACGAAATACTAACACATTGGTAATAGAATTCTTGTCTTTACAAATAACCATAACCCAATCGACTTCGTAACGGATTTTCTGTTGTTATATTTACTAACAGATTGCCAATAGTTAATCTATTGATATTATTAGTAATAAATTTATAACGGATAATATGTTAGTAGTTTAACAACCATTTGCCAATGGTAACCCCGTTGTTAAATTTAGAAACACTTTCCATGATGAATCTAGTAACATTATGCCAACAGATGCAAAATATCTACAAACATTTACATTTTTTTTTTGCTAAATCAACATTTACATTTTTAATATCGATACCAGTAAACAAAAATCTTTTTTATATAATACCAACAAACATGTGAGTAGATAATACAAATTCAAAATGGGGTTAAGAGTTACAATATCAATCTTGCCCTATATTTAAATACTACAATAGAGTATCAACAAAATGGTATAATCCAGTTTTGAACTACTACTAAACCATGCCATAGATTGTCCATGCAATCGAAGAACCCCCTGTAGTACCATCTCCACCAAATTGGTATTTGCTGCAAGTTGCGAAAAATGTTTAGAAGTAGTATTAAGTTTAAACAACTTGAGAACAATTTGAGAAAAGCAGTATGTAGTTTAGTTTTTACCGTCCGAGGGATAAGGAAGCGAGAGAACAAGTTCCATAAACCAAGGAAGAACGACATGGTAATCGCAACACTTTAGAAGTTTGGAGTGAGGGCAACAAGCAGCATCCCGTACAATGTGAAATACACAAAACACATGCACACAAAAAAGAAGTACAAAAGAAACTTTTCGATTTGTCAGGGGAATCCGATCATAGAAAATAGTATAAGGCTATAGATGAATGTCTGGATAAAAACATAAACAACCTCAATGGCCACCTATAGCATGACAAAAATTAGTTCTCAGCAAATGTATGTGGATTCCAGAACCTTAAATTTAATCAAATTTCAAGTACTCTTGCTTTCTGTTACCTGAGCAAATGCATATGGCAGTGCTGAATACATCCCTGCTGCACTTTCATGATAGAAGACTGTTCTTTCAACTGCCACAACTGATTGTACGACCCCAACACTTGTTCCCCCGAGAAACAAAACAGAAGCGTACATATATAGCTCCCAAAACTCCAACCAACACACCAGCAATATTGGATAAAAAATTAGATATCAGGGGATGCAAAATCTAATTGTCACATAAAAGATTATTGAATAATATGCAACTTTCTCATTTGAGAGAACTCATACTTTAAAGCAAAAGGATTAGATGAAAATATATTAAAAATGTAGTAAACCCAATAATAGATACTCCGTCCTATCCATTTCTTTACAATTTTTTTGTCACTTTCTGGCACGCATTTTAAGGATATTTTCATAACTTATTTTTAAATTTTTATTTTTTGTATAAAAATAGAAAAAAATAGGACTGTTCTACTTTTATACAAAAAAAAAAAAATTTTAAAAATAAGTTATGGAACTATCCTTAAAATCCACCTTAAAATGCGTGCCAGATACCCTATTATGAAATGATAAGAAATCGAATGGAGGGAGTAGTAAGCAAATTGCAGACCATCAGAAAAGTAATGGGCAGAGGTTAGTTATAGTCATCTTCCGACACAAAGTCAAGGCAAGAAACTAGCCTATGACATGACAGGTCAAAGGATGAAGCACTTGGTACCAAAAATAATAATTAAACAGAAGATTTGATAAATGTACATTGCCCTGCCAAGACCCTTTCTGCAATAAGCACTGAACCAATGTCCAATGAGAGGAACATGGCAGGAATGAAGGAGGTTAATGTTGCCACCTTCCGACACAAGATTGGTACCAAAATTTCCAATTTGCTATGTAGGTAGTCATGCCCAGTACTAATGACATAATTATCAATAAAGTTTCTCTAAATGTCTTAATCTAACAGCATAAATGATGTACTATAATTGCTCTAGGAAAATTTCTAAAATGCAAGGCAGTAAGATAACAATTTGTAATGTTAGATAAAAAAGAGAAGCTGTAATAAAGCACGGGAAACAGATAAAAAAGAAAATCAAATCCCTAACTTGTATTTTACCTTGAGTAATTGAAGAGATAAGTCGCTTTACCTTCTTGTTGCCCTTTGGTGGGTGCACCGCAGGAAGGAGAAGAAGACGGCGTAACATTTTGCTTTTGCTTTGTGTGCAATGGAGAACTGACAAGGGAAATCAATAGAAAATTGATAAGAAGATGAAGAATAGAAAAGAGGGAAAGTCAGGAAGAGTAGTGCGATGCATTTTCACCAGCCTGGCAAAAACAAAATTTTCCAAAATTTTAGATTTCCCACAAATTTATTTCACGTTCCCGCTTATGTAATTGTATCAATGAATATTGATATACTCCCTCCGTCCCTCTTTAGTTGCCCCATTTGAAAAAAAAATTGTCCCTAAATAGTTGTCACATTCCTTGTTCCAATACATATTTTTACCAATTTTTCCATATATACCCCTTTATTTCTAATACCAATGTTTGACTTTATATTTAATATACACACTCATAACTCTTCATTTAATGTTAAGATTAAGGGCAAACATGTAAACAAATTACATAATTAATTCTTTCTTAATATGTGTGTTTTTTGCAAATGTGCCAACTAAAAAGGGATGGAGGGAGTATTTATTATTATTATAACAAATTAGATTAAATCATGCAATATATGGGGTTATATAAAAAATATTTCTCGACGATCCAACTATACGGATGTCAAGATCCATCTTTATTAATGTTATTCCAAAAATTTCAAAAAAAAAAATTATTTGATTTGGTAATTAACAGTCAACTAGTACTTTGACTGGTATTTCTAACTAGGGTTTCGTCCCTGATTCGGGTTTTGATTTTTTAAAAAATATTTCTCGACAATTCAACCATACGGATGTCAAGATCCATATTTCTTAATGTTATTCCAAAAAATTTCAGAAAAAAATAAATTTATTTGATTTGGTAATTTAACAGTCAACTTGTTCTTGACTAGTAGTCCTGATTATAGTTTCGTCCCTGATTCATGTTTCAATTTTTCAAAAAAAGTTTCTCGATGATCCAACCATACGGATGTCAAGATCCATCTTTATTAATGTTATTCCAAAAAATTTAGATAAAATAAATTTATTTGATTTGGTAATTTAACAGTCAATTAGTACTTTGACTAGTACTCCTAAGTAGTGTTTCGTCCCTAATTCGTGTTTCAATTTTTTAAAAAATATTTATCAACGAACCAACCGTACATATGTCAAGATCCGTCTTTATTAATTTTATTCCAAAAATTTCAGAAAAAAATAAATTTATTTGATTTGGTAATTTAACAGTCAACTAGTACTTTGACTAGTACTCCTAACTAGAGTTTCGTCCTTCATTCATATTTCAATTTTTTTAAAAAATATTTCTCGATGATCTAACCGTGCGGATGTCAATATCCATCTTTTTTAATGTTATTCTAAAAATTTTAGAAAAAAATAAATTCACATGATTTGGTAATTTAACAGTCAACTAGTACTTTGACTAGCTGTTTCGCCTTTGATTCGTGTTTCGATTTTTTAAATAAGTAATGATATGGCCATATTCATCAATATAGACAAATAAGTATGTAATTAAAAAATGACAAAATAATTTTACTCGGTAAATAATAAAACATTTTTTTGGAACACTCATAATATATTCCTCGAAATAAACGATATACTAGCACAATGCAAAAAAAATCACTGCCGAATACTAGCTACTAGTAAAAAAATGGTGAGGTCATCTAAAAGAATTTTAAGTGCACTTAACCAATTAACAAAACATATTAGGAACTAAAATCTAGCTAAATGATGCACAATTTCAACATTAGTGAAAAAAATTAGGCAAACTAATTACTTATTGTTAACAAACAAATCATTATATATTTATAAAACGCAAATTAGTGAAAATACAAAACTCACCTTAAGTAATAACAAAAATAGTATGTTGAATGATTCTTCAACTTTTTAAAATATTGGCGAATAAGCTGTTAAGAACAAAATGAAAGGAGCAAAGAAGAATTTCATGACTAATGTTACCAACGGAATGATATAGGACTGATCTACTCTTACAACGGAACCGATCTAAATTGGTAACCGATAATTAACGAAACAGAAATTGCAAATTCCGTTGGTATGGGTTTGGCACTCCGTTACTAAACTGTTATTATGTCATTACTATTCCGTAGGTAAAAGTCCGTGGTAAAGCATTTCCATTGGCATAAAGCATTTCCACAGGCACTTTAGGCGCCCATTTTACCAACGGAAATATCCGTTGGTAAATATCCGTTAGTGATTTGTTAGGTGTCGGTTAGTATGTTATTGGTTTTTAAAACTTTTTAGATCCATTAGTAATCCGTTAATAACTACCAATAGATTAATTGTTGTTGCTAAATTCCATTGCCATAATGGCTTATTCTTGTAGTTGGTCAATTTAACAGTAAACTACAATGGCTTATTATGTGAGACATTATTAATTTGATCAGTTTTAAAGTTCGTAAAACTATGATGTACTGCTATTTTACCTTGTATCCTTCTTACTTTGTATCAACATTGTCACCGGAGTTCATATTATGAGAAGATATAATCCAGAACTACAATAGTAAGATCCCATAAGTTAAATATTTTGGTCAACAATTTACACAAGTCACTCCTATTCAGAGCCCGCCAATGTCAAGTCGCTTATGCTCTCAAATAAGGGAATCGCAAAAAATAAAAAAATTAAGTGCACATTTTTCATTGAAAAGTAAAAGGAAATTTTACGATATGTGAGGGCATAAAAACAAATTAGGACACAAAATTATGAAAGACTTATGAATGATTTTGCTAGCGAAGTTATTAGACAATTTTTTTTTAAAAATAATCAGTTACATATATTTTTATGTATAATGATGGGGCACGAAATTTTTAAATCGCTTGGGGCTTGTAATTTCGGAGGACCGGCCCTGCTCCTATTAGCAACTCTAATTGAATTTTAGGCTATGTAGCTGCAAGAATTATTAATTTTGTAATTCTCGGAATGATGGAATCATCTTCCAATCAAAAGTTTAATTGGGTCTATCATATCTTCTGTTAGAGTTATAACTTATCTATTCATATCTTAAAATAATTGCTAATTTAAGTAGAACATATCCACTTCTATGAAGGTACAAAGCGCGCTCTTATAAATTAACAAATTAAGAAAATGTGTAACACGAAGATGATGAACAATGATTACAACACATAGACTTTACAATCCACAACACAACATATTTTTAAATTCAATTAACATTAGCTAATTATATAATTACCATGAACACTAACCTTCGACGATGGGCAAGTATGTTGCTCTCCTTCCTGGTACGCCTCCCCTTCGCAATCAAATGCCAAAATGCAACGAACAGGTAGACAATTAATCAATTCAACTTATCCTCCAGATGGTTCTACTCACATCAATAGAAGGATTGAAACTTAAAAATGAAATCTAGGAGATTCATGATTCGAATCTATGTTGTCCCATCCACCAAATCCGCTCGCATCCCTCAACATCTCATAGGTATCAAATACATCAACATGATCATCAATCTCATCTCTTGAGCCATTAGAAAGCGAATCTTCATCACTTTCGCTAGAATACAAATCTTCATCACGTTCTTCATGAAAATTCCAATATGTGTAACTTTGAAGAAATCCATTCGTCACAATATCACATCTAACTTCATCAAGATTTATTAAAGCATAATTACGAGAATTGCAACACGGGCATCTAATCCTTTTATCCGTTTCTTTGCAATCACGCTCGGCAAAACTAATAAATTTTTCAATTCCATTTAAAAAATCTTGACTAAGACCATTTTTACCTCTTTGATTACGACGGTGAATCCAATTACGATTAGAAGACATCTACAAATACATATAACATGGCATCAATTACATATGCATACAAATATACTAAATGATTGAGAAAATTTAAATACATGGTGCACTATAAAAAAACTAAACAAACATGTAATTAAAGTAATTACTTACATTGATGCATGAAATGGAGTAGATTAATGCATTTGATGTCTTTTTTGAGGTCTAAAATGTTAAAAACGGAGGAGAGAATGTGAGAATGAAGTTGAAGTATGTAAATGAAAGCTACTACCTCTTTTTAGAATAATGTAACGCCCTCCCGATCAGGGGCCTAGATCGGAGAGTCACTGACACACATCTAGATGCAAACAACCTAAAATATAATATAAATATAACATGCTGGCTGGCCCCAACACTACTATCCAAGATCTTTCACATGTAATGGTATGAAACAAGCAAGCCATCGTCTAACTAATTATTATTACAAACCTGAATTTAAAATATATTATTTTTAAAAACCAAAGTTCTAAAAATTTCTACTGCCAGTTCTCACAACTAACTAAAGATCTCCTCACTGAGCTGTTATTGCATCTACCTCGGGAGTTATCTCAAAACGAACCAACTCAGGGTCACAGTAGGTGCGCTTCCTTGCGGTTTGGATTGTACGAACCATGATTCTTAGAGTACTGTCAAAAGGGTTAGACAAAATAATAATGAGCCAACGCTCAGCAAGTAACTAAAGATCTCAACTGAAAACAGCATAACAGGGTATCGCAGAAGATGGCAGTAATTCAAAATATGACATAAATATGCTGGAATCAGTATAAACAATACTGGTATTCAGTAATGACAGGATAACAACTGATAATCAGGATAGCAATAGTTATTTCAAAACTTTGTATAGTAATTGACATTTCAATCGGTAAACCAATTTTATTTCATGGTAAATAAAAAGTAATCATCACTTTAAGAAAACTGATTGGAGGTTTTTATTTCATAATAGACAATATGGGTAATCAGCACATAAAGTCCCCATACCGGACACAAAGTCCCTCTGCCATCATTTCCTTTCATTAGGATAGCTTGGGTTCCCAAGAGGCAACACATTGGCCTATAAAGGTGTCGAACTGGACAGACCAGAACTGCACTAATACATACTCGAACCGACGGAACCAGCATTACCCGTTCGCCCCGTCTCTCCAATCGTCAGGAATCCGTGGAAACCATTTAGACGGAGTTCCTAACATTTTTATTAACAATCTCATTTTAAAACATTAAGATTTGCAAAACTCTTTTAACTTTATAAAACATTTTAATACTTAATCTTTTCGAAAACCTTTACTTCGAAGTACCTTCGACTCTCTGATAATAAATCAGCCCAGTCTAAGTAACCTCAAAGTATTTTAAGGAAAGAACTCATTTTGATTTGCAATGATAAAAGTAAAAGGGTTTGACTAAGTAGCTTGACATCAATGCATATAGGTATAAATTTGAATCAACAAGATATAGACTCAAGTGGAAATCTGGGCTTCAATCAGGGTATAAGGGAACAATCCAAGTCAAAGATCAAAGATATCAATTAGGTCTAGTTTTAAAATCATTTGATCAAGTTGCAAGGTTTAAAAGTCATCGATAAAGGATAAGAAGTTGGTAAAATAGTGTTTAAATCAACATGATTAAGTCTTAGTTTGAAAACATCTGGTTAAGTTATAGAATTCAGAAATAACAAGGGTGACAATCAGGTTTTCTTTCAAAAGTCTCAAAGCAGGGAAATCCATCTGTAACGCCCCCAAATCCGGGGTCAAGGATTTGGTTGTCACGCGGAAATCCTCAATATCAAATCACCTGTAGTCACTTAATAATTGAGTTACAACATTTGAGACCCCAACCACCAAAGATCTTTTAGGTTATAGGGCTAGAAACAAGAACTCAAATACTTACATTTCTCATTACATCCATCCAATTACATCGCACTGTGTTTTACAAAACTTATACTACTAGTATAACTTCGTTGAGAAGTACACTAGCAACTAATACTACTCGGTACAAAGTAATATGTATATTACACATCAATATGCCTACATATAACTTACTCCAGCTATAGATTTTTTGGACAATATTGCCTTCATTAAGGGATACTGCCTGCTTCTTTCGAGCTATGCAGATAAGCCTCATCCGCCTACCTTCCTCTGAAAGGTTAATATTTGAAAACAAGCAAGTATGAGCGAGAGAAATGCTCAGCAAGTTATTACTAGAGTTTAACAAAATATATCCCATCATACGCATGGGGTTTTCAAAATCCAACGATACTTAATATCATTTCTGAGCATTTATTACCATGAAACTTCGATAGGGGAAGTATAACGTTTAAAATTGCATCAAATGAACAAATTAAGTTCATAGTAACAGGAATAATCGTCATACCTTAGCAAAATAGTATACACTATAGTTTTACTAATCTTCTAGAAAACTTTTCAAAATACGCAGTTCAATATGCTGCTATGATATTTGCTTTTCATCATACGAAAACTGAACCATTTATAAGGTTCCAATTCAATACTACTCAAGTTTGAAAATATATACATATGTGTATATCATTTTCATCAAAACACTCGATAGATCGAGATATTATACTCCAGCAATATAATAACAGTATTACAAGAATACTTTCACCCAGTTTGAAAACTGAGTCACATATGATAAATTCAGCTGTTAACAGCATAAACTTCCCTGAGTCAATTTAAAACAAGACGTTCAGGTTTCAAAAATCTTTTCTTGATGAGTTCAACACTGACAACACCATCGGTACTGGCGCACCTAGGCCTTCAGTACAGTGTAGCAGCACAATTCCAATTGGAAGGATGGGACTATACCGGAGCACCCCGGTACAAGGTGATCAGCCATTGTACCGTACAAAACAACACTTCGCTACTAGTAGACGGGTGACGTACCTACCAAGGAGGCTGTGGCCCGACCATCTATGGGTCTTATGATGGACTCGCCTACCTGCAAGCCTTTTACACTTGTACATATATCTTGATGGGCTCGCCTACCTGCGGGCCTCTTACACTTCGATATATGTATAACGTGATGGACCTGCCTACCTGTAAGCCTCTTACACCTAAACACTCTCCAGTCCCAGAGTCATTAAACCAGCTTTGAAATCTTTTTCAAATCGTCACTTCCGAAAGAAACGTGGGAAGATATTCATTTCACAAGTTGTTCATTTCACAAGTTGACCCTCGTCAGCTGATTCTCTCTACTCAGGGAATTCTTTTCAAATCAGTGTGGGAGTTATTCGGAGTTTTTCTTAAAAAATTTTAAACCTGACCCTCCTTGATGAGGCAGGGGCACTATAATGATCACGCTTCAGTTTGTAGCGAAGGGAGAAAATATTTTTAAGTACTCCCAAAACTTTAGGTTCTCAAGTTTTGATGAGTTCGCAAGCCGTTGGGGTGGTAATTAAGAATTATATGTAATTATAAAAATATTTGAGAACCCCCACTATTTTTAAATATTTTTCTGAAAGCCAGAAAATATTTAAAATAACTTTAAACCTTTGAATCAATTTTTAAAGAATAAATAGGATTTTTAATAATTTTAGAATATTTAATAAATGATTAAATAATATTTATTAAGAAATAAATCCTTAATAAAATATTCTTAAACGAATATACAAACAAATATACATTTTGCTAATAAATATTCAAAGAATATTTATTACTAAAATATAAAATATTTATAAACCCAGATATCTCCAAATTGTAAATAATTGGAATATTTTTAAATCATATTCAAATAACATTCCTCGAATGATATCATATTCCATAATATTCTCGAACGAGATAATATTAAATAATATTCCTCAAATAGTACTCTGTCGCTGGAATCCCACGGATTTCCACGACTATCACTATATCTCAAAATACCGACTCCTGGTTAAATACGAAATAATACTACGAATGAAAATCCTTTTTAAATGAATATTATAATTAATACTCATTGAATTAAATAACCACTTAAATAACAGATATCAATATCATAATAGATATTCTTAACCGAAAATATCCAATTTATAACCATTGGAATATCATTGCTCCGCATTCAAAAATAATTTATCTCCGGCAATATCCCGGGTTTCTGACAGTGTTCATAAAACAAACATTAGAAAATCCCAATTTCTCTTTAAAAGGATATTTAAACTAATATGCATTTAACCAAGTAAACATACACCTTATATCTATCGCTATTACTTAAACCTCAAAGTATCCAAAGTATAATGTTTGAAGTATTGTATAAACAAGATACAGTATTATAAGTCATGGGATTTTGACAATTGGCATAAGATAATCAACTACACTAGCAAACCGAGAATATAAAAATTTTGAGAATAAAGGCACAAGGATGGAGGACTTGAAATCATGGATCAAACTTATCCAGTACGTTTCATATATTTTAAAATACATATACTCTGAACAATAGAGTATGCATAAATAAACTTGCCTCTGGTCCTTAGCAAAGAACAGAAAACCGCAGAAAAATCCTTTGCACCTCGTCCGAGCAATACCACGGAGGTAATTTACCTTTCTTCATACGACGCCTCAATCCTTCCTTTTTGATGCACGTCGCTCCAACTTGATTACGCCCTAATGGTACTGTAATGGTTACGAGTACGTGTCAGTCCAACCTCGTATCTCGAGTAGACACAACTCAGAATTATCACTAAGTCACATGAAGTCAACCTATAGGTGTCCTCCCTATAGCTGACTACTCTGTGACCACTTAATGCATATAACACAATTAGTAAAGAAAATGAAATGGAAAAGTCCCCCTTTTATAGTGGACATTCGTGGTACTAAACACATTATAACACTACAACTTAATCAACTTCACTTAACACACTAGTACAGAATACACCTATAGCGTCGCCACCTATAGCGTCGGTTGTTGACCTATAGCGTCGCCAGTTTACCTATTACGTCGGTTGTTTGCATTAACCGACGCCTTAGGTCATCTGCCAGAAGCTATTGCGTCGGTTGTTTGCATTAACCGACGCTATAGGTATAGCCTATAGCGTCGCCTTTTTAAGGGGCGACGCTATAGGCTATACCCAGAAGCTATTGCGTCGGTTGTTTGCATTAACCGACGCTATAGGTATAGCCTATAGCGTCGCCCTTTTAAGGGGCGACGCTATAGGCTCTACCTATAGCGTCGCCCCCTAAAATGCCGACGCTATAGGTTAATGTTTTTTTAAAAAAGAGCCTATAGCGTCGCCCATTCAAATGACTGACGCTATAGGTCAATTTTTTTAAAAAAAATAATTATTTCAAAAGTAGAATTTCACCATTACAAAATATAATCCAAGAACACCAAACAAGTCTAAACACAATTTTAATCCCATTACAAAATAAACCATTCAATACAACCAAAATATTAACTAGTTTTACTCATTAATGTTACCCTACTTTCAATAATTTTCTATTATTTTTATATTTTTCCCCATTTTTAAACTAGTTTGTCAAAGAAATCAAAAAATTAAATAAAAATAGGAAAAATGCCAATTTTTGAAAATAAATTCATACACAACAAATTAGTGATACTGACAATTTGTATGATTAATTTTACCCTACTTTCCCTAATTTTCCATTTTTTTATTTTTTCCCTATTTTTAACTAGTTTGTAAAAGAAATAAAAAAAATTAAATAAAAATAAGAAAAATGCCACTTTTTGAAAATGAATTCATACACACCGAAGTAGTCATACTCACTATTTGTGTGATGAATGTTACCCTACTTTCCTTAATTTTCCATTTTTTTTATTTTTCCCCATTTTTAACTAGTTTTTCAAATAAATCAAAAAATTAAATAAAAATAGGAAAAATTCCAATTTTTGAAAATAAATTCATACACACCAAATTAGTCATACTCACTATTTGTGTGATGAATGTTACCCAACTTTCATTAATTTTTCATTTTTTTTTATTTTTCCACCATTTTTAACTAGTTTGTCAAATAAATCAAAAAATTAAATAAAAATTGGAAAAATGACAATTTTTGAAAATAAATTCAAACACACCAAAGTAGTCATACTCAATATTTGTGTGATGAATGTTACCCAACTTTCACTAATTTTTCTTTTTTATTTATTGTGATTAATCAATTCAATTATGCAAAAATCGAATTTTCTTCACATTTTTTTAATTATAAAATTAATAAATAATAATTTTTTACAATAAAATTTTAAAACACACGCATGTCAAAATAAAAAAATGGGCGGTCAATGAAAATATTGTATTTATAAGATCAAAACTTGAAAAATTTAATTTAATCATTTTAAAATCATTTTGATATGTGTGTGATAAAAAGAATTATTAAAATTATAATTTATAATTTTGATATGAAAATTATAAAAAAAAATATAATATTTATTTATATGTGCGTGTGTGAATGTGTGTGGGAAGTGCACAGAGTGATTGCTGAGCGGCAGATGAAAAATCAAAAGGGCCGCTAAAATTTTTAACCCGCACAAAATCCCTCTCGGTCTCTTTATCTCTCCCTTTCTCTCTGTCTCTCTCTCTTTCTCTCTCTCTCAAAATCCCTAATTTTCCCAATTTTAGTCGGCTGTGGTCTCTCTCTCTCAATTATATATCTCGAGCTCTCTCTCTACTCCCTCAAACAAATTCGAGTCTCTCTCGAATTCTTCTCTCCCTATCCCGTTAATTTTTGAAAACATCTAGACACCAAGGTTTGAATCCCTGCAACAGCCTTTCATTGTACGACTTGTTGTGCAGTAGACCTTCTTCAGTACCTGCTTTTTGGTGATGTTATAATGTATGACACTCTTTTTTTCTCAATTATGTACAGCGGCAAGGGCAATGGATGTTCTGAACTTTACTCCAGTGAATGGCAAATCAATTCGGGTTATGTACTCTAATCGTGATCCCAGCATTCGTAAGAGTGGAGTATGAAATATATTTATCAAGGTACTTGATTTGTTATCCTTATCTGTGCAATTTTACTATTTTGATTGAATCTAGGATCAGTTTTTAGTTTATAAATCTAATTTTAATAGTACAGGTAATAATGGGAATTATGTACCTGCCTTGCTTATGGGTGTCTAATTGTTCAGGAGATCATTTTAATGGGAATTACATCATCATATTTCATTATTTCAACTCAAGTTTTCCTAAGCCCTTGGAATGGATGTACAATGCTAATTATAGAAATCGATTTAGTTACCACGTGATTCTGAAAGTACTCTTCTAGACGCAGTATGTACAAGAATGTTTAAAAATTTATATTCGAAGGCTAATTTTGCATGATTTAAGGACCTGTACTCTGCCCACTATACCAAAATGTAACCATCAATTTTTTACTTAAAAAGATGAATTTATGTTGGTTTGGTTGTCCACAGGTCCTTATTCTCGAAGTTGGAGAAAGTTGATCTAAGAAAGCTCAAACACGAGGAGAAGCTAGCTTTCTGGATTAATATACACAATGTGCTAGTAATGCATGTAATAATATACTACTAAGACTCCACTTATCTCAGTATATTTTTAGCCTTCCCTTTGTTAATATTGCCGACAACCATATAATTCCTATGAATCATGCACCTTTTTAGGTCTATTTGGTGAATGGGATTCCACGAAATAATCTGAAGCGGAACTATTTAGTTATAGAGGTATGCAACTAGTTCAGCTAAATGATTTTGTGAACAAGACTGCCTTATTTTTGATTCCACCTGACACTAGTTCATTGTCCAGGCTGCTTATAGCATTGAAGGCCACAACATCACTGTTAACATGATACAAAGTTCAATTTTAGGATGTCCAATGCCTCGTCCTTGTCAAGTATATTTCCTACCTTGGAATTTATAGAAAGAATAGCAGTAATCTTTTTGCAAGATACTTTGTTAATGTATGTTACGGTCTGTCTAAGGATACTGAAATTTTAGTTATCTATATTACAGTGGTTCCGGTCATTGTTTTCTTCCAAGTCAAAATTGAAGGATGGAGAAGTAAGAAAAGCATATGGAATACGGAGCCCTGAGCCACTGGTAAAGTTTGCACTAACTTCAGGAAGCTACTCTGATCCAATGGTAAAGTCTCTACAAATTTCCTCCCATGTCATATAATTATCATCGAACCATAGGAAAAAATTGATAGGCCTAAAATGTTTGGCATGTTAACTTGCATAACTGCTTGTTTGCCAATTTTAATTGAACAATTGGACATAGTCACTACATTTGAGATAGATGATGAAGCATTCCAAAGTACAGTTGAAGCTAGTGCAGATTACAAATGCAGCACCAGTGGTGGTGCAGTCAGTAGAGGCACTTTCGGACCATTTGGCATTTTAGTACTTGCTGATGAGTCGTCGTCAGAGTTAACACCAATTTATTTTTATGTAAGTAAAAGACCTAATGGGAGTGCTAAAACGCATTTTTGTGCTGATCAGTCAAGGTCTGCCTCTTTTAATTCCCGATTCAACTTCTAAATTTCCTTGATTAAATTTGAATTCCAGTATAAGCATGCTAGACAATATTAGTAAGTAACATATTATGAAAAGAGATCCACTAGTTTCTACAGGCAAATTCTGTTCTTTAGCTTTATAATTGAAATTATCTTCCCCTTGGACTCTGATAAATGAAGTCTAATATAGATGACACTGCCACTGTTGTCATCTACAGATAGCTGTTGCATATTAAAGAGGTCCCCATTCCAAGTGAAACAGGCGTTCTCGTAATAAACATAAGCAGTGCAAGTAATATTTGCTTAAGCATTTGGATTTGCAGCCTGAAGTGTTCTTAGCTGAGAAAACCTGAGGATTGTCTGGCCATTTCATGTAAGAATATTCTTGAAAGATATCTGCATTCCGACTGCTAGCGTTTGCATTACTACTCTCTAATTGCTTATATCTCTCACAGCCACCAGAATAATCTCCCAAAGTCCAGCTTTTCTCAAACCTACTCTTGAAGCCAGACAAGCAATTACAAAAAGGAGAGGATATATTGTTGCAAACACCATATGCTCTGCAGGAAGCATCAACTTGGCACTGTGTTTTTGGCTCAGACCAAACTGCAGACCACTTCTGTTCATTTGGCAACCATATGAGTTGCTTAACTTGCCCATTGTAATCCATAATTTGTGTAGTAATAAAAAAGGAAGTGTAAGTGAATAAGCACTGGTAGCATTGGATATGTAGGTAAAATTAAAATCACGCCTCACAGTCATTTCAGGTACTATACATCATCATTTTTTAATAACACAGTTACTTGGTATTGCAATTGCAGGAGCAACTGAGGATCAGTTCGGAGAAACATGGACTAGTTCAGGGGCTACGAACATGGGCGGAGCGCTGTGGTGGTTGCAAAATCAAGAATGTAAGACACATTGCCTATCTAAGGATGGTGGAAAAAATAGCTTTGGAAAAATTATTTAATGTTCTTGCAATTTGTAATAATGTGTTTCAATAGGTAAACAATGGTTATTGTGTAGTTTTTATGGTCCACAAACTGTTACGTACAAGCAAGGTTGTATTGTTACTACCATAACTCTCTAAAGCTCTGTCAAAGAAAAATGTAATTCAGTTTATAAATCTTGCAATTTGGTTTATATATTGTACAATAGAATAGTATTGGGTATCCCAATGTTTTCTTTGTAATGGTGAAATTCCAATTTTGAAATTATTATTTTTTTAAAAAAATTGACCTATAGCGTCGATCATTTGAAAGGGCGACGCTATAGGTTTTTTTTTAAAACAAAGATTAACCTATAGCGTCGGTCATTTAAAAGGGCGACGCTATAAGCTATACCTATAGCGTCGGCATTTTAAGGGGCGACGCTATAAGCTATACCTATAGCGTCGGTATTTTAAAGGTGCGACGCTATAAGCTATACCTATAGCGTCGGCATTTTAAGGGGTGACGCTGTAGGCTATACCTATAGCGTCGGTCATTTAAATGACCGACGCCTAAAGTAGACTTTAGCGTCGCCATTTTAACCGACGCTATAGGCCTATACCTATAGCGTCCCCTGCATATACTACGCCAAACAACCGATGCTATAGGTCTATATAGGCGACGCTATAGGTCCAGTCTGTAGTAGTGACATATACAACTATAATACCACTGACATTCTATGACACAACTTAATTAATAGATAATCCTTAAAACAAAATTAACCCTCAACTAAGCACATAAATCCTTGAATTAGCACATAAATAAACAATTAATCCCCAAAACACAATTAACCTTCGACTTAGCACATAAATCCTCGAGACAACAACTTAACACATATATACACAAACAGTTAATATCCAAAGCATGCCTTTAGATCGTTGAAATCAAATAAGTTAAATAAATTAAAATGCAGGGGATTTTTAGAAAATGTCGGCATGAAGTATTCGTAAATAGGACTATTCCCCTGTTTTTCATTTCAACAATCCAACTGTGTAATTACGAAGGAAAATCAAGCTGCCTCAATTTGCAACAACATAAAAGTAAACAAGTAAGAAAAGTACCCGCCCAGACATGCGGCACCTAAACACGTAAGAAATTAAACGAATAAGAAAAGTACCCGCCCAGACATGCGGCACCTCAACATGTAAGGAAAATAAACCGACAGTTTGACCTTGCTATGAACCACATTTGAAAACTATACAACCAGTAAATGTAGTCTTATTATAAGAAAACTTTTCGAAATAGCCTTTTTGTAAGTTAGACTATCCCGGGGTCACAGCCCCTCAATTTCAATCAAAACCATCTCAACATTTATACTAAAATATAAACTTTAAACAGCTATACATTACTTTGACAACTTCGACATCCACCAATAACCATAATTTGACTTAAATGACTCAAACTCATCTACTCGACCATTTAATCACATATATTTCACCACCGAGTACTTGACTACTACTAACGACAGTCACTTATCCACGTATAGACCAACACCAAGCAATTAGCAAATAAGACATCCAACAATTACTAGGACTTGACCTATAGCATTTAGCACATAGACATTTACCACTTAGTCAAATCACATACCCTAACACAATATACGACCATAACAATTAGCAATTAACAATTACAATTAACAATCACTAAATCGAATAATTAATCGGACTTACAATTAATACTTAAATCATAATTAACAACCCAAAATTAATACCGAAGTTATAATTCACCACCAACAATCATTAAACTCGAATATTAACGAGACCGCAAAATAATTCCTACAATTACGATTAGAAATTAACAATAATAATTAACATTCAATAACCTGAACATTTAATCGACTCACAATTAACCTCAACAATTATACTTTAACTAAACTCTCCGAATTAAATTCGAAAATTCAACAATATTCATAATTTAAAATATCAATCTAACTATGACAATTAACATATAATCTCGCAATTTAGCCCCACAATCATATTTAACAACTATAATCTTCCAAGTGAAACTACGAAAATTAAACTATAATATCGCAATTTAATCTAATTTAATTACAACAATATTATCATAATTTAAAACTATTTAAATTACAACAATTAAATAATTAAATAAAAATTATACCATTCAGTTCTGAATCGACCCGCCATAAGAATCCACCTCACCGGAATCTCTCTCCTTCCAGCCCCACCTCTCTCTCTCTCTCTCTCTCTCTCTCTCTCTCTCTCTCTCTCTCTCTCTCTCTCTCTCTCTGCTACGACCATGTCTCCTCCATCTTCCAGCCACCACCACTGCCGGCCGCGCCACCGCGCGGTGGGGTTTCCCCGTTTTCCTTCCTGCCATTGTAACCACTGCATCCCCAATTGTCTTCCTCCCTCTCCATTTCCTCTTCCCGATCTGTCTTCTACCCCCTATTTCTCTCTTTCCCTGCTGTTCTTTCTCTCCCTTTCTTCCTCGATTTTTTTTGCGTGTGGAAGTATGTGCGGCTGTTGTGTGTGTATCGTATGTATGTATATCTGTTGTGTTGTTTTGTTGTGTAGTATATGTTATGTTTCCTTTACCCTAACGGGCTTGGCCTAATAGCATTTAAAACCACACAACTAATTACTACATACTTATAAGTAATATTTTAACTAATAACTCTAATTTGTAAAACTAAAATTTCTAGCATAATTAAATACTAGAATACTTTTAAAGATTTTCGGAGGAAGAATTAGAATTAAATCTAAATTTTCTGAATTGATATGCATTTTACAAATATTCATAATTTATAAAAACAATTCATAAAAATAATAATTGTGATTCATAAATCACAATTTACAGGGCTTTATAAAATTCCACAAATATTATTGTTTTAGTAAACCTCAAATTCTCGATCTTTATATATTAATCGAGTAATTTCTGTAAATCTTTAAATAATTAAAATAATTATTTTCCCAAGGATTTTAAAATCACCAAATTATTCAGTAATTTAAAATAAAAATATTTACTGAATAAATTCACACTTTGAAAATTAAATACTTGGCCCAAATAAACTACTCTAGATATATACTCGGTCAGTCGTTTTAAAAAGGACCCGATTCCACTGTACCAAAAATAATTAAATAATAATATATAATAATAATAATAATAATAATAATAAATAAATAATAACTAATAAAATAAAAAAATTCCTCATTTTAGGAAAAACATTATTATTATATAAAAATAATAATAAAATAATTCTCTGAAAATCTGGGTTATTACACCATCAATTTAAAAACATTTTATCAAGTTATAAGGTTGAAATCATTGGTAAAAGAAATCAAGTTTTGTAAAACAGGGTTTAGGGCAACATGATATTTGATAAATATTTTAAAATCAACACAGGGTATCCGGGTCATGGACATAAGTCAAGTGGAACACTGTTTTATCGGTCAGTCAATATGACTTGATTATAGTAAACTGTAGGACATATATGGTCAAGAAGCAATTAAAAAGAATTAGTATTGTTTGACTCTAGGTGACAGTATGGTCAAGAAGCAATTAAAATAATTATGCTAGTCTAGGGTTTACATGTGTTGAACCAGGGTTTATCAATAAAGATTTTGGATACATGCAAAGGTAAGTTTACAACAGGAGTATGATCAACATGGTAGAATAGGCATGCTTGAATCAACAAGATATAACATTTTCAATAATATGAACTTTCAGAGGAAAGACAGAGTTACTTGCCTCCGGTAGAATGCAACAGCTAACAGCTCAGTCACTGGTACTCGACCTTAGCCTTTCCTTTATCGCTAGGTCCTACGTTCTTCTTATCTACATAAACCATATCACTACTTTTGAATACTATACTTTTAAATCGTCTAATCCTAATCTACCCAATCGCTTCTTATAACGCATTATATTTATCATATATCATACGTACCTGATATTACACAAAAGTCACCTCGTAACCAAATATTCACTTAAGCACATAACACATAGAACATGCATCTCATATAAGTCACTTAGCAGATAAACCTAACTCATAAGCAGTCATGCTAATAGGTATACACTTTACTATCTATAATTTCCCAAAAATCGGGCAGAGTTTTCTCTATAACATGGACTATTCGTCGGAAAATATCCGACTCCAATTTACAATCAAATTCCTACGATGGATTTAAGATCCACCTACACTCCCAATGGATTTTATATATAATCATACCACTTACTACTTAATTCGAAGGCATCATCAATATTCATCTTAACCGAATAATTCACAAATATTTATATAAATCCGAATATTCGAAATACTAAAATATTTACATAAAAATTAAAGAAACTTATACAAGTAATTCAACGAACCAAATCCTTCATATTTATCACATAATTCAAGCATAATCGAATAAGATTTATATTAAAACTTTCGAATTTCTCATGCATGCATATATATAATAATTTCAAATTTTCAGAATATAATCACAAGGAATTTATCTCGAAAACAATTAATTCATCATATAGAAATAACGCGAATTTAACAAAACATATATATCGAAATTTAATTGCAAAAATTCAAAAATTCACAACATCAACCTACAATCAACATGCATCAATCAAAACAAGGTTAAAAATATTAATTAGGCTCAGAAAATTCATCACCTCCTCTCCCGCCGGCTCACCGAAGTTCACCGCCGGCGGTGACGGCGTTCGGGGGTGCCCAACAGTCGGGTTTCCTTCCCAAACTCCACCAAATCAATACTAACATCGACCGTATAGCACGAACAAGAGTAATCAGTTCAATATCAAAGTCAAACCACAACAATACTCGCATACGTACAAATATATATACAACTCGCACATCACCAACACATATAAAAGTTATATGGATGGAAACTAGAGATCATAAGCACCAATAATATGCAAGAATCGAAGTAAATAAACGGGAAAAAGGGTTTGCATGCGAAGGAACACAAGAATCGAGGCAAGAAGCTCACACAGAGAGAGAGATAGAGAGAGTGAGAACAGAGAGAATGAACAGGCGAGAGATGAAAAATGAAGGGAGAAGAGGCTGTCGCCTCTTGTTGTTAGAACAGGGGCAAAAATGCCATTTCATAATTGCTATTTTACTTTCTGAAAAATCATTCTTTTAATCACTTTTAATTCGAAATAAAATAGGGAATGGGAAGAAAATATTTTATAAAATTTTTTAAAATAAACTTCGTGAATTTAGAAGCATCCCCATATTTTTAAAATAATATTTGGATCAAAAATGAATTTTATACGAATTTTCGAAGTAAAATATCTTTAAAAGGAATAAAACTTTTTACATCATTTTAAAATACCAAAACTCACAATTAAGTACTCTCACTAATTTTAATAACTCAATAATATCACAAAGATGATAATGTAAAAGATTTCACGATTTAAAACGACTCCAATGATTTTATATGATTTTCGAAAGATTAAAAATGCATTTTAAAAATAGTTTTAATGCTCCAAAAATATAAATAAAATTCCACGGACATATACGACACGTAACAATCATCATGTAATCACATAAATATTATTTCACACATATCTATATTTCACAAAATTTTATCTATCACATAATTCACATAGATTCCACATTTAACACTTAAATAAACATTTATAAATTGTGAAAAATTCTAGGTCGTTATAGCCTTCCCCCCTTAAAAGGATTTTGTCCCCAGAATATCACCTAAGTAAACAGATGAGGATACTTGGCAAGCATCTCACTTTCAAGTTCCCAAGTCGACTCTTCGACTCAAGGATTCCTCCACAAAACCTTAACCAATCTAACAACTTTATTCCTTAGCTTTATATCACTTCTATCCTGAATCTCTACTGGTTGCTCTTCATAAGATAAATCTGGCTGGATCTCAATAGGTCCATATTCAATTACGTGACTCGCATCGGGATTGTACTTCTTAAGCATAGATACGTGAAACACATTATGAATATGGTGCATATGCGGTGGCAACGCCAATTCGTAAGCAACCTTTCCAACTCGCTTTAAAATCTCAAATGGTCCCACATACCTGGGACTCAGCTTTCCTTTCTTTCCAAATCTCGTAACTCCTTTCCACGGTGACACTTTCAATAACACTTGATCTCCTATCTCGAAACTCATATCCTTCCTTTTCAAATCAGGATAATTTCTCTAACGATCCTGGGCAGTAATTAATCTTTTCTGAATAATCTCAACTTTCTCCTTCGTCTGCTGGAGCAGCTCTGGTCCTAAAATTTTCCTCTCACCAACTTCTTCCCAATACACTGGAGATCTACACTTTCTCCCATACATGGCTTCATATGGGGGCATTCCAATACTCTCATGGTAACTATTGTTATATGAAAACTCAACCAACGGCAAATGTTCATCCCAACTTCCTTCGAAATCTAATGCACAAGCTCTAAGCAAATTCTATATTGTCTGAATAGTCCTTTCACTTTGTCCGTCCGTCTGTGGATGGTAAGCTATACTCATCTTCAATTGGGTTCCTAGGCATTCTTGAAATTGTCGCCAAAACCTCGAATTAAATCGTGGATCTGGATCAAATACTATCGAAACAGGAACTCCATGACGTGACACTATTTCCTTCAAATACAAATGTACCAACTCGTCCAATGAAAATCTTTCGTTAATCGGTAAGAAATAAGCAGACTTCATTAGTTGATCAATGATTACCCAAATCGCATCATGATTCGCTTTAGTCCTTGGCAAACCTACTACAAAATCCATGGCAAGGTGCTCCCACTTCCACTCAGGAATATCTAATGGTTGTAACAATCCGCTTGGCTTCTGATGTTCTACTTTAATCCTTTGACAAGTATAACACATACTTATCCATTCGGCAATTTCTCGTTTTATATCTGGCCACCAAAAGTTCTCTTTCAAATCTCGATACACCTTTGTACTTCCAGGGTGAATAGAATATCTCGAACTATGGGCTTTATTTAATATCTCATTCTTTAACTCCACAACATTAGGAATCCATATTCTCCTTCCAAATCTTAAAATACCTTGATCATCTTTCTGTGTACAAATCTCTTCTCCAGTCAACGTACACATCTCACAATTCATCACTTCCTCTTGACATCTCCAAATCTTCTCCAACAACTCTGGTTGAAAAGTCATCGTACTCAGAAACTCATCTACATCCTTTGAATCATAGACTTCTAAACTTAACTTCTCAAATTCTCGAAATAACTCTTTTGGCATTGTCAATGTATTCAATCTCTCCTTTCTACTTAACGCATCAGTGACAACATTCGCCTTTCTGGGATGGTAACTTATCGTGCAATCATAATCCTTAATTAACTACAACCATCTTCTCTGCCTCATATTTAACTCTTTCTGGGTGAAGATATACTTCAAACTCTTATGATCGGTGAAAATTTCACACTTCTTTCCGTACAAGTAATGTCTCCATATTTTCAACGGAAACACAATTGCAGCTAACTCCAAATCATGTGTCGGATACTTTTGCTCGTGCGGCTTAAGCTGTCTCAAAGTATACGTAATAACATTTCCTTGTTGCATCAGAACACATCCTAATCCTTTGTGCGAAGCATCACTATAGATAACGAAATTTCCCTTATCATCTGGCAATACTAACACTGGTGCTGAAACTAATCTTTTCTTTAGTTCTTGAAAGCTTTCTTCACACTTATCATTCCAAATAAACTTCTCATTCTTTCGGGTCAACTTTGTCAACGGGGTAGCAATCTTTGAGAAATCTTGTACAAATCTTCAATAATAACCAGCCAATCCTAGAAATTTTCTCACCTCAGTAGGAGTTCTTGGTCTACTCCAACTCACCACAGCTTCAATCTTAGCAGGATCCACTCGAATTCCTTCTTTACTAATCACATGACCTAAAAATTGCACTTCTTGCAACCAAAACTCACACTTAGAAAACTTGGCATATAATCTTTCCTTTCTCAAGGTTTCCAATGCGATTCTCAAATGCTCGGCATGCTCTTCAGGGTTTCTCGAAAATATAAGGATGTCATCAATAAATACAATTACGAATTTATCCAAATATCTCTTGAACACTCTATTCATTAAATCCATAAACACAGCTGGCGCATTTGTCAATCCGAAAGCCATCACTAAAAACTCATAATGTCCATATCTCGTGCGAAATGCAGTCATCGGAATATCCTCTAGCTTGATCTTCAATTGATGATAACCTGATCTCAAATCGATCTTAGAAAAGTAAGCAGCATCCTTCAGTTGATCAAAGAAATCATCAATCCTTGGCAATGGATACTTATTCTTGATAGTCAATTTATTGAGTTCTCTATAATCGATACACAATCTCATGCTTCCATCCTTCTTTTTACCGAACAACACTGGTGCTCCCCACAGGGACACACTCGGCCTTATAACTCCTTTATCAAATAAATCTTGCAATTGAGTAGCTAACTCCTTCATCTCAACAGGTGCCCTTCGATACTGTGCTTTAGATACGGGTTCAGTTCCTGGTGCCAAGTCAATCGGGAATTCAATCTCTCTGTCTGGAGGTAATCCAGGCAATTCATAGGGAAATACATCAGGAAACTCATTTACAACTGGAATATCTTCCATCCTAGAGACTTATTTTTCTGTATTAACTACATGCGCTAAATAAGCTTCACATCCTTGATTCAAAAATCTCTTCGCTTGCATAAACGTTAAAAATTTCTTATCTTGCTTTTGTCCTTGAAATACTACTTCACTACCATCTTCAGTATGCAACTTAACTTGCTTCTTCATACACTCAATCTGCGCATCACTCGCGGACAACCAATCCATTCCTAAAATAACATCAAAGTCTCCCAACTTAAAAGGTAATAAATCCACATAGAAAAGAAATCCTCCAATCTCAATATTACAGTTAGGACACTCCCGATCTATGGAAATCTTATCCTGATTAGCAACTTCTACCACTAATGCCTTTTCTAATGGACGAATCTCACAGTGCAATTTATCAAGAAATCTCTCAGATATAAAGGATCTAGTTGCTCCAGAATTAATTAAAACTTTAGCTTCAAAAGAGTTCACAGGAAGCGTACCTGCAACCACATCGGCATCATTAACAGCTTCTTTGACAGACATGTCGAAAGTATAGGCTCTTGGCTGAGGTACTTGATATGGCACTTGTCGCGGTGCTGGTGGTGCGGTGATTCTCAAAATATTAGCAGTCTGGATAGGCTCCTTACAGTTCTTAGCAATATGGCCAATCCTGCCACACTTATAACAAGTCAATCCTACTGGCTTCAATTCCGGACATTCTTGAGCATAGTGTCCTTTCTTCCTACACTTGTAACAAACTATATTAGGCTTATTATAGATACCCGGGTGCTTTCTTCCACAAATTTTGCAGTCTGGTAGTACGGGTCTTGTTATAGCCGGAGGGTTTACTCCTTGGGGTCTACGGTTTTGTCCTCCGTTACCACCTCAAACTTCTGAAAATTTCTCCGTCCCCCTGGTCGATTTCCAAACCTTCCTCTATTCTGAAAACTTTTTTGGCCTTTTGTCTCTTGGCTCTTCTCTACTTTCTCAAATTTCCTCTTCTTACCAGCTTTCTCCTTCTGGTTCAAATCACTTTCCCCTTCTGTAATCATCGCCTTCTACACAACAGCAGAATAGGTTCTTAACTCAAACGCAGTAACTCTACTCCTTAACCAGGGCTTTAATCCATGCTAAAATTTCTTAGCCTTGCTGGCTTTGTTTCCTACACACTGGGGTGCAAATCTAGATAACTCAGTAAACTTAGCTTCATACTCCGCGACAGTCATTCCTTCTTGTTTCAACTCCATAAACTGAATCTCCAACTGGTCTTTGCAAATAACCTGGCAGATATTTCTCATTAAACAATTCTACAAATCTTAGCCATGTAATCGCATTTCCTTCTGCAACCTTAATAGACTCCCACCAAAAATTTGCTTCCGCTCTGAAATAAAAACTGGCAAACTCCACATTCTGAATTTCATCAACCCTAACTAACGTGAAAGATTTCTCGGTATCCATCAACCAAGATTTAGCTTCAACAGGGTTCAAGGTACCTTTAAACTCAGGTGGGTGAACAGCTTGAAAAGATTTAAAAGTTGTAGCAGGTTGGGCAGCTTGGTGCTGTTGGTGTTGAACAAAAGCAACTGTTTGTTGCTGAAGTAATTGGAACATCTAGACCATGGTAGGGTTATCTTGATTTTGTTGGTCTTGGTTATCATTGTTGGTAGCTTGACGGGTTCTTCTGGGAGGCATCTTTCTGATAAGAAGGTAAACAGTTGGTAAACAACAAGTAGGTATATATTCAAAAGAAATAGGGTTCCACCATCTGGTACCAATAGACGATCGGTTCCGTTAAGACAATATGATATGGGTACAATTGTAAATTATGCAACATGGTTTATATGAACAGGTCAATAAGTTATGGAAATACGGTATATAAAGATAGTATGTAAAAAGCGATAAGTAAAGCAATGAACACAGGGATATACGAAATATGAATACGTCACTAAGACGAAAACGATCCAACATCATAAAAGTTAAGGGCATTCAACCCTTCTACATCCAAACTACAATAAACAAACTAAAACAACAACAATCCGTCTACTAGCACTAGGAAAACTGGAAAACATCCTAGACTAGTAGTAAACACAAATAACACTAGTGGGCTCTACCATACGTCCCACTCATAACCATCTCCAAAACAGCAGTCTAATCACGGGAACCTCGGGTCTCGCGAAGCTCACACAACATCCAGCAAATCATACTCGAAAGTCTACGGGCCTCGGCTAGTACATCATGTGCAATAGGGTTCTGGTGTAAACGGTGCCTAACAGCATCCTCCAACATCCTGATACTTCCCCTCAAATCAATAGTGGTCAAATCTACTCGAAGCTGCGCCTCCACTTTCATCTTCTCAATAAGTTCCTTCAACTCTGCATTCTGACCTGCTAAACTCTCACAGTTGCGAACCATATCCTCGAAGGTAGGCTCAGGTACTGGCTCAGGAACTAAAAAAGATCTGATAAAAGACTCGTCGTGCTCGGTGACAGATGGGGTCA
Source organism: Saposhnikovia divaricata (assembly GCA_036435485.1). NCBI lineage: Eukaryota > Viridiplantae > Streptophyta > Magnoliopsida > Apiales > Apiaceae > Saposhnikovia > Saposhnikovia divaricata. The sequence continues at coordinate 135,372,138 of CM071595.1, forward strand.
CAACTGGTACTGGGACTGAAACAGGCACGGTATCGGTCGTTACGACCTCAATATCCACCCTCAAAACCAATATAAATGAAATTACAACCTTGTGACCCAAAACAACAACAACTCACCCGTTATAGTCCCAGAGATGAAATCAGAGTAACCATCAATATTATTAATCACAAGTTTGAGTTCTTACAACCCAAATAATTTTTATTAACTAAAACATGCTCTTTGCCATCCATTTACAAATGCCAAATAAATACATACATTAGCTACTCGAAAGCTAACATCTAGCCTACCAATAGCTTCTTACTCAGCAGTGGCAGCTATGATCTCAGCGGTTGATCCTCAGACTGCTATCACTTGCTTGCACCAATTGCGCCTTATGCGACCATCAGATCTAATTGTTGTTGTTATATAATAGATAAAGAAAGGGTGAGCAATAGCCCACCAACAATAATATAACTGAACAACAATATATATAACAGTTCAAAAGTATTTTGAAACCATATGCCATGCATTTAACGAACATAATGCCAGTATAATATGAAAGATGAAGCTACAAGGTAACTCAAAAATATATATTCCATGGACATACTTGCTACGCAAAAGATAAGCAAAATATCATCATTGATCTGAAAGAGGAACTTGCAGAAGATATTACAATTCCAATTATGAATACTTTTCCAATACTGCCAACAATGATGATGTTGCAGAAGATAAATGAATCTGAATGATGAACTAATGCTGGAGTATTCACCGCGTCCGTTGTTCCAATCCTTACGATGATCAATCGCAGATTGTACAGCTCAATTTAGATTTACTACCGGTAGAAGGAAGAGCTGACGGATTTACTTGTCTACCGCCTTGTTAGATCTCCCCGGCCAACGGTTGGGCCAATGGGATGGACCGGCGCTGCTCGGCCTCTTACACGACTCCAAGTTCGAAAAGAAGTTCATGACTCTGAACGTACAGTTCGTCCCCCTTTCCCCAAGTATAATACTTGTTGATAAGACTCCACAAAGTAGTCGTATCTAGTTGGAAAGGAAATTCAACATCATATCTCCCAAGTTGCTGCTTGTTAGAGGATACCATCTTATTCCAATAATTTTACCCCTCGAATGATGAGAGGGTACACAGATGCAATATATAGCAATTCAAGTTGCGAGTGAAAAAAATACTTTTCGAAAGATTTATGACCGGGAAGTCAACAAGATAAATAACATTTCTCAAGTAAGGTTCCCTTATTATTTGGAAGATAGATTCGAAGGAAGAATGAAATTTTGAAAACCTTTCTTGATATAATATTAATAATAATCCAACTCCGAAGAAATTTTATAATAATCGAAGGTCGAAAATAATATTTGAAGTCATTTCAGAGTATTGGATAAATATTCAGAGAATATTTATTGAATCAAAAATAGTTAAAGAAGACTTATAACTATGAAACGAATATATAAATCGAAGTATTTCTAAGAATAATTCTCGAATGAATAAGGAGAAAATATTTATTGAATAATTAAATATTTAAATGAATATTCAAAATAATATTCGTTTAATTAATAAAACTTGAAAGGAATATTAAAAATAATATTCGATAAATAAATAGAACATCAGATGAATATTTAAAATAATATTCATTAATTAAATATGAACTTAAATGAATATTCAAAAACTAATATTCATTTAATGAATAATATTCTAAATGAATATCAAAATAATATTCATTTAGTAATCCAAGCTTTAAAGGAATATTTGAAATAGTATTCGATAAATGAGTCGACTTTGAATGAATATTTAAAAATAATATTCATTGAATAGATAACGTTCAAATAAATATTTGAAGTAATGATCGTTAATTAAATAATCTCGGACGAATTTTCAAAATAATATTCGTCAACCAAATAATGGAAATTATTTACTTAAATATTTCCCTCGAAAGTAATTACGATATATCAAGAAGTACTGATTCGCGATCTATATTCAACGAATACGATATATATGCCCTTCTCTAAGGGACTTAACAACATCCGGCTTATAACTGATACGTTATCTATCTAGCTTATAATCCAACAATAATCAAGGAACAAGTATAACAATATGAATTGAGAACAGGCATGCATGTAATGGCATATGTATAACAACAGTCATATATATATATTATCACAACAACAGTTCCAAGTATTGGAAACTTGCCTGGTAGTCGGGTGGAGGTAGTGTGTCCTGGGTCAGCTCGGTGATCTATAAATAATCAAAATATTCGATATTAATCACTTAATGTTGTTTAAAAAGCTAAGTATAAACTTAACTTAGGTTAAAACACGTTTTCGAATTATCTCGTTATGCAGCCTTTTTGTGTACTCTTATTAACCTCGTTTTGACCCGACATTTGTTCGTTATTACGGCTCGTCATTACTCTTACACTTGGTATATACTTAAGTCATATAAGTTCTAGGGTCGATCGTTTACGAACCAAGATTTTATCACGAGTTTTATCATCCGTTTTCTAAGTGGTTTTCCAAAGTTAAACCATGTATTCGTTTTAGGGGTTCGTTCGTATTTAACCTCGACTCGAACATTTTTATAAAATCGAAAAACGATCCGATTGACATGTGGTTTTCTTTCACATCTTCCTCATGACCTCTAATATTTAATTACCATGACTCGTCACTAACTTACACATTTTACCGAGGTTCAATTTCACTTACGAACTTTCGTTTACGGTTTCAAACCACTTTTACGAATTTAACCATAATTCCTAAACCGTAAGTCCATTTCACACGAGCCTTATATCAAAACGAAGCTTATAACATTATCTAGCTTGTCATGGCAGAATATGAAACTGGACAGTGAGTTATAGCTACTGTCAAACATGAATTCTTAAGGTTAACGAAATTTCGGCATTACGACCGCTATAAATCGAACGTTCCATAATTCCTAATATCAAAACCAAGCCACACCGGGCAAACCAAACATCTTACATACATGATATACACCTCATAAGTCCAGGAACATCTCAACTCATCCTATTAATCATTATATGGATAAATCAACTATATAATCATGCTTATATGCTTAAAACAACATCATCATCAAAACTAATCCAATAATCACAAAAACTCAAAATACGTTCTAGGGTTTCTTAAGAGTTATACCTTCCTTGGAGTATCCTAATACATGACTAAGCCTTGGTTTGTCCTTGTATAGCCTTAGGATTGCTTAGATCATCCAAACAAAACAAGAAATCAAAGTTAGTTCATGAAGGTTACTATTCATCAGTTCAAAGATCTGCAAAAACGAGGCCCTTACCTAGCTTTTCTGGACAAGGCTTCTAAAGGAGAGTTGTAAAGCATCTAACCAGCTTTCCAACAAGCTAAAGAACACCAAATTACATTGAGTAATGAAGGAGATATGGCTGTTTGAAAATAGTTACAGAAAACTGTCAAGAACAGGCAGTTTGGTTTCTTCAATTTGGGGAAGGTATTTGACTAGGCTACACCGATTAGATTGCCATTAAATTTTGAATTAATGTTGCCCATGGAGTGGAGAAGCTATGGTTAACTTTTGGTGATTTTAGAAGCTCCAGATTGGGAGATATGAATTTTGCTTCGTGTAGTGTTTCTGCTGGACAGGTTTTGGAGAAATGGAGAGAATAGAGTTTGCTTGCTTTTCTCTTGCTTGGTCTCATCTAATCTTGTATTATTGGTATGTAAGGATAATATCTAGCATATAGTGACTTTATTAAAGGGCTTGGGTCATTGCATGCATCATCTTCCACTAGCAAGCTTGTTATTTAAAGATGAGATTAGGCTAAGTACTTAGTTTCCTTTCTAATTGTTCTAGTTGCTCATGTAACTACTTAGTTGCTAGATATTTCCACTAGCTCATGTATGTATCTTGGTCCCCTGCTTGTTTCTTTGTCCGGTTATTGCTCAATTTACTGATCGTTCGAAGGAATAACTCGAAGATTTCCAATTAGGGTTTTACCGGGAACCGTCTCAATAATTATGCTATCATTCTCAATTCTCTTTAATAATTCCTGATCCTACTTTCCATAAATCCTTTCAATAAATCCTTAGGTCTTTCAGTGTCCGGGGATATCTCGGGGAAAATAAAAGTGCTATTTTTCAGAATCGGATAGCTTTTACATACACTGTTTTTCCCCTCGGGTCACTAATAGGGACTCAAAAATCTATTCCGGGTACTTCTATATGTGCCGTCTAATAATATTCTTATCACAACCAAAAACACTATTCATTGCTTATTCCTTACTTTATTCCTTATAATTAGGAAAATGTCCTCGTTCTCTTTCGAGCGTTCCTTATCTCTTTTACGGAACCACTGGACGTATACTAGGTATCGGTTTGGATGACATGAGAATATTTCCTTCCTTGGAACACTATAGCTTATTCTATTGACGATAGATTATTCTTTTCCAAGTTGTCAACCAATGGCATTCTTCATGGCATATAACAATTGAATCCGAATCCATTAAATAGTCGTTCGTTAAAACCACTGTTACATCGTAGTCGTAATCGCTATTCATTTCTACATTGATACATAATAAAGGTTTTAATTCTACCGAAAATCTGGGTTCTTACAATTGTAGGACATATATGGTCAAGAAGCAATTAAAAAGAATTAGTATTGTTTGACTCTGGGTGACAGTATGGTCAAGAAGTAATTAAAAGAATTATGTTGGTCTAGAATTTACATGTGTTGAACTAGGGTTTATCAATAAAGATTTTGGATACATGCAAAGGTAAGTTTACAACAGGAGTATGATCAACATGGTATAGAATAGGCATGCTTGAATCAACAAGATATAACAGTTTCAATAACATGAACTTTCAGAGGAAAGACAGAGTTACTTGCCTCCGGTAGAATGCAACAGCTAACGGCTCAGTCACTGGTACTCGACCTTAGCCTTTCCTTTATCGCTAGGTCCTACGTCCTTCTTATCTACATAAACCATATCACTACTTTAGAATACTATACTTTTAAATCTTCTAATCCTAATCTACCCAATCGCTTCTTATAACGCATTATACTTATCATATATCATACGTACCTGATATTACACAAAAGTCACCTCGTAACCAAATATTCACTTAAGCACATAACACATAGAACATGCATCTCATATAAGTCACTTAACAGATAAACCTAACTCATAAGCAGTCATGCTAATAGGTATACACTTTACTATCTATAATTTCCCGAAAATCGGGCATAGTTTCCTCTATAACATGGACGATCCGTCGGAAAATATCCGACTCCAATCCACAATCAAATTCCTACGATGGATTTAAGATCCACCTACTCTCCAAATGGATTCTATATATAATCATACCACTCACTACTTAATTCGAAGGCATCATCAATATTCATCTTAAACGAATAATTCACAAATATTTATATAAATCTGAATATTCGAAATACTCAAATATTTACATAAAAATTAAAGAAACTTATACAAGTAATTCAACGAACCAAATCCTTCATATTTATCACATAATTCAAGCATAATCGAATAAGATTTATATTAAAACTTTCGAATTTCTCATGCATGCATATATATACTAATTTCGAATTTTCAGAATATAATCACAAGGAATTTATCTCAAAAACAATTAATTCATCATATCGAAATAACACGAATTTAACGAAACATATATATCGAAATTTAATTGCAAAAATTCATAACATCAACCTACAATCAACATGCATCAATCAAACCAAGGTTAAAAATATTAATTAGGCTCAGAAAATTCATCACCGCCTCTCCCGCCGGCTCACCGGAGTTCACCGCCGACGGTGGCGGCGTTCGGGGTTGCCCAACAGTCGGGTTTCCTTCCCAAACTCCACCAAATCAATACTAACATTGATCGTATAGCACGAACAAGAGTAATCAATTCAATATCAAAGCCAAACCACAACAATACTCGCATACATACACACATATATATACAACTCGCACATCACTAGTACAAAATTGATCTTTTACGTCACCTCATATACGTCGGTTCTGGCCAAAGGCGACGTATAAAGTACTTATATACGTCGGTTCCGCCTAAAGGCGACGTATATGTACATTTTTAAACATTTTTTACGTCGGTTCAAGAAAACGCCGACGTATAAAGTTATATTATACGTCGGTTGAGGAAAATGCGACGTATATAATGCTACTTTATACGTCGGTTGAGAAAAAAGTGACGTATATAATGCTACTTTATACATCGGTTGAAAAAAAGGCGACATATATAATACTACTTTATACGTCGGTTGAAAAAAGGCGTCGTATATTGTCAACATATACGGCGCTTTTTAGACCACCCGACATATAAAATATATATATATATATATATGACGGCATTCATTTTTGTGACGTATATACAATTACTAGTCAGTTAGTATTTTAATCCCAGTTCTTCCCTAAATCAAACATCGTGAGTTCTCTCCGCCTCCATCTCTCTCTCTTTTCTCTCCATCTCTCAACCTCTGTTCGTCCCTGCACACCATGAATACACACCATATATAAATCTGCTGCTAGTCGACTTGGGATTCATTCGATTTGGAAGATTCAATCGATTTGGCTGCTAATCGATTTATCAATTAAGGATTCATTCCATCGTTCTTCTCGTTTTTAAAACCCTAAACATACGATTTGGGGTTCAATTGATTGGCTGTTCAAATGACTTGTGTTCAAGCTTGGGGGATTTGGGAGATGACTCTAATGTGAAGATTACTAGACTCCCGGCTGTTACTATGTAGATTATATAGATGGGTCGAGATTAAGCAATCATACCACTGCTTCCTGTATCATCTAGTAACTCGACTTCAATTGTGAGCTAACCTCTTGAACTGTATCATTTGGTAATTCAATTGTTGCCTCCCTCTCTCACTAATCCAGTTTCTTTTTTTATAGTGCAAAGGTGGGGATGCAGAGAGAGCAGACACTATCACTGTTCATCACCAAGGAATAAGGATGGGTATATTATGTCTCTCTTTTTTACTTTTTTTCTTTTCCTTTGTTTATTTATTGAAAAATATTTTTGCTGTATGTTGCAAGACTTAGATATGTTTATATTGCTGCAGTGATGCAACTTTGTGGACATGCTTTCGAGCTGAATGTGGGTGGAAAGGCAGTACACAAGTAACATTTTTTTGATTCTTTTACGCTAGGTTCTTATTTATGCAACATGTTGTTCAGGGTAAATTTTCTTTGAGATTTACAATGGATTGCGGACTTTTCCAAACAAGTCAAGTAATGGAAAGATGTATAAAATCACCAAGCCTAAAGAAATTAGGCAAATGACAGAGCAGAGATTGGATTTACAACCTCTTTGCAGTAAGGTAGTTTTTGCAGTATTCCTTATACCTCTACTTGTATCGAAGTCCATTGTAGTTTGGTATCTTGGTAAACATCATAAGTCATTATTTATTTCCATAACCTCATCTCACAAGCAATAGCAAAGCTAGCAAGAGGACTATGAATCAAAGCTTTTCGAGTGCAAAAGTTAAATAGAGGTTAGTGGACAATAGCTGAATAAGCTTTTCGAGGCCTGATCTGAGCATCACATAATAGAGGTTAGTGGACAATAGCTAAATAACTCTAATATCTGATTTTATCTATATGTAGTGTTTGCATATACATGTAAACAGCTAATTGATGTCACCCTGATGCTGGATGCAGTGTGTAGTTGTCCGGTAGAGGTATGTGTCTAGGAGTTAGGTCCAGTTAGACTCTGACACTAGTGTAGTACATGAATACTAATCATAGAAAAGCCCTTACGTATGATCCAAATATGTGCACAATTATTGCAATTTGTTTAAGATTATCCATTACATTATATGTTCCAAAGAAGATATAAAAATTGACTTTGCAATAAATTTTATGACTTATTTTAATAATGTGAAGGAGAAAGGGTTAAGTCACTTAGTTACGTAAATATAACAGTTTGGATGAATAGACGAGAGTACAATCTGGCTCTTGTATTGAGTAAGGGCCTCTAGACATGCCTTCTCGCTCTTGTATCATCTATTTTAGATAAACAAATTTGAACTCCGTGAGATAAACATTACTTTATATTAAGAAATCATACCACTACTTCCTGTATCATTTAATCTACAAGTTTATTGGTTATTTAGCTAGAAAAATCTAATATACAGATCTAATTCAGAAGTTATGTGAATGTAGCACAAATTAGATGCATTTATCTGACCTCAAAATTTGAAATTGTGATATCTCATAAAAACTAGTTTGCAATGAGTAATGAGATTTAATTCTCTTGTTTATTGCAAAAGATATTAAGTTTTTATTATATGTTATGTAGTCCATACTCTGTATTTGTCAGTTGTGGTTTCCTCCGTTTCTGTAGATATTCCATTGTTTCCTATATCTACTTTTTCCCCCAGTTTGTACTTCACAACTGTTTAGGAAAGTTGAAATTAAGCAGACACCCAAGTTCTGTTTCCGTTAGTAAACACATCTCATCCCCCTGTGGACATGTACGCAATGTAATTCTAGGATCGGTATCATTTTCGGAGTGAAATTTTTATTAATTGCATAATTAATAAAACCGAAATACATGTGTATAAACATTGGCATGCTTACGTAGTATTCTACTCTTCTGGTGAATAAATGGTGAACTATGCATAGTGCAAACATAAATGTTGGGATTTTGATTTGGTATTCTGTTTTCTTGCTTCTCTTTTTATAAAATTGCTTCTCTTTTGTGAGTTTTTATATTATAGCTAAGGCTATTTTTGCAGTCTATCTTTGCTATTTTTCCCCAATAAGAATGATATCTTTAACATGCCCTGTAACGCAAGACTCGAGTTTATCTATATTCATATGTTAAAACTAGTGCAAATTTTTCACCTTGCTGCTAATTTATTTGTTAATGTTCTATGTAGGTGACGAAATCAACAATTCCATTATTGTTAGAGATGCCGGCAGGAGTGTATAAGAGGCATAAAGGATGAAGTTTTTTTTGAAATTAAGCATTAGGTTTCGTCAAACTTGTAGAGTTTTTAATTTTTTAATCATCTCAGTTTTACTTGTACAGTCTGACTAGCTCGTTAGATCGAGAATCTAGAAAACATTGTGGATATATTTTTTTCAAGTGTCATTAATAATTATTATATTATTAATCCCATGATTGTGTTCAGATATAATTTGTTAGCTTGGAAATTTTGATTACTACAGGTTTTTGCTTGTACAAATTTTGGATAGAGCAAGTTTTTAATTATTGAACAATTTTTTGGGTAGAGAAAAACAAAAACAAAAAAAATTGACAATATACGTCGGTTCTTTATGGCGACATATAAAACATAAAGTATATACGTCGGTCTTTTGGACATTATACGTCGGTCTTTTCGACATTATACGCCGGTTGTTTTTAGACATTATACGTCGGTCTTTTTGGGCATTATACGTCGGTCCTTTTTGGACATTATACGTCGGTGTTTTTGATATTATACGTCGGCTTTTTAGCGATGTATATTTGGACTTTATACGTCGTTTTTTAACCGACGTAAAAGACTCTTGACTTTATACGTCGCCCCTCTATACGTCGCCATTTAACCGACGTATATGACCTATTCAACCGACGTAAAAAGCCAGTTTTGTACTAGTGCATCACCAACACATATAAAAGTTATATGGATGGAAACTAGAGATCATAAGCACCAATAATGTGCAAGAATCGAAGTAAATAAACGGGAAAAAGGGTTTGCAAGTGAAGGAACACAAAAACCGATCGGAAAGAAGCTCACGGAGAGAGAGAACAGAGAGAATGAACAGGCGAGAGATGAAAAATGAAGGGAGAAGAGGCTATAGCCTCTTGTTGTTAAAACATGGGCAAAAATGCCATTTCACAATTGCTATTTTACTTTCTGAAAAATCATTCTTTTAATCACTTTTTTTTTTGATAAATCGAAGTTTTCATTCCACAGAAAAATAAAGAGATACAAACTGTGGATCACCAACAAACCACTTAGGGAAACCACAGCAAACAACCTTAACACAAACAAGCAAAATAAGCTGCTAAGAAAAAACCCCAACAAGCCACATCAGAACTCTACCTGCGCCCACCAGGTTAGAACGTCACTCAACCTCAATAGATCCACTACCAAAGATACGCCCCCTTTAAATCACCACTTACAAAATAAACCAAAGAAATCCCGTAAATAAAATTACAACACAAGATAAAACTCTTCCATATCCCCATTTAGCACATAATATTACAAACCACTGGACTCCTTTACTGGTTTGTTGAGCATTCACCAAATAGAGACTCCTCTTGACTAATAAATCCCACAACTAAACCCACCTACAAATCAGGTCCACTAACCCAATAGATCAAGCCCCACTGATATAATTGACACCACGCTTTTAGTAATTTATCTCTATCCCTTCCTTCTCCGGCAAGGGAATCAGCTTCATGTAGCAACCTTCTAGGCAAATACCTGACCGAGATCAAACCGTTTCTATTTAAACCTACAAAGTGGTTTAACTCATTTGCCGAGAAACTCCAAATTTTTCTTACAAAATAAATTCCCCACCTCTATACAATCAGTACATATCCTTAGTGGCCGCATTTTGAACATACTACTACAGAATTCCTGATACAAAAGTTTAGCAGCATTAATTTCTGCTTCTAAAGCACTATTAGCATCTGAAGGCCCAGAGAAAACAAACACAATATTCTGATTTCTGTCCAAAATAAATCCTCCTATACCAGCATTTACCTTACCATTAATGTCCATCATCCATGAACCATCACAGTACCCTAAAAAATCATCATCTTCACCTCTCATGATCTTTAAATTCTTACCTTTCTGATGAAGTAGAATAGCTCCAATGGGGTTGTTTTGCCATAAAGATAGTAGATTTTCAGAAATGATATCTAATTCCAAACACCATTTGTTAACTCTTTCCTTAATTGTATATAACAAAACTTCCTTCGAGTCAACTAGCTTGTTGAAAACTGCATGATTATGGGACAAACATAAAGACCAAAACATGGCAGCTAGTACCAACCCCCACACTTGTTTCAAAAACTTACCTCTGAATGATGATACAGATTTCCACAACCATCCTTTGATAGAAGTATTCATATAAATATTAACACTCCACCATTGACTGATAAACTCCCACACCCATTTAGCATGGATACACTCCCAGAAAATATGCTCAATATTCTCATAGTCACCCCAACATTTAGCACATCTCTCATCTATACTCAGGCCTAACCTTTTCTTGAGAAAATGTCTAGTTGGGAGAATACTATGTTCCAACTTCCAAAGAAACATAGAGATTCTTGGAGGTATCTTCAATTTCCAAAAGAAATTCCATATCACTTGAGTCCCACCTTTACCAACCATTAGTCTGTAGGCCTCTTTAGTAGTGTAAACATCCCTTGAACCCATCCATATTACCTCATCTTTACCGTTAAATGAACCACACTGCAGAATCTGACTAGTTACATGATTCCAAATATCAGTCTCCCAGCTTCACAGGAGCCTAGTCCACAAAGCGCTATCCCTCCCATGAATCACTAGATTACTGATTTGTCTAATTGTTGCTTCTCTATACTTAGAAATTTCATACAACCGGGGCCATAACTCCTTCAATATCCCATCATTATACCACCAGTCCTTCCAAAATAGACAATTGTCACCACCTCTAATTTTCCATTTGAAATTAGAACCACTTAAAAGAACCCCTACTGGTTGATGATTAGTAAGATTAACGATATAACTCATCATTTGGGATTTATTGGGAAGATTTTTCAGACTTTCCATTCCATCCCCCACTTCACATCCATATACCTCGCTCACCACCCTTTGCCACAACTGACCCCTATCTCTCTTCCATCTCCACCACCACTTACCTAACATTGCCATGTTACGAGTTTTCAAATCTACAACCCCCAAACCTCCTTCATTTTTGAACTTACATACTTTAGACCATTTTAAAAGATGCATTTTCCTTTTAGTATTTCCTTCACCATAATCCCAACCCCATAAGAAATTCCTTCTAATGATATCAATCTCTCGACTCACCCCCTTAATTAGGTAAGTAAAACAGGTTAAACCAGTACGTAGGAATACTATCCAATGCCGCCTAACCTTCCAACCATGTTTGTATTCCTTGATTTCCAATTAGCAAGTTTAGAATTGAATTTTTCAATCACCGGTTTCCAGAATTTTCTACTTTTGGAGGAGCAACCAATTTGAACACCCTGATATTTCATTGGAAACGTTCCAGTTTTACTTTTAATTCGAAATAAAATAGGGAATGGGAAGAAAATATTTTATAAAATTTTTTAAAATAAACTTCGTGAATTTAGAAGCATCCCCATATTTTTAAAATAATATTTGGATCAAAAATGAATTTTATACGAATTTTCGAAGTAAAATATCTTTAAAAGAAATAAAGCTTCTTAAATCATTTTAAAATGCCAAAACTCACAATTAAATACTCTCACTAATTTTCATAACTCAATAATATCACAAAAATGATAATGTAAAAGATTTCACGATTTTAAACGACTCCGGTGATTTTATATGATTTTCGAAATATTAAAAATGCATTTTAAAAATAGTTTTAATGCTCCAAAAATATAAATAAAATTCCACGTACATATACGACACATAACAATCATCATATAATCACATAAACATGATTTCCCACATATCTATATTTCTCAAAATTTTATCTATCACAAAATTCACATAGATTCCATATTTAACACTTAAATAAACATTTATAAATTGCGAAAAATTCTAGGCCGTTATAAATAAACTTCCATATTTGCGACATAACTTCAATTTCCGTCACAAGTTATATAAAAATAATATTATTCAGGTCAGATTATTAATTCCAGGCCGTTGGGTATTAAATGAGTTTAGCTAATCTTGTGACAGAATTCGTTGAAAATTATAACTAGCGATGGATTGTATTAAAATTCGTCACAAAATACTTTGTGACAAAAAATACATCGCAAGATACTTTTTGAGGTTATATGGATTATGTGGCAAGCTCTATTAGGCTCTATCACTTTACGATAATTTTCACTTTATGATAGAAAAATTCTTTTGTCCTAAGTTAAACTTACGATTGAAAATTACTAAAATTATATCACAATTGCCCGTTCCCCTTGTAGTGATTTTTTAAGTAATATAAAAGGCTAAACAAAATAGAAGAAAATTTTAAGTCAAGTGGAGACCATCAATCGGGTTCAATTAGCGAGAGTGAGAGTTAGGATTCTTAGAAAGAGAAGAAGAGGGTTTTTCGTAATCATCTCATCTGAATTTGCATGTATGTGTTCATTTCACTCATATGAATATGTTTAGTTAATATATGTTTCACTGGTATAATGGTCACTCTACTTTAATTTTTCTTTTATTTTACTTAGTCTTTTATTTTAATTAAAAACAGTTATTTCATTTCATTGATACTAAAATGCACCATTTGAAAAAATCAATGATAGAAGGGCATTAATGAAAATTTCTGAAAAAAAATTAGTGATTTAACGTTTTCATTAACAGAAGGATATGACTAGTAACTTTAGGGTGCCACTTGTACAACCAAAACATAAAATGACACCATTTGAAAAATCAAAACATAAAATGACACCATTTGAAAAAGCCAGTTATAGAAAGATACCAATGAAAATTTTGCATGAAATATTATAATTTAATTTTTTTATCCACTTAATAATTTCAAATTTACAAATTATGATATAATCTAATAGTAATAAAAATAATATTTTTGCATATTATTAATATTATAATTAAAATTTATTTCAATTTAAGTTTTATACTAATACATTATTGTAGAGTAAAAAAAATATTATGATTTATCACGTTAATTTATATTGAAAAACATTATTCATAATTTATATTTTTTACCTAAAAATATTGATTAACAATATCTTAATTGGTTCTCTATAAATATTATAAAATAATGGTCCTTAGTGTTTTAAGGTTACTCTTTTGTGTATGAACTCCAACAACAATCCGTATATTCATTCTTTGTCATTAATATAATAATAAATTTGAAACTAACTAGTAATGAGTTTATGAACTCCAACAACAATCCCTATATGGCTATATTCATTCTTTGTCATTATTAAAACTAGGCAACTTAGCCGCCCTTCGCGCGGTTAATAAATTTTTATTTTTAGTTATTGAAAATAGATAAATTAATATAAAAGTTAATAGGTATTTAAAAAAATTCCTAAAAAAGTGATTGAAAACAGTTTGTATGAATTATTAGTTGGAACAATACTCTCATTATATATCAAGAATTTTAATAATCTTAAAAATATTATAAACATGAAAAATATCAATTACAATAATAAATATAACTAAATAACATTTTTAAAGCCGACACCCCTCTCATAATATACATGCTCAGTAATAGTATTAGAATTTATATAATTAGAATATTAATTTATTTTAACACAATATAATGAAACAACATGTGTATAACATTTTCACACAATAAAAAAAGACGCAATATGAACAATTTTAAGTCATTAATTTACATAAAAATAATCTTAATTTTATACATATAATTAATATTTTCTATTGATATAATAATTATAATGCTCAAATAAAGTTTTTTAATCTTTTATATTAATAATTTGAAGTAAATTTAATATATATATATATATATATATATATATATATATATATATATATAATAAGTGTAATTAATGATTATTAAAATGTCAATAAGATGCCATTAAGCTGCTACTTAATGCAAGAAAAATATTTAATAAAAAAAATCAAAAAAGCGAGAATTCAAAGAAAAATATCTTAAACGCTTTTGGTGCATTTTTGATCTCTGGGCATTATAATATACTATTTCCGTCCCTCTCATTTGTTTACAAATGAGTTGGGCACGAAAATTAAGAAAAAATGTAAAGTAGTGCAGAAAAGTAATAAAATTGAGTAAAGTAGTGGGACCAATCAATATTTTATGTAATAAAGTGATTTTAGTGGAAGAAAGTTAGTGGGTGTAGTAACTTTTTATATTATAAAACTTTACTATGTTGCAATGCAAAGAATTTAGAAGGATATCACAAAAAGGAAAGTGTAAAGAAATGGGAGGAACATAGTGAAAGAGAAGTGTCCTAAATCCAATCATGGATGATGAGTTAGGATAAACTTTCTTGTAATCTTAGTAGATTTTATGATTATTGGTTAAAGACATATTTGTCTTTATACGGGCTTTATCTATTTAAAGTGTTTTAAATAAGATGTTCCATAGTTTAGAGTAAAGCTTCTAGAATTATAATGAGATTATAATAGTGAGATCTAGAAGATGATAACACTAAACTTAAACTGTTCCTGATCATAGGATAACTAATTGGAAGTTAGTTAATCCGTAAAGATCGGTACATACTATACTTGCTTCTTCGGAAGGATGTCTGTTCTCATAGGCATTTGTGTGGAGACACTATAGTTAGTATGTAGGTGCTCATTAGGAATGAGTTCACTGAACATGACTCGATCACTTGAACAATTAATAGAGTTTACTCACGTGTCAATAATTGTTCATGTAGTGATGGTTGTACAAGTATCCTTAGACTTGAGATTGTTAGAGTCATCTTGTATATAATGAACAATGCTTTGGTTTAGTCCTTAGTCTCAAGGGCAATTAATAAGTTCTATTCTGGGCATTGGAATTTATATATGGAGATAGTTAACGATCAATAAAGGATCTGCCCCTTCCAGTAAAGGAAGAGAATATCCTATGCTATTCTTAATATGGCAGTTCAGGAATCTCTGGCCAGAGTGAATGAAATTAGAAATTAGTTTCTAATTTGCATTAACATGAACTATACATAAAGAATAAGGAATGCATATGATTAAATTAGAAAGGTTTGACACGAGATCTATGCCTTGTATTTAATCGGGATATTGTTAGGGCAGAAGGAATTTATTGTACGGTAACCAGTCACTGAATAGGTTCTGTATTCCTAGCGATGAATTCATATTATCCGGATAGTCGCGATATATTGAAAAGTATCACTCACGATGTAGAATAAATTTAATTATAACGATAATTATTTTTAACGAATTAATTGTAATTCGTATAAATAATAATAAATAGTTTATTATTATTTATTTCTACTACCGGCATAATTATGAACCTAAAGGGTCACACCATAAAAAGAAATATTGTTGAAGATTAAGAAAAATTATTTTGGCTAATAATTATTTATTTGAGAAATAATTAATTAAATAATTAATTAAATATGATTTAATTAATTATAAATATTAAGAAAAGTTCTTAATATAATAATTATATATTTAATCTGAGATATTAAATATATAGAGAGAATTGTTTTAAATGAAATCAATAATAAACATGTTTTAATAGTTTTAATGATTAATTGATTAATTAATAAAGATTAATTAATCTAAATAATCATTAAAGTCAAGAAACCACACCTATGGTTTCACTATAAATAGACATGCTATCTCAGATTTCAAGACAACACCAGCAACAACAAATTTATTTGTAAGAAGAGTTTCTTGCATTTAAATCAAAATTAGCCAATTATTCTCTCTTTTCTTTCTTTATCAAATTTCTTGGTGGATACCATTAGAGCACTCCACATACTGAGGGGTGATTGCAAGGAGTAGAACATAGTCTAATTTTGAAGTTCATAGCTGTTGCCGGAAAGCATTTAAGGTAATTCTCTTATTTTTCTTGAAATATATGCATGATTAATTAGGATTTCTATGCAAATAAATGTTATAAATACTTCCGCATGCGTAGAAATTCCTTCAATGGTATCAGAGCACAGGTTGTATGCATATAGATTCCCAGAAAAAATTTGAGAATTTTTAAAGCTTGTATGGATTTATTATGAATTTTTGAAGTTCATGGAGGCTATAATCAAATTAATTATGAATTAATTCGAAATTAATTTTTTGTAATAAAATGACTCTGGATTTAGATTCTACAAGTGTTGTAGAGAATCAGGATATTTTTATTATATTTTTTGAATGAACAGATTATTAATTATGAATTTTTAAAGAAGTTTGAATTTAATAATTATAATCTGTTAATATTAAATAATATATATAAAATATATGCTGGTGGGCTTGATAAAAGATGGCGGGCTTGAATTGGTTCAAGTGGACCTACAAGTTAAGTGGGCTGATGAATTTTATATACTGTCGGCTGAAATAAACGTGGGGATGGGTCCGCACGCCAGAAGTGGTCTGTAACGCTTTTTTGGAATGCGTTACAGGTGTGTCACGCAATACGGAATCGCGCAACAGGTCTGTAACGCTTTTACAGTATGCGTTACAAGGCGTCATTTTCGACAGAGATTTCGGAAGGCGCGTGCGGGCGCGTGGAAGCTCCTTTAGAGGCGTGGTTGGTGCCGGTGGATTCGTATTGACGAGTAGGTTCTAATGGAGGGGTCAAATATTTTTATAAAAATAATTTTGAAACGATTATAGCTTTCGGAAGTGTTTTTAAGACCAGTTTTGACTGTTTAACGACTTTTAAACACAACCAATGATCCATACATAAGTTTAAAACTGTACTACATGATCTAACATGCCTACCTATGTTTTATTGAATGAATATATGGATGATATATGTCTAGGTTGAACATGAGATGCTAGATTTAGGCTGATTCCTTAAACGTACTAAACATGTTAGACATCTAGGTTATAACGAAAATGTTTCGTAACCTTAATATGATTAAAACCTATTTCTTTTGAATGGTAATTGCTTCGAAAATGTTTTAAAGCAAGTTTTAAATAGTTTAAATGTTTTAATGCAATTTATAAATAAGTGTATATATGTTGCAACATGCCTACGTTTATGTTCATTTATGTTTATATATGTGATATATGCCTATGTTTACCATGCGATGCTAGATTTAGGTGAACATAATTAACATAAGGCGTAGTTTAGACAATTTAGGATTTGTGAAATTGTTTCACAAGTTTAATATTAATATTATGTATACAATAATGAGATTCTTGTGTTTGTGAAATACGTAATTAAATATGAATTTTCAATATTGAAAAAGGATGATTATGGATTATGATCCATAAGAAAGTGTTATTCTGGGAATCATCCAATTATCGATTATTGATTTGAAATATTTAATTTAATAGGAAGAATCTCTTTATAATATGATTATGATTGTAACATAATATAATCCCTTAAATATTAAATATGTCAAGTAAAAATTTACCAAAGATACAAAAGGGTTTGTGTCGGCAATGGTCTCCCATCATGATAGAAAGTGTTTCTTGTTTTCGGTACATTGTCGTTTCGTGCTACAGCCGAGGGCTTTGTTACCGATCAACATGAAAGTACTTGTCTATTACATTAGATGTGTACAAAATTAAATTTCAGTGGTCGTTACGTGCTACAGCCGTGGGCTATTGAAATCTAATTTAATTGTACGAGATGATGGTTTTGACTTGATTTAATATTGGGATTAGTCGTGTTTTCATTATAGATTTAGATTATCTATTAAATTAAAACACGTAAGACTTATAGGTTCATACGAAAATGTTTCGTGACCTAAGTAAAATAAAACCCTCTTTAATTAAATATCAAGTGATATAATGGCCAAAGGCACAACGGGCTTGTGTCGGTCATAGCCTTCCAACATGGTAGAAAGTGGTTCTTATTTAAGGGCATTGTCGTTTCGTGCTACAGCCGAGGGCTTCGTTTCGAAAAATAGGAATTACTTGTCTATTACATTAGATGCGCATAATTAATTAGAATTCAATTGTCGTTACGTGCTACAGCCGTGGGCTATTGAATCTTATTAATTTTACGAGATGTTGGGTCTGACTTGACTTAGAATATTGAATTTAGACGTGCTACAGCCGTGATTCAATGATTCAAGAGGCTAAATGAAATAAGGGAATAACATGAGATGTAATTGATGAAGAGTTATCTGCCTATGGAACATTATATAATGTTTCGTGCTACAGCCGAGGTTATATAATGGAAAGTAGGATCCCTATTCCCACTAGCATTGTGAATGCTCAATTATAAAATAGAGGGTTATATAATTTAGATAAATAGTGGGAGCCACCAATGAATAAAGACCCGATTCATTTGGTGTTAAGATTATAAAATTGAATAATCTACTTATGTTGTTAATTTTATTTAAAGATTAGTGTGATGTCTTCTGCATTGTAGAAATAGCATAATAGATGCTAGGTCAATGACTTATTGACAAGAAAGGTGAGAATAGTTTTCACAGGTAGGATAGATTGTTTTCGTCTTGAACTCACCAATCTACGCAAGTTGTGAAAGATGTATCTAACGATGAGTGAGATGTCTCGTTCATCTACAAGGGTTGTTAGATGAATAAGTAAGGGACATAGATATCAGATATCGATGTTGTTTACTGAAAATAATGGTTTAACAATATTTCTGTCAATGACCTTGTTTTATATGATCAATTAGATTGTTCGTTTATATAACTGGTCTTCAAGATGGATATATAGTTAATTCAAGATATGATCTTGAAATCTCATTGTAAGAATAAAATCAAGATGATATCTTGAGGTCTTATTGTAAGAATAAGAAGGTGAGTAGAAAAGACACAATCTTTGAAATAAATGTTAGCCAAGAAAACAAAGGTATTAACTTTCACTTAATAAAGGATAGGATATTGGAATTGGATTATGTAAGATATGTCTTACAGAATCAAGGAAGTAAAAGGTTAGTGTAACCTCAACTTCAATTTAAGTTTGTTAATAATTGAAACAAGTCAATCATTTACTTGGGTATTAGACACCACTTTGGTTCAAGGATTACGAATTACAACCAAAGGACAAGTAAATAGCTAGACATTGATAAGGTCCTAGATAATTGAAATAGAACAACTATTGTTGTTTCAATTATTAGAACTTGTTGATTTGTCGTGCTGTTGGACTTATGGATTATATGTTTCATATTGAACAAACTAGATATAATGAGATAGATCAGGTTTGATACCTTGTAACATTCAATGATGATCAATGTAAATAAGGATATGTGTATTTGTTGAAATACAAAATCCAAGTTTTATTGATAGGTTCAATGAATGCTGAGGTATGATAACGAACTATTTAAGAGTATTGGAAACATTCAATGAGATTGAGGTCTGTCAATATTTAAATAGTTAGTTCCTGAATTATTTCACATATCATGATATTAGTTTACTGATGACTCTTGTTAGACAAGGTTCAGTTCATAGTGAATGATATCAATAATTCCGGTACCTATTAAGAAAATGACTTACTAGAATAGTCAAACTACTCAATGAGGTATCCTCAACATACGTTAACTAAAGTCTGCATGAGATGTGGAGTAAGGAAATACAAGTCTCAATTTTCTTGAGATTTGAGGTTGTCTAACCTATGTCAAGAGTTGAATAAGTTAGAGACTGAATCTGAATAGAGTTGATTTGTGGTTAGTCTTAAACAAAGTTTAGGACAAGATTTTGAAATCTTGCTGAGCAAGGAGTATTTATAGTCACTAGGAGTGCTTGTTTACTCCACTTTTTGGAAAAAATTAGTTTACCCTTCAAGGGCTCAGTGGGAGCTATAGTGAACTTGATGAAGTTCAAGAACCACAAATCATCACGGATTAAGTATGGAACCTATTTGAGTAGTAGAACTTTCTGTACAACAACACTGTTGTAAGTCTAGGAGGGTATTGGTTTCATCATTTAGAATGGTGATGAGATATCCACTATAAATGATAACAACAATGTTTTGAGTTTTAATGACTCTGAGAAGTGACAGAGTGTCATGGAATCTATAATGGTTTTGTAAGAGAGTTTATGAATGGATGGAAAGGTAAAGACCTTTAAAGTCAGGCTAGCTTTAAAGGTTTAAAGTGAAGATAATATGATTACCTTAAAGAAACCTTTATCAAATTGCCATGACCAAAACCATTAAGATTTTGCTTGCATGCTTCTCGGTAATGGAACATTAATTTTGATGAGATAGTCAAATAGTTTGACTTTATCAAAAAGATGAATGATCCATTTAATGGTACAGGAGTTTAGTGGGAGTAATGTAACATATTAATATATATGGATATATTAGTAAAAATGCACCTTTGATATTTTTGGTTTTCATTAGAATTAAGCTATCAAAGAATTTCTTCTTGGACTAGGGTTATGCCTCGAATAAACTAATGGTGATGATCTATGTTGATAGATCATGATTAGGATAAGAGGTCTTACGGAAAATAATGTACATTGATTGGATGCTAAAATGTTTAGCATGGATACTCCAAGTGATGTTTCATGCTGATGAACATGGGAGAATATCTCTATGAGAGAAAGGACACGTGAATGGAATATCTCTAAGAATTATTCCATTATGTGTTACATGATATGTACAGGTAATGATGTTTCTTGTTGTGACAAGCAAGTATCAATTTACTCCTAGGAGAAAAGGATCAGATGACAATAAAATATTGTAGTATAATTCAGAAGTATGGCGATATATTTATTTTCTCTGATGGATCTTGTAAACTCAAAGTTTAAACAAGATCAGTTTGATAGTAGATTCAGTTTGGGGCATTTGATAGTCCTGAAAAAACAGTGAGTTGAAATAGTTTCAAGCAGTAGACGCTCATTAATATTAGATCAGAATGCATGGTGTGTTTTGTTGCAAGTATGTTGCAACAGTGGACTGGAAAATTAGTTTCTGTGTTGGGTTAGTTCCTGGCAGATAATAAGCCATTAAGTTGTAGTGTGACAACTCAAAGGGCATCAGATTAGTACATGCTAAGGAGCCGTGATCCCATCTAAGGTCTAAACACATAATTGCGGCTCTCTCATTCGATTAGAGAAATCGATGAAAGAGAGGTTGTCAACATTGAGAAAATTGACATACATAAACAACGTAGTAGACCCATTGTTAAAGCCGTTTATCAAAATTACTTTGATCTTCACATAGTGAAGATAGGTATGCGATACCGAAGTGATTGGTTTTAGTACAAGTGGGAGATTGAAAGAGAAGTGTCCTAAATCCAATCATGGATGATGAGTTAGGATAAACTTTCTTGTAATCTTAGTAGATTTTATGATTATTGGTTAAAGACATATTTGTCTTTATACGGGCTTTATCTATTTAAAGTGTTTTAAATAAGATGTTCCATAGTTTAGAGTAAAGCTTCTAGAATTATAATGAGATTATAATAGTGAGATCTAGAAGATGATAACACTAAACTTAAACTGTTCCTGATCATAGGATAACTAATTGGAAGTTAGTTAATCCGTAAAGATCGGTACATACTATACTTGCTTCTTCGGAAGGATGTCTGTTCTCATAGGCATTTGTGTGGAGACACTATAGTTAGTATGTAGGTGCTCATTAGGAATGAGTTCACTGAACATGACTCGATCACTTGAACAATTAATAGAGTTTACTCACGTGTCAATAATTGTTCATGTAGTGATGGTTGTACAAGTATCCTTAGACTTGAGATTGTTAGAGTCATCTTGTATATAATGAACAATGCTTTGGTTTAGTCCTTAGTCTCAAGGGCAATTAATAAGTTCTATTCTGGGCATTGGAATTTATATATGGAGATAGTTAACGATCAATAAAGGATCTGCCCCTTCCAGTAAAGGAAGAGAATATCCTATGCTATTCTTAATATGGTAGTTCAGGAATCTCTGGCCAGAGTGAATGAAATTAGAAATTAGTTTCTAATTTGCATTAACATGAACTATACATAAAGAATAAGGAATGCATATGATTAAATTAGAAAGGTTTGACACGAGATCTATGCCTTGTATTTAATCGGGATATTGTTAGGGCAGAAGGAATTTATTGTACGGTAACCAGTCACTGAATAGGTTCTGTATTCCTAGCGATGAATTCATATTATCCGGATAGTCACGATATATTGAAAAGTATCACTCACGATGTAGAATAAATTTAATTATAACGATAATTATTTTTAACGAATTAATTGTAATTCGTATAAATAATAATAAATAGTTTATTATTATTTATTTCTACTACCGGCATAATTATGAACCTAAAGGGTCACACCATAAAAAGAAATATTGTTGAAGATTAAGAAAAATTATTTTGGCTAATAATTATTTATTTGAGAAATAATTAATTAAATAATTAATTAAATATGATTTAATTAATTATAAATATTAAGAAAAGTTCTTAATATAATAATTATATATTTAATCTGAGATATTAAATATATAGAGAGAATTGTTTTAAATGAAATCAATAATAAACATGTTTTAATAGTTTTAATGATTAATTGATTAATTAATAAAGATTAATTAATCTAAATAATCATTAAAGTCAAGAAACCACACCTATGGTTTCACTATAAATAGACATGCTATCTCAGATTTCAAGACAACACCAGCAACAACAAATTTATTTGTAAGAAGAGTTTCTTGCATTTAAATCAAAATTAGCCAATTATTCTCTCTTTTCTTTCTTTATCAAATTTCTTGGTGGATACCATTAGAGCACTCCACATACTGAGGGGTGATTGCAAGGAGTAGAACATAGTCTAATTTTGAAGTTCATAGCTGTTGCCGGAAAGTGTTAGCACAAAATCACGCAAGCGTACGTGGTCACAAGTAATATATAAGGTTAAGTCCAAATTCGTTCCCACAGGGATCAGGTTATGGTTCTTTTCAGTAAATGCACCTATTCAACAATGTATGATCTTAATTCACTGCTAAGACAAGTAATTAATTGAGATTTTAATTAACTAAATTTAACTAATATGCAATTTTAGAATTAACTAGCTAATGAGATCTAAAATCAAATTACTTATATGAGAATAACATGGAATTCTAACTTCATTATCTACTTCACTTAGAGTCGCAGCCTTTAATCAATACATGTGATGGTTTTGATATCTGATCGGACAACACGAAATAAGTAAAAGCTACCTCTCGGTATACTAATACCAAACTACGCATGCATCCACAAAAGAGATAGAAGATGGGTAGACACCAATTATGTTTAGACCCTATATCTCTATAGAATTTGAAAACATAAAGGTTTAAGCACAAGTTATCCACTTAGATCACATAGGGCAGCATAATATCTCTATTTACGCCACAAATCATGATGTTAAAACATCAACCTATCCTATGCTAGCATGGCAAGTTCTAAATCTCAAGATCCACTCTCGTTTAGCAAGAGATTAACAAATTAGATGTTCGCGACGCATCTAAATACATGAAACACAACCATACAAGGATATCAAGAATTCACCACACATAAATCTTTAAAGCATATAAACTACTAAGCTACATAGATAACTCCGTTAGAATCCCATGACAACGATTAGCTCATAATTGAACCGTTCATCGTCATGGGATTTGATGAAAACATGATATAAAACAAGATATGAATAAAAGAAGTAATTATATTAATAAACAAAGAGTTAAGAAAACAAATCTATAATCCAGAATAACACAAAGGCTGAAGTAGATCTAGATCCGTTGCTTGTCACGAGCGTTGAATCCTTCTCTCCCTTTCCCCCTTGCAGATCTAAGCTATGTTACAATAATAATAACTAATAATATGTCTATCTCTATTACAATGGTATGATGTGTTTATATAGGCAATACAAGTCTTGCCCAGCAAGAAAATACAAAACAGAATTATAATAGAATTTCTGCAAGATACGTTTCCTAATTTGATTATGTTTTGTAAGGAAAATTCGTGGCTGACTTTTCTTCAGATTTTCTGGAACGTTCCCCACGTAATTGGACCTCTGGACTATCTTAGAATGATAGGAAATCTCGTTATCTTCGCGTGGACTGCTTACGGGCCTAAAACGGACTTCTAGAACTCAAGATATGGCCAAAACAGTGTAAACTGTGCAACCCTTCTCGAAAATCCGAATTTTAATCAATTAATTCCCAAAAAATTATAAAAGCATCCACCTTAGTCAACATTCTCGTAATCCTGCACAACTAAGCAAAACACATCAAATCTACAACAACTTGAGCCCAAGACAATCAATTTAAGCCGAAATTAAGCGATCCAAGTGGATATAAAATCCACTTATCACACCCCCAAACTTAAACCGATGCTTGTCCTCAAGCATAAACAATTACAACTAACTAACTAGCTAGTACCACTTCCGTAGGTGATCACGGTTGCATTTGGCATATGCAACAAGCCCTTTAAACCCCTAGGCAGCCCTAGTGGACGAGTAAGGTCTCGTGAGGGCCTATAGCGAATGTACCCACAAAATCCATTTAACCTAATGCAATGCAATGCATGAATGCAACTAGAATGAAAAATGCAACGATCCCCTTCAAACTAACCAAAACCAACGAGCAAGCAAATATCTCAAAGAATGCAACTAAATCCAAATAGAGTTCGACCAAGTTCCCGTATACTAACAATACATGAACAGAAACGTGCGTGTGTGCAATGCTCATCAGAAATACTCCCAAAACTAGGTCAAAAATCATACATGCTTTTCGTCAAGACAATCACAAGTTTATAAATAGAATAGACCGTAGACACTTCATAACCTAGGAATACCTCCATCCTTATCCAAGGTAGACAGAAATTCATGCTTTTATTACTAAACAACTACGACACATAATATACAAACATGCTTATTTAACCGTGCAATGGATGAGACCCCGAAAGGCTTATACAATAATACCCATGTAGCGAGCGTTGGGTTAGTGGATCCCAGACTATAAAAGCCTTAGGTCACTAGGCACAAAGTCCCCGCGAACTTAATTGCTCGAGTATTAAAGAGCTCACCCTGGTTAATTTTGCATATAAACAATTGACATCATTTTTTTTCTTTTCTCTTTTTTTTTTCTCTTTTTTTTTTCTTTCTTCTTTCTGCTTTTTTTTTTTTTCTATGCAATCTGGAATGAGAATTCTCAATTCCAACCCTAGACTACTCATATAAATATGAGCCGGCTACTAGCCATTTGACGCCTAGCCATTATTGACAATTATTTACAATTTAAGCATGAAATCCCTGTTTTCCCCCAAACTTAGACTTAATTGTTCTAGGCCATCAAGGGAATAATGAAAATTCTAAATATAATCAAGTGATTAAATCTCAAAACATCCAAACAAGCATGACCCTAACCTAACCCAAAAGCACCCAATGAGACTATGTAATTAGTTTTGTTCCCGTAACATGCAAGTCAATTTCATAAAAACTATAAATCAACCCTCTATTCATCATTACCACACTCAATTAGACACCTACCTACCAATCAGAATTAGCTCGTTCTAAGGGATCATGAAATATGCATGCTATGCAAATGCAACTAATATGAACTCACATGATATACGAAAAATAAAAACAAAATGTCCTATATGAAACAAACATAATTAATACGAACATATATGCATGAATTACTACTAAGCATGCAAAACATGATATCCTACATGAACACATATATACAACAACAACTACTAATCCCTCAAACCACCCCCAAACTTAAAATATTCAATGTCCGCATTGAATGGAAGTAAATACGAGGGAAAGTAGAAAACATACCTAACCAGCTGAATCATAACCCTCCTCGGATGAATCTGGTGGAGGATAATGCGTACTAGCTCCATAGACTAGCCACCTCCCAAATAACAAGAATCCTACAAAACCCCCAATTACAAGAACACAAATTCGTAATAAAAATAATATTAGAGAAGATTTAACCCAATTACGAATCAAAGAGGTGAACTTGTAATTAATTCCTCTTTAGAATTGAATTTAAATAAATAGAAGAGGAATTGGATAAATAAATTTAATGTGAAAAGGAAAAATTTTGGGTGGGTATGGAATTTGATGTAGGATAGGATTTGATGAATTAAAGAAAAAGAATTAGAATAGGTTTAGAATTTTAGAAGAGAGATGGGGGGTTTTGGAATTGAAATAGAATTAGGATAAAATTTGGGGTTGATAGAATAAAATTGGAAAAGGAAGTTTTGGGGTTTGAATTTTTTTTTTTTTTTTTTATATACAAAGGAAAGAAAAGAAAAAAAAAATTAAATAAAAATAAAAAAAAATTAGCTAAAAAAAACCGCAGCCTGCTTAAAGCAGGCGCAGCCTGCCTACAGTACAGTCACGCAGGCGCAACCTGCGTAACGCAGGCGCAGCCTGCGCGACATCCAGTAACGCAGGCGCAGCCTGCGCGACACGCCCGAATTTTTTTTTTTTTTTTTTTTTTTTTCACACAACACTCACAACACTCATTTTTTTCACACACTTTTTTTTTTTTTCAACACTCTTTTTTTTTTCTTCTCTCTACACTACACTTTTTTTTTTTACACTAATGCGTGGGTTGCCTCCCACGAAGCGCTTCTTTAACGTCAATAGCTTGACGTCAATTCCTCAACTCATGGCGGTTTCAAAAGAATAACTGAACCGTCTTCAACAGATAGACCATTCATACGAACGTTGACATCTTGATTGCTTGCTTTCCACAAATCACTTCCATCAGATTTCAACCTAATTTTACTATCCAACAGCTTAATTTTCTTCTTTTTCTTCTTCACACCTCTAATGTGCTTCTCCGCCTCGAACGGCTGAACAAAACTTTCTTCTTCCTTATCATCAGCTTTCCACCTTCCCAACACGTTATCATGCCCCTCTTCAAAAATCACAAGCTCATTATTCAAACGGACATACCTCAAATGTGGTGGAAGTTTCCCAAGCTTAACATTCGAAAGATCTCGAATTGAAGAACTTTCAATGAAATCACTGATGTGATGCTTTAGCACGTGTGTGTCCGACTTGTCGCTCAACGACTGATCAAACTTCTTTCTCTGACCCGTATCAACTATTTCCACACTACAACACTCTTCACCCTCTGTCGGAAATTTCATTGCCTTGAACACATTAAAGGTGACAATCTGATCTTGCACCCTCATTGTAAGCTCTCCTTTTTGCACATCAATCAAAGTATGGCCTGTAGCTAGAAAAGGCCTTCCCAAGATTATGGGAATCTTCTTGTCTTCTTCAAAATCCAAGATAACGAAGTCAGCAGGAAATATGAGCTTATCAACTTTCACCAAAACGTCCTCCACTATGCCCCTAGGATAAGTGATTGACCTATCAGCCAACTGCAACGAGATGTTGGTTGGCTTTGGCTCCGGCAGACCAAGTTGCTTGAAAACAGACAAGGGCATGAGATTAATGCTAGCACCCAAATCACATAAGCACTTGCTGAAAGAAAGATTGCCAATAGTACACGGGATGGTAAAACTTCCTGGATCTTTAAGTTTAGGAGGCAACTTCTGCTGCAGCACTGCACTACACTCCTCCGTTAATGCCACTGTTTCAAATTCTTCCAACCTTCTCTTTCGTGACAAAATATCCTTCATGAACTTTGCATACCTCGGCATCTGCTCCAATGCTTCAACAAAAGGAATGTTAATGGACAATTTCTTGAAGACATCCATAAACTTCTGGAACTGAATTTCTTGACTTTTCTGCACACGTCGAGGAAACGGAGGAGGAGGATAGATTTGATTATTCTTTGAAGATTGCTCCGGAGTAGACTTGTCAACAGGTTTCTGGCTCTTCTCACCATCAAGCTGATCAGCCACTAAATCAGATTTCTCAAATTCTGGCACTGCAGATTTTTCAACCTGCTGATTCTGAACATCTTCATCTTCTTCAGCTGCTGATTGAGGGCCTGCTGTAACCTTTCCCGATCTCAAAGTCACTGCGTTAACCTGTTCTTTGTTCCCCCTTCTGCCTGGATTTGTTTCCGTATCACTAGGAAGAGTCCCCTGTTGCATGTTCAACAAAGCACTTGTAATCTGTCCCATCTGGTTTTCCAAGATCTTTTGAGAAGCTTGAAGGTTCTTCAACATCATCCTCATATCATCCATTTCTGATTTTTCATTAGATGATTGCCCCGCATGAGCCTGGGGTTGTTGCTGCTGAAATCCAGGAGGTTGATATGGTGCCCTTGGAGCATACTGCTGTTGATAGCCTTGATTGAATGGCCTAGCTTCCTGACTTTGAAACTGCTGATAAGACTGCTGAGGTTGTTGAGCACTTTGGTTGTTGCTCCAGCTGAAGTTAGGATGATTCCTGTTGTTCGGATGATAAGTGGCTGGAACTGGTGCAGCAGGTCTTTGGAAATTACTAACGAACTGTGCTGATTCAGAAGAGATAGCACATTGACTTGTCTCATATGCGCCCGCACATAGCTCACAAATACTAGCCACCTGCTGAATCCCATAATTAGCAAGAGAATCCACCTTCATCGTAAGAGCCTTCAACTGAGCTGCAATAGCTGAAGCTGTGTCAACTTCAAGAACACCTGCTACCTTACCTTGAGAAAGCCTCTGGGTTGGATTTTGATATTCATTAGCAGCCATCATCTCAATAAGATCATATGCTTCCTCATAGCTCTTCGCCCACAGAGCTCCACCTGATGCTGCATTTAACAAAGGCCTAGACTGTGCTCCCAACCCATTGTAAAAACCATTAATAACCATCCAATCAGGCATGCCATGATGTGGACACCTACGAAGCATCTCCTTGTAACGTTCCCAAGCCTCACACAAAGACTCGCCAGAGTGCTGCTGAAATTGAGTTAACTGGTTCCGTATTGCTGCAGTTTTCGCCATAGGGAAGAATTTAGTAAGAAACTTCTGAGCAAGATCATCCCATGTAGTAATGGAACCAGCTGGTAGAGAATGTAACCAGCCCTTAGCCTTATCCCTTAAGGAGAATGGGAAAAGCCTCAACTTGATAGCATCCTCCGACACACCATTAAATTTGAAAGTGTCGCAGATCTCGATAAAGTCCCGAATATGCATGTTAGGATCCTCCGTAGAAGCACCCCCAAACTGAACCGAATTCTGCACCATCTGAATTATGCTCGGCTTGATCTCAAAGTTGTTCGCTGCAATAGCTGGCCTGACAATACTAGATTGTATGTCATTGATCTTTGGCTGCGAATAGTCCTTCAAAGCCTTGACTGCTGCTGGTAATTCTGCCATCTCTACAGTAGTTTCAAGTACCTCTTTCTGATTATCTACTACAAGACCGTCTTCTGCCAGTTTTTCCTTACGAGCCCGCAAACGTGTTCGCATAAACGTTCAAGTACCTGAAAACACCACGAAACAAACAACTAAGTAAGAAATCCGAGTCAGTGAACGCTAACGACCACTGATGACAAGCACATAAACTAAACAAAACACCGATGATCCCCGGCAGCGGCGCCAAAAACTTTTTAGCACAAAATCACGCAAGCGTACGTGGTCACAAGTAATATATAAGGTTAAGTCCAAATTCGTTCCCACAGGGATCAGGTTATGGTTCTTTTCAGTAAATGCACCTATTCAACAATGTATGATCTTAATTCACTGCTAAGACAAGTAATTAATTGAGATTTTAATTAACTAAATTTAACTAATATGCAATTTTAGAATTAACTAGCTAATGAGATCTAAAATCAAATTACTTATATGAGAATAACATGGAATTCTAACTTCATTATCTACTTCACTTAGAGTCGCAGCCTTTAATCAATACATGTGATGGTTTTGATATCTGATCGGACAACACGAAATAAGTAAAAGCTACCTCTCGGTATACTAATACCAAACTACGCATGCATCCACAAAAGAGATAGAAGATGGGTAGACACCAATTATGTTTAGACCCTATATCTCTATAGAATTTGAAAACATAAAGGTTTAAGCACAAGTTATCCACTTAGATCACATAGGGCAGCATAATATCTCTATTTACGCCACAAATCATGATGTTAAAACATCAACCTATCCTATGCTAGCATGGCAAGTTCTAAATCTCAAGATCCACTCTCGTTTAGCAAGAGATTAACAAATTAGATGTTCGCGACGCATCTAAATACATGAAACACAACCATACAAGGATATCAAGAATTCACCACACATAAATCTTTAAAGCATATAAACTACTAAGCTACATAGATAACTCCGTTAGAATCCCATGACAACGATTAGCTCATAATTGAACCGTTCATCGTCATGGGATTTGATGAAAACATGATATAAAACAAGATATGAATAAAAGAAGTAATTATATTAATAAACAAAGAGTTAAGAAAACAAATCTATAATCCAGAATAACACAAAGGCTGAAGTAGATCTAGATCCGTTGCTTGTCACGAGCGTTGAATCCTTCTCTCCCTTTCCCCCTTGCAGATCTAAGCTATGTTACAATAATAATAACTAATAATATGTCGATCTCTATTACAATGGTATGATGTGTTTATATAGGCAATACAAGTCTTGCCCAGCAAGAAAATACAAAACAGAATTATAATAGAATTTCTGCAAGATACGTTTCCTAATTTGATTATGTTTTGTAAGGAAAATTCGTGGCTGACTTTTCTTCAGATTTTCTGGAACGTTCCCCACGTAATTGGACCTCTGGACTATCTTAGAATGATAGGAAATCTCGTTATCTTCGCGTGGACTGCTTACGGGCCTAAAACGGACTTCTAGAACTCAAGATATGGCCAAAACAGTGTAAACTGTGCAACCCTTCTCGAAAATCCGAATTTTAATCAATTAATTCCCAAAAAATTATAAAAGCATCCACCTTAGTCAACATTCTTGTAATCCTGCACAACTAAGCAAAACACATCAAATCTACAACAACTTGAGCCCAAGACAATCAATTTAAGCCGAAATTAAGCGATCCAAGTGGATATAAAATCCACTTATCAGAAAGCATTTAAGGTAATTCTCTTATTTTTCTTGAAATATATGCATGATTAATTAGGATTTCTATGCAAATAAATGTTATAAATACTTCCGCATGCGTAGAAATTCCTTCACATAGAGTATAATGCTCAAATAAAAAGTGTAAATCTTTTATATAAATAATATGAATTAAATTTAATACACACACACACACACACACATATATATATATATATATATATATATATATATATATATATATTCAATAAATGTCATTAATGATTATTAAAATGCCATTAAGATGCCATTAAGTTGCTAATTAATGCAAGAAAAAAAAATTAATAAAAAAATCTAAAAAGTTAGAATTCAAAAAAAATATCCTAAACGCTTTTGGTGCGTTTCTGATCTCCAGGCATTATAATATATATAGATAATAAATTTGAAACTAACAAGTAATGAGGGAGTGACAAGGAAGGATAAATGGAGGAAATGAAATTTTTAATAATAAAAAACAAGTTATGGATGGCTAGTAGTTCTTCAATAATAAAGAATGGTTAAGTGTTCATAATGTTTTAGGGAACCACTAGCATATTGTTGCAATGTTATTTTGGACTAAATTTCCTAAATTTTAACTTAAGAAACATTGTAGGTAAGTTGTTGTACTTGCTCAAAGAACTTAAATAATCTTAATGCACTTAGATGCTGAAAGAACCTAAATAATCTTAATGCACTTAGAGCATCTGCAATGGGAGAGACCCCTTAGGTAAATTTTAAATTTAATTACCATAAATAAGAATTATAAAGAATGTGTAAAAAAATTTACACTCCAATGGGACAAAACTGTTATCTATAATTATAGATAATCTCTTGATGTTGGCTATATTTGTCGAACCTCTAGAGACCTGTAGTGAATTGCCACATCACTTAGTTCTATATTAAAATTATATATTCCAATAATAACAACTTGAAATATTAATAACATACCATTTTTAAAATATAGCCAATCATTATAGCCAATACCCTCGGAACACAATATCTTACAGGTTCGACAAAATTTACATAATCAATATTTTATGTAATATAGCCAATCATTTTTACCTAACGCCATTGGAGATGCTCTTAGAAAGAAAAGAATGATCACGTGTTGAACAAGACTTTATAGACTTTACTTGACGAATAGATTAAGGGGACATTTAGTTTATTGGGAGGAAAAAGAATGAAACTTAAAAATGAAAATAAGGAAGAAAGAAAGAAATGTTTTTAAATTATTTAAATTATTTTATTTTAATTTACAAATCGAATAAAAAATTATATGAAAATTATTTTTAATTTATAAAAATTATTATTTTTTAATTCTGGAAAATAATTTACATGTTAATATGTATTTTTATAATTTAAGATTAAATTGTAACTAAAAATGAAAAAAATTAAGAAAGGAATACGAAATATCTAGCAGGGTTGGAAAATAACATATCTCGGCTTGATAGCTAATTCTATTCTATTTCTTTGATAAACGGTTCCCAAATTCGTATAATGTTTTACTTGACCAGATAAACGCCTTCGCGAACGTTGCACACTATACACACTCGCGTTACATACATGCGTTACTTATATCGGATCTTTGTTTGGAAAATCTTATTTTTCATAAATAAGTTCCTTATTCTGGAAAAAAGTTAGGAAATATGTACTATTTTTTGAAATAAGTAACTTATTTTTGCAAGATAACGAATATTAAACTCCCGATACACATTTTTCTCTAAAAAAAAGTATGTAAATACGAATTTTTTTTCGAAATAAATAACTTATAAGTAGTTTGACAGATTTGCCAAACACCCCCATCATATATGGTAATTTCTCTAACTTGGCAATCTCACTAAGATATCTTCTCATCATATCTTGTAGGCAAATCACAAATGTATAATACCTTTATCTATACTAGCTTTATACCAGTACGATGTACGGATAACTTTATTAATACTTTATAGTATAATTTTGATTATAATCTCTTTTTTTTTGAAAAATTAGTTTTATAGAATTTTGAATAGTTTATTTTTTTTAATGATAATAATACGTATGTTATATGATTTGTATGTACAAATTTTTTTTTCTTGTAAATGATTTTTTTTTATTTATAGACTAAATTTTGGGCTACATCCTTATACACTACTAAAACACTACCTAAATTATAGGACTACTGTTTTTTAATATTTGTCGTTTGATTTTTTTGCACACATTTCTAAGTCTTTTGACTACCTAATTAAAATAACTATTTTTAAAATTTTCGTTTTCCAGAATAAAAATAGATAGTCTATATTAAAATTCAGAAAAGAAAAACTTTAAAAATAATAAATTTATCTATGCGTTCAAAGCACATTAAAATACATGCAGAAAAGTCAAACGACAAAAATTAAAAAATAGAGGGAGTACTCTATAATTGTATTTTTTATTTTTTATTTTCTTAAAATGGGCCCCGTCAGGGGCACTTTTTTAATACTAATAATGTTTTAGTAGTGCATAAGGGTGTAGCCCAAGATTTACTCTAATTTATATTTCAAAGTTTAGGCTAACATTTTTAATAATTATTAGTTTTTCATAATTATTTTTGATTTTTATTATTTTATTAGATTACACAAGATATACTTGAAACATATAGGTACTATATTCATGTAACAATTTTTTTTTTTTTTATCTTTTTGATTATGTAATTTAATGGTTATTTTTAAAAAATTTAGATCTTTTATTATAGTATTTTTATAGTTTTTAATGACATTTTTTTTAACTTTTTTGGAAATATATGTGGTCTTAATTTTTTTTATTTGTTTGAATATTGATTATTTTGTCATGTTAGTTTTATATTTTTGTCATGTGTGGTGTTTATTATGTGTTTTTGTTTAGATTAATCTTAAATATTTTTATTTTGTATTATATTTAGATTTTAATATAAATTTATTTTGTGGGTATTTAGATATTAATATAAATTTATTTTGGAGAATTTACCAAAAATAATAGGTTTCAAGTTTATTTTTGCAAAAATACCATCTTCTTTAATTCATTGCATATTTACTATCTCAAGTTTCTTAATTGCAAAAATACTATCTTTCCTTTTCCCACCCTTTTTTCTTTTTCTTTTTTTAAAATAATTCGGATGAATAGTAACCTGCCAACCGCACCCATGAACTGCATATGTGCCATGTGGAGACTATCCGACAGTATGACAATGAATCTTTCTCCGATTACATGAAGCGTTTCCAAGAAGCCATAAACATGATCACGCGCTTGGATGAGCGTGAGGCTCTAAGTGATTTCTGGAGGAACCTAGACCCGGAGCACAATGAAAGATATGTTTATGCGGCAACACGAGTGCCATTGCCACTGCCAACAATCCAGTTCAACATACCAGGACTAAGCACATTAATATCATGTATCATTTCTTACGAGAGCATGTCATGAATGGAACTGTGGTATTATATTTTGTTCCCACAGATCAACAAATTGCAGACATCTTTACTAAACCACTGGATGAATCCACTTTTTCCAGGTTAGTTTGTGAACTTGGGATGTTAAATTTGTCTAATTAATTTTGGATAATCAATAATTGCAATTTGTTATAAGTTCACATGTATTTTAAATGTCCATATGTTTAGGATTTGTGAATTTATTTGCATCCAGTCCTCATATTACAGTTATCTCTATATTAATTACCATGCTTATAAATGCTATATTTTACGGTAATTAGTTAGTAAATAATTGTGTCAATTGTAGCATAAATAAATAAATATTTTATTGACATATATCAATTAATGATACATTGTTAATTTTATGTTTATTTAATTATGAGTTTGTCTGATTATTGTGGAATAATTCTTGAATTATTGTTTTGTTATTTTAAATCCACAATAATTAGAAATAATAAGTGTGTATGTGAGTGTGTACATAGGCTGATAGGTTTCGGTGATAAGATATTTTTTCGGCTGACAGGTTTCGGTGATAAGATGTTTTTCGGCTGAGTAGGTTGTTAGGTGAGAAATTATTGAGCGCTGTAATTTTTCAAACATAACCTGTCACGCTCTCACCTAACCCACTAGTCCTTGAAACCTTATAAATGATGAGTTTTTGTTTGTGTTTAACATCATCATTTTTTAGATATACAGAGCATATACAAACAATTGCTGAATATTTCGAGCTTTGATCGGAAAGATCTCTCAATCTAGCTGGTGGCTTTTAGATCGAATTTCATATTATTGCTTTATACATCATCCTTTATAAAAACTAACCCTTGTTTTTGAATTTCCTCAAAGTTTTGAAAATGGCATTGCAGGCAAGCTTTTTAATTGCTAAAGTTAATCCTATTTCCATTCAGTAAATCGAAACCATTCTTGATGAGCAATTTCGGGCTTGGACACAATTTCTGAATGAACATTCATTAATTCGCTATGCTTTAGTTACACCAGTGCAGCTTAACCATGATGCATTGCGTGAACTATATTGCAGTGCGGTTAACACTTCTGGACAGGACGGGTGTACAATCACATATCAACTGTTTGGTAGGTCGATTAGGGTCACTAAACGAGATGTTAGTCGAATTTTTCATTTTCCTATGGAAAATCTTGTTTCTGATCCTACACCTGAACAGATTGAAATGTCACTGAACGAGATGTTAGTCGAATTTTTTATTTTCCTATGGAAAATCTTGTTTCTGATCCTACACCTGAACAGATTGAAATGTTCTTTCGTTTTATAAGGTACCAAGATGGCAATTTCAATACTGGTAATCTTTCTAGAAAGTTTCTAACCCAGTACTGGAATTTCTTCTTTCACACTCTTAACCATGTTTTTTCCTTAGATAGAACAAATCAAGATCGAATACCTGAATTTATTCAAAAAATAGGGTATGCGGTCGCCAATAATTTGAGGATTAATTTTGGAAAAATAGTGCTTGGTCAAATCATTTTAAAGATGAAACACTTGGGAAGAAGAGATGTTTCGGACTGAAAATGTCAAATGTCTATATCCAAGGTTTCTACAGCTAATATTAAATGATTTTTTGAATGATGAAGACAGGGTACGCTTGGAAAATGGTCGAAAGGTGGAATATTCTTACATAAAGACGAATGTAATTAATCACATAAGCAAAAAGAAATATACGGATGTGCCTACAGTCCTAACTGAATATCTAAAGACTGTCCCACTTCCGTTGTTACCAAGACCAGTGAGAGCAGGTATACGTCAAGGTAATATTTTAATCCCTGCTATTCCAACCTCTGTATTCTCTATCGTGTCACAGGAAATATAGTTTTTACAGCCCTTAATGGCCATCTTACCTGACCAAGAGCAGGAAATCCCACCGACTCTAACACAGGTCGAAGAGCCCATTCTACAAATGCAAACACAAACACAACAAACTCCTACACCTCAATTGTCACTTAAACGACCAGTCATCCACATTATTGAGGAAGATAGTGCCTTAGCAGCACCACATAAGGAGTAAGTTACATCAGCCGCTCTACCTCATTCTAAACGGAGTAAACCCAATCAACCTGTGGTAATGACAACTGTTAGTGAAACAATTCTTTCTTATCCAATGAGTGCAAATGTAAATGGGGTTGAATTGACGGGAGCAACTATCTTGAGTTCTATTTCATGGAACATAAGAGTGGTTGATGATCTTTCTAAAGATCAAATGCCTTCACAGGCATCCGAGGTGGAATTACCTACCTCATTAACTGCTGGTGAATCTTCCATTTTACGGAAAGATCTATCGGTAGGTGGTTCTTTTATGAACCAAGTGTCTTCACAGACGTACGAGGGAAACTTGGGTTTTGTGCCATTTAATCGATTCAAGTTTAACCTCCAAGAGGGAAAATCTCTGGATCTCTTTCGAGATTTACCACTTTTTACCAGTGGTCGGCAACTCGCTTCACGCGAGGACGGAAGCTCACGAACTTTCATTGCACCATCCGTGACCTTTGAAAAAGGGGCTAGGATGATTTCATTTGCAGGTACACATATCGGTGGATGCTCTGGAGGAGAGTTGAGGGAAACACAAACAGAACATGTAAGTGTAACCCAAACCACTATACCGAGTGAATATAGAGTGCTGAGTGAAACACCTGCAGAACGAACGAGTGAGCAACCTACTCAACCACATGCACCTATAACCAGAAACGAATACAATAGACTCCTTACACGGGACCAAACAATGGAAAAAGAGTTACCAAATATCTGTAAGTCCATTGTAGAAATCAAAAATTTGTAACTTATTCAACATGATGTATTCCAGGTTCAATTGAATACCATGGCAACCCAGTTCAATGATGCAATCAACTTCTTAGTAAAGTCATCTTCGTCTAATTACCAACTTCACAGCCTACTACTCTAAAGGTGGATGACCAAGAAGCTACTAGGCGTAATAAGGGCAAGGAAAAGGTTGTTGACACGGAATTAACATTATTTTGGGAAAGGAAAAGCTAATAGGAGTATAATTGCTATGTGGAAAGAAAGCAAAGGCAAACTTGAAGATATGTTCAGTCTAAAGGAACAATTGTCTTAAACTTGGTTAATTTTAGAAATCTGGAAAATGTATATATATGATCCAGAATGCGCTTTAATATTATTTATCTTTGTATTTTATTTTTGTTGTATCAGTTGAGTTATCCTCTAGGGATTTGCTTGTCAAACCCTAACAATCAAATAGGGGGAGATTGTAAAGAATAATTTAATGTAATATGTAATAGAGGATATATATAAGTCAACTAGGATAAAAGATAAATAATATTAAATCTATACAGGGATCGTGAAATTTGAAGAACAGGCACCAACAAGGATCAAGTCGCTGAAAGAAGTTCATTAACATGTTCAAGCCTCAGTGACAGAATAAGATGTACAGATGATTCAGTTGAAGAGCCAAAAAGATTCCATGTATTTACATAATTTGAAGATACTGCTACAGGCTAATCAATTGGAATGTAACGAATGTGTGAAGATCAAGATCAGTGCTAGTCACTTGTGAACCAGACCAGCGCACTAAGTGTCAGCACATACGAGAGGAATCAACACATTAATTTACAGAAAAAATTGCCAAAGCCTATTGACAATCAAGGATAGACATAATATTTCAAGGTATTGTCAAAAATTAATTTACTCTCTGAAAATTAAATAAGTAACAAATTAATTATTTATTTATAACAAATAATTAAATTAATCTAGTACTTGAATTATTTTCAGAGATGAATTAAAACAGCAGAATAAAACAGAAGAAAGAAGCTCAAGAGATACAAAAATAGTATTACTATGCGTAGTTACTATGCAAAGTTACTATGCACGGTTACTATTTGGGCTTGGTGTAATAGTGCCCGGTTACTATTTGGGGTTGGTGAAATAGTGTCCGGTTACTATTTGGGGATTGTTGGAATAGTGCTCGGTTACTATTTGGGGGTTGTTGGAATAGTGTCAAAAAGTGACTTTCTATAATCTATAAATAGGCCTGTTGTATTTCATTTCAAAACACACCTCAACACACAACTTTCTCTTCTCTCTCTTATATATTCTCTGTGTAAGCTGCTAGATAGTCCATCTAGTAGGGAAGCCGGCTTAGCCCGCTTTCAGGAAGTGTCGGGTAGAAGGTCCTCGTGCCTAAACTATCCTAGGAGTGTTTGATTTTGTAGCTGATCCATAGGATTAGATTGTGTAGCAAACCTTCGGGTTTTATCTATTCAAAGATATTTCCCAAACAGTTGTGTTATTTCGATTCAGTATTTTTGATCTCATATCCACATCAAAAATCGAAATATTTCTTAAATAACGTATTCAACCCCCCTTCTACGTTATTCCGGACCTAACAGTAAAGTCTCCTTAGATTACTCCACCTCTTCCTCTTTTTTTTGTTAGTTACATTTCTGAATTATGGACTAAATATTTCAGCTGATTTGCTTAATTTCTGTACATCTCAATCTATGCACTTTTCTTTGTCAAAAATATTTAAAGTGTTCTTCTGGTTTAACTTTAACTTTGGTTCTGAGGTATCACTGAGTTCAATCTCCTTAAAATTGAGTACACGGTTTGAATGAGTGATGTGTAACCTTCGGGGTGCCGCCTATTATTGATTGCACCTAGATCAAGGCGAAATTCGCTTCTAAGACAGTGGTTTCTATCATGCCACAACTTGTTCATTGTTATTTGTTTTTCTTTCTCTTTTGTGTTCAGATCAGTGATTTATCGATTTACAATTGATTCTTGATTTCCTTGAATATAGAGAATGAGATGTTGGAAGAGAGATTGGCCAAGTAGACTGCAAGCATCTTATATTTGATATGTTTTGACCATGATGACTCCCTTATCATTTTCGGATACCAACATCAAGTTCAAAGCAGTTATGATCGTTATTATTTAAGTGTTTTTGAATTACATAATCACAGTTTAAACAAATCATATACAATTCCTAACGATATTTTAGATGATATAGTAGCACTTTTATGCCTCTGTCAATGGGCTTTAGAAACAATGGTGACATTCTTGTTCGAAATTATAGTCACGTTTATAATATTGATATAATCTCATGTCGTATCAAGACTTCAAAATTCAAGAAATTTATTTCAATTTTAAGCGGTGCACTTCGCCATGCCATTCCTTTTGTTGAGACTATTGCTCAACTCGATTATGCGGATGCCATCAAAATAAATTGAACTCCACAAAATTGAGATATTGAACCACAAATGTGTGGGTTTAGCTGTTTCAATTTATGTATCTCTTTATATGTTATATTGTTGGACTATTGTAGAATGCAGAGAATCTTCACATTTATTTGTTTATTTACAATTTGCGGGTCTTTAAAATATAAACTTTTGATATATATGTATTCTGATACACTTTTATAAGTTCTATTTACTATGTCTAAACATTCTTGAAAGTGCATATCGACATACCACATGGATCTTTTATAACATAAATGTTATAGCCACTAAATCATTATTTGTAAAGAAGAATATGTTCAGATTATATTTTAAGGATTTAGCTAACTGCACTTTATGAATCATAAAAAATTAAACTTAAAGACAGAATAAAAATAAGAGTTGTAATATTTGATAATAAAATATGTTTAGCAAAACAATATAATAAAGTTTAACAAAATTCAAGGACATCATATGTTTAACAAAATTAAAGAAACTTAATACCATCACAAGTTTAACGAGCTTTGTAGACGCCTACCCATCCAACTGACCATCCAACTTAGATAGCAAATCATAGATGCAATTCCAGACAATGGAAGCTTTATCAAGTTCATCCCAAGTGATATTTATATGTTTACAGTAGTGAACAAGTTGGTCTATATTTAATGAACCAATTTGCAATGCAACTAACAAACCAAACCATTTAATATATCTCTTTTTCGAAACACTTTTCAGATACAAAACACAATCGTAGCGTGTGCACTGATTACACCACCTCCTAATTGCTCCGATTCAGTTTTTAACAAATTGAATTTTAGTACTCATCTTCTCGAAGATACATTTTCACCAAGCGGTTTTCTTGTGAAGTGTCCTCATTGTGATAAACTTTATTCGACAAGATCCAGTACCTCATCTGTTTCAAATACGCTTGTTTATATCAACTTGGATCGCTTCATTTCGGCTTAAATTGATTCACTTGGCCTCAAGTTTGTTGTAGTTTTTATGTGTTTTGTTTAAGTGTACAGGTTTGCAAGAATGTCGATTAGGCTTGATGTTTCCGTCAATTTTGGAGTTGAATTAGAGCTTAATAATGAAGAATGGAGTCTTGTTGTGGGCCACCATGAAGATTCCAAGCCTAGAGAATTGAAGACGGAAGCATATGCAAAAAGAACGGAAGAAATTGGAGTCAAAACGAAGCAAAGAGAGCAAAAACAGAAAATCTGCACAAGGCTGGTGGGCAGTCAGCGCACCCTAGTGGGCT
This sequence comes from Saposhnikovia divaricata, assembly GCA_036435485.1. Lineage (NCBI taxonomy): Eukaryota > Viridiplantae > Streptophyta > Magnoliopsida > Apiales > Apiaceae > Saposhnikovia > Saposhnikovia divaricata. Next base: position 135,413,769 of record CM071595.1, read on the forward strand.
GACAGTGCACTAAGATAGTAAGGGGTGGGCTGACTGCGCACTAGGGTGGGCTGACTACGCACCTGTGCGGCCAGAATGCTGATTCACTGTTTTGGCCATATCTTGAGTTCTACAAGTCCGTTTTGGACGATTTTACAGTCCACGCGAAGCTAATGAGATTCTCTTTCATTCTAAAGTGGTCTAGATGTCCAAATACAACTGGAGTGACTCAGAAATACTGGAGAAAAGTCAGCTACGAATTTTCCTTCAAAACAAAATCAGTTTAGGAAACGTATTAGTAGTTTCTTGCTGAAAAAGACTCCTAGGGCCTATATAAACACATCCTACCATCATAAAACGACAACTAACCAACATAACATACAGAGAGAGTCAGAGACGGAGATTCAGACTTGGAGAAGGATTCCGAAGATCGTGACAACTATCGGAGATCTAGATCTACTTTTGTTTTCTTCTAATTAGGCGAACTCCGGGATGTTTCTGGGATTTGTTTTCTTAACTCATTACTCTATCATAATTATTTTTATTCAACCTTTGTTTATTATCATGGTTTCATCAGATCCCATGATGACGAGCGGTTCGACTATGAACTAATCGTTGTCATGGGATTCTAACGGATTTATCTATGTAGCTTAGTAGTTTGATTGCTTTAAAGATTTGTGTGTGGTGAATTCTTGATATCCTCGTATGGTTATGCTTAATTGATAGATGCGTCGCGAAAATCTGATCTGTTAATCTTCATTTTAATCATAGAATAAACTTTAAAATTTATTGAGTCCGCAGAGCTATTCCCTTAGATAGATTGGAAGAGAATGAGATGTTGGAAGAGAGATTGGCCAAGTAGACTGCAAGCATCTTATATTTGATATGTTCTGACCATGATGACTCCCTTATCATTTTCGGATACCAACATCAAGTTCAAAGCAGTTATGATCGTTATTATTTCAGTGTTTTTGAATTACATAATCACAGTTTAAACAAATCATATACAATTCCTAACGATATTTTATATGATATAGTAGCACTTTTATGCCTCTGTCAATGGGCTTTAGAAACAATGGTGACATTCTTGTTCGAAATTATAGTCACGTTTATAATATTGATATAATCTCATGTCGTATCAAGACTTCAAAATTCAAGAAATTTATTTCAATTTTAAGCGGTGCACTTCGCCATGCCATTCCTTTTGTTGAGACTATTGCTCTACTCGATTATGCGGATGCCATCAAAATAAATTGAACTCCACAAAATTGAGATATTGAACCACAAATTTGTGGGTTTAGCTGTTTCAATTTATGTATCTCTTTATATGTTATATTGTTGGACTATTGTAGAATGCAGAGAATCTTCACATTTATTTGTTTATTTACAATTTGCGGGTCTTTAAGATATAAACTTTTGATATATATGTATTCTGATACACTTTTATAAGTTCTATTTACTATGTCTAAACATTCTTGAAAGTGCATATCGACATACCACATGGATCTTTTATAACATAAATGTTATAGCCACTAAATCATTATTTGTAAAGAAGAATATGTTCGGATTATATTTTAAGAATTTAGCTAACTGCACTTTACGAATCATAAAAAATTAAACTTAAAGACAGAATAAAAATAAGAGTTGTAATATTTGATAATAAAATATGTTTAGTAAAACAATATAATAAAGTTTAACAAAATTCGAGGACATCATATGTTTAACAAAATTAAAGAAACTAAATACCATCACAAGTTTAACGAGCTTTGTAGACGCCTACCCATCCAACTGACCATCCAACTTAGATAGCAAATCACAGATGCAATTCCAGACAATGGAAGGTTTATCAAGTTCATCCCAAGTGATATTTATATGTTTACAGTAGTGAACAAGTTGGTCTATATTTAATGAACCAATTTGCAATGCAAATAACAAACCAAACCATTTAATATATCTCTTTTTCGAAACACTTTTCAGATACAAAACACAATCATAGCGTGTGAACTGATTACACCACCTCCTAATTGCTCTGATTCAGTTTTTAACAAATTGAATTTTAGTACTCATCTTCTCGAAGATACATTTTCACCAAGCGGTTTTCTTGTGAAGTGTCCTCATTGTGATAAAATTTATTCGACAAGATCCAGTACCTCATCTGTTTCAAATACGCTTGTTTATATCCACTTGGATCGCTTCATTTCGGCTTAAATTGATTCACTTGGCCTCAAGTTTGTTGTAGTTTTTATGTGTTTTGTTTAAGTGTGCAGGTTTGCAAGAATGTCGATTAGGGTTGATGTTTCCGTCAATTTTGGAGTTGAATTAGAACTTAAGAATGAAGAATGGAGTCTTGTTGTGGGCCACCATGAAGATTCCAAGCCTAGAGAATTGAAGACTGAAGCATATGCAAAAAGAACGGAAGAAATTGGAGTCAAAATGAAGCAAAGAGAGCAAAAACAGAAAATCTGCACAAGGCTGGTGGGCAGTCATCGCACCCTAGTGGGCTGACAGTGCACTAAGATAGTTAGGGGGTGGGCTGACTGCGCACCTGTGCGGCCAGAATGCTGATTCACTGTTTTGGCCATATCTTGAGTTCTACAAGTTCGTTTTGGACGATCTTACAGTCCACGCGAAGCTAATGAGATTCTATTTCATTCTAAAGTGGTCTAGATGTCCAAATACAACTGGAGTTACTCAGAAATACTGGAGAAAAGTCAGCTACGAATTTTCCTTCAAAACAAAAATCAGTTTAGGAAACGTATTGGTAGTTTCTTGCTGAAAAAGACTCCTAGGGCCTATATAAACACATCCTACCATCATAAAACGACAACTAACCAACATAACATACAGAGAGAGTCAGAGACGGAGATTCAGACTTGGAGAAGGATTCCGAAGATCGTGAGATCTACTTTTGTTTTCTTCTAATTAGGCGAACTCTTGGATGTTTCTAGGATTTGTTTTCTTAACTCATTACTCTATCATAATTATTTTTATTCAACCTTTGTTTATTATCATGGTTTCATCAGATCCCATGATGACGAGCGGTTCGACTATGAACTAATCGCTGTCATGGGATTATAACGGATTTATCAATGTAGCTTAGTAGTGTGATTGTTTAAAGATTTGTGTGTGGTGAATTCTTGATATCCTCGTATGGTTATGCTTAATTGATAGATGCGTCGCGAAAATCTAATCTGTTAATCTTCATTTTAATCATAGAATAAACTTTAAAATTTCTTGATATCCTCGTATGGTTATGCTTAATTGATGTTAACATTTATGCTTAATTAAGATGTACTAGATGATAAGCCCGTGCGACGGGTCGTCGAGTGAATTTATTTAAATTAATTATTAATTTAAAATTGAAAAATTATTATAAATGTTATTCTTATTTATCTATTTATTTTTATGATTTTACTATTTTTTGAAATTATTTCTTAAATTTGGTTTGCGACAAAAACAATTAAGTGCAACTTTCTTAAAGTTTTTCTGGAGAATAATTAAAATAGTCTAATATATAATCTTAAATTCATTTATAACCTTTATTAATGTTTTCCTCTATTTATAACTTTTATAGTTTCACCCTTATTTCGGTTTTACTCCTAAATTCCTATTTTTCCTTAAATTTTGTTTTTCCTTTTAATAAAATATAAAAATATTAGAATCTTATTATAATTGTAATTCTGTAATTATACAAATAATCTATCTATCAGAACCATGTATTACATGGTTGTGTTTTTGTTGTATTTTTTTTATTGTTTGTTGTTTTTGATTAATCTGGATATTAATCAAATATGAATATATTTGATTAGTATCGTTTTTTCGTACTTCGTTGATGGATGGTGTTAACTTCACTTGTTTGTATATTTGTTGGTGTAAGTACATTTGTAAATAGATTGTACACGCTGCTGTTTTACCCGGTTGGTGGAGTTTTATCCTGTTGGTGTTTTACCTCGAGGTAATTAAAAAATTGCAAAAAGAGAATTATAGTTGTAATAGATTTTTTAATTAAAAATAACATATAATTCTAGTAAAAATAGGAGTTTAGGGGGTGAAACAAAAATATGGTGCAAACCAAAAAAGTAGTACCATTAAAAGGGGTTTCGCTTATTAATAATGGTTATAGATTAATTTTATAAGCCGTGCTCTGTTTGGCTTAACATTTTAAACTTTCCTAATGTTATTTTGGTGCTACCTCTTCTGCTAGAAAGAAGGATGATATATATTAATGAGAAAAAGGACCCTGAGATGCATTTCAGGAAAATTTCCTAAGATACTTAAAAAATAAACTTTAAAATTTATTGAATCCGCAGAGCTAATTAAGTAATATTGCAAAATTTTAAAAGAATTCTAATTTTACAAAATTGATGTGTTTGAGATATCTAATTAATTCATATGTGCTCATTAATAGTATCTAAGGGAATAACGTTGCATATGGACGATGGGCTCGAGCTAGCACTTATTCGCTCTCGTTGCCATAAAGTTCGCTTGCCTTATTCTTTATTATTGGATATAATATACATATAAATCTACAATGCGTTATTGTTTTTATATTTTGCAGCAACTCTACCCAAGAAGGTGACTCCATGTCGTCTTGGTGTGGATGGCATACTGATCATAGTTCACTCACGGGTTAGTGAGCAATATTTCTCGGACAACCTAAATCTTTGAAACATTTGAGTTACATAATGCATGGCATATTCCTCGTAATATTGTATATAAATTTCTTTGAGGTGGCTACTGAGATCGTGGCTTTTCATTTTAATCATAGAATAACGTTGCATATGGACGATGGGCTCGAGCTAGCACTTATTCGCTCTCGTTGCCATAAAGTTCGCTTGCTTTATTCTTTATTATTGGATATAATATACATATAAATCTACAATGCGTTATTGTTTTTATATTTTGCAGCAACTCTACCCAAGAAGGTGACTCCATGTCGTCTTGGTGTGGATGGCATACTGATCATAGTTCACTCACGGGTTAGTGAGCAATATTTCTCGGACAACCTAAATCTTTGAAACATTTGAGTTACATAATGCATGGCATATTCCTCGTAATATTGTATATAAATTTCTTTGAGGTGGCTACTGAGATCGTGGCTTTTCATTTTAATCATAGAATAACTTGATTCGACATGTCAAATAATTACAAGAAACCTTCCTGGAGATTGATTATGTCGGTTTTGATTCAAGTGCAAGTACTTTCCAGAAAAGCTAAAAAGAGATATAGTAATTTCTGGGTATTAATGCCTAATTAGTAACATTGGGTAGCTATTGTTGAACATCAATTATCCTTCTTTGTTTTCCTCCTCTTTTTGGCTAATGTGCTCCTCCCTTTTCAAGAAACTTTTAGAGTTTATTAAACTACACACCTGTTGAGGCTATATATCCCCCAAACGTATACGAGTTGGAAGTTGGATCATTAGGAAACTTGTATTCTCACTATATGAACAGGCACACTGATATAAACAAACAACTAACCGTGTTACAATTGCATCGGGTTGTGTATGGAGAAAATGAAATAGCGTACCAAATTGGTGAAACAACTGAAATCCTATTGTTAGAGGGCCCGATATTATAAGCCTTTGGGGGCCCAATTCAATAAGCCCTTATGAACGTTAAAACCATACAATTGGATCAGGCTCATCCGAACCATCCAGCTGAAGTCAGTAAAAATAGTCGACCGTTACTAGTGTAACGCCTTACCATTTATCACCGTCCATAACTGAGAATCAAGAGGATCATCAACGGTACTACTCATAAACACAATATAAATAGACACAATTATCAGGTGATAAACACGATCATACACACTGAGATACACTGGTTTACATAAGCTTTACATTTACGTTTCCACTACATTTTACTGATTCTCACACCGGAGGTGAATCGGGGGGTAATACCCTCGCATTCTTCTCTTTGCAGGAGCTACCGAAACCTGTTCCTGGCATACCAAGGATAGGTTTGTCCAAGGCATAAATCGAGTCATGACATTTGGCGCCGTCTGTGGGAACGTATAAGTTTCTTTTGTGAATCATGTTACCTCAGGATTCTGAAAATCTCAATATAGAAACTCCTACTTCCGAAGAAACAAGGCAACAGAATGACAAAGGAAAAGCCACTGAAGCGGAAGGATCCCAGGGGCAAAAAGACGAGCCTTGTAGAAGAAGGCAGATGAGTTAAGATTGGAAGCCATAAAACTCCGCCGCGAAAAGGTTGAGTTGGAAGAAAGGATAGCGCGAGAAGCCCTTCAAACTGGAGAAGAGGATCCCGTGAGTGAACCTCAAAAAACAGTCTCTAAGGGCCGAAGAGAAAAAAGGTCCCGACCTCACCAGGAGGAGTCTTCAGAATCTGAAACACATTCCTCACACCCGTCCCAAGATCCTTCGGACTTAGAGGAAGAAGAGACAGGCTCTCAATGGAAAGATAGTCTTCGAAGAATGGAGAAATGTATGTTTGGAGACCAGAAGAGGATGCGTCGGGAGCCCGTTGTAACTGAAGAGATTGAACAATATAGACCACCCCCAGGTCGTCAGTTCCCGAAAATGACCGAATTTAGCGGTAAGGGAGACCCAGAAGACCATTGTGAAAAATATGAAAGTTTGATGATAGGGATGGGTCATGACGATATCATGCTTTGCAAAATGTTTAAAACCTATTTGAAGGGTTCGGCCTTTTTGTGGTATCGATCGATGAGGCCTAGATCCATACCTTCTTATGATCGACTGAAGAGCAAGTTTTTGAGGCATTATTCCCACCTGTGTCGGAGAGAGAAGGATACCGAATCTCTTATTCATTGTCGCCAAAGATCTGATGAAGAGTTGGGTGATTACCTAGCCCGTTTTAAGGAAGAAGCTGGCATGGTGACCAACCTGGATAAGGTCAAGGCGGCAGGATTTCTGACTACTGGCCTCGACTCAGTTAAAGGAAGAAAGCTTCGGTCGTCCTTATATGATGTTCCCCCGAAGTCACTCAAGGACATCTATATCCGAGGAGAAAGTATCAGGAGAAAAATGGAGTCTATCGATGGATACAAAGAATCGTCTAAAGACAGTCGAAGAAAGGGCTGTCAGGGGAAGAACGACCGAAGGAAAGATGATTCCCGACAAGATGATCAGCGAGATGGTGACCGAAGGGATGATAGAAGAAACGATTCAAAGAAGGGAAAGGAGCCCATGGTGTTTACTCCACTAAACACTCCCATCTCTAAGATACTGAACGAAATCAAAGGCAAGTCTGATTTCCGGAGATCGGCGAAGCTGAGGGTACCTGATCATAAGAAGAATGGGAATAAATACTGTGATTACCATCAGGACAAAGGCCACAACACATACGAATGTTTTCATCTGAAGAGATTGATAGAGAGAATGGTAAAAATAGGTGACCTAAATCAATTTGTTAAAGATTTAAGGGATCGTTTGGAACCAAAAAGGAATGACTCAGGTCCGAAAGAAACCAGAGATCGGAACGAAGAGGATGACAACCCTAGGAAAAGGGAAAGAGACGAAGCCCCTCGATATAGAGGGGAGGTAAGAACCATCATGGGGGGTACAATACTGGATCGATGTAGCAAAACGGCCAAAAAAATGTATGCTCGTCAAGTCTACAATCTATATCAACATACTACACAGGGCAAAGAGCCATTGCTCGTAATGTTTACTGAAGAAGATTATAAAGATGTCATTTGGCCGTACGAGGATCCTTTGGTAGTGAATCCGATCATCGGCCAGAATAAGGTATGGAAGGTACTGATAGATGGTGGTAGTTCGGTCAACATTTTGTATCACCGGACTTATGAAAAAATGAATCTGGGAGGAGAACAGCTGGAATCTTGCAATGAACCCCCACTTTATGGCTTTGGTAACTCACCGGTTCCGATCGAGGAAAAAATCACATTGTCCCTGGTATTGGGTAAACCTCCCTGCACTGTGGAAAAGCAGGTGAAATTCTATGTTGTCCGAGTGGATAGTCCATATAATGGCATCCTCGAGCATCCTACTTTAATGGCTTTCCAAGCTATAGCCTCAATACCCCATTTGAAGTTGAAGTTCCCTACCGATCATGGCATCGGTGAAATGAAAGGAGATCAAAAGGCAGCCAGGATCAATATGCTAGAAGATCTAGATAGATTCGAAGAAGAAACCGAAGATGAAGGTAAAAAGAAAAGGCGCATGAACGATCAGGCCGGAAGCATTCACCACACGATGAACATTGAGCTAGAAAAGTTTGGGGACAATCTCTCAAACCCTATAGCCGAACCAGCGATGGAAACCGAAGAGGTCGAATTATATGCTGGCACTTCGGGTCGAATGATCCGTATCGGGAGAGACATGAACGATGATCTGAAAGCGAAAGTAATTGCCATGATCCGAGAGTACCACGACATATTTGCTTGGGGTCCTGAAGTCATGCCCAGACTTGATCCGAGCATTGCCCAACACAGTTTAAATGTTAAAGAAGGGGCCAAGCCAGTCAAACAGAAGAAGAGAAATTTCGCCATGGAAAGACAAAAGGTGATCTAGAAAAGGTGGAAAATTTATTGGAAGCAGATTTTATTGAAGAGATCAAATACCCCAAATGGTTAGCTAATGTGGTAGTGGTCAAAAAGGCAAATGGCAAATGGAGGATGTGTGTCGATTACACCGATCTCAATCTCGCTTGCCCGAAAGACCATTATCCACTTCCCAACATCGATCAGCTCATTGATGCTACATCAAGATATGAAATCCTTAGCTTCCTAGATGCATTCTCAGGTTATCATCAAATCGCCATGAAATCTTAAGACATCCCTAAAACAGCATTCATCACCCCGAAAGGAACATATGCTTTCATTGTCATGCCTTTCGGCTTGAAGAATGCGAGGGCCACCTTTCAGAAGATGATCAACAATGTCTTTAAAAACCAGATCGGGAGAAATATGGAATGTTACGTGGATGACATGATAGTAAAATCTTTGTTTCGGGATCACGTTGATGATTTGAGAGAGTGCTTCGAGACGCTAAGAAAAAACAACATGCGGATCAACCCGAACAAATGCACGTTCGGAGTATTCAACGGTAAATTCCTTGGTTATATGGTGAGTGCTCGAGGCATTGAAGCCAATCCAGAAAAGATAAGAGCGATAATCGACATGGAAGCGCCGGAAACAATTCGGGACATTCAGAAATTGACTGCAAGATTGGCTGCCCTAAGAAGATTCATCTCCAAAATCGGCCGACAAAGCTTTACCCTTCTTTGAGGTATTAAAAGGTACGAAGACTTTTTCGTGGGGTCCAGAATGTGAGAAAGCTTTCGAAGATATCAAGGAGTATTCAACGAAGGCTCCGTTGCTAATGAGACCGGATCCACAAGAGACTTTACAACTATACTTGGCTGTAAATGATCGGACATTGGGGGCCGTCTTAGTCAAGCAACACAATGGAAACCAATATCCAGCTTTGTACATTAGCCACATGCTGAAAGAAGCAGAAACCAGATACCCGAATGCCGAGAAATTTGCTTATGGGTTGGTCATGGCCTCAAGAAAACTGAGGCATTATTTCCAGGGGAGGACGATACAAGTCACGACCGATCAACCTTTGAAAAAGATATTACAGAGACCAGAGGCTTTAAGCAGAGTTGTCGCCTGGGCCATCGAGTTGGGAGAATTTGATTTGGAGTATGTGCCGAGGACTACGATAAAAGTACAAGCCCTGGCAGATTTTATAGTAGAGTGTTCGTTCACTGGGTCCGAAGGGTTGCAAGTCGAAGAAAAATTGATACAAGCTCCTGGAAAATGGAAGTTGTTTGTGGATGGTTCGGTGGCTGGAAGTAAGTGCGGAGCCGGTCTAATTCTTACAAGCCCTGAAGGTTTTGAGATATGTCAGGCCATCCGATTCACCTTTTCCTTAACCAACAACGAGGCTGAATACGAAGCACTTCTGGCTGGGATGAATTTGGTAAGAAACCTAGAAGTCAGGCATCTTCGGGCATTAGCAATTCGATGCTAGTTGTAAAGCATTTCTCAGGAGAATATGAACAAAGGGAGGCCCGAACCAAAACCTATGCATCCAAGGTAAAAGCAAATTCCCTGTTGTTCGAGTCTTTTGAATTAACCACTATTTCCAGGGAAAACAACAGCCGAGAAGATGCATTATCTAGACTAGCTTCGGCCGACACTTAGAGTCTCACAGGCTCAATTTACCTCACTGAAGTCAAAGCGCCCTCCATCAATAAAAAGGTATGTTTCGAGATTCACCAAGGGATAGATTGGATGACTCCATTTGAATATTCCTAGAAAAGGGGACACTACCATTGGAAAAAACTGAGGCTCAAAAAATCAAAAATCGGGCCACCAGGTACACAATTATAGTAGGAAAAATGTACCGAAGATCGGCTACCGAACCGCTGCTGAGATGCCTGGCTCCCGAAGAACAAAAAACAGCTCTAGAAGAAGTTCACAAAGGAATCTGTGGAGAACACTTGGCAGGCGGTTCTTTGGCTTTTAAAATTCTAAGGCAGGGATTCTTTTGGCTGACCCTACGAGCCGATGCACTGAATTATGCGAAGAAATGCAAACAATGTCAGCTTTTTAGCAACATTCCTAAACAACCTCCCGAAGAGATTACTTCTGTCTTAAACCCCATTCCCTTCGCCATGTGGGTCGTGGATATTGTCGGAATTCTACCTACCAGCACCAGACAAGCCAAATATTGCATTGTGGCAATCGATTACATGACCAAGTGGGTAGAAGCACGCCCTTTGTCCTCCATTGCTGAGGAAGCAGCCAAGAAATTTATGTTGGAGCAAGTAATCCTCAGATTCGGGATTCCCAAAATATGCGTATCAGATAACAGGACCAATTTCGTCGGAAAGAAGTTCAAGAAGTTTCTAGCTTTCTTCGGAATTCAACAGAAATTCAGTTCAGTTGGTCACCCACAAGGAAATGGGGCAGTAGAAGCCGCAAACAGAGTCATCTTTGATGGGATAAAGAAGAGACTCGGAGAAACCAAAGGGTTATGGGCTGAAGAGTTACCATAGGTTCTATGGGCTTATCGCACCACACCAAGATCTTCGACCATAGAAACTCCTTTCAGTCTAGTGTATGGGACCGATGCAATGGTACAAGTAGAAGTCGGCCTAGAATCATACTGAAGCGAAGTATTTAATCTCGATACAAACGAGTTGGGCCTCTGAGCTAATGTGGACTTGTTAGAAGAAGCCAGGGAAATGGCATACCTAAGAATTATCAAGTATCAACAGCAGACTGCTCAATACTATGACTCAGGAGAAAAGAAAAAGTCTTTTAAAGTCGGTGATCTAGTCTTTCGAGAATTAGCAACTTCTATACCAAACAAGCAAGGGAAGCTTCAGCCAAACTGGGAAGGACCCTATGTGATTATTCAAGTCATTCGACCAGGGACTTACAAACTAACTGAACTAGATGGAAGTCCGATAAAAAACACATGGCATGCTTCCCGATTACGCAAGTTTTATCAGTAAGCTTTTTGTAAGAAATATTTCAATTTCGATTATCAATAAAGGCTTAATTTTGTTTGGCCCATTTATACTTTTATCGATAATACAACCCGAATGGCCGAAACATTACTCAGCCGGGAAAAAAAAATTCCCGAAAAACAAGTCTAGTTCGCCCACAAGGTCTTCGGGAGGCAGGATTCGCCCAAAACCGAAAGAAGAAACCTTCGGCCAAACTACGACTCGGGGGCAACCCGCAGAGGTGAGTCCGAAGGGACTTCGCCCGAAGCATATGATTCCGAAAATTACTCCAAGTAAGGAAAACGTTTTTTTTCCGAAATTTACTTCGAGTATAGGAAACACCCAGCCTGAAAACCTCTAAGAGGATGGCCAAAAAATCTCAAAAATTGTTTAAGCAAAAGGAAATACAAGTGACTTGAAAATCCGAAAATTGCGCATGCATATAAAAAAAAAAGTAACTTCAAAATCCGAATATTTGCCCAATAAACAATGTGAAACAAAAGTGCCCCGAAGGCTTTGATTTCATTATTTAAAATTACAAATTAGCCTAAAAAGGAAAAGAAAAAAAGACAATAAGTCAAGGGACTGCATTCTCCGGTTCAGACTCCCTCAGTTGGCTTAGCTCGACTTTCGGCTTTCCATCCAGTCAAGCAGATCCTCTATATCGGCCATCATCTTGTCATTCTGCTGCCACAAAGCATCATTCTCATTGAGAAGCTCAGCATTTTCGGCCCGAGCAGAAGAAAGCTTGGATTTCAACTCCTCGATTTCCTTCTCCAACGAAGGAATCGTCTGATTAATCTGCTTTCCTTGGTGATAAAGCAGAATATCCTGATTCTTCACTTTATCGGATACAGAAGCGGCCCAAGGGGTAGCCTGAAAAGAAAAGAGGCGAATTAAAAACTATGTATAAGGCAAAAAGAACAACTTCAGTGAAAAAACACTCCTTACCAGGGTAAGATGCCCCAGAAGATTGGCAGTAGCTTCGGCCGTGTCAACAGAATCATAAATGGAACGGTCCTTCGGAAGAATGAAGGACTGGCACATATCCCCAGCAATCTTCTTTGAAGCAGCCGAAGTAGGAGCTCCAAAAGAATCTCACTCCATCACGGCCCATGAAGGTCGATAAGAGTTTACATTAAACTCCGTACTCTCAACACGGCTTTTCTTCTCCGAAATTCTAGGAGGATCATCCTTCGGGGGGGAAAGAGGAACAGAAGAACCGACAGCTGATGTATTCTTAGCATGTCTCTCCGCTGCTATCCACCTCATTTCTGATCGACTCGACACTAGAACAAAAGGAAATAGCGTTAATCACTACAAAACATCAGATTAACCACATATCAAGATGAAAGAAACGAACACACTTACTGATTATCCACGAGATGAATTCAAAGAGACTGAAGTTCGACGGAAATTAGGGGAAGGATGTAGAAATCTTGAGCGAGATTGAAGATAGAGTAATCTACGATTGAACTTACAAGTATATTTATAAAGGAAATTGACGGCCCTGATGAAGTGCCGCTTGAACAACCTGTGCCTAAGATAAAGACACGTGTCTCCCCAAGAAAGGAGCGGTCAAACTACAATTAAATGGAGGGAAATACTAAAAGTCTCCACATTCAAAAAAAAATGTGTGGGGAGAAAATATTTGTCAAGGCACATGTAATTCAGTCCCAGTTCGCCCAAAAGGTCTTCGGGAGGCAGGATTCGCCCAAAACCGAAAGAAGAAACCTTCGGCCAAACTGCGACTCGAGGGCACCCCGCAGAGGTGATGCCCGAAGAGACTTAATACTTCAAATAAAGAAAAAATTACAAGGTTCAGTTAGCCCGAAGGTCTTGGCATCGGGAGACTTCGCCCGAAGCATAGGATTCCGAAAATTACTCCTGAACTCTCGAAAACTATTTTCGAGTATATTTTTTATCGAAGAAATGCGTACAGGTTATTTCAGGTATGATTCATTAATATTTGGAGAAATACTTGGAGAAAGTTATTTAAGAACAAATTGATCATGGAGAACAAAGCTAAGGGAAATTCAGCAAAATAAGCCCGAAGGCAAGAATACACTGCAAGCCCGAAGGCAAAATTACATCACAAGCCCGAAGGCATAAGTTCATTACAAAAAATCAGGAATATCCGGGCGAAGGATTGGATCGTCTTCAGGGTTGAAAAGGATTTGCTTATAGTCAAAACCTACCTTGTGAGCAGCAATGACAACATCATCATATCCCACAGCAAAACCCCTATCTTCGGATCGGGAGATGGTCTTCCTCGCCTTCTTCAGTTCCTTCTTCAAACGGCGCAGCTCCAATCGATTGGCCTCCTTGTCTTCGGTCAGCTTCTGTTTCTCCTCGATCAAGGTGTCGTTCCGAAGCATAAGATCATTCTTCTCTTGCTGGAGAAGGCCTTCTTTTCGTTGAGACTCCGCCAGAAGATCCTCAAGCTTCTTTACATGATTTTCCAAAGGATTAACCTTATCCTTTAGAAAACCAATCTCTGCATTAAATCCCCGTATGATGGCAACCTAATCTTTGACCTTTTCGGTCACAGCTGCGGCCCAAGGAACGGCCTGAAAATGCACCACAGAAGGCATCAAGACGGAGAGATATAAACAAAGGGAAAAATATATATGTAAAATAAAGTATATTGAAGGGAACTTACCAAACTAAAGTGCCCTAGCATGTTCTCACAAGCCTCCATAGTAGGAGCTGCATCATAAACCAAGCGATCGGCCGGAAGAATAAAAGCACTGCACAAGTCTTGGCATAATTCCTTGACAGGCTTCGGGGCAGGAGCACCGAAAGAATCAGTGTCCACTACACCCCATGAAGGTCGATAAGTCTTCAAGACAGGAATTAAATCATTGGTTCTCCTCTTCTTCTCAGATTTATTTCCATCCAAAACAAGAGATTCTGAAGGGATCACAGCAACAATGTTACCGGTAGGAATCTCTACTTCTTCGTCCTGCATTGGCGTAATTTCTTGCACCACCAGGGAAGCCTCTACCTCTTGTAGAGTCGAAGCAACGTTCCCTTGAGAAGTGCTCCCGGATCCACCAGCCAACAAAGCCTTCATTTCGGCCGCTCTCCTCCTCATATCGACCGCTGCAGACACTGAAAGAAAAACAATAAAAGGAGGTTAGCTATTAAAAAACATGAAGCAAAGAAGTAAAATAATTCTAAAAGTACCCATCATGCTCTTCAGCCAAGCCCCATCTCTAGTAGTAGACAATGGGAGTTTGTCTTCGGGAATCAAGGGAGTATTTAGATTTCGATAAAAAAAATTCTCTTCATCGGAAAGAGCTTTAAGCTTGATCCTATCAGTCTTAACTTCCTTCCACTCCGAAAATCTATGAAGACCAGGGCCAGTAACATAGCACCAGTGATTGTGCGTCTTCTTATTGCTTGAATTAGTGGCCCCCCAATCGGAGCGACCCACTCTTCGGGTAATATTATAAAAACCCGGAGACTTGGCATTTTTTCGAAAGTCATAATGGTGCCAAAAGAGAACTGATAAAGGAGGCACTTCGTGCTGCAAACATCGGTATTGGAAAACGTTCATGTGGATGAAACCATTCGGGTCTAGCTGACCGATCGCTATACCCATGTCCCTCAGAAGAACTTTTATAAGGGGCAACAAAGGAAATCGGAGCCCACATACGAAGGCAGTCTCCGATACACCTGTGGTGATCTCTTCGGGTTTATCATTGACTGATATGCCCGGGGTGTCGTATATACAATCGGTAGAATCGGGTAAAAAACAATGATAACCTTCGGGAAAATCTAATTTGACCCTAAAAGTATCTAAGTCCTCTTGTTTCAAAACAGAAGATAGATTAGTGGCAGCATATACGGTGCCATCCTCAAAAAGCAAAGCAGGAACATGGCCCACGGCATGCCCCGAAGGACCTGTTTTAGGGTTTGCCATTGAATCTGGAAAAAGGAAGGCGAGTCGTTAGTCCAATACTCGGGGACAGAAAGACAAAAATCAAATAATAAACTATAGCCGAAGGAAATCCCCGAGTATGAATAGACCAACGATAAATTGAAAAAGACAAAGAAAAAGGGGACTACGGCGAAGGAAGTTCTTGTACTCAGAATCAAGAAAAAATCGGACACTCGAAGAGACTTTACACATCGGAAAAACTAAGCGCATTATCTAAAGAGAAAGTACTTTTGAAATAAAAACATCAAAGAAATACGGCAGAACAGGACTTACTTGTTGAAGAGAGTTGTCGAGGTTGGAAGTTGAAAGTCCGTTGATTGCTCTGAGGTCTCTCACAAAAAGAATCCAAAAAGCAAATAGAGTAAGCAAGATACAAGGACGTAAATATATATACAGAATTGAATGGATGAGATGTATAGACGGTTCAATACCCTTGTCCCAGATAATGACACGTGGAGGACCATTTGAACAAAAAGGATGTAAATTGAATACAACTGTCGCCTCAAAAGACGAGCCTTCAAGGGAAAGATACCGATCGACTAGACTCTTCGACCAAGATAGACTTCGGTCTTATTTCAAAACCGACCGAAGCCCGGGGACATGTTAGAGGGCCCGATCTTATAAGCCTTTGGGGGCCCAATCCCATAAGCCTTTGGGCTTATGACCGTTAAAACCAAACGATTGGACCAGGCCCATCCGAACCATCCAGCTGAGGTCAGTAAAAACAGTCGACCGTTGCCAGTGTAACGCCTTACCATTTATCGCCCTCCATAACTGAGAATCATGAGGATCATCAATGGTACTACTCATAGACACAATATAGATAGACACAATTATCAGGTGATAAACACGATCATACACACTGAGATACATTGGTTTGCATAAGCTTTACGTTTACGTTTCCACTACATTTTACTGATTCTCACACCGGAGGTGAATCGGGGGGTTACACCCTCGCATTCTTCTCTTTGCAGGAGCTACCGAAACCTGTTCCTGGCATACCAAGGATAGGTTTGTCCGAGGTATAAATCGAGTCCTGACACCTGTCAAGAGGCCATCTTTGTGCAACACCACATTGTGTTCGGGTACTCTTTTAAATTGATCTTGAACGTAGTTGACTTCATCTATGTTATTAATTTGATGGGAAAGATAAGTCTTCCTTTCAATATGATGGCACTGAGTAGAGACTAAGGGCATCTCCAATAGAAGTTGCCAACATAGTTGCCAACTTCTACCACATCATCACATATATTACTTTTTTATTTCTTCTCTCTTCCATCTCATTGTTGGCAACTTTTGTTACAAATCTACTCCAGTAGTTGGCAACTTTAAAAGTTGCCAATGTGATCCCATACATCAATTTTATATTATCTTATAAACACATATTATATATTTTAAATAAAATTGAAAATTTGGATATTTAAAATACTTAATTCCCTCCCGTAATGATTTTTTTCCTTTGTTGACATTACATTAATATAAAATATCAAATGATTTAAATTTTTAAGTATAAAATAATATTATCTTTACATCAATATCATTTGATTAAATGAAAATAGTGCAAAAAATGATATTTTTTTTCTTTTCTTCTCATGTGCATTAATGATATTAGATATGTGAGATATTTAAAAAAACATTTAAAGAGATAATAAAATATGGGAGATATAAAAAAGGGTAAAGTTAAATACACTTTTGGGGAGTTGTATGTGTTTTACCAACTTTTGGCAACTTGATGGCAACATTGATCCTCCAATAGGTGGGCGACCAAGGCTGCCATGCCACATAGGACTTGGCAACCTCTTGGCAACCCCTATTGGAGATGCTCTATTCATTTTCTGTATTTTTTTGGGGAGCGGGGGGAGAGATTCCATTTATCAAGCCTTTTGTTTGCATCTTGTTTCATAACATGTATGTTAAGTTACCAGTTCTCCTAAAACCTCAAGGTGTCAGGAGAACTTGCAAGGATCTTATATTATTATATTCTAACAATATATTCTGATGTTCAAAATATGTATATGCAAGTTTACATATTTGCTTATTGTACTTCTGTGATAATATGCCTTGCAGAGATTCAATTATTATATATTACTTAAGATGCTTAGCACTTTGTATGACACAAGGCTAGTATCAAGTATGATCATGCATTTGGTGGCAGCTAGACATTGTATAAAGCAGATATTCTTATTTTATATTTTTACATTTCTTTTCTGAGAGGAGCATATATTAATATTGATTGACCTGTTTTACCTGTCTTGTACTTTTGTTGGTCAAATAATTTGAGCAAAGCCTCTGTCCTCCTTATGAGCACTTGTTATTATGTATTAATAGGTAACAAATCATTTAGGTTGCGTTCACTTGGGAAGAATGGAATGAGGTAGGAATGGAATGAAAATTGTAAACAAAATTTATGAAGAAAGGGGGATGTTGGGGAAAATTGTGAATAAATATGAGGGAGAAGAAATTTTTTATGATGAAGATTGTAAGGAAAATGTTGATGATGGAGAATGGAGCATTCCTTCCAAAACATGTGGGTTACAACTTTAGTTTAAAATGTGTGGAAAGGAATGAAAATTTAAACATTTTTCCCAATCTTCCCCAAATAAAAATATAAATTTCATTCCATTCTCCCCACATTCCATTCAGATGAAGTGAACATAGCCTTAGTTTTAACTTTCAGGCACCAAAGGGGGCAGATGCTACTGATCTTGAACGTGCAACTTTTGCGCTTTTTATGCAGTCCGACTGGTAATTTATTTTGCAAAATAGAACTACGTAGAGATGCACTTGCCTCTTCTGGTGTTTCTCATGTGTGTGTGTGTGTGCGTGTTAATATTTATGTCAGACACATCACACAGGACAGAAAGTAAACTGATTAAGTGTTCACAAATGAGAAAGCATATGGGCACGTGGACGAAGGCAGTTTTGCTCGTGATGGAGATGCGAACTGTAGGTGGACCAGCATGGCGGAGGACATTCGGTGTGTGGCCGAGAAAGTGGTAGGGATCTCCTCGGGTAGGTTCAGGAGCAATAAGGAGTCATGGTGGTGGAACGTGGACGTTCAAACGAAAGTTAAAGCTAAACGTGCGCTCTTTAAAGAGCTTCTGTCGATGAGTACAGGGGCGGAAAAGAGCCGGAAGATGGAAGAGTACAAGGTGGCGAGACGGGAGACAAAGAAGGCCGTGGCGAAAGCCAAAGGGGAAGCCTATGAGGGGTTGTACAAGCGCCTGGATACTAAGGAAGGCACGAATGCTATCTTTAAACTAGCTAAAGCCAGGGAGAGAGGGCGTCGCGACCTGGGTGCAGTTAAGTTTGTAAAGGATGATTCAGACCGAGTGTTACTTAATGAAGACGCTATTAAGGAGAGGTGGAATTCGTACTTCCATAACCTTTTCAATTAGAATAGGAGGAGTTGGGCCGGTGGGGAACTAGAGATACCTCATTCGCATCCTTGTGAGCGTATTAGCGAGGACGAGGTCAAGGGGGCCATGCGTAAGATGGCGAGAGGGAAGGCGGTTGGTCCGGATCAGATCCCAATCGAGGTGTGGATTTGTCTTGGCGAAGTTGGTGTTAAATGGCTAGTTAATCTGTTCAATGATCTCCTCTTGGGTGCTAAGATGCCAGCGGAATGGAGGCGTAGTGTTGTAGTTCCTTTTTTCAAGAACAAAGGCGATGCTCAGAGTTGTAGTAACTATCGGGGTATTAAATTACTCAGCCATACTATGAAACTTTGGGAGAGAATAGTACAAGGCCGGATTAGAAGAGAAGTTGTTATCTCAGAGAATCAATTTGGTTTTATGCCTGGAAGGTCGACTACCGAGGCCATCCATCTCGTCAGACGCCTTATGGAGAAGTTCAGGGAGCGCCGCAAAGACCTCCATATGGTGTTCATCGATCTCGAGAAGGCGTATGATAGTATCCCCCGGGAAGCGATTTGGAAGACCCTCATAGAGCGGAGTGTTTCATCGCCTTACGTTAGAGTGATTCAAGACATGTACTACCAATCTAGTTCTTGCGTCCGGACCCCAGTGGGTGACTCTCGTTTCTTCCCTGTTGAGATTGGGCTTCACCAGGGTTCGGCCCTTAGTCCTCTTCTTTTCGCACTTATCCTTGATGGCATGTCACGCGGGATCCTAGACGCCGTCCCGTGGTGCATGCTCTTCGCGGATGATATAGTGCTAGTGGCGGAGTCTAGGGGGGAGGTCAACGAGAAGTTGGAACTTTGGAGAGCAACTTTGGAGTCACAAGGCTTGCGGGTGAGTAGAACTAAAACCGAGTATCTCTGCTGCAACTTCAGTGGCGAGGCCATCGACGAAGGGGTGGAGGTTAGGATCGAAGATCAGATCGTCCCACGTACGGATAAGTTCAAGTATCTGGGGTCGATCATCCAGAAGGAAGGTGAGGTTGAAGACGATGTCAAGCATCGTATCAATGCTGGGTGGTTGAGATGGAGGGCAGCGTCAGGGGTGATGTGCGACAAGAAGGTTCCTTTAAAGTTGAAAGGGAGGTTCTACAGAGCAGCAATCCGACCTGCGTTGTTATATGGTTCCGAGTGCTGGGCAGTGAAGAAGACCCACGAAAGCAGGTTGGAAGCAGCTGAAATGAGGATGTTGCGGTGGTCGTGTGGCCGCACGATGCTAGACAGAATTCCTAATAAGGTGTTTAGGACCGAGCTCGAAGTGGCGCCACTTTCTGCGAAAGTTAGGGAAGGGAGGTTGAGATGGTTCGGCCACGTCCGTAGGAGGAGGCCGGAAGCCCCTGTGAGAAGGGTCGAGAGTCTTTCGGTTGGTGGGGTGAGGAGGAGAGGCAGACCGAGGAGGTCATGGGAAGAACAGCTTAGGTTGGATTTGAAGGCTTTGAACCTAAGTGAGACCATGACCGCTGATAGGTGTTCGTGGAGACGACAGATTAGAGTGGTGGACTCTCTTCTAGGGGACGACTCTGTAGTGGAGAACCTCAGAGTTGGGTTGTCTCGGATGACCTTATCCTAGGAGTTTGGCTTTTTGCGTTTTCTTTTCCCTTTTCATTTTGTATTTTTATTATCATACGTTTTCCCGATTGTGCAGGTGCAGGGAGCTTCGCTTGGTGGTAACTAGAGGCTTGGTCGGTAAGTCCCGTGTGGAGAAAGCCATAGGCCCAGGTATTGCTGTAATCTTTGTCGCGTATTTTTTATATCTCTTTATCTATAGCACACACCATATTTGTCGTGCACATAGCCGGGGGTCTTCACGGAAACAGCCTCTCCACCCTTAAAAGTGGGGGCATGGTCTGCGTACAACCTACCCTCCCCAGACCCTGCTCTGAGCGGGACATACTGGGTATGTTTGGTTTGGTTTTTAAATGAGAAAGCATATGGGTCATTGTGCAGTAGAATATAAAAATGAAACTCTTGTTTATCGCTATTGGGATTATCCAAACCACATAAACTGGCTTGCAGGGTGTAGACTTCCTTTACACTTATAAACTAATCTTTTTCCCCTCCAGGTGTCAGTTGTGAGACACCTTAGTCCTTGCCAAATTTTCTCTTCACCAATGCTGCGCTTGGCTACTCCTGACATGGCATCTCTTCACAACATGAATAAGAGGATAGTAAATGTTAACATATAATATAGACTGATTTCATTCCATCCTCTCCTAGGCTCCGACTATACACAATATAAGAGAACTTTCATCAAAAAAATATGAGTAAAAAGCTTTAACCTCACCACCACTTTTGTAATTTGGAACTCTTGTTGTATTTAGTGACAATCTCACCTTAAGGACTCTGGTTCTCGAAAGCCTGGTGATGCCATCCACCCCTCTTAGTCTGAGGAGGAAAATATGTTTTTAGGTGTTCCACATCAGTTAGACATTCTAGATTATTCCTACTTAATTCAGCTAGGCTCTAGACCTTCCACATTCATCTACACTATGTACAGGACATAGTTTCAATGAGTTCTAGACACTACTTCGTTGATTGTGATTTTTTTTCAAACGCGAGACTTTAATTAGCAGAGAAAACATCCATATTATAAAGGATTAGGCTTGACCTTGAGAACAGGGTGACGGAGGTAATAACCCCCACCCGCATAGCAGAAACTCATTTTCTTCAAAATAAAAATAAAAAAAACTGAGCAGCTAGCTTTATTGAAGTCTCCAAATATCAATGTAGAAGCTTCTGAGCTGCTTAGAGCCCTTCTCTAACTGCGTAATCCTCAGTTAGAAGAGGAAAAGACTTGGACTTGGTGAAGGTACTCTTTGTGTAATATACATCACCAAGTTCCTTTTTAACAGATAGCTCCCACTCTTGGAGACTTTTTCTTCAAAGTAACTACAAAATCAACATTGATTTTCACTCTTCCATGTTTCGGGTAGTCCACTTCACATAGTTTCAGGTGTTCTGCTGCTTATCATCTTTCGTCAGTGCTTTGAAATCTTTAGCAGACCAAGCACATCATTCTAACAGAACAACAGATCAGCAGGAAATATCCCATTCTCCCATGCTTATGGCCATATCTGAAATGCACTTTGTCATTAATTAGAAGCAACAAATAATCATTAATCTAGAGGAAGAGAACTAAAGAAAATTCTATAGGAGGGAATAGAGAGAGTCTGTGCATATTTTAACACGGGAAAAATATTGGACAAAAAAGCATAGGTAACACAAACACAAGCTGTGGGCGGGAGAAAATATCACGACTTGTTAAATTGAACTTGGGTTAAATGGTGTTTTGGTCACTCAACTGACTGGAAACTTTCAATTAGGTCATTAAACTCAAAAAGTTTTCAATCACATCATTATACTCTTAAAAATTTTCATTCAGGTCACTGGCCGTTAAACTCCGTTAAAAATTAGACGGAAAGCTGACTAAGTTTGGTGTGTTGGCTTGAACAAATCCACCGTGGCATGTACAGTCAGCTGAAGCGGCATTTTGGTCACTCAACTGACTAAAAACTTGCAATCGGGTCATCAAACACAAAGAAATTTTTATTCAGGTCACTAAACTAAAGATTAGTGGTTTCACTCACAAAAAATTAATCGCTATTAATCTCTTGTCATTTTATATATATATATATCTTGCAACTTATTTTGGATATTTAAATTCGTTCAGAATAATCTCAATCTCAGAATAATAGTCGAACCAAATCAAATACAAACATTCATATTCGAATTCAAGCCGAATTTGAGCAAAATATAAACATATTAATTCGAATCCGGACCTAATACGAACGAGTAATTATAAATTCGAGCCGAAACTGATCATACTACTATTCGCACATATTCGACTTGTTTTATATATCTTTTAGTCATTGTGGAAAAACCCATCAAATTCTACTTTTCCAAAATGGCCTAAAGAGATATATATAAAATGACAAGAGACTAATAGCGATTAATTTTTTGTGAGTGAAACCACTAATCTTTAGTTTAGTGACCTGAATGAAAATTTCTTCGAGTTTGATGACCCGATTGCAAGTTTTTAGTCAGTTGAGTGACCAAAATGCCGCTTCAGCTGACTGTACATGCCACGGTGGATTTGTTCAAGCCAACTCACCAAACTTAGTCAGCTTTCCGTCTCATTTTTAACGGAGTTTAACGGCCAGTGACCTAAATGAAAATTTTTAAGAGTATAATGATGTGATTGAGAACTTTTTGAGTGTAATGACCCAATTGAAAATTTTTTGTCAGTTGAGTGACCAAAACGCCATTTAACCCAATTGAACTTAGGTTTTCAAGATGGATTGGCTGAATGTTGAGACCAGCGAAAAAAGAAAAAGTTAAATTATATTATATTACTTTGTGTATGTTACTTTATACACTGAGCTAAGTAGACATTAGATATTGATGTCTTTCATTTTCCTCCTTATCTGATTCAGGGACGAGAAGCTTAATTTCCCAGAAAAAGTACATATTCATCAAGAGGTATGTATTTGGATTCTACATATGCCTTATTATTGTGCCAAGTAACAGTGCAGATCAAAGCAAAAGGGACTATAAGAGTCTAGTGTGCTTAATGAAAATTCTAAAGAACTTGCTGTTTTTTTCTGATAGATAACTTTTGAAATATCTTCGAAAATCAATGCGCGGGGTCATGAATCTTGAACAGCTACAAACCTTACAAATTCATATTTGCAGAAATATAAATTATATTTGCAGAAATATAAATTAATTATATTTGAGAAAGATGTTACTGTACAACGTTTCATATCTCTTAGAAACTTAGATATCTTCTTCTTTTAAGATGTTTTAATTTTATAACCAGTGCTCTGTTTGGCTTAACATTTTAAACTTTATGTGTTCTTTGGCTCCTAATGTTATCTTGGTGCTATCTCTTCTGCTAGAAAGAAGGTTGATATATATTAATTTACTGTGTTTGAGAAATATTATTAATTCATATGTGCTCGTGAGGGCTGAGCACAATTTGGTTTGTAATTTACTGTGTTTGAGAAATATAATTAATTCATATGTGTTCGTGAGGGCTGAGCACAGTTTGGTTTGTAACTAGAACATTATTTCTCCCATTCTTATGAGTTATGTACATGTGAGATTGAGCATTGAGCTCTTATTAAATTCATAGCCTCTCAATAATATTGAGGCGAGATACGTGTTTTTTGAGTATTTTATTAACGTCAATGAAGTTCAAGACATGTTCACTCCCTTGATGAAAGAATTGCTCAATTTTCACTATGTGTTGGTTCAGTCGCAAGATACTAACACTTAAGTTTCAAACTTCTATCATACTCAAAATCATTCTTCTTTATTCACTTTGCATTAGTGGGGGACTGTTGGTAATGCAAAGGCAGAATCTCTTAAATTTATTCCAAATCTTTTTTCAAACTGTTAGGTTAGGAGACTTACACAATCCGATATTCACAATCAACCAATACAGAGCGCACACATCACCAATTGATTAGTTAACAAGATCCACCAAAGCACGGTCACACGCTATTCAAGTATTACTTATACTTCTTTCATCAATAATTAAAAGCAAAACAAGAACACACACAAT
Source organism: Saposhnikovia divaricata (assembly GCA_036435485.1). Lineage (NCBI taxonomy): Eukaryota > Viridiplantae > Streptophyta > Magnoliopsida > Apiales > Apiaceae > Saposhnikovia > Saposhnikovia divaricata. Next base: position 135,438,152 of record CM071595.1, read on the forward strand.
ATTTGACGTGGAAACACCCACGTCCCAACCCGTATTATTAATCAAAATAATTATCAATAATACATCAAAATATATAATAACGCCTCAATGGTGTCCCAAACCCAATACTTGAGCCAAACAATGCTCAAGCATCTCCCAAATAATACCTAAGACTACATCTCTTAAGTATTCACCTCACATATCAAAACATAATATGACTATGTATATATAGCCATCCAAAACTTAGTCACCAAGACTTACCATACTTGTTCTACAAGTCTTACCATACTTGTTATATAAGACTTCCAATTCTTGGCACCTAATTACCCAACTTAGTGATCAAGACATACCACATATAATAATTGTCTACACATACAGTTATTATCTTACCCACCCATATACATCTTGGACCACCCAAACCCATAATATCATATTAAGTTGAAACCCAACACAAACGTCTACTAAAATATATATGTAACGTCTCCTTAGATTACTCCACCTCTTCCTGCTTTTTTTGTCAATTATATTTCTGAATTGTGGACTATATATTTCAGCTGATTTGCTTGATTTCTGTATATCTCAATCTATGCACTTTTTCTTGTCAAAAATATTTATTATGTTCTTCTGGTTTAACTTTAGTTCCGAGGTATCACTGTGTTCTATCTCCTTAAAATCGAGTACATGGTTTGAATGAGTAATGTGTAACCTTGGGGGGCGATGCCTGTTATTGATTGCATCTAGATCAAGGTGAAATTCTCTTTTAAGATAGTGGTTTCTATCATGCCACAACTTGTTCATTGTTATTTGTTTTTCTTTCTCTTTTGTATTCATATCAGTGATTTATCGACTTATAATTGGTTCATGATTTCCTTAGATATAGAGAATGAGATGTTTGAAGAGAGATTGACCAAGTGGACTGCAAGCATATTATATTTGATACGTTCTGACCATGATGACTCCCTTGTCATTTTTGGATACCGACATCAAGTTCAATCCAGTTATGATCGTTATTATTTAAGTGTTTTTGAAGTACATGATCACAGTTTAAACAAATCATATACATTTCTTAACGATATTTTATATGATACTAGTAGCACTTTGCCTCTGCCAATGGGCTTTAGAAACAATGGTGACCTTCTTGTTCAAAATTATAGTCGCGTGTATAATATTGATATTATCTCATGTCATATCAAGACTTCATAATTCAATAAATTTACTTCCATATTAAGCGGTGCACTTCTCCATGCCATTTTTTTTATTGAGAGTATTGCTTTACTCGAAGATGCGGATGTCATCAAAGTAAAATGAACTCCACAAAATTGAGATATTGAACCACAAATGAGTGGGTTTAGCTGTTTCAATTTATATGTCTCTTTATATGTTATATTGTTGGACTACTGCAAAGAATCTTTGCATTTATTTTTTTATTTACACTTTGCAGGTCTTTAATATAAACTTTTGATATATATGTACTCTCATACATTTTTATAAGTTTTATTTACTATGTCTAAACATTATTGAAGGTTTATATCCACAGACCACATGGATCTTATATAACATAAATGTTATAGCCACTAAATCATTTTCTGTAAAGAAGAGTATGTTCGAATTATATTTTAGGCATTTAGCTAACTGCACTTTACGAATCATAAAAAAAAACTTAAAGACAGAATGAAAATAAGAGTTGTAATATTTGATAATAAAATTTGTTTAGCAAAACAATATAATAAAGTTTAACAAAATTCGAGAACATCACATGTTTAACAAAATTAAAGAAAATTAATATCATCACATTGACGAGCTTTCTAAACGCCTGCCCATCCATCTAAGATAGCAATTCACAGATGCACTTCCAGACAATGGTACTTTTATGTTGACAGTAGTGAAAAAGTTTATCTATATTTAATAAACCAACTTGCAAAGCAAATAAAACCAAGATAATTAATCTCTCTTCTTCGAAACACTTTTCGAATACAAAACACAATCATTGCGTGTGCACTGATTGGACCACCTCCTAATTGCACTGATTCAGTTTTTGATTATGTAGAGGGGTATATACTCCTTGTGATAAGAAAACGAAAATGAAACGGTAAATATATTACCATGAATATAAATTCACAATGCAAATTCACAAACATATAAGACATTAGTTACAATTACATAAGATACACATACAAATGTAATTTCAAACACACACTCAAAACATATTGAATTCATTCGATTACGATATATAAAATAGCGAAATATTACAAGAATTAAACAAAATGAAAGTGACAATACAGGATGTTTTCGGACGTCAAGTCAAGCTTTCCTCCAACTCTTTAATTAATTATTCAATGATTGCAAAGGTTTTTCAATGTAGTTGGTATGTGCTGATGTGCACATATCTATACAGATGGTGTCAATTGTATAGAACTTAAAGACAGAATGCATAAAATTTAAGACAGAATGTAAATACGATTTGTAATATTCCATAATAAAATTTGTTCAACAAAACATTATACCAAAGTTTAACAAACTTCGAGGACATAATATGTTTAAGAGAATTAAAAAAAAACTTAATAACATCACAAATTTAGCTCTTTAGACACCTATCCATCCAATTGAGAAAGCATATCACAGATACACTTCCACACAATGGAAGCTTTATCAAGACTTTGCCAAAGGATTCTTCTGTGCTTACAATAGTAAACAAGTTGGTCCATATTTAATGAACCAACTTGCATACCAAACAACAAACCAAGCCAATTTATATTTTTCTTCTTCGAAACACTTTCGGCACACATGACACTGTTGTATTTGCACACCTTGCACCACATCTTAGCTGGACTTGTCCCACAAACTACACCCACATAACTGTTCATTACATCCCTTAGCTCCTTCACTTTAGTCAGATCACATAGCATTATGATTTTATCTTTGCATTCCAAACACTTCACATATAGTCTAACTTTCACGTAACCTTGTGATTTGAGGAGAGAAAGGGGGTGTATATGGCATTTAGTGTCTGCACCCTGAAATAAGGACAATACATTGTTGGTTAGTACCTAAATGTGAGGGTAAACATCATGAATTAGTTTAAAAATTTAATAAACATTCATACTATATACATGCATATGACATTAAAAACACACTTATTACCATCTAGAAGGAGTATGTTGATCTATCAAACTCATTACCATTCTCTACATCTAATTGCATGTATGGTGTAAATACATAGCTAAAAAGACTATTTGGGTGCTTCATTTACTGTATATTCATGTAACCATCTCTTTGATGTGGTTGATGTCACCAAATGTAAAAAAAACATTAGGTCGACTTCACTACTGCTTATCAGGTAAAGATTTCTGTGTTCTACTTCAGGATAAACTACTATACATCAGTACAATTACTGAAAATTTGGTGCAAGTCAGTATAAACAAATACTTTGATCACTACATGTCAAAGATCATCACCTTCTTACAATTTAAATCAAAGATATAGAAAACAATCATGCAAGTGGTCCCTGATTATCAATAAACACTTGCCTCTTTAATTTGGAATCAATTGCATATATTACTACCCTGTCACACTATATAACAACTCATCAGAACATCGATTTAACACAAAAGGAGAAGTTAACAGTATGATCCTCTAGCCCTGTGTTGCTGTGTATATTGTATTTCTCCTGTGGGGGCCTACAACATTAGCAAAGTTATTCTAGGACTGGACAAAGCTCAATTCTCAATCCAAGTTAGGGAAAACTGTGATAAAGTTCATTCATATAACACGTGACAGGAGTTTTCTAGCTAGCCAACTAGCACATTCACAATATAAATGGCACCCTAAATGCATATTCAGAACAACTATACCAAACATAACAAATCCTTCAACTTCTCTTTAATGCCAACAAACTACTACATCAGGCAAAAGTTCGATACAAAACCATACTAAATCACTCGAAAGTAAGTTCAATTAATCCTAATAGAAGTTGACTAAAGCTTTAGTAGTCAACAATACACGCAAACATTAAGTTAAAAACATTAAATCGAGATGTACGCCAAAACATATATGTTACTGTAAGTTACCGGTGGTTGTTTGGAAAGAGCGTTTGCACTGGATGAGGAGCTAGCAAAGCCCGTAACAGAATAAGTCGAGGAAACATTCTGAAATTACAGTTTAGAAAATTAATAAATAATCAGAATACATCATTAGCAAAGAAATTTTAGGATTGGACAAAGCTCAATTCTCAGCCCAAATTAGGGAAAACTATGATAAAGTTCATTCATATAACCCATGACAGGAGCTTGCTAGCTAGCCAACTAGCACCTTCACAATATAAAATGGCACCCTAAATGCATATTCGGAACAACTAATACCAAACATACCAAATCCCTCAACTTCCCTTTAATGCCAACAAACTACTACATCAGGCAAAAGTTCGATACGAAACCGTACTAAATCACTAATGAACAATCAAATCACTCGAAAGTAAGTTCAATTAATCCTAATAAAAGTTGACTAAAGCTTTAATAGTCAACAATACACGCATACATTAAGTTAAAAACATTAAATCGAGATGTACGCCAAAACATATATGTTACCAGTGGTTGTTTGCCTAGAGCGTTTACACTTACCGTAACAGGATAAGTCGAGGAAGCAGAGGCCGTAACAGGATAAGTCTAGGTAACATTCTGAATTCACACAGTTTATAAAATTAATAAATAATCAGACTACATAGATATGACATGACATTAATGGACACAGGATCTCGATTACCATATATGGATAGCCGCTTTGATAGACGGTGTAGGGAGCTAGGGGAGGAGTAGGCCGGGAGAAGGAAGATTGGTACTAAATTCAAAAACATGTAAACATCAGCCACAATATTATAAAATACGCACATAAATATTAATATACACACACATACACCTGGAAATTAGGATTTGGCTGAGAATTTTGGGACGACTGCCAAGGAGAGTGCAGGGAAAGTCGTGACGCCGACCGGGACAGGATAAGTCGAGGAAGCAGAGGTCGTAACATGCTAAGTCGATGAAACATTCTGAAACTGAAAAATGGAACTTGAAATCAGAAATTTAGTTGCATGTGGTTGCATTCAATTGAATGTGGTTGCATTCAGTTGAATATGCCCCTGCGGGGCCTTGTAACCCAAATCCACCAAAATAGCACCCCACCATTAAAAAAAATTGATGAACAGCACTTGCCACGTGGCTGGTACTGTTCATCGATAGGTTACTGTTCATCCGAATTATTTTTTAAAAAAGAAAAAAGGGTTGGAAAAGGAAAGATAGTATTTTTGCAATTAAGAAACTTAGTTTAGTAAAATTGCAAATAGCTATTCTTAACAAAAGTAAATGTGCAAAAATTTACTTTTCCCTATTTATTTATGAAAAAAGCCCTTATTTTGTGGGTATTTAGAATATGTGCTTTCTAATTTAAAATATGTTCATTTATTGATTTGTGTTCACTTTTTTTAATTTAAAATTTTCTTTTCAAAGTAAGAATTTGTTTATTTCTTAAAGACTTCTTTTTTGTTTTGTAATTAAATGTACATTCTTATTTTTTAAAAAATTATTTTTTGAATTGAAATTCTGATGATATGCTTTGTTTACTTGTTTATTATATATAAAGAATGAATTTGCTACTTATTTTTAATTATGGTTTTTTGGTATTTTATCCCCGTTGGTTAATATTAGAAACATATTTGTTGTCAAACCTAAAAATAGAATCTCTAATGATTTTTATTAAAATAATGTTTTTCTTAAAAAACTTTTATTTGGTAAACGATTTTTTTGAAAATTATATTTTAAGGTTTAGCCTAACATATATTTTAATGTTTTATATTTTTTGACATGTTTTATTCTATTTATTAGAATATATATATATATATATATATATATATATATATATATATATATATATATATAATATACTTTAAACAAGTGGAAACTTATTATAATTTAATATTGATGTAAACACACATACAATTTTACTTTTTTTAAATGAAAGTTTGTACTATCTTTTATATTTTTGTGTTGGTTTATATTTATTTTAATTTCATTATATTAAATTTAGTATTGATTTTAATTTTCTAAATTTAGTATATGTTTTTTGAATTAGCATTTGTTTTGTAAATTATATTTTGTTGAATTTTGGTGTTATTTCCAATTATAACATGTTTTTTGATTACTTTTTTAATATCTTGTTTTACCATATATTTTCTTTGTAAAAAAATTGTTTTGTAATTAAATGTAAATTCTTGTTTTTTTAAAAAAATGTTTTGTAATTAAATGTAAATTCTTGTTTTTTAAAAAATATTTTTTCAATTGAATTTCTGATGGTAGATTTGAATATTTGTTTATTATATATAAATAATGAATTTGTGATTTATTTTTCATTCTAATTTTTGCTATTTTATCTTTATTTATTAATTATGTGTAAGTTCTATGCTACTACAACTCTTTTTCCTATAATTTTAATAATAATTAATTAAGTTGATGATGAATATTTTATTAGTTTTATTCTTTATTAATTTACTTAAATTTTATTTTTGATGTAATTTAACTTTTAAATTATTAAAATATTATAGGATTTTTTGTACTTATTATATTTAGATTCTCTATTAATTTTTTTTATTTTGGATTTTCGGATTGTTTTTAATTTGTTTACAACTTTAGTACCGAATCTATAATCTTTGCAAAATAATTAAATGTAAATTGTTTTATAACTTTTTTAAAAATTAGATTTTCTTGAAACTCTTTTTTGTGGTAAGGTTTTTTTGAATTATATTTTAAATTTTTGTCTAAATTATCTTTGTATTAATTTTAGTTAACAATAATTTTTTCAACTTTTATTTTTTCGGTTTTATCATGTATTATTTATTTTAGTGCATTCTTTTTTTATCTGCTTGTTTGTTAAATTAAAAATACTATTAGTTACTTAGTAGTGTAGTTTTAGTTTTTTAACCAAGGCCCAACTCGTTCTTTGGTCCATTTCTAATTTTTAATGAAATTAATTTTTAACCTCTGACGACGACCACGTAAACCTCCTTACGTTAATTATATATAGAATATAATAATTTTAATACATATTACAGGCTCCTAAAATTTTAAAAAATAATAACTTAGATCGGATATTCCTTTACATAATGTGTACCTTTATTTTAAATGCATATTGCTTACACATCATCCATCTATATCATCTATCAATCTATACTATATTATCTTATAAAAGACGAAATATTAAAAGTTTTGGTTACGGTATTTATCTTATTTAATTATTTTATTCTATTACTCTAAATTATTTTACTTCATTATAAAAAGAATAAAACATAATCTTTTCTCAAAATATTGCACCCAGCTCTTTCCAATAATTCTTCTAAATAATAACTAACAAATTACTTTTTTCTGTTATTAACTTTTCTGACTTTTCTAACTAAAATCACTTCTTTCCAAAAATATGCCGTTCTAATTAGTGAAATAAACTAATAACATTATAATTACTAATAAATAACAGATTATCTTTTACAGCTAAAAGGTAATATCTTTTTGTTGAGACATACATGTCTATAGATGATGATACCAAATACCATAAGGCAGAAAATGAATCAAGGAATCGAAGCTGACAAATAAATGAGGAAGCTAACTGAAATGCAAATCAGCTAAAGCTACATCATGAGAATGGAACTTTGCAAGCAGTTAGAAGGTATTTCTGTAACAAGCCATAAGATGCTTCAATCAAGTATCTGTAATCAGAAGAGAGTGTGCTATAACCATGCAAGTATATTCGAGAAGTCAAGAAAAGAAGAGTTCGAGAAGTCAGACCACTGCTATAACTCTATTCGAGCTATCTTAGACTTGGTTGATTCGAGAACTCTACAAAAAAGGTTATTCGAGAAGTCCCAGTTCGAGAAGTCAGGCTGCCATCTCTATTCGAGAAGTCTACAAAAATAGGCTATTCGAGAAGTCTACAAAATAGGATATTCGAGAAGTCTATAAAATAGGCTCTTCGAGAAATCTACAAAATAGGCTATTCGAGAAGTCATTCGAGAACTCAATAAAAGGGACTATTCGAGAAGTCAACATTCGAGAACTCAAGATTTATCAGTTCGAGAAATCAGCCTACCAGAGTTCTCTAATGGTCGGATGAAGAACAAACCCAGAATTACTTTGCAACCCGTGACTTATAGACAGTGTTCAATTACACAAATGATGTTACGAGTAGGGAGTCAAATTGTAAATATTTGAAGGTTCAAACTATTCCAAGTGAAAGGTGAAATCAGTCACTGTTTATCCGACTCCAAGGGCAACAATAAGAGTGGAAGCAATCGCCAACATGATTACATTACTACTGAAAAATTCAAAGGATATCTTGATGAATGCATAAGGATCAACTGCTTTATCTGGGAAGTTCAAAAATAGCTTAATAAGCAGAAAAGCTTATTGACTTTCAAAAAGATTATCTTTTTGCTAAAGCTACTTTTCAGAGATAAAGATTCAAACCAAAGAAATCTTTTGCATAAATCATCATGTGGGCTTGGAAGCTAATTCAATTCAAGAACATAGTTACTTATAAAGAAAGAAACATACACTGACTTGAAGCATGCTGGGATTGTCCAAATCAAGGAAAGAAGACCTTCAAGACATTTCCAGAAATGGCTATCACTTCAAGCATGTGTGTGTGACAAGTCGTACCAAAAATGTATCTTTACATTTTACGTATTTCGTTTATCTTCATATAGTTTAAATAAGCTGTATGAGCAGCATAGTTTTAGGAGAGAAGAAAACATAGAGCATATCAGATATTGCATTAGGTTTTCTTGTAAACACTAAGACATTGTAACCCGCAACTGTGTATTTTCTACACAGAGTACTTTCTTCAAATACAACCATCAGGTGGACCATTCAAACCCCCATGAGATTGTTATATCTTGTGTTATATGTGTCTTAGTTAATTTGTTTGCTTTCTGTTCTTATAACAATCTGTTTAGACCTCACCAATTCGAAAGAATTTAGTCAAGATCGTATTCAACCTCCCCCCCTTCTACAATATCATGGTGTATAACTGGGAAATAACAATTGGTATCAGAGCAAGCTTCTAACATACAAGAAGTTTGAAGATCACCACCATGGGAAGGAAGGATACATGCATAAAGATACCAGTTCTTGACAAAGATAATTACTTTCATTGGAAAGTAAAGATGCATTTACATCTATTATCCATTGATGAAGGTTATGTAAACTGCATAGAGAAAGGCCCTCATATCCCTATGAAGGTCATAAACTGCACCACTGCCAAGCAAGTATGGGACACTATACAAGAACTCTGTGAAGGGACTGAGCAAGTAAGAGAGAATAAGAAGAAACTCCTCATACAACAGTATGAACATTTTCACTTTAGTTCAGGTGAAAATCTAACTGATATATTTATTAGATTTCAGAAACTACTAAACAGGTTAAAGTTGTATGGGAGAGTATATGAAACCAAAGATTCCAACATGAAATTTCTAAGGTCTTTACCCAAAGAATGGAAGCCAGTAACAGTCTCATTGAGGAATTCTCAAGACTACAAAGATTTTACACTTGAGAGGTTGTATGGAATTTTAAAGACCTATGAGCTCGAGTTCACTACGCCATAAGTGAGCATACGCAACCCTCAAATAAAATTGCAAAAGACCTGAAAAGCGTTGCCTAAGGTCATAGGCAACACCACAGCAGCGTTGCCAATATTGACGTTGCGTAAGACCCCTAATGCAACACTTTTACAATCTTTTGCAACGCCAAAAAAGTATTGCATAAGGTCTATATTGCAACACCAAAAGCACATAAAGGCAACACCACATGGTGTTGCATAAGATTTTAAACCATTTCAGCAGTGGGGCTCACCATAGTGCCACATCAGTAGTGGGGCCCACCATGGTGCCACACCAATAATAGGGCCTACCTAGGTGCCACATCAGCAGAGGGGCAACCAAGGTGCCACGTTAGTAGTGGGGCCCACAAAGGTGCCACATCAGTAGTGGGGCCCACATACCACGTCAACGGTAGGGCCCACATCCCACATCAGCATTGGGGCCCACATGATCCCACGACAGCAGTGGGAACCACTATCTAATGGAACACCAGTTGAGTCTACTACAACACTAATTATTTTTTTTAAGCAACACCATTCTTTTTAAACGCAACATCATTTATTTTTATTGCAACAACATTTTTTTTATTATAACATTAAAACTATGATACTGCAACATCAAATAGAGTCAAATGTAACGATTTTTTATAAAAAATTTGAAATGGCTGCTTTGTTTATACATAATACCAACCTGTTCAAACCAAGACAACAGCTAAATGTCCAAAAACCAACCACACGGCAATGATGCAACCAACAAAAGTACTTAACAGTTCTACAAATTCTTACCAACATGTACTAATACCAAGCACATGCACTAATTCTAAGTTCAAAGTACGCCAATTCAAACTTCAAAAGTACGAAACTCTCCAATATCCAAAAAGTTGAATGTTATACATTTGGATAGCTCCTCTACATGAAGTAGCCAAGAGAGGTCTTCTTTCTTGATCCACCTTCACCATACAAGTCATTCCACTGGAGAAACTCACTCATATTTGCAGTCTCAGATGACACACTTGCACATACCTGAATGCAATTAAAACAGAATTGTGATCAAGACAGCCAATGTAAATTACGTAACATGCTTATTATTTATTTGTTAAACACAAACCAAAATCAAGCATGTACAAATGCAAAAGCAATAGCTATAGAACAATATACAGCAGGATCATTCTCAAACTGTGATGCCAAATGCAGTAAACATATCTACAAGCTACTCAAAATTTAAAGTCAACTACGATGAAGCATAATCAACCACTTATGGTACCTGTTCCTAAGTATATATAAAATCATCCATACTCAAATAGTTGCAATTCTAAAAAAATAGTTGCAATTTATAATATATTTTACATCAAATTTTATATTTTATACAAAAATATAAAATTTTTGGGAAAAGCAAAGTGAGAGCCAAACTTCCATTAATGGAAATTATCCGCCCTTTTTTTCGATCATGTACAAACCATGTGTCTTTCTTTTTCCCTTGCTCATCGAAAAAATAATTTAAAAAAATAGAATCATCATTCGGGACAAGATTAGTTAAAAGGAAGGTCTACTTTGACCATTATAAAATCAAACCCAAAAAAATCTAGGTTATTTTAAAAAAAATTACCACATTACTAAAATCTTTAGATCTTAACATCCGAACTGTTGGAACGTCGAAAAAATAATTTCAAAAATAGAATCATCATTCGGGACAAGACTTGTTAAAAGGAAGGTCTACTTTGACCACTTTGACCATTATAAAATCAAACCAAATATATCTTGGATTTTTTTTAAAGAACTTACCACATCACTCAAATTGTTAAATCTTAACATCCCTATGTTTGGAACGTCCAAAAAAATAATTTAAAAAAATAGAATCATCATTCTGGACAAGACTAGTTAAAAGGAAGGCCTACTTTGACCATTATTAAATTAAACCAAATAAATCTAGGATTTTTTAAAAAAAATTACCACATCACTAAAATCGTTAGATCTTAACATCCGTACCTTTGAACTGTCGAAAAAATAATTTAAAAAAATAGAATCATCATTCGAGACAAGACTAGTTAAAAGGAAGGTCTAATTTGGCCGTTTTGACCATTATAAAATCAAATAAAATAAATCTAGGATTTTTTTTAAAAATTACCACATCACTAAAATCGTTACATCTTAACATCCGTACTTTTGGAATGTCGAAAAAATAATTAAAAAAATAGAATCATCATTCGGGTCAAGACTAGTTAAAAGGAAGGTCTAATTTGACCGCTTTGACCAATATAAAATCAAACCAAATAATCTTGGATTTTTTTAAAAAATTACCACATCACTAAAATCATTAGATCTTAACATCTGTACTTTTGGAACGTCGAAAAAATAATTTAAAAAAATAGAATCATCATTCGGGACAAGACTAGTTAAAAGAAAGGTCTAATTTGACCGCTTTGACCATTATAAAATCAAACCAAATAAATCTTGGATTTTTTAAAAAAATTACCACATCACTAAAATCGTTAGATCTTAACATCCGTACTTTTGGAACGTCAAAAAAATAATTTAAAAAAAATAGAATCATCATTCGGGACAAGACTAGTTAAAAGGAAGGTCTACTTTGACCACTTTGACCATTATAAAATCAAACCAAATAAATCTAGGAATTTTTTTAAAAAATTAGAACATTACTAAAATCGTTACATCTTAACATCCGTACTTTTGGAATGTCGAAAAAATAATTTAAAAAAATAGAATCATCATTCGGGACAAGACTAGTTAAAAGGAAGGTCTAATTTGACCGCTTTGACCAATATAAAATCAAACCAAATTATCTTGGATTTTTTTTAAAAATTACCACATCACTAAAATCGTTAGATCTTAACATCTGTACTTTTGGAACGTCAAAAAAATAATTTAAAAAAATAGAATCATCATTCGGGACAAGACTAGTTAAAAGGAAGGTCTAATTTGACCTCTTTGACCATTATAAAATCAAACCAAATAAATCTTGAATTTTTTAAAAAAATTACCACATCACTAGAATCGTTAGATCTTAACATCCGTACTTTTGGAACGTCAAAAAAATAATTAAAAAAAAATAGAATCATCATGCGGGACAAGACTAGTTAAAAGGATGGTCTACTTTGACCGCTTTGACTATTATAAAATCAAACCAAATAAATCTAGGAATTTTTTAAAAAATTAGCACATTACTAAAATCGTTAGATCTTAACATCCGTACGTTTGGAACGTTAAAAAAATAATTTAAAAAATAGAATCATCATTCGGGACAAAAGTAGTAGTTAAAGCAACACTTATAATTGCAAATGCAACACTATATAAGCAAACACAACACTACATGCCATGTCAGCAATTGTGGCCCCCACCTGCCACGTCAGCAATGGTAGGTCTCACACCTGCCATGTCAGCAGTGGTGGGCCCCACACCTGCCATGTCAGCACTGGTGGCCCCCACACCTGCCACGTCAGCATTGGCCCGCTAGCCATTTCATCAGCTGTGGGCCCCACACTTGCCACGTCAGCATATATTAAAATTATAAAAATAGATAATTCAATACCATCTGTTAGTGTTGCACGATGTACAACACCGTGAGTAATATGCAACATTAAGTTATAGCTAATGCAACACCAATTCGGCAATGTTGCAAAAGGGCTAAATTTCATAGCTAACAAAACGCTTTCAGTGCAACACTTTCTAAAAGTATTGCGTATGCTCACTTATGGCGTAGTAAGTTACAACAAGATGAGGAAGTTGAGAAGAGCCAGAAGAAAGGTGGAAGTGTAGCTTTGGTGGCCAACATTCCAACTAGCCAAGATGGAGAGAAGATGAAGAATGTAGAAGCCACACCAAGTCAAAGTACTTATGAATTTGGAGCTAGAACTAGTAGAGGTAAAAGCAAGATGATTGAAGAACTTGATGCATTGAGTGAGGATGAATCTGGAGATCTAGATGAATATTTGGCATTCTTGTCAAAGAGATTTTTGAAGTTAAGATTCAAGAAGAATCCAGCAGGAGCCGGGCAATTTAGGAAAAGCTACCAACCAAACAAGGATGTGGTTGAGAGGTCAAAGATCAAATGCTTAAGCTGTGGAATTGCTGGTCACTTTGCCAATGAATGTAGAAAATCCAAAGCTGAGAAAGAGAAGAAACAGTTTGATACTGTTGACTACAAGAAGAAATATTCTGATCTTCTCAAGCAAAAGAAAAGAGAATTCATATCAAGGGATGATGATTGTGCAGCTGGAGGAGACTCAGATGCAGATGAGGAGTTTGTCAATCTTGCACTAATGGCAAATGAGAATGATGAAGATCATAGTTCAGCAAGCAACCAGGTATTCTCTACAAACCTGACTAAGCTTTCCAAAGATGAATGTGATAATGTTGTTAATGAAATGTTCATTGAATTGTATAACATGCATGTCACATTAAAATCGCATAACAAAGAGAACAAAAAGATTAAAGATCTAAATATCAAGTTAAGTGATAGGAATACTCTGTTAGAGACTCAGTTAATTGACTTTGAAACAATGAAAAGAGATTGCCAGGACGCAAAGAATGAATTACTTGAGGTTTTGAAAAGAGAAGACTGTTTAAAGAACAATTGAGAAAGGAACAAGAGTTAATTGCTAAGTGGAAAAGATCAAAGGAAATAACTGAAGACATTGTTAATGTCCAAGGAGTTGATACTTTCTTCAAATTAGTAGAAGCAAAGTTAGGAGTTGATAGGGAGATTGCTTTAGATAGTGACTCAATGGATGAGGAATGTCCATTAAAGTCGAAACCTATCAGCAAAGGAACCTTGGTTAAGTTGAATAAACAATATGGACCTATCAGCAAAAACTTTGTAGTGGGAGAATGCAGCAAAACCAAATCAGTTGAAAAGGATAACGTAGGCCACTTGTCCATCAAGAAATTGAAGGATAAGTTAGAAAACATTGAATCAAAGGCTAAGGCTAAAAACAAGAATAGAAATGGCAAGGAAGGAATTAACAAACACAACAACTATACACCTGACAAATATGCTCCTAGGAAAGAGTGTGTGACTTGTGGTAGTGTTAATCATTTATCTGCCAATTGCAAAACTGTGAAAGATGCTTCTATGCCTAGTATGCCTATGTCTATGCCTATGCCTGCTATGAATGTTATGCCTAATATGTATGTCCGACCTGCTCATACATCTAGTCAGTATGCTAACATGCCATTCGTGCATAATCCATATTACAATGCTTTTAATATGCCTCAGTTGCCATGGATGATGAATAACATGTTTACACAATCTATTCCTAATGCTGCATCTAGTTTTAATGCATATGAGCAATTGGTACATCCTGTTCTTCAAAGACATACACCAAGAGTCAAGGTTTAGGTAACTCAACTGGAATCTTTGGATAGTAAGGGTTTGAAAAATAGAAGAAAGGCTAACAAGGCATGACCCAAGGTAACTTGGGGACCAAAATCAACTTGATTTGATTTTGATGTGTGCAGGGAGATAGAAAGGATCTTTGGTATCTGGATAGTGGCTGTTCTAGGCACATGACTGGAGATTCTACCCTGCTCACTAAGTTTGAGGAGAGAGCTGGCCCTAGAATTACCTTTGGAAACAACAGCAAAGGATATACTAGAGGATATGGCTTGATTTCACAAGGAAATTTTGCCATTGAGGAAGTAGAACTGGTTGATGGTCTTAAGCACAACTTGCTTAGTATCAGTCAACTATGTGATAAAAATCAAAATGTCTGGTTTACATCTGAAGCTTGTGTTGTTTTCAAGAAAAATGATAACAAGGTAGTGATGACAGGGAACAGGAAAGGAAATGTTTACATTGCTGACTTCAATTCAATAAGTGCACACTCTGCTACATGCCTCTTTAGCAAGGTAAGTGTGGATGAAAGAAGGCTTTGGCACGAGAGACTGTCACACTTAAGTTTTAAATCCAAGAATGAGTTGGTTAAGAAGGATTTGGTTAGAGATATTCCAAAATTGGATTTTTCCAAGGATGGTTTGTGTGTTGCATGCCAGAAAGGGAAACAAAAGAAGGCCTAGATCTTTCAAATCCAAGTCAATGTCATCAATTGATCAACCCTTACAGCTACTGCAAATGGATCTATTTGGAGCAGACAATGTATTGTCTATATCTAACAAGAAGTATTGTATTGTAGTGATTGATGATTTCTCTAAATACATGTGGACATTCTTTCTGCAATCTAAAGATGAGGCAAGTGAAATCATAATCAAGCATATTAAGACAGTCAACAACAATCCAATCCTCAAAGTAAGAAGGATTAGAAGTGACAATGGAACTGAGTTCAAGAATTCTATGTTACGAGAGTTTTATGAAGAAGAAGGAATCATTCAGGAATTCTCTACACCTAGAACTCCTCAACAAAATGGTGTAGTGGAGAGGAAGAACGGAACTCTAATTGAAGCTGCAAGGAATATGCTTGAAGAATCAAAGTTACCAACATATTTCTGGGCTGAAGCTGTTAACACTGCATGTTACACTCAGAATATCTCTTTGGTCAAACAAGAAAAGGGCATGACACCTTACCAACTATTCAAAGGCAATAAGCCAACAATTAATTTTCTGCATGTCTTTGGATGCAAATGTTTTGTATTGAAAACCATGGCGAGAGTCTTAGGAAATTTGATTCAAAGGTAGATGAAGCTATTTTTGTTGGGTATTCAGATGGGAAATCAAACAGAGTCTACAACCTAAGACTTAACATTGTTATGGAATCCATACATGTTGTCTTTGATGATAAGAAAATTTTTTGATTAGTAGATGAAGGTTTCCATGAATCACTCTCATTCAAGAATGAAGCAAGTGGTGAAGAAAGTGAAGATGATGATGAAGAAATGATATCGATCGGTGTGAAGAACAGACCTGGACCATTAGGTGAAGTGCTGTTGACTCGTAAACACGCAAGTATACGCGATCACAAATAGCAAGTGATAAATAAGATTCGTTCCGCAGAGACTAGGTGTAATGTCAATTTAGTACTTATGCAACTGTGTATGGTTACTTCTTAACGCTTGAACAATTATCAAATTTGGTTGTTTTATCTAAACTATACTACTGAAAGTTTACTAAGGTGATTTAACTTATGTGAGATAAACACAGGGTTCTAATCTCATGAATTGTTTCATCTAGGTTAACCGTCAAGATTCAATGCAATGTGGTTATTAAGGAACTAGCAGGAATACTAAGGTAGTAAGATCTATCTTTCAATAAACTCACACCAAACCATAAAAACATCCACAATTAAGAAAGAAGTTTTACGGACATCAATTATATCCAAATCACTATACGTCTATGAGATTGGGTGATACAATCGATTAAATCACAGATTCCATTACCAACTACATAGGATAGTAATGTTCTTTCGAATCCATACTAACAATATGCGGAGAAGCCGTCATAAACCTATGCTAACATGGCAAGCCCTAATCTCTAAATCCACTTTCGCATTCATTAGAGATTGACAAAATAGATGATAGCTACGCATCTATATTAATTAACACAACCATGCTAGGTAACCTTAGTATAAACCACAAGCATATATTATCAAGACTATCAACTACTAGAATCCACAAAACAATCCATTAAAACCCCATGAAAGTGTTTAGTTCATAATTGAACTTAGCACCGTCATGGGTTCAATTGATGACATAATTCTAAATCAGACAAATAATAAAAGAAGAGAGAAATAAGGTTTAGAAATAAATCCCCAAAGTAGAAGAATACAAAAGTTCCAAAGATTACTCCTTGCTTGTCACGAGCTTGGAGATTCTTCCTTAAAATTGTTTCTAAGAAATAGATGAAAGTGATGATAGATGCTAAAATGAAAACTAAAACAACGATAGCTAGTTCCTCCTCTTTTAAGTTTCTCAAAATACATATATAAATGCCCTCCTACTTGACCTAAGTAAACAGGCCCAATAACAATTGACCCGACAAAACAAATGTGGAAAATCAGCTAAACACCCCGGGCAAGCGCCCCTGCGCCTTGTTGAGCGCCCCTGCGCCTTGTTGAGCGCCCCTGCGCCTTGTTGAGCGCCCTTGCGCCTCTGTCTCCCTGGAAAATTTCCTCCTGGCGCGCTCTAGCGCCTGACCAAGCGCTAGGGCACCTTCTTGACCCTGGAAAAGCTTCAAAACTTCCACAAAACTTCTACAACTTGACTTGTTGCCTTGCTCTTATTTCCATGTGCAAACTCCGGATTAAATTCACACCACCATAACATTGTTTTAGCCCATACTGTCTTCGACGACACAACCTACACCAATTACACAAAAACACATCAAATGGCAACGAAACTCAAGAACTTGCCACCGTTTTAAGTCCGAACGGAATACAAATAGTGGATATAAAATCCACTTATCAAACCCCCAAACTTAAACCGTTGCTTGTCCTCAAGCAATGCAAAATCAACCTAAAGTGATGAATGAATGCAAATAAAACTAAATGTCGTGATGATGCGAATGTGTCCTAATGCAATGATCCCACACAATTTATCCGAAACCAACTCAACAAGCAAACGCCTCAACGAATGCAACAACTCCAAACAGAGCTCGACTAAGGCCCTGTATACTAACAATACATGCTCGGAAACGTGGTGTGTGCATTTCCCAGTAAGTATACTCTCGAAACTAGATAAAAGGCATAACCAATTCTTCGCCAAGACAATCACATGTTTATAACCAGAATGAACTTTAGACACTCCATGACTCAAAGACACCGCCATCATCATTCAAGGTATACAAGGATTCATGCTTTACTATACAAAACGACACAAAACATCACTTATACATGCTTATTGACCGTGCAATGGGTGAGACCCCTAAAGGCTTATACAATAGCACTCATGTAGCGAGTGTTAGGTTAGTGGATCCCAGACCGGAAAAGTCTTAGGTCACTAGGCATTAAAATCCCCTAGAACTTACTTGCTCGAGTACTAAAGAGCCCACCCTAGCCAATTCGCATACACACACTCTCACAATCACTCATTTTTTTATTTTTTTTTACACATGCAACTCTTTTTTTTTCCTTTCGATTTTTTTTTTCTTGCCATTTTTTTTCACACATGGGTGCACTATCTCACCCTCCTAGACTACTCATATTAAATATGAGCGGCTACTAGCCATTTGACGCCTAACCATTATTACACTACGACACAACACTTAGCGTGATATCCCTGTTTTCCCCCAAACTTATAATTAAGTGCTCCTATGCCATCAAGGGAATACTGAAAATTCTAGATATAAATAGGTGATTAAATCCCAACAGCCAAACCAGGTATGACTCGATCTAGCCCAAGAGCAAACAGTGAGACCGTGAAAAGATTGTGTTCCCGACACACGCAAGTCAATTTCATAAGTACTTAAATCAACCCTCTATTCATTGTCATCACACTCAAATTAACGTCGACCTATCGAGCCAGAAACAGACACTCATGTGGAATCATGTGATATGCATGAACAAAATGGTATTACACCCCTAAATAACTCTATATGACATGGCATCGTAAATGCACTCTAAATGGCATGGCAAAATTACTAACATGAACTAAATGCAAAATTACTAACATGAACTAGCATGCAAGAACACAATTCGTACATAAACAAGAATGGAGAAGAGTATACCCAATGACGAATCCGAGAGGTGAACTTTCAAATTTCCTCCACCAACTTGAATCTTGAAGTTCGTAAATTGGAATTTTGGGGAAAAATGAATTTAGGGATTTGAAGTTGTGTGTGTATAGGTGTATGTATAGGTGGGTGTATAGAGATTTTTGTTTGGGTTATGAGATGATATGGGATTGGGTAGAGTTAGAAATTGAAGATATGAGGGAATGGTGTTTGGGAGGAATTAGGTATAGGATTTAGGAGAGAAAATGGAGTGTTTAGTTTTGGCTTTGGGTTCGGGCAACTGCTGTGATTTTTGTTTTGATTTTTTTTTATAAAAAACAGGCGCCCCTGCGCATAAGGGAAGCGCCCCTGCGCGCGTTACTTCCTGGATTAGCAGAATGAGCGCGGCGCTCCTGGGCTTGGAGTAGGCGCTCTAGCGCATGGAGTGGCGCCCTAGCGCGGCATGGCTCCTGGACTTTCGACCTTGCAATATTTTTTTTTTCTTGAGATTTTGCAAAATCCGAAATAATTGTATCCTGAAACACTGCAACAAATTCATCAAGGGACCTTGCGGGAGTAATAATAGTAATAATAATAATAATAATAATAATAATAATAATAATAATAATAATAATAATAATAATAATAATAATAATAATAATAATAATAATAATACAAAACTTACAATAAGCGTGGGTTGCCTCCCGAGAAGCGCTGTCGTTAACGTCATTTAGCCGGACGTTTTCACTGAGAATTAAGTAGTTGCAAGAACAGCGGTGACCGCTTCTCGGTTCACCGTACCACCAAAATAGTGCTTAAGCCTTTGACCGTTCACTTTAAACGATTGGTCAGGTGATTTATCATAAATTTCCACTGCGCCATGTGGAAACACTGTCTTCACCTTGAAAGGACTAGACCACCTTGATTTAAGCTTTCCCGGAAAGAGTTTGAGCCGGGAGTTGAAAAGAAGTACTAGTTGGCCTGGTTCAAAGGTTTTGGGCATCAATTTTCTGTCGTGCCACTTCTTCACTTTCTCCTTGTACATCTTCGAGTTCTCATAGGCTTGAGAACGACATTCTTCCAATTCATTTAATTGCAACAACCGCTTCTCACCAGCTAACTTCATGTCTAAGTTCAGCTTCTGCAAAGCCCAGTATGCCTTATGCTCAAGCTACGCTGGCAGATGACACGCTTTCCCATAAACCAACTGGAAGGGTGACATTCCCAATGGAGTTTTATACGCTGTCCTGTAGGCCCATACAGCTTCATCTAATTTCAAGGACCGATCCTTCCTCGAAGGATTCACTACCTTTTCCAAGATTCTTTTGATTTCTCGATTAAATACCTCGGCTTGACCATTTGTCTGAGGATGATAGGTTGTTGCAACGCGGTGAGATACTCGATACTTGGCTAATAAAGCCGTGAACTGGCGATTGCAAAAATGAGTTCCTTCATCACTAATAATAGCACGAGGGGTTCCAAAACGAGTGAAGATTTGTTTGTGTAGAAAGTTGAGCACTACCTTAGCATCATTCGTCGGTAGAGCTTTCACCTCAATCCATTTGGATATATAATCCACTACCAAAAGAATGTACTGGTTGTTGCATGAGGGAACAAAAGGTCCCATGAAATCGATTCCCCAAACATTAAAGACCTCCACTTCAAGCATATTATTTAGAGGCATCTCGTTTCTCCTCGAAATATTACCAAATCTTTGGCATCGATCACATCTCATCACAAACTGATGAGCATCTTTGAATAGAGTTGGCCAGAAAAATCCTGCCTGAAGCACTCGAGCAGCGGTCTTATCTCCACCATAATGACCACCATAGATAGTGTCATGACAATCTCGCAAAATCCCCTCTGTCTCACTGTATGGAATACACCGTCTGAGAAGCTGATCTGGTCCTTGCTTGAATAAGTAAGGTTCGCCCCAACGGTACCACTTCACATCATGAAGAAACTTCTTTTTCTGAGCGAAAGAAAAATCAGATGGGATGACATTGCTCACCAGATAATTCACAAAGTCAGCAAACCAAGGTACTTCTCCTTGCACCTGAAACAACTACTCGTTCGGGAATTGTTCATTGATTAGAGTTTCATTCTTTTTAGTTACCTCCCCCGCTCCAATCTTGAAAGATGATCAGCTACCTGATTTTCCATCCCCTTGTGGTCCTTGATTTCAAGCTCGAACTCCTGAAGTAAGAGTACCCATCGAATCAGTCGGGGTTTAGCATCCTTTTTAGCGAGCAGATATCTGATGGCTGCGTGGTCTGTGTAGACTGTGACTTTTGCACCAAGCAAGTAAGATCTAAATTTCTCAAATCCGTAAACAACTTCTAACAGCTCCTTTTCAGTGGTGGTGTAATTCAGTTGGGCATCATTCAGGGTCTTACTAGCATAGTAAACCACATGAAACACATTTAACTTTCGTTGCCCGAGAACCACGCCCACGGCGAAATCACTCGCGTCACACATCATCTCGAATGGCTCATCCCAGTTAGGGGCTGTAATGACTGGAGTAGTTGTTAGATTCTTTTTCAAGTGCTCGAATGCCTGCAAACATTCCTCAGTGAATTTAAAAGGCGTGTCCTTCTCTAGTAGACTGCAGAGTGGCTTTGTGATTTTAGAGAAATCCTTTATGAAACGCCTATAGAAACCGGCGTGTCCCAGAAAGCTGCGAACTCCTTTGACTGAGATAGGAGGAGGAAGTTTCTCGATTGTCTCCAGCTTGGCCTTGTCCACTTCTAAACCCTTTCTAGACACCTTGTGACCTAGAATGATGCCTTCCTGTACCATGAAGTGGCACTTCTCCCAGTTGAGCACTAGATTTGTCTCAACACACCGTTTCAATACCATGCTCAGATTATGTAAACATTCATCATAAGAAGACCCAAAAACTGAGAAATCATCCATGAAGACTTCCACATTAATTCCAATCATATCAGAAAAGATAGCCATCATGCATCTTTGGAAAGTGGCTGGAACACCACAAAGACCAAAAGAAACCCATTGGAAAGCAAAAGTGCCAAATGGACAAGTAAAGGTAGTCTTCTCCTGATCTTCCGGAGCTATGGCAATCTGATTATAACCCGAATACCCATCTAGCAAACAGTAGTACTCGTGACCAGCTAGTCTGTCCAGCATCTGATCAATGAACGGTAGAGGGAAGTGATCCTTCCTAGTAGCCTTGTTCAGCTTCCTGTAGTCCATAACAACTCTCCAACCCGTGACTGTCCGAGTTGGAATAAGCTCATTCTTCTCATTGCGTACCACTGTCATACCCCCTTTCTTTGGTACACACTGAACCGGGCTCACCCAAGAACTATCCGAGATGGGATAAATGATGCCCGCATCTAGCCATTTAAGAATCTCCTTCTTGACAACCTCTTTCATGATAGGGTTTAGCCTCCTCTAATGTTCCACAGAAGGTTTGCTTCCCTCCTCCATTGGAATTTTGTGCATGCAGTAAGAGGGGCTGATGCCCTTGATGTCTGCTATAGTCCACCCTATGGCTGACTTGAACTCTCTCAGAATTCGCAAGAGTTTTTCTTCCTCACTGCCTGACAGGTTAGATGCAACAATAACAGGTAAAGTAGAAGCTTCACCAAGAAATGCATACCTTAGATGATCCGGCAGTGGCTTAAGTTCAAGTTCAGGGGCTTCTTCAATAGATGGCTTTAGACGAATCTGTGATTTTTGAAGCTCAGCTAAACCAAGTGATTCCGGTGGCGCATTGAATTTCCTTTGGTAGGGATTAGCATTAAGCAACTGAACACACTCTGCCATTTCTTCATCTTCAGAATCAGAGTCCCCTTGTAAAGTGCTTACCAAGG
The DNA here is from genome assembly GCA_036435485.1 of Saposhnikovia divaricata. Taxonomy (NCBI): domain Eukaryota; kingdom Viridiplantae; phylum Streptophyta; class Magnoliopsida; order Apiales; family Apiaceae; genus Saposhnikovia; species Saposhnikovia divaricata. The sequence goes on from CM071595.1 coordinate 135,461,213, forward strand.
CATCTGCAATTGACAACTGCTTCCCTTCCTCATGTTGCAATGATTTAACCATGTCAAGTCTGAAGCAATCTTCCTCTTCAGTTGGAAGTTGCATGGCTTTAAACACATTGAATGTGATGTTTTGATCATCCACTCTCATAGTCAGCTCCCCTTTCTGAACATCGATCAACGTTTTGCCAGTGGCCAAGAATGGCCTTCCCAAGATGATAGGGATGTTCTTGCCTTCCTCGAAATCCAAGATAACAAAGTCAGCGGGAAAAATTAGTTTGTCGACTTTGACTAAGACGTCTTCCACTATACCACGAGGATATGTAACCGATCTGTCAGCTAGCTGCAAAGAAATATTGGTTGGTTTTGGGTCGGGAAATCCAAGTGTCATGAAGACTGAGAGAGGCATCAGATTAATGCTTGCACCAAGATCACACAAGCATTTGTTGAACGACACATTTCCAATAGTGCAGGGAATAGTGAAGCTCCCTGGATCCTTAAGCTTTGGAGGTAATTTTTGTTGCAAGATTGCACTACATTCCTCCGACAATGCTACCGTCTCAAAATCAGCTAGCTTTATCTTCTTTGAAAGAATTCCTTTCATAAATTTGGCGTAGCTAGGCATTTGTTCCAAAGCTTCAGCAAATGGGATATTAATATGCAACTTTTTGAATACCTCCAGAAATTTGCCAAAATTGCTGATCCAGTTTCTGTTTCTGCATTCTTTGAGGAAATGGTAGAGGTGGATAGACTGGAGGAGTCGCCTCTGAAGGAACTGACTGCTTAGCTGGTTGAGAGATTGGCTGTTTTTCCTTTTCCGCAACTACCTCTTGCTCATCCTGTTCTGAATTCTGCTCAACTTCTGCTCCCCCTGTGACTTTTCCTGACCGCAGGGTAATAGCTTGTACCTGTTCCTTGCTCTCTCGTTTGCCTGGATTGGGTTCTGTGTTACTAGGAAAACTTCCTTGCTGTCTTTGGAGTAGGGCATTTGCGAGCTGTCCAATCTGATTTTCCAAAGTCTTGAGAGAAGATGCTTGACTCTGGAGTGATACCGCTTGGCTTTTGACCATTGATCTCAATTCTTCTAATTCAGATTTTTCACTCGACTGTTGCTGAAATCCCGGAGGCTGATATGGCTGCCTCAGTGCATACTGCTGCTGCATCCCCGAAGGATTGAACTGTCTACTCCCAAACTGCTGGTTAGGAGGAGGATAAGATGATTGATGCGTGTTGTTTTGATTATTCCCCCAGCTAAAGTTAGGGTGATTCCTGTTGTTTGGATGATATGTGTTAGGAGCTGGGACTTGTGGCCTTTGAAAGTTGCTGACGAACTGCGCTGACTCATTAGATATGGCGCATTGACGAATGTCATGCCCCCCTGCACATAGCTCACAGATGCTAGCTACCTGTTGCATCCCAAGATTAGCCAACGAATCCACTTTCATATTAAGAGCTTCTAACTGAGCTGACAGAGCAGTAGCAGTATCAACTTGAAGAACTCCTACCACTTTGTTTGGTTGCAATCTCTGCGAAGGATTTTGGTACTCATTCGCAGCCATCATTTCAATCAGATCATTGGCTTCCTCGTAGCTTTTAGCCCACAACGCTCCACCAGAAGCAGCATCTACCATAGGCCTAGATTGGCCTCCCAGTCCATTATGGAAGCAATTAATAACCATCCAGTCGGGCATCCCGTGATGGGGGCATTTTCTGAGCATCTCCTTATAACGCTCCCAAGCTTCACACAATGACTCACCCTGTGTTTGAGCAAACTGAGCAATAGCATTCCTTATGGCCGCTGTTTTCGCCATAGGAAAGAATTTTGAGAGAAATTTTTGGGCAAGCTCCTCCCAAGTAGTGATAGACCCAGCCGGTAACGAATGTAACCAGCTTTTAGCTTTGTCCCTTAAAGAGAAGGGAAAGAGTCTCAGCTTCACAGCATCCTCTGAAACACCATTGAACTTGAATGTGTCACAAATTTCGATGAAATTCCGAATATGCATATTAGGGTCCTCAGTTGCACCACCCCCAAACTGCACTGTGTTCTGTACCATTTGGATAGTGCCAGGCTTGATCTCAAATGTATTCGCTGCGATAGCTGGCCTGATGATACTAGACTGTATATCATTTATCCTTGGCTTCGAATAATCCATAAGTGCTCTTGGTGGAACCGGTGGAATAGGATCTCCCATTGTACTAGTTGGTTCAACTTCTTCCTCTAGTAAATCTATCTCTTCCTTCTTTTCTAGTTCCGCTTTGGTTTGAGATCGTGTTCGCATGCACGTTCAAGTACCTGAAAAATGAAGGAAAAGAAGAACACAAGATAAGTAATTAAAATGGGTCAAGTCAATAATCTATAACGACCACTGATGACAAGCACATAAACTACAATTAACACCGAAATCCCCGGCAGCGGCGCCAAAAACTTGTTGACTCGTAAACACGCAAGTATACGCGATCACAAATAGCAAGTGATAAATAAGATTCGTTCCGCAGAGACTAGGTGTAATGCCAATTTAGTACTTATGCAACTGTGTATGGTTACTTCTTAACGCTTGAACAATTATCAAATTTGGTTGTTTTATCTAAACTATTCTACTAAAAGTTTACTAAGGTGATTTAACTTATGTGAGATAAACACAGGGTTCTAATCTCATGAATTGTTTCATCTAGGTTAACCGTCAAGATTCAATGCAATGTGGTTATTAAGGAACTAGCAGGAATACTAAGGTAGTAAGAGCTATCTTTCAATAAACTCACACCAAACCATAAAAACATCCACAATTAAGATAGAAGTTTTACGGACATCAATTATATCCAAATCACTATACGTCTATGAGATTGGGTGATACAATCGATTAAATCACAGATTCCATTACCAACTACATAGGATAGTAATGTTCTTTCAAATCCATACTAACAATATGCGGAGAAGCCGTCATAAACCTATGCTAACATGGCAAGCCCTAATCTCTAAATCCACTTTCGCATTCATTAGAGATTGACTAAATAGATGATAGCTACGCATCTATATTAATTAACACAACCATGCTAGGTAACCTTAGTATAAACCACAAGCATATATTATCAAGACTATCAACTACTAGAATCCACAAAACAATCCATTAAAACCCCATGAAAGTGTTTAGTTCATAATTGAACTTAGCACCGTCATGGGTTCAATTGATGACATAATTCTAAATCAGACAAATAATAAAAGAAGAGAGAAATAAGGTTTAGAAATAAATCCCCAAAGTAGAAGAATACAAAAGTTCCAAAGATTACTCCTTGCTTGTCACGAGCTTGGAGATTTTTCCTTAAAATTGTTTCTAAGAAATAGATGAAAGTGATGATAGATGCTAAAATTAAAACTAAAACAACGATAGCTAGTTCCTCCTCTTTTAGGTTTCTCAAAATACATATATAAATGCCCTCCTACTTGACCTAAGTAAACAGGCCCAATAACAATTGACCCGACAAAACAAATGTGGAAAATCAGCTAAACACCCCGGGCAAGCGCCCCTGCGCCTTGTTGAGCGCCCCTGCGCCTTGTTGAGCGCCCCTGCGCCTTGTTGAGCGCCCCTGCGCCTCTGTCTCCCTGGAAAATTTCCTCCTGGCGCGCTCTAGCGCCTGACCAAGCGCTAGGGCACCTTCTTGACCCTGGAAAAGCTTCAAAACTTCCACAAAACTTCTACAACTTGACTTGTTGCCTTGCTCTTATTTCCATGTGCAAACTCCGGATTAAATTCACACCACCATAACATTGTTTTAGCCCATACTGTTTTCGACGACACAACCTACACCAATTACACAAAAACACATCAAATGGCAACGAAACTCGAGAACTTGCAACCGTTTTAAGTCTGAACGGAATACAAATAGTGGATATAAAATCCACTTATCAAGTGCAGAATGGACAATCTGTCGAAGAGAAATTTATACCATCTGTTGAAGATCACCTTGGAACATCTGTTGAGAACCAAAGGAAAATAACTGTTGATAACTCTGTTAGAACTCCACCCAAAATCGAGGACCATACACTCAGGGGGAGCTTCTCACAATCAACACTCAACAACAAATCAAGACGGTCAATACAGAGAAAATGAAGTTACTTCATCAAGGTCAAGCTTACCACCACAAAGGAAATGGACTAAGGATCACCCATTTGAACTCATAATTGGTGATTCCAGTGCAAAAGTCCAAACTTGGAAAGCAACTCGAGAAGAATTCTTGTACAGCAGTTTTTTCTCTAAAGAAGAGTCTAAGAAGGTTGAGGATGCTCTTCTAGATCCAGACCGGGTTTTAGCAATGCAAGAAAAGCTAAACCAGTTTGAGAGAAATGAAGTATGGAAACTTGTACCCAAACCTAAAAACAAATCATTGATTAACACTAAGTAGGTATTCAAGAACAAGATGGATGAAAATGGCATAGTTACAAGGAATAAAGCTAGATCAGTTGCTAAAGGCTACTGTCAAGAAGAAGGAATCGACTTTGAAGAAACCTTTACACCAGTGGCAAGGTTAGAAGCAATCAGGATCTTCCTAGCCTATGCAGCTCATGTCAATTTCAAGGTCTATTAAATGGATGTCAAGAGTGCATTCCTAAACGATATTCTGGAAGAAGAGGTGTATGTTAGTCAACCTCCTGGTTTTGAAGATCCAGATTTTCCAGAATATGTTTATTATCTGCTAGAGCCTTGTATGACACACTTTAACAGTTCCTTATTGAGAATCACTTCACTAGAGGTACTGTTGATAAAACTCTCTTTTATAGATATGTCAATGGCTCTACGATACTTGTCCAAATTTATGTAGATGATAAAATATTTGGGTCTACAGATGAGAAGCTTTGCAAAAGGTTTGCCAAACTTATGCAAAGTAAATATGAAATGAGCATGATGGGTGAATTAACTTATTTTCTTGGTTTACAAGTTAAATAAGTAAATGAAGGAATTTTTATAAGTCAAACTAAATATGTACTTGATCTTTTAAAAAGATTTGACTTAGCAGATTGTTCTTCTGCAAAAACACCCATGGCCACTGCCACTAAGCGTGAACTGAATACAAAGAAAAAGAAAGTGGACATTTCAAGCTATAGAGGCATGGTTGGATCTCTTTTATATTTAACTGCTAGTAGACCTGATATTATGTTTGCTACATGTTTATGTGCTAGATTCCAAGCTGATCCTAAGGAATCTCATTTAATAGCTATTAAAAGGATTTTCAGGTATCTCAAGGGAACACCAAACCTTGGCATTTGGTACCCTAGAGATTCTGGTTTTGATCTAATTGACTATTCAGATGCAAAAAAAAAGTACCACAAGCACCTATCAATTCTTAGGGAACAAGCTGGTTTCATGGTTCAGTAAGAAGCAAAATTCGATTTCTACTTCAACTGCATAGGCTAAATATATAGCAGCTGGAAGTTGTTGTGCACAGATTCTTTGGATGAAAAATCAACTGCTTGACTATGGAGTTAAGGTTGAAAACATTCCAATTTTCTGTGACAACACTAGTGCAATTGCAATTTCTGAGAACCCAGTGCAACATTCAAGAACCAAGCATATAGACATGAGATACCATTTCATCAGGGAGCATGTGATGGAAGGTACTGTAGAACTACATTTTGTTCCAAGTGAAAAATAATTAGCAGAAATTTTTACTAAAGCTCTGGATGAAGCAACCTTCTCGAGGTTGGTAAGTGAGCTTGGTATGTTAAACTTTTCATGATCTTTAAATATTTGTTTAATTGTTTGCAGCCAGTGAATCTTAATTCTCTGGATTTACATGCTCAATTTGTTTATTTGCTCGATTACTCTGGAGATATCGAACAATTAATTTTCCTTGAGATATCGAATAAGTATGCTTATTCATTTAAGTTATCGAATGAATATTATGCTTGAGATGTTGAATAGTTAATCTCCTCGAGATATCGAACTAGCCTCCCTGCTAGAGATATTGAACAATTGATTATCTAAAGATATCGAATCAATTAATGATCGGGTAATATCGAATGGTAAGAATTTAAGATATCGAACAAATTAATTAATTGTTGATGTCACTTAAATGTTTTATTTGTCCAGAATAATCAAGTGTGATGTGTGCCCTATATTCTAGAATTTTTTGTTTTAATTGATTAGACTCAAGCTGTCAAACTTAAATGATTTTGGAACAAGTTACACACATAATATTTTACTTTTTATTCTTTCTAAATGATTTGTCAGGATTAGTCTAGGACACCGTTTAATCTCTTTTGCATGCGTTAGTGTGTTTAAAGAGGTGTGACCTTTGCTTAACCTTTCACTCTGTTTAACCCCTAGTTAATAGTCTCATCTTTCAGACTTCTTCGCTTATAAATAGGCAGGGGTGGGGATCATTTAGACTTACACTTGCAAAAACAACTCTCTCTCTTTTTTTCTATCTTCTACTCTACTCTAAAAATGACAAAGAGCATTCTCAAGGTGTTCGTGGAGGAGTTTGAAACCACCTAGTTTGGTGTTTAGGTGGGGGTGGGGGGAATTGTTTTTGTTTTTTTTTTTATGTTTCTTTCGGTCTTTTAAGACCATATGTAATTTTTTTTATATAATGAAATGATCTTTTTATCTATCTTTATGGTTCTTTTACTTGTTGTTAAAATTGGCTTAATGCATGTTGTTCTGCATGTCTCTGCAAAATGATTTTACTGTTAGATTATACTTCGGTCTAATTCAACAAGAACACTTAGATTTGATACCTTGGTTTGTGCTTAAATCACCTAAGTTGTATTAATAATCTAACCTTTGTGGTTTAGTTCGATTAATCGAACTTATGCGTATTTCTGAATTTGTAAGTGGTTAAGCACACATTTCATTAAGTTAACTACTATCTAATCTGGGTATTTCGAATTCTTTTGACTTACACTGAATAGATCTCTTAACTGTCACCATGTTCATGTTGATCTAAATTCTAATTTAAGATTGTCATCTAACCAAAGAGTAAGCCTCAATGACTACATAATTGTACAGTTTCATGTCCTTTTTGCAGTATTTCCAAGGACCTGAACGAATCAACAAAGGACGATGATGATGTTTTGGTGTTTCACAAGAAAACTTGGTTAACATTTACCAGGTTCTACAATTCTGTCATTTGCCATGTGTAAAACATCTATAATTAATATTACAATCAAAACAACTAATTTGGACTTAGCTTTAAAACAGGACTAATTAGTTATTCTTGATCACATGAATGGGTAACTTTCACACTGCTGATTGAACTTTAATTTAAGTTGATTAATTAAGGAATTAGGGTTAAATGTAACATATTTACAAATACTTAAGAGAATATCCATGACTGTTTCTGCAAAATTGTTTCTTTTTCCTAAGTACAGCTTCAAGCACATTGTCAACTTAATTCAAGAAGCTAATGGTGTCACTTACTGCCGAAAGAATAACCTTCATAAGGGTAAGTCTTTAAAGATAATACACCTAGCTCAGGTACTGAGTTCTATTTTATCAGCACTATTTTTTTTCTTGTCCTAAAATCTTTGCCTTACTTTGCTGAGATGAGAATTGCTAAAATGTCCCCCAGATTCTCTACCCAATCAGCACACCATACATTCACTTTTTACCATCTATTACCCCCTCTACAATTTCTCAACAAACTGTACTTGACAACTCTTTTATATCTTAACTTGAGGGGAGTGAATAAGAGGAAAGTGAGGGTGATGGAAGTGGTGAACATCAAGAAACCACAAGAACAAGGAAGGTAAGGGTGTGTAAAACCAGCCTATCCATCCTATATCTTCCCAAAAAGGCATAGTGATTAAAAAGGACATCCATATTTCTAGTTTCAGTCTCTCAATAGACTTTAACTATTGAATCAGTTCCCAACCAAGAACACACTCAGTGAGGGTAAGGGACACAGTTGTGAAACCTTCTCATACTTTTCTTCTAATCAGGAGTTAGTACAAGTTGCAGGGATACAGGGGGAGCACACACAAGTTACTCTTAACTATTTCTCAAATTCAGCATGATGAATCTTCTGTAAATGAGAGGATTCAGCCCCACTCATGGATACCTAATATGTGACAATGAAGCACTTCAACACACACATACACCAAACATTCTTGATTCTTCATCTTATTTCATGAAGAAACCAACACTCAACTTTGAATTCTCTAAGTTCTTGCCAGGGTGGTCTATTGCACTCTTAATTCTTTTCTGGAACATCAATGCTTCATACCCACAACTCTACAATCTTTATGGAATCTTTATGATCTCTTTTTAGGATTGAGGGAAGGGAGTGAAAAATAGGAGAGGCCTGGTGGCTCCAGGGCAAAAGGTGAGTGTGTACAAGAGTGGTCTCCTATTTCTTCCAGGAGAGCAGAAAGAGAGATTGAGTACCCCTTTAGTAAGGGAAGGTGAGCTGTGTGAAGTGAGCCAGGATGAGATCCTGATGCAAAAATAGAGAGATTAAGAGAGAAGTCTTTAATTTATGCAGATTCTAGCTTGTCATCTCGCTGAATCTCATTTTAACTACATACTGTTCTTGCTGATAACAAAAAAGGGGGAGAAGGGAAGCTTCTTCAGAATTTTTCTTCATGTTTCAACAAAGGGGGAGAAGGTTTAGAAATTCCTGTCCTTGGGGAGAAGGGACTTTCAAACCAACCAGCAAGTGGAGGAACAGAACAAGACTCTCAAATTGGATACTTTACATAGGGGGCAGTTCTTAGTCCTCAAGAGAAGTGAGTAGTACAAGCCAGAACTTATGTCATAGAAGCTTGATCAATATTTTCTATCATAGTGAAAGAAAAATCTGAAGAGTGGTTTTTGTTATCATCACTCTCTGGATTTATGTCCTTTTCCTGAAGACATAAATATGGGGAGACTGTTGAGACATACATGTCTATAGATGAGATAACAAATACCACAAGGCAGCAAATGAATCAAGGAATCGAAGCTGACAAATAAATCAGGAAGCTTACTGAAATGCAGATCAACTAGAGCTACATCATGAGAATGGAACTCTGCAAGCAGTTAGAAGGTATTTCTGTAACAAGCCATAAGATGCTTCAATCAAGTATCTGTAATCAGAAGAGAGTGTGTTGTAACCATGCAAGTATATTCGAGAAGTCAATAAAAGAAGAGTTCGAGAACTCAGACCACTGCTATAACTCTGTTCGAGTTATCTTAGACTTGGTGGATTCGAGAACTCTACAAACAGGGTTATTCGAGAAGTCCCAGTTCGAGAAGTCAGGCTGCCATCTCTATTCGAGAAGTCTAAAAAAATAGGCTATTCGAGAAGTCTATAAAATAGGCTATTTGAGAAGTCTATAAAATAGGCTATTCAAGAAGTCTACAAAATAGGCTGTTCGAGAAGTCATTCGAGAACTCAACCAAAGGGACTATTCGAGAAGTCGACATTCGAGAACCCAAGAATTATCAGTTCAAGAAATCAGCCTACCAGAGTTCTCTAATGGAACATATCGAATGAAGAACAAACCCAGAATTACTTTGCAACCCGTGACTTATAGACAATGATCAATTACACAAAGGATGTTACGAGTAGGGAGTCAAATTGTAAATATTTAAAGGCTCAATGTAACGCCCCCAAATCCGAGGTTAGGGATTCAGGTCATCACATCGTCTTCCATCCATATCATACCTGCATTAACTTTACAACTCAACAATACACCAATACAGACCTCAATCTCTCATACTTACAAGTTAGAGCCTCATAAACGATAATCAAATGTAACACCAGATATTACAATTCATCTATATAATCCAGAATCTTACACAACTTTACTTAGACAAACTGCACTGAAGGCAATTCTTTCTAATGACGGTTGAAACCTATCAAACTTACTTTGAAGTATTTATCGGAAGCTGCGTCATTTCAGGGATAACTCTTCTACTCCTCTTCTGCTGGAATGGAGTTAACCGACCCAATTCTTCTATTTCTGAAAGGTTTTTATAAAGCAAGAATGAGCTACATAATGCTCAGCAAGTTTTCCGCTTTGAGTAATAATATAATTTATCTCGAAAAAGATTTTCCCAAAAGTATGAGCATATGTCTCTTGATATCAAAATATAACTCGACAATATACATGTCCGAGTTTTGGATAAATACTCGTACTCAATATGGAGTTTTAAGAAAATGATATAATACGAACAAATTAAGTTCATAATAAGATATTAATCTTCATATCGTAGAAAAATAGTATTCACTATAGCTTTTCAAAATGTGCAGTTCAATATGCTGCCACGTAAACTGAACCATTTATAAGGTTCCAATTCAATACTTCTCAAGTTTGAAAATACATACATACATGTATATCATTTTCGTCAAAAACACCCGACAGTTCAAAATGCTATACCTCAGCAATATAATAACAGTACTTCAGAAATACCTTCATCTCGTTTGGAAACTGAGTATAAAATCTGCTTTCAAAAGCAATTTACTTCCCCTGAGTCATTTTAAATCAAGAGCGTTCTGGTTTTCAAAATCTTTCATGATGATTTCAACACTGACTACACTATCAGTACTGGTGCGCCTGGGCCCTCAGTAAAGTGTAGCAGCACAATTCCAATTAGAAAGATGGGACTATACCGGATCACCACGGTACAGGGTGATCAGCCTCTGTACCGCAAAATAATAACACTTCGCTACTAGTAAATGGGTGACGTACCTACTACGGAGGCCGTGGCCGGACCATCTATGGGTCTTATGATGGACTCGCCTACCTGCGAGCCTCTTACACTAGTACATATATCATGATGGACTCGCCTACCTACGGGTCTCTTACACTTCGATATATGTGTAACCGGATGGACCTGCCTACCTGCAAGCCTCTTACACCAAGACATCCTCCAGTCGCAGAGCCATTAAACCAAATTTGATACCTTTTTAAAAATTGACACTTCCGAAAGAAAACATGGAAGTATGTTCATCTCACAAGTTGACCTTCGTCAACTAATTTTCTCTACTCAGGGAATTCTTTTCAAATCAGCCTGGGAGTTATTCGGAGTTTTCTTAAGGATTTCTAAAACCTTACTCCCCTTGATAAGGCAGAGCCACCTCTTTAGTTGTAGCGAAGGGAGAAAATATTTTTAGTAGCTCCCAAAACCTTGGGTTCTCAAGTTTTGATAAGTTCGCGAGCCGTTGGGGAGGTATCTACGAGGTATAGGTAAATATAGAAATATTTGAGAACCCCTGCTATTTTTGATTTTTTTTTTCTGAAGGTCAGAAAATATTTAAAATAATTTTTAAAGGCCGTAAATAATTTTTAAATAGGCCATCTATCTTTTAAATAATTTTTAACATTTTTAAAATATTTTTAAATAAGAAATAATTAATTAATTAATCTTTAATTAAATAATTAAATAAATGAATATCTAAATTAATATCCATTTATAATAAATAAATATTCCCAAATAATATTTATTTAAGAATAAAATAATTCAGATATTCATACGCGATTCTCGAAAATATACGCCTCCGGGGTTACCGAGTTTTGTAAAATACTCCGACTCCCGATTTATAACAAAAGTACTTACGCTCTACTCGAGCCTTAATCATCACCATATATATATACGTATAAACCATTGGGGTGTATATATATGCATATAAACGTTACAAGTACTTTCAGAAAATCATGCATGCATTTATAAGATTTCTCACAAGACAGTTATATTAAACAGTGCATGCATTTATATCACAACAACAATAGTTTTAAATCATACTTAAAGTTTGGATATAGAAAACTTGCCTGACTGAATCTGCGGGGGAAATACGTATGTGCTAGGGTGACGATCTATAATCAACAAGGAAATGGTAGGGTTAGTTTCGTACTCGAACCATTTAACCTAGGATTATTTAACGAAACTAATCTCCTTAAGGGATTCTTAGTGTTCATGTTACGCTTATGTGCTTATGGTAGCATTCCTTGACCGAATTAAAATTACCAACATTATTCGGGTCGAGTCTCGGGTTCGTTCGATTATATGCACTCGTCCCTTAAAAGTATACTTCACTCGCGTAACTTTCATTCAAACATTTTTATAAAATCGAAAAATAGTCCTTTTTACGAAATTCTTTTTCTCATGCTTTCCCCCACTGAATAAAGGTCCAATTATAATTTTTTCACATCTCAAGGATTTTCATAAGGTCCTTAGCCAAGTCCCTAAACAATACTCTTTTCTGCAGGAAATTTTACTGCGCAATTTTTACTCCAAGATTTTTATAAAATTGGAAAATTGGAATTTTGCCTTAACTCTTTTTGGGCAGCCTTCTCTACTACAAGGTTTAACTGTATAAAAATGTTCATAATTTTATTCATCTTACAAGTGGTCCGAATATCACTGCAAAGTTGGTGATTGTGCACGATTCGTTCGTTTTAACCGTTTTTACTAAATCGAGCGTAATTCCTAAACCGTAAATCATTTTTAGGCGATTAAAATTCTCACATAAACTACAAGATCATATCTTCATGTTTCCAATCAGTTTTGTTCAAAAATAGCATCTCACATAATCGTGGTTTTCTGCACTAACTTATCTAACGTAAATCCGGCATTATAACGGCTATATTTCGATTATTTCAAATTCTCGTATACACCAAATACATTATCAAGGCAATCACACAACTACAACATCACAATATCATCATCACAAGTCTCAAATTTCAGTGGTATCTTTGTTTTGCCAATAACCAAGATTTTCACAAAAAAAATAAAACTCTTTTACCACTAAAAATCATTAGATCATCTTATCACCAAATCATCCAAAAGATCCATAAATCTCAAAGCAAAGCTAGGGTTCATGAGGTTCATACCTTCCTTGATGAGTTAATATCTCTTAACAAGTCTTGGATCATCCTTATACAACCTTAAAATGATTAACCCATCAAAATAAACCAAGAACACAAGTTAGTTTCTTGAAAGTTACTATTCACCCTAAACTTAGGTGAATTAATTAGCTATGCTAGAGATGTTTGTTTGATCTCAAACTTCTAGGAGATCTTAGTTATGAAGCATATGAGTCATAGGAATTACCTTGAATTTTTGTAAGAACAAGAGCTTGGGTTTTGAAATCTTAAAACTCCATTGAAGTGACTTTCTTCCAAGAAAAACTGAGTGACTTCTCGAATTTATTTAGCCATCCAAACGATCTTCAAAAATTATGAAATTAAATCCACAACTTCATCTTGATGTGTAGAAGTTCCGTGATTTTTTTTTCATGATTTTTAGATGAGTAAACTGGGTGAAAAAAAATCGTCAAGCTCTCCTGCCCTGGAAAATCCGAACTGCTGAAATGGAGAGGGGGGAGAGCTTTTTGCTTGTTTAAAAAAATCTATTCAATAATGCATGGTTGTGTTGGTTTTATAAAAAGGCTAGGGTTAGTTTAGGTCAAGATTTCCAAGCCTAAAAGGGCTACAAGTCTTGCTTGGTACTCCTTGATTCAAGTAAGTATGTTACTAACTATATGGTTTGTTTCCAACTAATTCCTAACTACTAGTTTGCTTCTCCTTTGACTTGGTTAGTAGCTTGACCACCACCTTGCATGCAATTACCTAGGATTTGCATGGTTTTTGGCACTTTAAATATTTTCCAATATTTTTTTTTCCCATAATTTTTCCATGCAATGCTAATTTGAATCCTTGAAATGTTTTTGATATGTAATTCCTTTCTAAGTGTTTTCCAATCCACCAAACTGTCATGTTAATTCACTTGTACTATAATCTTTCCATGTTTATGATTCCCTTGGCCTTGTCATGGCTTCCGTATTTATCGCTTTCCCTAAAATCGTAAGTTATTAATGAAGCAGGAATTTTCGAATTCTGACGACTTTTGCATACACTCATTTCACTTATATAATCATAATATGAAATCAAATCCTCATTTTTCCCATTACTTATAAGTGGGTAGAAATCGTTTTTCGTACATGCCAAAATCACTGTTCATTCAGGTTCTTTATCGTGGTACAAAAATCAGGGTTATTACAGTCTCCCCTCCTAAAAGGGATTTCGTCCCGAAATCTAAAGAAAATAGTTGTGGGTACTATTCCTGCTTCACCCTCTCCAACTCTCAGGTTGATACTTTAATTCTTTCATTCTCTCACCTTGCTTTTACCAGTGCCCTAGGTTGTTTCTCGATGCTCGCTCTCTTCAACCGATATTCTGTATCGATTGTTCTATGAAGGATACTCCTGACCTACTACCTGTACGTTTATATTCTGTTGCATGCACAGCATCCGTGTTAAGTCTTCGTATCATAGGCACGAGATTTATCCGGTGGTCATAATTCATGTTCTAAGATAACGCCAATACGTACAATATTCTTTGTACTCCTCGGTTTGATCAGCACACATGGGTTGCCTCCCTTCAGCTGCTACCACTTGCTCTGGATACTGTATAGTCTTCTTTATACGTCGAACCAGCTCGGGTACCTACATCTTTCGTTCGTTGACTTCTCCGTAACGCAAGAAGATCGAAATTTCCTTTATGTATTAAGCTTTACAAGTGACATCCTTCAGCTCGCATGGTGGCTATCGTGATACAAAGTTCTAATCGTTGACAAGTGATCATCCTCGACTCTCCCGTGAAATCTAAGGCACGACTCTTTTAATCGTTAAGAACTCGATTGTCTAAATAATTCTTTTAATCGTTCGTTGGCCGTGAATCATAATAGTTCACAAATTCGATCTCATGGTCAAACATATTCGTAAGTACCTTCACTATTCGAGGTTCCCCTTTGGTCTCTATCTGCCACGATCGCTACAGGAGCTCCACGTTGCACCACTATCTTTCCCGTATATAAATCGATAATATTCTAAATGGAAAGTCTTTGTTGGTAAGTCAACTGGGTCTAACGATTAAAATCAACTAGTGCCATTGCTTGACTCGGTCTTCGGTGACCTGGTATTGAAATTCATTATAATACTCTTGTCCGTGTTCTGGATTCTCTGTAGACGGAAATAATCCACTAGGCCTATGTCATTCTGCTTTTGACATGCCACATTTGTACCGAATAATTTGCCAATATCATTCTTCGCATTTGGTGGCTAAACATTCTCTTAATTCTCTATACATCTTTGTTCTTTCCCATAATTCAGTCATTTTCCTCTACTATTGTTCTTTATTGTATATCCTCTTGGTCAATTCTGACCAAATTCTTATTTAGAATCGTCCCTTCCGTAGGTATCGGCCACCACACTAGCCTTTTCGGGTAATGACGAATTCATTCATCTTATTACTTATCCCTTATAGGTTATGTCTTACATCACAATCGATTTGCATCTCTCGAGGCAAAGAAGGCTTGGTAATTCCAGAATCTTGTAATATGTTATCCTGTCAACGTTTAATAAGAGCTTACTCTCAACTACCTCACTATTCCTTATGTCATTCCTCACAATCATATTAAAGGTCCACGTGTTACGTTCCAACTGGTTATTCATACTTTAAATATTATTCCTACTTTAAATAATTATTTGACATAACGTTTCGGCTGAACAACTACAAGATTTGGTTTTCAAACTCGTATTGGGGTGACGGTTCACAACTGTACCTCCCGTTTGCCTAAGATTAATCACTTCTGAAAGGAATGGATTCAAAATATTAATATCACATAGAAAATATATAATAATAATTTCCACATCGCATGATCCAAGAACACTAACGAGTTCCGAATAATAGGAGTCTTAAGGATCAACAGACAAAAGGATAGATGGACAAAATACAATAAGGTTTATTCCTCCATGTCTTCATAAATTTGTTTTATGGTAACATAGAGAGTATTACTCGAAAGAAATGATTCAGGGATGCGATTGCGATCCGGATGATCTTTACAAGATTCTCACATCGGGCGGATATTTCTCCTATTGAATACTTAAGAGGAAATCAAGAAGTGTTATTGATAAAAGTCATTCAATAGAAGTAATTCTACTCCATGAAAATTAAAGAATGGAGTAGCTTGTTATTCAAGTAATTAATGATTTCAAATGAATCTTCATTATATGAATGAAAGAATAGAACGTTCAAGTGACATAAAGTCTGATAAGAAGATGGGTAAGAATTCAAGTTGAAGGGGCGGCCTTGCTAGGTCTCAATCAAATCTCAAATCTCAATTCTGAAATTCTTAAGGACATTCAGAAATCTCAAAGTGATATTCAATCGAGACTTCAAATTCTTGAAAATAACCAAGTCACTATTATGGAAAATCAAGCAGTTCTGATGAATCTCATTTGTTCTGTTACTGAATCTCTTGGAATTAATGTTGCTGATGTCAAAAAGGGGGAGATAAAGACAATTCAGAGACAACAACAGACTGGGGGAGATAAATAGACTGGGAGCAGAACTAAGGGTGACTGAGTTGGTAAATTTCATCATGGGAGTGGTAAAGGAAAAGAAGCATCAAATATTTGAATTCTTTCTTCTAAGTACTAGATACATATCTACATCTGAAGAAGGAGGTACTTAACTTCATGATCTTGAATTCATAAATTCTATTCTGGTTGTATTGTTATATGTTTTGACATCTACAACTTAGATTTATGCTTCAGATTCTAAAGCATAAATAGGGGGAGATTGTTAGGAATAATTCATAAGTTGTGATGTTAAGAATAGAATTTTGCTAATACTTCTTGTATATCCTGATCTTATAAAGGATTTAGCACTTTGTTTAGGATATATGTGTTAAACAGTAATCTGTATAATTTAGTCAGGAACAGTGCGTCAGAGACTACATGTTAGGAACAGTGTATCGGGGACTACATGTCAGGAATAGAGGAGCAGATCCTGATACATTAAGTCAGATCCTGATCCAATACTGATGGGATAATTAGATCCTGATGCAATGGGAAATCCTGATATCAGTCGTGTTACTGATGATGTCATTATGGATGCTACGGAAACTGGCAAGTGCTATAAAACAGGATCTTTGTTTTGGAAAACAAGCAAGAAGATATCGTGAAGGAAACGAATTTTCTATTGATGGAAACTATCAACTGGACGGCAGAACATTGTCATAGATAGATTATAATTCTGTTATTAGTTGATAGGTAGCATTATAAATACTCTCTCAATATCATTGTAAAAGGAGTGTGTAAGCGAGTGAGTTCGTAAAATTTGTATTCGAGAGTTCGAAACAAACAGAGAGAGAGATTTATATTGTCAGCAGCTGCAAAAGGTATTGTACACCTTTGGTAGAGTTTGTATTTGATTATTTTAATACAAACAAAGTTTGATTCATTCGGTTATTCTTGTTCATATAATCAAGCAAAAATCAGACACGATTATATAACTTGTATTCAACCCCCCCTTCTACAAGTTATTCAAGTTAACAATTGGTATCAGAGCAGGTTGATTTCGAATAATCATAAAGATCCGCAATCATGTCTGGTTACAAGGATGGTAATACTAAGATCCCTATGCTCAAGAGAAACGAATATACTCTTTGGGAAGTGAAGATGTTGCATCACTTGGAAGCAACAGATCCTGATTATCTTGACAGAATCAAAGATGGGCCTTTTGTTCCAACAAGGCTTGTTCCTTAAGCAACTGTCGAAGGAAAAGTTGTTCCAGAACATACAGCAGAGAAGCCTAAATCTGAATGGACAGATAAGGAAAAGGAGAAAGTTCTTAAGAGTACTAAAGTGAGAAACATACTATTCAACAGTCTTGATTCTGTTCTCACTAACTATGTTCTCTATTGTAAAACTGCTAAGGAGATATGGGACAATCTAAAGGTTCACTATGAAGGAACGAAACCTGTCAGGAAGAATATGAGGACACTTCTCATACAACAGTATGAGTACTTTGAATCCAAGTCTGGTGAGTCACTTACTGACACCTTTGATAGGTTTACTAAACTCATCAATGAGATGGCCATGCATGGTAAATATTATGACTTGGAGGATATGAATACGAAGTTCATGAAAGCTCTTCCTAATTTCTTCAATGAGAAGATATCTGCAATTGAGGAAGCTAATGATCTTGATGAGATATCATTAGAAGCAGTTTGTGGAAAATTGAGAGCTTATGAACTTGACAGGTAGCAGAAAAAGAGCAGGAGTGAAGGAAAGATGAAAACTGTTGCACTCACTGCTCAATCTGAATCAAAGAAGCTTCCAGAAAAAAAATCTGAATCTACTGAAAGAGACTTGAGGAAGAAGAAGAGCAAAGAAAGTTCTGAGTCAGAGACTAAAGATATAGACTCTGAAGATAATGATTCTGAATCAGAGATGCAAGAACTCTTTGCTATGTTTGCTAAAGCTTTCAAGAAAGGAAGATTCAACAGGAGAAGATTTAGCAAAGGCACTTTTCGGAAGAAAGAGGAGAAGAAGAATGACAAAGGCAAGAGTACAATTATCAATATTGATAAAGCCAAGATCAAGTGCTTTAACTGCAGTGAGGTTGGACACTTTGCTAGTGAGTGCAAGAAGCCTAGGAATTCAGGAAAGGGTAATGCACTCATGGTCACACAGAAGGATTGGGCAGACTCCAGTGATTCTGAATATGAATTGGATTATGACAACATTGCATTAATGGCAAGTGCTTGAGACAAGCCTGGATCTCCAAAGAAAACTTCTTCATCTTCTGTTAAGGCAAACTATGTGCAAGATGGACTTTGTGATGCTTGTCGGCTTGGTAAACAAAGAAGAACCACTTTCAAGAGCAAGACAGAAAATTCAATTACAAAACCATTTCACATGCTGCATCTTGATTTATTTGGTCCAGTGAACATTATGTCTATTAATAAGAAAAGATATGCTCTAGTTATAGTGGATGACTACACAAGGTTCACATGGGTATTCTTTCTACATAACAAGGATGAAGCTCCTCAGCAAATCATTGAACTTGTCAAGAATATTCAAAATAGCTCTGAGTACAAGGTCAAAGTGCTCAGAAGTGACAATGGTACAGAATTCAAGAATTCTACAATGGAGGAGTATTGTGCAGACAGTGGAATTACTCAACAGTTTTTTGCACCTAGAACACCTCAGCAGAATGGTGTAGTGGAAAGAAAGAACAGAACTCTCATAGAGGTAGCAAGAACCATGCTTGCAGATGCAAAGCTTCCAACCTATTTCTGGATGCAAATGCTATGTCCTGAAAGTTCATCCAGAACAACTTGGGAAATTTGAAACCAAATCGGATGAAGCAATCTTTCTAGGGTATTCAGCATCAAAAGCCTTCAAAGTATACAATCTCAGAACTCACATTGTTATTGAATCAATTCACGTTGCATTTGATGATAAGAAGTTTGGAATTTTGCGAACTGATGAAAGTCATGACAATCTGGAATTTGAAAATTTTAAGTATTCTGAGATTCCCTCCAGCGATGATGAAGGTTCTCCAGAGGAAATCTCTATTGCTTCTCAAAGGAATGCTACTGCTAAGGGGGAGCAATTCTATCAAGGAGAACATAGGACTGATCAGGATCAGACTGGTCATTCAGAGTCTACTTCATCAGGAACTGATCCTTCAGAGTCTAATGAAGGAAGATCAGGAACTAGTAGCAGTACTGAATCCACTGATTCTACTGATCAAGGGGGAGCTTTTGAAGGCAGAGAAAGTTCTTCTACAAGAAATACCACTAACTTAGGGGGAGAGTCTAGCAGGAGTTATCTACCACCTGTCAGAAATTGGATAAGGGATCATATTGAGGATTTGATAATTGGTGATCCAAATAGTGGTGTTCGAACTAGAAGATCAATTCAAAATGAATGCTTGTATAGTTGTTTTCTCTCAAAGATGGAACCTAAGAAGGTTGAAGAAGCCTTACAGGATCCTGATTGGGTAATAGCAATGCAGGAAGAATTGAATGAGTTTGAGAGGACCAAAGTTTGGAAACTGGTACCAAGACCTAAAGATAGATCTATTGTTGGTGCTAAATGGGTTTTTAGAAACAAGCTAGATGAATATGGTATGATTGTAAGAAATAAAGCAAGACTGGTAGCCGAGGGTTATTCTCAGGAAGAAGGAATTGACTATGATGAAACCTTTGCACCTGTAGCAAGATTGGAAGCAATAAGAATGTTTCTTGCATTTGCAGCTCATTCAAAATTCAAGGTATACCAGATGGATGTAAAGAGTGCTTTTCTAAATGGCAAGCTTGATGAGGAAGTGTATGTGGAACAACCACCTGGTTTTGTTGATCCAAAGTTTCCAAATCATGTCTACAAACTTGACAAGGCACTCTATGGACTGAAGCAGGCACCAAGAGCATGGTATGAGACTTTGTCTAAATTTCTTCTTGAAAATGGCTTCACAAGAGGTACAATTGACAAAACTCTATTCTTTAGAAAGATAAAAGGTGATTTGCTTTTAGTTCAAGTTTATGTTGATGATATTATATTTGGTTCTACTAATGAAAAGTTATGTGCTAAGTTTAGCAAGCTTATGCAGTCTAAATATCAGATGAGCATGATGGGTGAACTAAATTACTTTTTAGGCTTGCAGGTCAAATAGACTGGGACTGGTATTTTCATTAATCAGTCGAAGTATATCAAAGATCTTTTAAAAAGGTTTGACTTTCAAAATTGTGCAATTGCAAAGACACCCATGACAACAGCCACTAAGCTAGATTCTGATCCTAAGGGAAAGAGTGTTGATAACACTAGCTATAGAGGCATGATAGGTTCACTGTTATATTTAACTGCAAGTAGACCAGATATAATGTTCTCTACCTGTTTATGTGCTAGATTCCAAAGTGATCCTAAGGAATCTCATTTAATTGTTGTGAAGAGAATTTTTAGATATCTCAGGGGAACTCCAAATCTTGGTTTGTGGTATCCAAGAGAATCTGATTTATCCCTAATTGGCTATCCAGACTCTGATTATGCAGGGTGTAAAATAGATAGGAAAAGTACTACAGGTACATGTCAATTCCTGGGAAACAGATTGATTTCTTGGGCAAGCAAGAAGCAGCAATCAGTTTCAACCTCAACGGCAGAAGCTGAATACATTGCAGCAGGCAGTTGTTGTGCTCAACTCCTTTGGATAAGAAATCAGTTGATGGATTATGGTATGACACTTAGTAATATTCCTATGTTTTGTGATAATACTAGTGCTATCAAAATTGCAGAAAATCCAGTTCAACACTCAAGGACTAAGCACATTGATGTCAGGTATCATTTTATTAGAGAACATATTAAAAATGGTACTGTGGAACTTCATTTTGTTCCTACCGACAAAAAGCTTGCAGATATTCTAACTAAACCACTTGATGAGGCCACATTCATTAGATTGGTTAGTGAGTTAGGAATGTTAAATTTTTAGATCTTTAACATCTACACAAGTAGCAAGGTATGTTGTTTCAGCTTATAGACTTGATATTTTGTCAGGATCTATACTTGATTGATAAATGCTTAAGCTGTAACACTTTACTTTGATAAATTACAGTATGATAGACTTGTTAATAAACATTAGGATTGCTATCAGTATGCTGACGTCATCAGTATTGACATCAGGATTGTATCGTCAGTATCAGGATTGTGAAATTTGTGTGTATTACTGTTTCAAATTTTGAAGTTCATGTTATTTTGTTGTTCAATTCTGAGTTTTGTTAAGTCTATGTTAGCAAGTTTTATTATATACATACTGATAATTTATATCATTATTCATGACAGTCAATAAACAA
The DNA here is from genome assembly GCA_036435485.1 of Saposhnikovia divaricata. Classification (NCBI taxonomy): domain Eukaryota; kingdom Viridiplantae; phylum Streptophyta; class Magnoliopsida; order Apiales; family Apiaceae; genus Saposhnikovia; species Saposhnikovia divaricata. The sequence continues at coordinate 135,482,818 of CM071595.1, forward strand.
CGATAGACAAGTAGATATTAAGAAAACTTGTATTTTCATTAATCAAAAGCATTACATACATGAAAATGAAATACAATTCTTCTTTTTGTCTAACTACTACTGATAATTCTATTCTTTTCTAAAGTTGTTGCTGCTTCAATCCTCAACGATCGACTTCAGGACAAGGAGCATCTCAAGAATGAATTCCTTGTCTGGGCGACTTGAATCAGAGCAGCTGACTCATCTTCATGCTTATTGAAGAAGAGGAATAGCATCTCCATCAAGATCAACCTCAGACTCCTCACCAAATTCTTCATCCTCAAGGAGTGAAGAGATTAGAGGAGGATTGTATCCAACTGGTTGATGTTTTAGAGGATATTTTTGGAAATCATCTAGGTTAAGATTAACCATATTTGACTTGATGAGAAGAGTTATCTCTTCTAAAAGATAGTTCACTTGCTCCTGATCATCAAGAGTAAAGAACTTCTCAGTAGTAATGAACCAAAAGCTAGCGTTCATATGAAGTTTTGGGTTGAAAGCCATGATGGAAAGAGAAAAGAATGAAAAGGTTTTGGAGAATGGCATAAGACATCGATTTCTTTTATAGAAAGACGTGGGAAGCTGAACAGTCATTTCGGAGATATCAATGCATTCAGTCATAATTATGTGTGACTGTATTTCTTGTATTTTCAAGAAATATTGAACGAATTTAACCAATTGATCTTGTTATTTCTTTTTCAGGTAAAAGAAAATGCCATGTGGAAACTCTATTTAGTCTCTGGAATCAGGATGATATTGATCAGGAATACGTGTGTGTTCACATCAGGATTAGTAATTCTTTTTATTCAGAAATCACATTGAATTGTGTGATTATTCTGATGAGTAGATCACATCAGGAAGAGGAAACTGATCAGTATTGATTTTTATCTTGATTTTACCTTGACTTATTTACTTGATATTATTTTTGGATTTTATTTTCCAAAAGTCATGGGTAACTGCATTTTTCAGGGACTGACACCTGTCAACCTACGTGTCAACGTGGGATAATGGGTCTGAAGGATTTTTGAAATATAATTATTTTGACACTCTAATCGTGTAATTGCTTTCTCTAATTTCATTCTCTAAAGCAAAAACACTCTCGAGTTCTCAAAATCACTAATCAATTTCAAAGATTTCTTAAGTTCTTTTCAGATCAAAATGGCAACTCAAAGAAGACTACCCAAATCAGTAGCTTTCAAGTTTGTTGAATTTGATTTTATGATGAACAATCATGTTGCAGCTATCACCAACAAGGAAGGGGTGTCAATTGATTTTCACTTGATAATAGACTTTATGGCGAAAGGACCATTAAGCTATGCCTTGACAGCATCTCCACAAATTAATCAAGTAGCTGTTTCACAAGCTTGGGAGAATGCTGAGGTATTTGATTCTACTCAGAGTCAATCAGGTAATATTGTTCTACACTTAGGACAAGACTCATTTGATCTTACTGAATCTGTTATTAATTCAGTACTTCTCTTACCTATTAATACAAATTTTAAGAATGTACCATCTGATGATGATGTGAGAACTATGTTACCTAAATTAGGTTATGATGGACCTCTAGATAACATGAGCCAGTTAAATAGATCTTTTCTTAGGAAAGAATGGTCTTTCTTCTTTGATCAAATTGCTAAATGCTTTACTGGTAAATGTAGTTCTTTTCAACAAATTACAGCTGTTACATCACATATTGCATATGCTTTGCTGTATAACAGAGTAATTAATTTTGGTCACATTATCTTAAATCAGATGTGTATTAAACTTGGGTCAAGAGATCATGACAGGAATATGGTTTATTATCACAGATTCATGCAACTATTTATTAACCATTTCATTCCTGATGTTGAAGCTAGATTTGGTAGAGAGTATTGTGTTTCTTCTTATGTACAGCAAAAGAGAATTTTCTCTGACATTACAAAGAAGGACAGTGAAAAGAATCTAGATGAAATACCTGCGTTACACTATCCAAATCTTGTTCAGGTACTTCTAAGAACTCATCTTCCTACTATCTATAATTCTTCTTTCTTTGGTGGTGAAATGACTCAGGAATTTCAATTGGAGGAGAACCCCCCTGTGTCTACCTAAGTAGCCAAAAACATTACAGTCTTTGAAATAATTCTAGAACCAAATTTTGATCCACAGCCTATTGTTTCAAAGAAGCCAACCTCTGGTGTTTCTCAAAAGACATCAGTTGTAAGGAAGAGAAGATTTGTCATTTCAAGTAGTAGTTCTAGTGAAGATTATGATAATATATCTCTTGCTGAGAGAGCAGAATTGAAGGCTGCATTTCAACTTTCTAAGCTAGGACAAAGAGATGGAACACCTAGTCACAGCCAGGCTGCAGTCTCTCAAAAGGCTGTAGTTCTTAAAAAGGGAAAACAGATACTGGATACTGTCTCTCAATAGACTGTGTCTATTGAAAGAGGATCTCATCCCAAGATCACTTCTGTGTCTACACCTCTTGAGTCTTCTCAAGACAAATCTGTTGCTCACTATACTAGGAGAACAAGGAGAAAGATTCATTTGTCACCTACACACACAGTGTCAAGTCCAACTAACATTATGCAGGTCTCTACAAATAATGCTATATCCATGTCAGTATCTGGCAAGAGAGATCTGGATCTTGATTCTTCATGGGAAACTACATTGACATACAGACTGGCTATGGAACTTATTTCTCTGAAAGTGAAGCTTTCCAGGCCTGTTCTAGATTTTCTGATTGAAAGAGTTCCCAAACTTTCATTTCCTGAAGAATATGGATTGTTACATCAAAGGCTTGACTTAATGAAGACATACTTGTATATATCAGTCAGAAAAGTTACACAAGAAATTTGGACTTCCTAAGCATGTTGCACTTCAATCACTTCATGCATATTTATTTGATGAGGATGTCATTGTTGAAGATGCTTCAGCTCAAGGTGAACAAGAGGAGGTAGTTGATAAAGGGAAGCAGTCAACAGAAGATACTATTGCACCAGTGGTGAATAGTAGAATAGATCATATCACAGTCACTGCAACACAAGAATCATCTAGTCAGAGGTTGGATGACTCAGGAACTGTGATTGATGATGCTGAAAGGTCTTCTGTGATGACTGAAATTGTAAGTGAGAAACCATATGATATGGGAGGAATGACTTTGATTGATTTTTCTGAAGATCAAACCAATATTGTTCTTTCAGAGTCTATCCACCTTGAGGGTGTGTCTCAGCAACCAACACTTAAAGACGGTGGCATATTAGCTATGGTGTCTAATGAAGTATTACTGAAGACATCAGAGTCTAGTGTAAAACTTGAAAGTGGTATACTGGAGCCTGTAGTCTCTGGAAAGAAAGTAGATGTTTGTAAGGATTCAGAGACTATAGCAGCTCACTCCTTGGAGAAAACCTCAAGCTCCATGCCATATGAGGAACCCTCTCTCCATGTGGGTTCAGGTATAAAAACTTCTTCTAACCCCTATTTTTCTGTAGGTGATGAGAGCACTTATCCAAATTTGAGTGATACACTTGAAAAGATGGACATAGATCCACACACAGAAAGGCTGGCTCCTGACCAGGCAAAAGGAGAGGTAGAAAGAGTGCTGACTTTAGATAGTAAAAGTGAGAATGAAGGTATAGATGATCAACTCCATAGTGAGGGAGAGAATAGGAAACCACCATCGTTTGATTTCTGGGATCAGGTTTTTCCTGAATCTTGGTATGAAAATCTTGGTATGGATGCTGGTACTTATTCTTTTATCAAGATGTATAAGAAGCATGACTTAGCACATCACAATGCAAAGCCAGAAGTTAAAGCTCAGAAACAGAAAGAAAGGCTTGCAGAGATCATTAACAGAAGAGGTGAAAGGGTAAGACAAACTTCTACACAACTAGTATCAGAAGATATTCCTAAAGATCCTAGTATTCCTTTGTTTGTACTTCCAATTTCAGCTAGAATTGAAACATCAACAATATCTGATCAATCTAAGGAGGAGTCAGGATTTGTAGATGTTAGTACACAGAATACAGGTGAAGGACAGGATGACCATACTTCAGCTCCAGATCAGAAAGATGAAGATGTTTGTACTTCTACTCAAGTATTATTACTTGAATATCATTCTCAACAGACAACTTCTTCTACAAGACTTGAAGATAATGTTCTTTCTGCATCTGAATCTGAAGATACAACAAGCACTTCCAACATTGAAGTCAATTCTGAAATTCTTAAGGACATTCAGAAATCTCAAAGTGATATTCAATCGAGACTTCAAATTCTTGAAAATAACCAAGTCACTATTATGGAAAATCAAGCAGTTCTGATGAATCTCATTTGTTCTGTTACTGAATCTCTTGGAATTAATGTTGTTGATGTCAAAAAGGGGGAGATAAAGACAATTCAGAGACAACAACAGACTGGGGGAGATAAATAGACTGGGAGCAGAACTAAGGGTGACAGAGTTGGTAAATTTCATCATGGGAGTGGTAAAGGAAAAGAAGCATCAAATTGTTGAATTCTTTCTTCTAAGTACTAGATACATGTCTACATCTGAAGAAGGAGGTACTTAACTTCATGATCTTGAATTCATAAATTCTATTCTGGTTGTATTGTTATATGTTTTGACATCTACAACATAGATTTATGCTTCAGATTCTAAAGCATAAATAGGGGGAGATTGTTAGGAATAATTCATAAGTTGTGATGTTAAGAATAGAATTTTGCTAATACTTCTTGTATATCCTGATCTTATAAAGGATTTAGCACTTTGTTTAGGATATATGTGTTAAACAGTAATCTGTAGAATTTAGTCAGGAACAGTGCGTCAGAGACTACATGTCAGGAACAATGTATCGGGGACTACATGTCAGGAACAGAGGAGCAGATCCTGATACATTAAGTCAGATCCTGATCAAATACTGAGGGGATAATCAGATCCTGATGCAATGGGAAATCCTGATATCAGTCGTGTTACTGATGATGTCATTATGGATGCTACAGAAACTGGCAAGTGCTATAAAATAGGATCTTTGTTTTGGAAAACAAGCAAGAAGATATTGTGAAGGAAACGAATTTTCTATTGATGGAAACGATCAACTGGACGGCAGAACATTGTCATAGATAGATTATAATTATGTTATTAGTTGATAGGTAGCATTATAAATACTCTCTCAATATCATTGTAAAAGGAGTGTGTAAGCGAGTGAGTTCGTAAGATTTGTATTCGAGAGTTTGAAACAAACAGAGAGAGAGATTTATATTGTCAGTAGCTGCTAAAGGTATTGTTCACCTTTGGTATAGTTTGTATTTGATTATTTTAATACAAACAAAGTTTGATTCATTCGTTTATTCTTGTTCATATAATCAAGCAAAAATCAGACACGATTATATAACTTATATTCAGCCCCCCCTTCTATAAGTTATTCGAGTTAACAAAGTCCATAGGGTCCTACTTCATGCCTCCGATATGAATCACAAGTGGCCAGTTCCCCCTGGGAACAGATCAAAGAGATCTCTCAAGGATCTCAATGCAGTCCATAGGTTCAATGGCGGGTGGGTGCACGTGAACATACGTTACCAACAATATAGAGGTCTACAAGTATATATACATAGTACCTAATAAAATTTCTAGCAAAGAATTCTGTTCTAGACTCACTGGTTGTGACACCCCCAAATCTGAGGTCAAAGATTCAGGTCGTCACATCACCATCCAACCATATCATACCTGTATTAACTTTACAACTTAACAATACATCCATCCAGACCTCAATCTTAAGCACAAACAAGTTAGAGCCTCAGAAACGATATTCAAAAGTAACACTAAATATTACAATTCATCTGTACAATCCAGAATCTTACGCACTTCCACTTATACAACTACACTTGAAGACAATTCTTACTATTACAGTTAAAAACCTATTAGACTTACTCTGTAGTATTTATCAGGAGCTAAATCATCTCCGGGGTAAATCTTCTACTCCTTTTCTGCTGGTGCGGAGTTAATCGGCCAAATTCTTCTCTTTCTGAAAAGTTTTTATAAAGCAAGAATGAGCTACATAACGCTCAGCAAGTTCACCATTTTGAAAAATAATAATGTGGTTTATTTCGAAAACATTCCCAACTATATGGGTATATATCTCAGATTTCAAAACATAATTGGACAATATATATGTCCGAGTTTGAATAAAGCATCTATACTCACTAAGGAGCTTTAAGAATAACATATGAACCCTTTATAAGGTTCCTATTTCAATATATCACAAGTTTGAAAATATATACATATGAGTATATCATTTTCGGCAAAACACTCTACGGTTTACATACTGTACAGGGAATACATCTTTGAAAACCTCTTTCCTTCCATTAGCTTAGAAGGTTTCTCATTCAAAAACATTTCTTTCTTTGAAATAATTGAAAGAGTGCACTAACACGTGCCAATCTTTATAGAAAATCTTGCAGTTCTAGATACTGCACGATGTCAATATTTTTCTTATCAAAAGCCACACTATCGGCAACTTGGCACTTAGGCCCAAGAAGCAGTGTTTGAGTATTTTTCCAAAGTGGAGGATGGGACTGCAAGAAAACATAAAAACCTGACAGGGATTGACGATGATAAGTCGCCACATCCAAGTCCAATAATCTGCGGGTCTTCTCTACCGGTAGAAGGATAGAAACTACATCCGTAACTATCCCCGGGTGAAAACTACATCCGTAATCACCCTCGATGAAAACTACATCCGTAATCATCCTTCGGCAACACCTGGGCCGGAATAATAATTGATGGACCGCCTGGCTCACGGCCGCTTACACATCCCGGGAATCGTTCGTCAACGGTTCCCACACCTGCCAGAGTCCCTTTTTCTTTTTCTTTTAGAAACTTGATTTTGATTGAAAACCGAGTAATCGAGGTCCGACATCAGTCGACCGATGATTCTTGAAATCGTACAAGAAGCAAACCTGACCGGGGGTTTTCGAAAATGTTTTGAGTTCGAAAGAGTTCGAGTTCGAAAGTGCTAAAGGTATCTTGGATTAGCTTTGTCTTTAAAATAGTGGACAATAATTAATAAATGATATTTTAAGATTTAATATTAATAATTAATAAAATAATTATTTTATTAAATAAGCTTTTAATCCAAGATAGGTATTTTGAGTAGTTATGAAGATATAAAAATAATTACTTGAGTATACGATACTTCCCGAATGACCCTTCGGGTTTTCGCAATTTAATTACGATATAATAATATACCGCTCCCCGGTCAATAGTATATACGGACCGCCACGACCTCTATTGCTAGAGTCGTTGTCCGAAGAAAACATTTCATTCTAAGTTCAAGGGGTGCAAACATATATGTGCTTATTCATCTCAATTTCATCATTACTTCAATAAGCATAAACATTTGATACGATTACAAACTACAAACACAACAGTGAAAGTCCTTATATATGTAAGTTTTGAAAAGTAAACTTGCCTTGGTGAGGTTGGGGTGGTCGAGCTTGCGAAGTGGGATGATCTATACATAAGCAATAGCCGATCGTTAGTACCTTAACAATATCTCTTTTAATTGCGAGGTTTTAGGGGGTACAAAATTAACTTAATGACTTCACCCTCTAGCCCCACTATAGGTTTATGTCATCACTCGGTTACGCTCGTCACTTATTCGACTTAATTTGGTTACCACATCCGAATCATATTCATTACCCCTTAAATCACACTCCACTTACGACTTTTTCCCTTGCGCGAATTTTACTCTAACATTTTTATAAAATTGAAAAATACATATTTTAATCAAATTCTTTTTGGGTAGCCTTCACCACTGCATTTGCTAGCTCCTCTAATTTTTCCATGATCCTATATAAATTTTTAGGGGTTTAAACAAGGTTCACAAGGGGACCATTTAGTGCAGTCCAGATTCCAGAAACACATTTCACTTCTCAGGCCATAACTCAAAATCCATACATCACCTAGTCATGAACCTTATATTTCTGGAAACTACATTCTAATACCTTTCCAACAATATATATTAGGACTTCAGGGGACAAGATTTAGGGGTTCAAAACCGTCCTACAATACAGTACAAGTTCCTGGAAAATTACTCAGCATGCTTATACCACTTAACCATTCAAGAATCTTATATAACCATCACAACCAACATCTAAATCACCAAGATCATACTCTATAGCATACATGGAGTTACATACACTAACCACAAGCTTAAAAATCACAACCACAACATTTAAACTCAAGATCTACATCATCCATCACTTATATGTCCAAGATTCACACTAATAATCATGGATCTAACATTAAACATCACAAATACTACATGGCCAAGAGGGGTTAGGGTTTTTATACCTTCTTGAGTATCTAGGAGCCTTGGGTATGCCTTACAAGTCTCAAGAACACCTTGGATGAGCGCCTACAATCCTTACAACTCAAGATCTAAATGAAAACTCAACATGGTTACTATTCAACAAAACTTCAACAATTAATAACTTGAAGACTAATGGATGAAAAGGGTTGGAATTCATAATATACCTTCTTTATGTGATGTAGAGTACCTAGGATTTTTGCCTTGAATTAAGAGTGAAGAGAAGTGGAAGAAAGAATTCTTCTTCTCCTTGTTTTTGGGTTTGGCCGAGAGCAATATTGAACAGGGGGGGAGAGTTTTTGTTTTGATTTTTGGTGTTGGTGGAATAAAGTGAATTGTGTGGTTGATATGTATTAAGTGTATGTACATGTATCACATGCTACAAGTCTAGTGTCTAGACCACCATACCTCCTTGTCTCCTTGGACAATATACCAACTAGTTACTATTCCTCTTGCTAACTTTACATTACTAGTTTGCTTTTCTAACTACTTAGTTGCATGGGACTTGCATGCAATGTCATTCCTTGTATTATTATTCTTTCACCAATGCTTGTCACTTAATCTTTAATTCGTATCGTATCTTAATTAATTTCTCGTAATAATATTTTGTCGCGTAGAGATTTCCCTTGTAATTCCTTAAGTACTTAATTGTGTAAATTCCTCGAATATCCATAACTCCTCGTCATAATTCCTAATAAATCTTTTAATACTCCAATAACTCTCAAATCCCAAGTTTTATAAATCTTACTAACAATAAGACTCTTGCCTTCAACAACCTTCCCTTTATCTTACATGGTGAATGTAACAACATAATTTCTCAGACAATCAATTCCATTAAACAACAGGGATGACTAAAAAGGTTCCAAATTGACAATGTCATACGATATTATATAAAAGAAAATATTACAAAAATTAGGGTTATTACACTGGTCTCTCTTCTGGTAGATCATGAGATCGCCGCATCGCTCGTTACAACCATATCCAACTTCACTAGAGTTACATCATCAATTCTCCATGTTTGTTCTCTATGTTGAACCATCACGTTCTAACGTCCGAATCATACATGGTATCTGATAAGTGGATATTATATCCACTTATTTTCCGCTAATTGGACCTAGATTGGTGGTTTTTCCTTAAGTATGTTATGTCTTTTAATTCATTTTTGTTAATTAAGTTTTTGTTATGCAGAACTCGCAGCTTTAGGTATTGTGGCGATAAAAGGCTAAAAACGGTGGATTTCTATCTCAATTTTATCAAGTGGACTGGCTACGAGGAAAAAGAATTGTCATAAAGAAATTCTGATTGATATTTTCTTAATGCTGAAATCCCGGTTGAAATTGTTATATTTTTTGTTAAGCGAAAGGAGTCCGGTTTCAGATCCTCCAGAGACCGCAGCTTAGGGCTTAAGGATTTATTTATATTAAGAAATATTTTATTTAATTAGGAAATTATATTTTTAAATAACTAACAATATTAGATATTTATTTTTATAATATTTTGATTAAATTAATTATTTATTAATTAAAAATTGTAAGCTGTGTGGGTTAATAGCATTTTATTTTATTTTTTGATTCGTACAAGTTTCCAACGTGCAGTTCTAATGTTGTGATAAAAAAAAAAGAAGAAGAAGAATCAAGTGACTGTCGGCAATCAGAAAATATAAAGAAGGAGGAATCAAGTCTGTCACTGTTGATGATTCTGCAAAGGCACGCGCCTGGTGTGGCGTGTAAACCACGCGCCTGCAGGTTGGTCTTTTTCCTCCGCGCATGACAAGCACGCTCCAGTCAGGCAGTTGGGCTTTCTTCTGCTGAGTGGACGAGCAGTTTGGATTGTTGTTGGTGTTGTATGCTTTCGGCTGGCTTTTAATTATTTTGTGATGTGTTTCTTTTGCTTTCTTTTTATTTCTTTTTAATTCTTTTCATTTTTATTTTATTATTGTGGTGTGCTAATTTTTGCTATAAATAGCCTAGTTCTCAAGCTTGTAAGGACACACCAATTTGGAGAACAACAATTCTCTCTTGTAATCTCTCTAGTTCTTGTAATTTTAAGTGTTGTTTTTATACACTTTAATTTTTTTGCAAATTTAGTATAAGTGTTATTTTGGTTGAAGAATTTACGGGGATTATTTGGAGTGCTCTTTTCTTTCATTGGAAGCTATTCCGGTTCTACGTTCTAAACTCTTGCAATTTCATATTTAATTTATCGCAATTTTTAATTTAGTTTTTATTATTATTATTATTATTATTATTATTATTATTATTATTATTATTATTATTATGTTTTCATTTAATCCCATGATGACGATCCGTTCGATTATGAACTAATCGCCGTCATGGGATTCTAATGGATTTATTTACGTAATTTAGTAATTCGATGCCTTAATAATTTGTATTATGATAAAAATTCAGATTGCCTAATGTGGTTGCGCTTAATTTATTAGATGCGTAGCTAACGTCTAAATTATTAATTCTTAATGAATGCGAAAGTGGAATTAGGAATTTAGAATTTGCCATGTTAGCATAGGTTCGTAATTGTCATGTACATTTACGATAAGTGGTAGGATTTTGGATCACATCACCCTATGTAGTCATAATAAAGGAATTTATTCGTAAACCAATTATGTTTTCAAATCTTATAGACATATAGGGTCTAAGCATAAAAGGTGTCCTCGCGACTTCTATCTTTTTAAGTGGATGTTCGTATGGTGTGATATAAGTTAAGGCTGAAAGGCGCTTATGTTAGTTTCGTGTTCCCGACTAGCTTTCGTAAATTATCAAAATTACTTTGAAATTAAGGCATCAATTCTAAATGAAATAAATAATGAAATTAGAATCCCATGTTTTTCTCACATATAAATTCTCATTTAATTAAATCGAGTAGTTTGAATTCTTTAATATTATTAATTTAATTAATCAATTAGAAAAATAGAACAAAATCCCCATTTTATATTTATTCAAGCAGTTTGTTGTTTAATCATACGTCGTTGCCTAAACATTATTTCTGAACAAACACCAAGTCTTCGTGGGATCGAATTTATTATATTACTTGTGACCGCGTACACTTGCGCAGTTAGTTTTCGAACCAACAAGTTTTTGGCGCCGCTGCCGGGGACTTCGGTGTTATTTTCAGAATTTGTGTTTAACATCAACGGAGGTTAAACTTAACTGACTTGGATAGTTGTTTTTCTCACGTCGTGTTTTCTTGCTCTGTCAGTATAAGGATCTTAAGTTGTTTATGCGAACACGTTCTCAAACTTTGAAAGCTAAGCTGGAAGAAGAAAAGCTTGAAGCAACAAAAGAGCTTGAAGTAATAGTAGAAGCAACAATGGGCGACAGAGTATCAGCAGTGACTAAGGCTTTGAAGGACTATTCTCAACCAAAGATCAATGACATTCAATCTAGTATTGTCAGGCCTGCCATTGCAGCTAATTCTTTTGAAATCAAGCCGAGCACAATTCAGATGGTGCAGAACTCAGTTCATTTTGGGGGAGCTTCAACGGAGGATCCTAATACGCACATCAGGGACTTTATCGAGATTTGTGATACTTTCAAGTTCAATGGTGTGTCGGATGATGCTATCAAATTGAGACTTTTCCCATTCTCTTTAAGGGATAAGGCAAAAGGCTGGTTACATTCTCTACCAGCCGGTTCCATCACTACTTGGGAGGATCTTGCTCCGAAGTTTCTTACAAAATTCTTCCCCATAGCTAAAACTGCAGCAATAAGGAATGCACCAACTCAATTTGCACAACAATCTGGTGAATCTTTGTGTGGGGCTTGGGAACGTTATAAGGAGATGCTTCGAAAGTGTCCTTATCATGGGATGCCTGATTTGATGGTTATTAATGGTTTCTACAATGGGTTAGGAGCACAGTCAAGACCAATGTTGGATGCAGCATCAGGCGGAGCTCTATGGGCTAAGAGCTATGATGAAGCTTATGAGCTTATTGAGATGATGGCGGCAAATGAATATCAAAATCCAACCCAGAGACTATCACTCGGCAAAATAGCAGGAATTCTGGAAGTTGATACAGCTACAGCTATAGCAGCTCAGTTAAAGGCGTTGACTATGAATGTGGACTCATTGACTAACCATGGAGTTCAACAAGTGGCAAGTGTTTGTGAGCTTTTTGCAGGTGCACATGATACAAATCAATGTGCCATATCTAGTGAATCAGTGCAGTTGGTGAGCAATTTTCAGAGATCACAGCAACCAGCTCCAGCAACATATCATCCTAATAACAGAAACCATCCTAATTTCAGCTGGAGCAACAATCAAGGTCGTATTCAACAACCACAACAGCCGTATCAACAGTTTCAGGGTCAACAATACGGATCGAAGCCATACAATCCTTCCGGTTTTCAGCAGCAGTTTGCTCCAAGGCAACAATTTCAACCTCCGGGATTTCAACAACAGTCTCATGGAGGTGTTGGGCAATCTTCTTCTGAAAAATCTGAATTGGAAGAGTTGAGGATGATGTGCAAAAGCCAAGCAATTTCTATCAAGACCTTAGAAAACCAGATTGGTCAGATTGCTAATGCTTTGTTGAATAGGCCACAAGGAGCGCTCCCTAGTGACACTGAGGCCAATCCAGGCAAGAGGGATGTCAAGGAACAGGTGAAAGCAGTCACTTTGAGATCTGGAAAGGTTACAAGCAATCAGAATTCAACAGTTGCAGAGGAAAGTCATGAACAGCAAGCTGAAGAACCTACAGTACCAGAAGTTGAAAAATCTGATGAGGCAGCTGACCTATTGGTCGATGATGCGGAGAAGAGTAAAAGTTCTACTGAAAAATCTACTCTTAAACAGAATACAATGAGCAATCAAATTTACCCACCTCCGCCATATCCCAGAAGACTCCAGAAGCAGAAGTTAGACAAGCAGTTTGCCAAATTCCTTGAGGTGTTCAAGAAGTTGCAAATCAACATAGCTTTTGCTGAAGCTCTTGAGCAGATGCCGAGCTATGCAAAGTTCATGAAGGGTATTCTATCTCGGAAGCTCAAACTCGAGGATCTGGAAACCGTGGCATTGACGGAAGAATGCAGTGCTGTTCTGCAACAGAAATTGCCTCCGAAGCTAAAGGATCCTAGTAGCTTCACTATTCCATGCACTATTGGTAATCTGTCTTTTGAAAAGTGCTTGTGTGACTTGGGAGCTAGCATCAATCTGATGCCATTGTCGGTTCTCACGCAATTTGGCCTGCCGGATCTGAAGCCTACCAACATCTCTTTACAGTTGGCTGATCGATCAATCACATATCCTAGAGGCATAGTGGAGGATGTTTTGGTGAAAGTGGATAAGCTCATCTTCCCAGCTGACTTTGTTATTCTAGATTTTGAGGAGGATAAGAAGATTCCCATTATCTTGGGAAGACCATTATTAGCTACAGGTCGGACTTTGATTGATGTCCAGAAAGGTGAACTCACAATGAGGGTGCAAGACCAAAACATCACTTTTAATATGTTCAAAGCAATAAAGCTTCCATCTAAGGAGGAGTGTTTCAAAGTTGACTTGGTCGAATCTACAGTTAAAACGGAACTTGAGCAGATATTATTAACAGACCCCTTGGAGAGAGCATTGATAGGGGATTCTGAGGTGGAAGATGAAGAAGGAGCAGAACAACTTCAACAATTAAATTCAGCTCCTTGGAAGAGAAGATTTGATATGCCATTTGAGTCTCTTGGATTAGAAGAACTAAAAAGTTCTCAGGAGCGTCTAAAGCCATCTATTGAAGAAGCTCCTATACTTGAACTCAAACCATTGTCGGACCACTTGCGGTATGCGTTTCTGGGTGATGCATCTACATTACCTGTTATTATTGCTTCTAATCTGTCAAGGAGTGAGGAAGATAAGCTTTTGCGAATTCTGAGAGAATTCAAATCAGCCATTGGATGGACCATAGCAGATATCAAGGGAATCATCCCTTCGTATTGCATGCACAAAATTCTGCTAGAAGAAGGAAGTAAACCTACTGTCGAGCATCAGTGAAGACTTAATCCTATTATGAAAGAGGTGGTGAAGAAAGAGATTCTTAAGTGGTTGGATGCTGGTATCATCTATCCTATTTCAGACAGTTCTTGTGTGAGTCCAGTTTAGTGTGTGCCCAAGAAAGGAGGCATGACAGTTGTAGCCAATGAGAAGAATGAGCTCATCCCTACTCGGAAAGTCACAGGATGGAGAATATGTATGGACTATCGCAAGTTGAACAAGGCCACCAGAAAAGATCATTTTCCTCTTCCATTCATCGATCAAATGCTAGATAGGTTGGCTGGCCATGAGTATTACTGCCTTCTCGATGGTTATTCCGGCTACAATCAGATTTGTATCGCCCCAGAAGATCAGGAGAAGACCACATTCACTTGTCCTTTTGGCACTTTTGCTTTTCGACGAGTTTCTTTCAGGCTCTATGGTGCACCGGCTACCTTTCAGAGATGCATGATGGCCATATTCTCTGACATGATTGGAACAAATGTGGAAGTTTTCATGGATGACTTTTCAGTTTTTGGAACTTCGTACGATGAGTGCCTGCACAACCTGAGTCTAGTGCTGAAAAGATGTGTTGAGACTAATCTGGTGCTCAATTGGGAGAAATGTCATTTCATGGTGCAAGAAGGAATCATTCTTGGGCACAAGGTATCTAGTAAGGGGCTCGAAGTGGATAAGGCGAAAGAGGAGACTATTGAAAATCTTCCTCCACCAATCTCATTCAAGGGAATCCGAAGTTTTCTTGGTCATGCAGATTTCTATCGGCGGTTCATTCAAGATTTCTCCAAACTCTAAACCTTTATGCAGTTTGTTGGAGAAGGATGTTCCCTTCTGGTTTGATCAAGATTGTTTAGCTGCCTTTGAGCTATTGAAAAAGAAGTTGACAACAGCGCCTGTTATCACAGCACCTGATTGGGGTGAACCTTTCGAGATGATGTGCGACGCTAGTGATTTTGCAGTGGGAGCTGTGCTTGGTCAGCGAAAGAAGAATATTTTTCATGTGGTTTACTATACTAGTAAAACACTCAGCGATGCACAACTAAATTACACCACTACGAAGAAAGAGCTTTTGGCAGTTGTCAATGGTTTTGAGAAATTCAGGTCCTATTTACTTGGGACAAAGGTGACAGTCTACACTGATCATGCAGCCATTAGATATCTGTTTTCGAAGAAGGATTCAAAGCCGCGTTTGATTCGTTGGATTCTTCTGCTGCAAGAGTTTGAGCTTGAAATAAAAGACAGGAAGGGGACAGAAAATCAGGTAGCCGATCATCTATCTCGTTTGGAAGACCACTGTAAGGATTCAAGGGATAAAACTTTAATCAACGAATCTTTTCCAGATGAGCAGCTTTTTGGGGTGCAAGAGGAAGAACCATGGTTTGCAAATATTGTGAACTATTTGGTGAGTAATGTCATTCCCTCAGGATTCTCTTATGCTCAAAGGAAGAAATTTCTGCATAACGTGAAGTGGTATCGTTGGGATGAGCCATTCTTATTTAGACAGGGAGCAGATCAGATAATCAGGAGATGTATTCCATATAGTGAGACTAAGGGTGTTCTACAAGATTGTCATTCTACCACATATGGGGGTCACTATGATGGAGAGAAGACAGCTGCCAGAGTACTACAAGCAGGTTTCTTCTGGCCAACATTGTTCAAAGATGCGCATCACTTTGTACTGAAATGTGATAGGTGTCAACGGGTGGGAAATATTTCCAAAAGGAATGAGATGCCCCTCAACATGATCTTAGAAGTGGAAATCTTTGATGTCTGGGGAATAGACTTCATGGGACCATTTGTCCCATCGTGCAACAACCAGTACATTCTGCTAGCAGTGGACTATGTGTCCAAATGGGTAGAAGTCAAAGCCCTGCCTACGAACGATGCTAAAGTGGTGTTAAGCTTTCTGCACAAGAATATCTTCACAATCTTTGGAACACCACGAGCAATCATCAGCGATGAAGGGTCTCATTTCTGTAATCGGCAGTTCACCGCTCTCATGGCCAAATATCGTGTAAACCATCGTGTTGCTACTGCCTATCATCCCCAAACAAATGGGCAAGCAGAAGTTTCCAATCTGGAGATCAAGCGGATCCTAGAAAAAGTGGTTAATACATCCAGGAAAGATTGGTCGTTGAAATTAGAAGAAGCTGCGTGGGCATACAGGACGTCATACAAGACTCCATTGGGAATGTCGCCATTTCAGTTGGTTTATAGAAAGGCTTGTCATCTTCCAGCTGAGCTAGAGCACAAGGCCTACTGGGCCTTAAAGAAATTAAATTTTGGCATGAAAGCTGCAGGTGAAAAGCGAATGCTACAATTGAATGAACTTGAGGAATTCCGTTCGCAGGCATACGAGAATTCAAAAATGTACAAGGAAAATGTGAAGCGATGGCATGATAGGAAGCTGGTACATAAATCATTTGAACCAGGTCAATCAGTCCTTTTGTACAACTCTAGACTCAAAATTTTCCCGGGAAAGTTAAAGTCAAGATGGTCGGTTTCATTTACCGTGAAGAATGTTTTTCCGCACGGCGCAGTCGAAATCTATGACAGGTTCCCTGATAATCCGTTTAAAGTGAACGAACAGTGATTGAAGCATTACTTCGGTGGTACGGTGAATCGTGAGGAAGTCACCGCTATTCTTGCCTCAACGTGATCAAGCAGCAGAATCGTCAAGCTAGCGACAATAAACAAGCGCTTCATGGGAGGCAACCCATAGGTTTGGTGTTTTTATGTGTGGTTTGATTTTGTGTGATTTTGTTCAGTATTATGTCAAGTTTGCAGGTCATTGGCGAGTTGCAGGAAATTGTTTCTTTCAAGGTAGACTAACCTCAGTTTGGAGCTCATACAGCATTTCCACCGCCTGATTCACCGCCCGAAGAGGGCAACGATGCCGATAGTTAAGGGAGTTCTCTTTCATCCTTTATCTATACCTTCAATGAGGACATTGAATATTTCAAGTTTGGGGGTGATTTAGGATCATTAATTAATCGAGTCATACTCATTCATGTAGTTCATAATACACCATGCTAATTTAATTTCATATAAATCATGTTCTCCAAAAAAAAACAAAAAAACAAAAAAACAAAAAAACAAAAAAAACAAAAAAAAACAAAAAAACAAAAAAACAAAAAAAAAATAATCATAATTAGTTGTATATCATATTTTTCTTGATCCCGTAGCGCTTGGTGGTTCCGTTTAGTAGTCAATGATGATTTTGAGTGTGATAATAATGGATAGAGAGCTGATTTAAATACTTTTGAATTAACGTGCATGTTGTAGAAACACAATCTTACACAACTCATCGTTTGCTTTTGGGCTAGGTTAAGGTCATGCTTGTTTGGTTGTTGAAATTTAATCACTTGATTATATTTGGAATTTTCTTTATTCCCTTGATAGCGTAGAATCACTAAATATAAGTTTGGAGGAAACCAGGGTTCATGCTAGTTTGTGTGTAGTTGTTAATAATGGATAGGTGTCAATTGGCTAGTAGCCAGCTCATATTTTTATGAGTAGTCTAGGGTTGGAATTGAGAATTCTCATTCCAGATTGCATTTGTGAAGAAAAAAAAATAGAAAAGAAAAAAAAATAGAAAAGAAAAGAAAAAGAGTGTTTATATGCAGAATTGGCCAGGGTGGGCTCTTTAATACTCGAGCAATTAAGTTCTAGGGGACTCAAGCCTAGTGACCTAAAGACTTTTCCGGTCTGGGATCCACTAACCTAACGCTCGCTACATGGGTATTATTGTATAAGCCTTTTGGGGTCTCATCCATTGCACTGTCAAATAAGCATGTGTGTTGTGTATAGTTTTATGCGTCTTAGTTGTTAGAAATAAAGCATGAATTCCTGTCTAACTCAAATGATGATGGAGGTGTTTCTACGTTATGAAGTGTCTAGCATTCATTCTATTTTTAAACTTGTGATTGTCTTGGCGAAGAATAAGTATGGTTTTGATCTAGCGCTAGGAGTAATTCTGATGAGCATTGCACACACGTACGTTTCTGTACTTGTAAATGTTAATATACTGGTATTTAGTGGATCTATATTTGGAATTTTCACATTCTCTGAATCACTCTGCTAAATTGGTTATTGCTTTGCCTATGGGATCCTTGCATCAGTTACATTCATGCATTTAGTGGTAGTCGAGTCTGTTTTCGCTTGAGGACAAGCATCAGTTTAAGTTTGGGGGTGTGATAAGTGGATATTATATCCACTTATTTTCCGCTAATTGGACCTAGATTGGTGGTTTTTCCTTAAGTATGTTGTGTCTTTTAATTCATTTTTGTTAATTAAGTTTTTGTTGTGCAGAACTCGCAGCTTTAGGTATTGTGGCGATAAAATGCTAAAAACGGTGGATTTCTATCTCAATTTTATCAAGTGGACTGGCTACGAGGAAAAAGAATTGTCATAAAGAAATTCTGATTGATATATTCTTAATGCTGAAATCCCGGTTGGAATTGTTATATTTTTCGTTAAGCGAAAGGAGTCCGATTTCAGATCCTCCAGAGACCGCAGCTTAGGGCTTAAGGATTTATTTATATTAATAAATATTTTATTTAATTAGGAAATTATATTTTTAAATATCTAACAATATTAGATATTTATTTTTCTAATATCTAGATTAAATTAATTATTTATTAATTAAAAATTGTAAGCTGTGTGGGTTAATAGCATTTTATTTTATTTTTGATTCGTACAAGTTTCCAGCGAGCAGTTCTAATGTTGTGATAAAAAAAAATAAAAGAAGAAGAATCAAGTGACTGTCGGCAATTAGAAATTATAAAGAAGGAGGAATCAAGTCTGTCACTGTTGATGATTCTGCAAAGGCACGCACCTGGTGTGGCGTGTAAACCACGCGCTTGCAGGTTGGTCTTTTTCCTCCGCGCGTGACAAGCACGCTCCAGTCAGGCATTTGGGCTTCTGCTGAGTGGACGAACAGTTTGGATTGTTGTTGGTGTTGTATGCTTTCAGCTGGCTTTTAATTATTTTGTGCTGTGTTGTTTCTTTAGCTTTCTTTTTATTTCTTTTTAATTGTTTTCATTTTTATTTTATTATTGTGGTGTGCTAATTTTTGCTATACATAGCCTAGTTCTCAAGCTTGTAAGGACACACCAATTTGGAGAACAACAATTCTCTCTTGTAATCTCTCTAGTTCTTGTAATTTTAAGTGTTGTTTTTATACACTTTAATTTTTTTGCAAATTTAGTATAAGTGTTATTTTGGTTGAAGAATTTACGAGGATTATTTGGAGTGCTCTTTTCTTTCATTGGAAGCTATTCCGGTTCTACGTTCTAAACTCTTGCAATTTCATATTTAATTTATCGCAATTTTTAATTTAGTTTTTATTATTATTATTATTATTATTATTATTATTATTATTATTATTATTATTATTATTATTATGTTTTCATTTAATCCCATGATGACGATCCGTTCGATTATGAACTAATCGCCGTCATGGGATTCTAATGGATTTATTTACGTAATTTAGTAATTCGATGCCTTAATAATTTGTATTATGATAAAAATTCAGATTGCCTAATGTGGTTGCGCTTAATTTATTAGATGCGTAGCTAACGTCTAAATTATTAATTCTTAATGAATGCGAAAGTGGATTTAGGAATTTAGAATTTGCCATGTTAGCATAGGTTCGTAATTGTCATGTACATTTACGATAAGTGGTAGGATTTTGGATCACATCACCCTATGTAGTCATAATAAAGGAATTTATTCGTAAACCAATTATGTTTTCAAATCTTATAGACATATAGGGTCTAAGCATAAAAGGTGTCCTCGCGACTTCTATCTTTTTAAGTGGATGTTCGTATGGTGTGATATAAGTTAAGGCTGAAAGGCGCTTATGTTAGTTTCGTGTTCCCGACTAGCTTTCGTAAATTATCAAAATTACTTTGAAATTAAGGCATCAATTCTAAATGAAATAAATAATGAAATTAGAATCCCATGTTTTTCTCACATATAAATTCTCATTTAATTAAATCGAGTAGTTTGAATTCTTTAATATTATTAATTTAATTAATCAATTAGAAAAATAGAACAAAATCCCCATTTTATATTTATTCAAGCAGTTTGTTGTTTAATCATACGTCGTTGCTTAAACATTATTTCTGAACAAACACCAAGTCTTCGTGGGATCGAATTTATTATATTACTTGTGACCGCATACACATGCGCAGTTAGTTTTCGAACCAACAGTATCATCTAGTAAGATCATCTTACGATAACCTTCTCGTACAACACATGTGAAATTCTCCATTGAAGGTAATGAAATCCTCAAGGGTATAGTAACCACTTTCTCAGGTAAAACCGTTACTCATTGGAAATCGAACCTTAAATCCAAAATAAAGGCGCTACGTTAGTCCAAGTACTAAGTACCCTTACTTATGCAAGGAAGTCTAACTGTCTCAGTTCATAAAATTTTGCCTGCTTATGGGCAAACGATGAAGGACAACGGTAACAAAATTTATACCCACCAAGTCATCCAATTGTATTGGCAACATTGCCTCTACCTCAACTAATCTTAAGGTCTAGCTTTGTCTATAATATCATTATATCCGAGAAGTCATGTATGACTCCCAAATCTCTATTCATCATCCTCACAGTCTCTAAGGATTCCATCGATCATGTTATAATTCCTCAAGTAGGCATTCCCATCAGCCACACTCACCGGTACTTCACCTGGTAATTAAATAATATCTTACTATGATCCCTTGTGTCATTCTCCTACTTGGACTTATCTCTCAACACTCTCGTTTCTGAGTACTATAACTTATGCTCTGATACCATTTCTGTAACGCCCCCAAATCCGAGGTCAGGGATTCAGGTCATCACATCGTCTTCCGTCCATATCATACCTGCATTAACTTTACAACTCAACAATACACCAATACAGACCTCAATCTCTCATACTTACAAGTTAGAGCCTCAGAAACGATAATCAAATATAACACCAGATATTACAATTCATCTATACAATCCAGAATCTTACACAACTTTACTTAGACAAACTGCACTGAAGGCAAGTCTTTCTAATGATGGTTGAAACCTATCAAACTTACTTTGCAGTATTTATCCGAAGCTGCGTCATTTCAGGTATAACTGTTCTACTCCTCTTCTGCTGGAATGGAGTTAATCGACCCAATTCTTCTATTTTTGAAAGGTTTTTATAAAGCAAGAATGAGCTACATAATGCTCAGTAAGTTTTCCGCTTTGAGAAATAATATAATTTATCTCGAAAAAGATTTTCCCAAAAGTAAGAGCATATGTCTCTTGATATCAAAATATAACTCGACAATATACATGTCCGAGTTTTGGATAAATACTCGTACTCAATATGGAGTTTTAAGAAAACGATATAATACGAACAAATTAAGTTCATAATAAGATATTAATCTTTATATCGTAGAAAAATAGTATTCACTATAGCTTTTCAAAATGTGCAGTTCAATATGCTGCCATGTAAACTGAACCGTTTATAAGGTTCCAATTCAATACTTCTCAAGTTTGAAAATACATACATACATGTATATCATTTTCGTCAAAAACACCCGACAGTTCAAGATGCTATACCTCAGGAATATAATAACAGTACTTCAGAAATACCTTAATCTCGTTTGGAAACTGAGTATAAAATCTGCTTTCAAAAGCAATTTACTTCCCCTGAGTCATTTTAAATCAAGAGCGTTCTGGTTTTCAAAATCTTTCATGATGAGTTCAACACTTACTACACTATCGGTACCGGTGCGCCTGGGCCCTCAGTAAAGTGTAGCAGCACAATTCTAATTGGAAATATGGGACTATACCGGATCACCACGGTACAGGGTGATCAGCCTCTGTACCGCAAAATAATAACACTTCGCTACTAGTAGACGGGTGACGTACCTACTACAGAGGCCGTGGCCCGACCATCTATGGGTCTTATGATGGACTCGCCTACTGTGAACCTCTTACACTAGTACATATATCTTGATGGACTCGCCTACCTGCGGGTCTCTTACACTTCGATATATGTGTAACCGGATGGACCTGCCTACCTGCAAGCCTCTTACACCAAGACATCCTCCAGTTGCAGAGCCATTAAACCAAATTTGATACCTTTTTAAAAATTGACACTTCCGAAAGAAAACATGGAAGTATGTTCATCTCACAAGTTGACCTTCGTCAACTAATTTTCTCTACCCAGGGAATTCTTTTCAAATCAGCCTGGGAGTTATTCGGAGTTTTCTTAAGGATTTCTAAAACCTTACTCCCCTTGATAAGGCAGAGCCACCTCTTTAGTTGTAGCGAAGGGAAAAAATATTTTTAGTAGCTCCCAAAACCTTGGGTTCTCAAGTTTTGGTAAGTTCGCGAGCCGTTGGGGAGGTATCTACGAAGTATAGGTAAATATAAAAATATTTGAGAACCCCTGCTATTTTTGAATTTTTTTCTGAAGGTCAGAAAATATTTAAAATAATTTTTAAAGGCCGTAAATAATTTTTAAATAGGCCATCTAGGTTTTAAATAATTTTTA
The DNA here is from genome assembly GCA_036435485.1 of Saposhnikovia divaricata. Taxonomy (NCBI): domain Eukaryota; kingdom Viridiplantae; phylum Streptophyta; class Magnoliopsida; order Apiales; family Apiaceae; genus Saposhnikovia; species Saposhnikovia divaricata. The sequence goes on from CM071595.1 coordinate 135,505,693, forward strand.
AATAATTTTTAACATTTTTAAGTAAGAAATAAATAATTAATTAATCATTAATTAAATAATTAAATAAATGAATATCTAAATTAATATCCATTTATAATAAATAAATATTCCCAAATAATATTTATTTAAGAATAAAAAAATTCCGATATTCATACGCGATTCTCGAAAATATAGGCCTCCGGGGTTACCGGGTTTTGTAAAATACTCCGACTCCCGATTTATAACAAAAGTACTTACGCCCTACTCGAGCCTTAATCATCACCATATGTATACGTATAAACCATTGGGGTGTATATATATGCATATAAACGTTACAAGTACTTTCAGAAAATCATGCATGCATTTATAAGATTTCTCACAAGACAGTTATATTAAACAGTGCATGCATTTATATCACAACAACAATAGTTTTAAATCATACTTAAAGTTTGGATATAGAAAACTTGCCTGACTGAATCTGCGGGGGAAATACGTATGTGCTAGGGTGACGATCTATAATCAACAAGGAAATGGTAGGGTTAGTTTCGTACTCGAACCATTTAACCTAGGATTATTTAACGAAACTAATTTCCTTAAGGGATTCTTAGTGTTCATGTTACGCTTATGTGCTTATGGTAGCGTTCCTTGACCGAATTAAAATTACCAACATTATTCGGGTCGAGTCTCGGGTTCATTCGATTATATGCACTCGTCCCCTAAAAGTATACTTCACTCGCGCAACTTTAATTCAAACATTTTTATAAAATCGAAAAATAGTCCTTTTTACGAAATTCTTTTTTTCATGCTTTCCCCCACTGAATAAAGGTCCAATTATAATTTTTTCACATCTCAAGGATTTTCATAAGGTCCTTAGCCAAGTCCCTAAACAATACTCTTTTCTGCAGGAAATTTTAATGCGCAGTTTTTACTCCATGATTTTTATAAAATTGGAAAATTCTAATTTTGCCTTAATTCTTTTTGGGCAGCCTTCTCTACTGCAAGGTTTAACTGTATAAAAATGTTCATAATTTTATTCATCTTACAAGTGGTCCGAATATCACTGCAAATGTGGTGATTGTGCATGATTCGTTCGTTTTAACCGGTTTTACTAAATCGAGTGTAATTCCTAAACCGTAAATCATTTTTAGGCGATTCAAATTCTCACATAAACTAAAAGATCATATCTTCATGTTTCCAATCAGTTTGGTTCAAAAATAGCATCTCACATAATCGTGGTTTTCTGCACTAACTTATCTAACGTAAATCCGGCATTATAACGGCTATATTTCGATTATTTCAAATTCTCGTATACACCAAATACATCATCAAGGCAATCACACAACTACAACATCACAATATCATCATCACAAGTCTCAAATTTCAGTGGTATCTTTGTTTTGCCAATAACCAAGATTTTCACAAAAAAAATCAAACTCTTTTACCACTAAAAATCATTAGATCATCTTATCACCAAATCATCCAAAAGATCCATAAATCTCAAAGCAAAGCTAGGGTTCATGAGGTTCATACCTTCCTTGATGAGTTAATATCTCTTAACAAGTCTTGGATCATCCTTATACAACCTTAAAATGATTAACCCATCAAAATAAACCAAGAACACAAGTTAGTTTCTTGACAGTTACTATTCACCCTAAACTTAGGTGAATTAATTAGCTATGCTAGAGATGTTTGTTTGATCTCAAACTTCTAGGAGATCTTAGTTATGAAGCATAGGAGTCATAGGAATTACCTTGAATTTTTGCAAGAACAAGAGCTTGGGTTTTGAAATCTTAAAACTCCATTGAAGTGACTTTCTTCCAAGAAAAACTGAGTGACTTCTCGAATTTATTTAGCCATCAAAACGATCTTCAAAAATTATGAAATTAAATCCACAACTTCATCTTGATGTGTAGAAGCTCCATGATTTTTTTTTCATGATTTTTAGATGAGTAAAACTGGATGAAAAAAAATCGTCAAGCTCTCTTGCCCTGGAAAATCCGAACTGCTGAAATGGGGAGGGGGGAGAGCTTTTTGCTTGTCTAAAAATATTTATGCAATAATGCAAGGTTGTGTTGGTTTTATAAAAAGGCTAGGGTTAGTTTAGGTCAAGATTTCCAAGCCTAAAAAGGCTACAAGTCTTGCTTTGTACTCCTTGATTCAAGTAAGTATGTTACTAACTATATGTTAAGTTTGCTTCTCCTTTGACTTGGTTAGTAGCTTGACCACCACCTTGCATGCAATTACCTAGGATTTGCATGGTTTTTGGCACTTTAAATATTTTCCAATATTTTTTTCCCATAATTTTTCCATCCAATGCTAATTTGAATCCTTGAAATGTTTTTGATATGTAATTCCTTTCTAAGTGTTTTCCAATCCACCAAACTCTCATGTTAATTCACTTGTACTATAATCTTTCCATGTTTATGATTCCCTTGGCCTTGTCATGGCTTCCATATTTATCGCTTTCTCTAAAATCATAAGTTATTAACGAAGCAGGAATTTTCGAATTCTGACGACTTTTGCGTACACTCATTTCACTTATATAATCATAATATGAAATCAAATCCTCATTTTTCCCATTACTTATAAGTGGGTAGAAATCATTTTTCGTACATGCCAAAATCACTGTTCATTCAGGTTCTTTACAGTGGTACAAAAATCAGGGTTATTACACTCAAACTCTTCCAAGTGAAAGGTGAAATCAGTCACTGTTTATCCGACACCAAGGGCAACAATAAGAGTGGAAGCAATCTCCAACATGATTACATTACTACTGAGGAATTCAAAGGATATCTTGATGAATGCATAAGGATCAGCTGCTTTATCTGGGAAGTTCAAGCACAGCTCAATAAGCAGAAAAGCTTATTGACTTTCGAAAAGATTATCTTTTTCTTAAAGCTACTTTTCAGAGATAAAGATTCAAACCAAAGAGATCTTTTGCATAAAGCATCAAGTGGGCTTGGAAGCTAAGTCAATTCAAGAACTTAGTTACTTATGAAGAAAGAAACATACACTGACTTGAAGCATGTTGGGATTGTGTAAATCAAGGAAAGACCTTCAAGACATTTCCAGAAATGGCTATCACTTCAAGCATGTGTGTGTGACAAGTCATACCAAAAATGTATCTTTACATTTTACGTATTTCACTTGTCTTCATATAGTTTAAATAAGCTGTATGAGTAGCATAGTTTTAGGAGAGAAGAAAACATAGAGCATATCAGATATTGCATTAGGTTTTCTTGTAAACACTAACAAATTGTAACCCGCAGTTGTGTATTTTCTACACAGAGTATTTTCTTCAAATACAACCATCAGGTGGACCATTCAAACCCACCTGAGATTTTTATATCTTGTGTTATATGTGTCTTAGTTAATTTGTTTGCTTTCTGTTCTTATAACAATCTATTTAGACCGCACCAATTCGAAAGAATTTAGTCAAGATTGTAATCAACCCCCCCTTCTACAATCTCGTGGTGTATAACTGGGAAATAACAATTGGTATCAGAGCAAGCTTCTAACATACAAGAAGTTTAAATAATAACTAACCAATTACATTTTTAAGCTATTACCTTTTCTAACTAAAACCTCTTGTTTCCGAAAAAAATGGTCGTTATTATTAATAAAATAAAGTAATAATATTATAATTACTAATAACTAAATAATTATCCTATATATATATATATGTAATTATGTAATTATTATCAAATTATATTATTTAAAAATTTAACTTACAAAATTTATGTCATAAAAATTTCATTCAAATTATTAAAAAAATCATATAATATTAAAGAAAATCCGTGATTCGCACAGATTTTAAACTAGTATCTATAAAGCATAAAGGCCAATATATGTGATCACATTTTGCACTGTCCGTATTCTTATCATTGTTGTGTAAATATCATTCATTTCATTGGATAATATAGAATTAAATTTCGAGTGGGCATTATCCACTAGCCATCTACGATCAGCTGGTGAACAACTATATTTATATAGTGAGCTATTTTGTTCGCAGATCGTCTACAAAAAGTGATGAAAACTTTGGAATATAAAAATTATTTTGAGATTATAATAATGTCTATAGGGATTATATAAGAGTGGAAGCAATCTCCAACATGATTACATTACTACTGAGGAATTCAAAGGATATCTTGATGAATGCATAAGGATCAGCTGCTTTATCTGGGAAGTTCAAGCACAGCTCAATAAGCAGAAAAGCTTATTGACTTTCGAAAAGATTATCTTTTTCTTAAAGCTACTTTTCAGAGATAAAGATTCAAACCAAAGAGATCTTTTGCATAAAGCATCAAGTGGGCTTGGAAGCTAAGTCAATTCAAGAACTTAGTTACTTATGAAGAAAGAAACATACACTGACTTGAAGCATGCTGGGATTGTGTAAATCAAGGAAAGACCTTCAAGACATTTCCAGAAATGGCTATCACTTCAAGCATGTATGTGTGACAAGTCATACCAAAAATGTATCTTTACATTTTACGTATTTCACTTGTCTTCATATAGTTTAAATAAGCTGTATGAGTAGCATAGTTTTAGGAGAGAAGAAAACATAGAGCATATCAGATATTGCATTAGATTTTCTTGTAAACACTAACAAATTGTAACCCGCAGTTGTGTATTTTCTACAAAGAGTATTTTCTTCAAATACAACCATCAGGTGGACCATTCAAACCCACCTGAGATTTTTATATCTTGTGTTATATGTGTCTTAGTTAATTTGTTTGCTTTCTGTTCTTATAACAATCTATTTAACCGCACCAATTCGAAAGAATTTAGTCAAGATTGTAATCAACCCCCCCCCCTCTACAATCTCGTGGTGTATAACTGGGAAATAACAATTGGTATCAGAGCAAGCTTCTAACATACAAGAAGTTTAAATAATAACTAACCAATTACATTTTTAAGCTATTACCTTTTCTAACTAAAACCTCTTGTTTCCGAAAAAAATGGTCGTTATTATAAATAAAATAAAGTAATAATATTATAATTACTAATAACTAAATAATTATCCTATATATATATATATATATATATATATATATATATGTAATTATTATCAAATTATATTATTTAAAAATTTAACTTACAAAATTTATGTCATAAAAATTTCATTCAAATTATTAAAAAAATTATATAATATTAAAGAAAATCCGTGATTCGCACAGATTTTAAACTAGTATCTATAAAGCATAAAGGCCAATATATGTGATCACATTTTGCACTGTCCGTATTCTTATCATTGTTGTGTAAATATCATTCATTTCATTGGCTAATATAGAATTAAATTTCGAGTGGGCATTATCCACTAGCCATCTACGATCAACTGGTGAACAACTATATCTATATAGTGAGCTATTTTGTTCGCAGATCGTCTACAAAAAGTGATGAAAACTTTGGAATATAAAAATTATTTTGAGATTATAATAATGTCTATAGGGATTATATAAGAATATCTTCAAAATTCCAGGTAATTTCGATCTCAGGAACATGATATATACTCTAAAAATAATAACATTATTAAAGAGATGCAGGGCATAATAATTTTTTTTTGATTGAAAACAATTATTTTAATATATATACAAATATGAATAATTTTTAGAATACAAATATAGCATAGATCATGTGAATTGGAATAAGATCTACAAGGTTTTAAATAAAAAGTTGTGCTTCGACAAAAAAAGCCTAAAATTGTCGAGTGAGATATAAAGCTAAAAATAAAATTCTAGATACACTAGTAGGAAGTTTCTTAAAGTAATTAACTATACCCCACACGCATTCCATAGATTCTTTTAGAAAACGTTTGAAAAAACCCGAGTCAACAGTTTGCACCTACTTTTTCCCTGCACTCAGCAGGTAACCCTTAGCTATTTAAGACCATCTCCAATGACAAAATGGTTAGTTAAAATAATATAAAATAATGGTTATGTATAATTTGTTGAATTTATAAGGTGTTGTACTCCAATGAGTTTAGCTATAATGGTTACCTATATTTCAAAAACAGTATTTTATTATTGTTTATAAATTTTCAAATTCCAACGGCTATATTCCAAACCGCTATATTTCAATATTTTATCCATATTTGAAAAATAATAATTTATTAATTTTTTCAAATTTCAAATTTATAAAACGAAGCTCTACCTCAACAGCTCTATTTCAACTTTGTTTATAAATAGACCACAGGAACTAAAGAGCACACAAACTCTATACAAATTATTCATTCTAAATTCAGTTCAATGGCCAACTCTATACGAATCATTGATGAGATAATGAAGGCTGAAGAAGAAGAAACTGAAGCAGTGATGACGATGGCTGGTGCAGTTCATCTTCATCGTCGGCGTCAAAGAGAAAATTCGATCGGACATCATGGTGGATCTATAATGAATCATCGTGTCATTGATCGCAATAGAGAAGAAGGTCACAACAGACTATATCATGATTATTTTTCAGATAATCCTACATACACAGAATCACAAAAGTTTTATGCTCATTGAAATAGTTCCAAATCCTACTCTAGTAAGTCAATTGTGTTTGATTGGTGCCTTGTATCGGATCCAAACTGACATTTAACCAACCGGATATGAGTAACAAATCCTCTTCCATTGTAAAGTTCTTCGACCGACGACATTTTTTTTGTTTGGCTGGATCTTGTTGTTGGCTGGACTGAGAACACAGTTCTCCAACATCATCATATACGCCCTTGTTTAGTAAAGACGTAAAAGAGACATCCATGACCTAATAATGTCACCAATTACGCCAACATCCAGATTATTCATTATTCTAGATTCATTTGACTATACAAATCATATGAAGCAAGACAAAATAACTATTATTTATCCATGTATATAAGCAAGCTCTTAAGCACAAATTAATCGAAACTCAATGAATCTTTAACAGCCAAAATCAAGAATTAATAATCAAAAAAGGCAAGAGATATGATAAACAATACAAAATCAAGAATTAATCGCATCTCATACCTGGATAGCGAGTGAATCAGTTTTGTAGGGTTTTCAATTTTTGGAGACAGCAATGGGAGAAAGAAAATTAATATTGGGGGAAAAGCTAATTTGGACTGTGAAATTGGAGGGAAGATGTGGCGGGAGGGGGAAGAGAAAGGGAGGGAGATGACATGGCGGTACTTACAGATCTGCAGAGGTTTTATATATTTGGAGAACGAGACAAGGTTATGTATATTTTTTTTTAGTTGCAGACTTCGGTTGGAGTGTGTTTTATCTATCCTGTTAGTTATATTGGGCTGCCAGATTGAATTTTGCTAACAGTTATGGATCGATTGGAGATGCTTCTAACAACTTTTTAATTAAAAAAACATGATAATTAAATCTGTTTAGTAAAAATCAATACACAAATGATGAAATTAACCTAGCAAAAACTTTCCATTTTTTAACTTTTTTTAACAGAACATTACATCAAATAATTCGTCCACATATAAATAATTGTGCATTTCACACTTTGTCAGAATTAGATCAGATTGAGATCTTACTTTAATATATTAAAATTTTAGAATAGTTATTTATTTAACATGAAATCAAATTAACATGGTGGTGAGAATCTCCCTATAAATACAATGACAAGTTATGCTCTAAAAATGACATTACATCATTCTCTCTTCTATATATAAATGGATTGATACCTTACTCTAACATCTTAACACCCTTTAACTAGGGATGGCAATGGGTCGGGTCGGGTCGGGTTTGGCCAAAACCAAACCCGAACCCGGTTAAATCCACCAAACCCGAACCCGAACCCGATTAAACCCGAAATTTTGAAACCAAACCCGACCCGGTTAAACCCGAACGGGTTTTCGGGTACCCGAACCCGAAAAAAATAAATAAAAAATAAATATTTTTTATATTAAAAATAATATAAAACATAAATATATAAAATATTTTAATTTTTATTACATATTAAATATTAAATATATATAATAATAGATAATATATATTAAATATTAAATAGTATGTATAAAATAATAGAAATAATAATATATATTAATTCGGGTTTCGGGTCGGGTTCGGGTTTAGAACGGGTTTCGGGTTTTCGGGTCGGTTCGGGTCGGGTTTGGCCAAAATCCAAACCCGACCCGAAATTGATTCGGGTTTAAAAATCAAACCCAAACCCGAACCCAAACCCGAAAATTTCGGGTTCGGTTCGGGTTATTCGGGTCGAAACGGGTCGGGTATCCATCGGGTCGGTACAAATTGCCATCCCTACCTTTAACCTTGTTTTCCTGTTCCCATTTCACAGTTTTCTTATAAGCTGAATGTGTTTTTTAACAAGGATTCTGCTCTTTCTAATATGGATTGTGTGGAATCAACCTCAAATTTAATGGCTACGCTTGCTCCGCAAGCTAGCCACCAACAATGACTTGCATAAGCTGGAACTGTCGAGGCCTTGGGAACCCTCGCACAGTTCGTGCTCTTGGTGAGTTACTAAGAGACCACAATCCCAGTTTTTTATTCTTAATGGAAACGATTTCTGTCGCTAGTAAGATTGAAGAAATTAGAATTAAGTTTGGCTTTGAGCAGTGTTTTGCAATAGATAGAATAGGTCGTAGTGGTGGGTTGGCTGTTTTCTGGAAGAGGCCGATTAACTGTCAAGTAGCTGGGTACTCTAGTCATCATATTGACATGTTATTCTTGGAAAACAACATAGTATCTTGGCGTCTCTCTTGCTTCTATGGCTACCCTGATCGCACTCGTAGGCGCGAATCATGGAACTTGATCAGGAGACTGGCTTCTTTATCCTCTATTCCATGGTGCATCTGGGGAGACTTCAACGATCTCCTTTTGAGCTCAGACAAGAAAGGTAAGCTCCCTCATCCTCAACACCTTCTTGATGGGTTTCGTCGCACGATTGAAGATTGTCACATCTCTGAGCTTATGCTCAAAGGAGGCAATTTTACCTGGGAGAGAGGCCGAGGCTCTGACGCTTGGGTCCGTGAAAAGCTTGATCGAGGGTTCGCTAATTCGAGCTGGTATTCCAAATTTCCTCTGTACAATCTAAAACTTCTTCATACCTCAATCTCTGATCATGAGCCGTTACTGCTGGAGTTTTTGAACATAACGGTGTCCAGGAAAGAATTCAAGTTTAGGTTCGAAAATATTTGGTTGAAAGAGCCAAGTTTTGTCCAAGACGTCTCAAACATTTGGAAATCAATCCCCTTGACGCATCTTCTTCCTAAGCTGATAGAGGTTACGTCTTACATGGCTAGGTGGGGAAGGTCATTCTTCCATAAATTTAGAGAGAAAGTTAAGATTCACAAAGCAAACATGGAGAGGCTAGTCGAGTGTAGAGATAACTTAAGTGTGCAAGAATATCTCAACGAAAGGGAGCAACTAAATGTTCTTTTACTCAAAGAGGAAACCTATTGGAAACAACGCGCCAAAGTTTTCTGGTTACGAGAAGGAGAAGAGAACACTCGGTTTTTTCATGCTTCAGCCTCTGCAAGGAAAAAATCCAAAAGAACTGATTTTCTGATCAACGAAGCTGTGGAAAAAATCGAGAATCAGGATGATATTTGTGATGTTGTCAAACGTTACTTTCTAAAACTGTTCACAGAGGAGGATAATAGAACGACTGGTATGAGTATGCATAGTCATCGACTTGTGACTGAAGAGCAGAATGCCAGACTCGTAGCAGACTTCACGTTCGAGGAATTCACAACGGCAACAAAACAGATGCATCCCGACAAGTCTTCGGGGCCTGATGGGCTCAACCCCGCGTTTTTTCAGAGCTTCTGGACAGTGATGGGCAAGGACGTGTTTAATCAAAGCAAGGAATGGATCAGAATTAAGAGTTTCCCAGGTGAGCTTAATAGCACAAATGTTGTCCTTATTCCGAAAAAAGATAATGCAGAGTGTATGAAAGACTTTCGACCCATTGCCTTGTGTAATGTTTTATACAAGATTGTTGCGAAAGTCCTTGCTAACAGATTGAAGGAAGTTCTTCCTCACCTTATCTCCGAAAATCAGTCGGCTTTTGTGAAAAACAGAAGCATCACAGACAATGTCCTCATAGCATTTGAGGTGATTCATCACATGAGCAAGAACAGGAGTGGTAAGGCAGGAGAGGTGGCCCTTAAGTTGGATATCAGCAAGGCCTATGACCGAGTTAACTGGTCTTTTCTTCGCAAACGTATGACAGCCTTGGGGTTCAGTGATTTGTGGATCGAGTGGATGATGTTGTGCGTTAAAACAGTAACTTACAACTTCTGTGTAAATGGGCAAACAACTAGTCCAATCACCCCTAGGAAAGGACTACGTCAGGGCGATCCTCTGTCCCCCTACCTCTTTTTACTATGTGTTGAGGGTCTTTCTAATGCCATTGACGATGCGTCCAGGGCTGGAGAGATTCATGGGTGTCAAATCAGTCCAAGTGCGCCAACAATTTCACATTTATTATTTGCAGATGACAGTTTCCTATTCTTTCAAGCTAAAGAGTGTGAAGCTAGGTGTGTTAAAAATCTGCTGGTTAAGTACGAAGAATGGTCGGGCCAGTCTGTTAATCTTCAAAAATCGGGCGTGTTTTTTAGTGCCAATGTCAGGAGGGATAAACAACAGGAGGTCTCTCAGATTCTAGGAGTGCATGGAGATATCACCAATACAAGTTACCTAGGCCTTCCTTCCCTAGTGGGTCGCTCGAAGAATAGGGTCTTTTGTTTCCTTAAAGAAATGGCAACCAAACGTATTCAAGCGTGGAAGGCTAAAACGATTTCCCAGGCAGGAAAAGCGGTACTTATTCGAAACGTGGCACAAGCTATTCCGTCATATGCCATGTCGTGTTTCCTCATCCCAAAAACTATATGCCAAGATTTAGAACAGTTGTTTAACAACTACTGGTGGAGATCGAGGAAAGGTGACAACAGGAAGGGACTCAACTTGCTTGCTTGGAACAAAATGAGTTTTCCTAAAAGTAAAGGGGGATTGGGATTTAGAAACCTTCATGGTTTCAATATAGCGCTCCTAGGGAAGCATGCTTGGAATTTCATGCACAATCCAGGAGCGTTAGTCTCTAGAGTTTTTAAGGAGAGATATTTTCCTAACTCTAATGTATTGAAAGCTAAAAAAGGCAAAGGCTCAAGCTTCCTTTGGAATGGGTTATGGCAGGCAAAAGAGGAGCTCTCGAGTGGTTTCAGATGGATTCTGGGAGATGGAAATGACATAGTAGCTACTAAAGACCCGTGGTTGAGAAACAAACCAAACTTCCGAGTTGAACAAAACCCTTTGTATGCAGAAAAAGAAGACAAGGTTTCTAGCCTCTTTTTGCCAAATGAGAGGAAATGGAACACAACACTGATTCGAAATCAGTTTCTCACTGAGGATGCAGAGGCAATTCTTTCCACCCACATTCCTCAACGTGTAAGTCCAGATAGAATTGTCTATGCTAGGTCGACGAACGGAATATACACAGCCAAGAGCGCATACCACTGCTGGTATGAGTCGAATTTTGGAACGGGTACAAATTCTCAGGGCCCTGGGTGGAAAAGATTATGGCAACTGAAGCTTCCTCAGAAAATAAAGACTTTTATTTGGCGTTTCTGTCGCAACACCATACCAGTTCGAAGAAGATTAAGTGGCAAAGGAATACGAGTTCCCATTACTTGCCCTTTATGCGTTCGGGATATTGAGCACATGTCTCATCTATTCTACGATTGCAGGTTTGCTAAAGGCTGTTGGGAAGTTGCAGGTCTATCGTATGATTGGAGCGCAGTAGAGTATGCTCAAGATTGGATCATTCAAAAACTGAACTCCACAACGTCCGAGGAGCTCGTGAAAATTTGTGTTGTGCTTTGGGGTATATGGTACTGGCGGAACAAGAGGGTGTGGGAAGATAAAATAGTTTCACCAGACTTTGCGATGGAACACAGCTTTCGTTTTCTCAAAGATTGGTTGGAAGCTAGGAAGAGTACTCCTCCAGTTACTACAGTTCAGGAAACAGGTACAACCAATGCCCATACCAGATGGCAGAAACCTGAAATAAACGAGTTTAAGATCAACGTGGATGCATCTGTTTTTCCTACGGCTCAAACATTTTCGATAGGGATGGTTTTGATGGATCATGACGGGGCCTTCCTAGCTGGTAAGGTAGTTAATCTATCAGGAAAAGTGCCAGTGTTCGAGGCTGAATCAGTGGGTGTCCAGGAGGCGTTATCAGGGATTAAGAACATGCAGATGGAAGGAGAGAGGATCACGATCGAGTCGGACTCTCAACTTACAACCAGAGCTATCACAAGTGCTAGCTCGAATATTCTGGAGGTAGGCGAGGTTTTAGAAAATTGCAAATGTATTTTGGATAGCCTTCCTTCAGTTTCTCTAATTTTTATTCGGAAAAATGCAAACAAGGTGGCACATGAGGTCGCTAGAATCCCTTGTTTAGCTAATTCTCATTTTGTATTCACGTCCCCTCCTACGTGTTTGTTGGAGGCCCTCTCTTACGATCTTTCGGTTTGAATGCATTTGGTACTTTCAAAAAAAAAAAACATTTCATATTCAAATGATTGTATGAAATTATTTTTAAACAAATCCAATTGCCAATTAAAAACGGCTAATAATACACAACAAGACAACAGTATGTCAGTAACTAATTGACGGTGCATCACCTTTATACAGTAAAAACAAAAATAGTACCATAAATTAAGTACGAGAAGGGAAAAAAAAATACAAGTTAAATTCTTAAGTCAAAAAAGAAGTCCTATATTTTAAGTAAATTTAAGTGACCTTGCTATAAAAGTAGTGCAACTGTGTGAACATGAAGTTTAGTTGTCTGAATTTTCAATTGATGACGAATCAACCAAAATGGGGCTGTTGTATAGTGGACACCACCAACTCACCATTAATAAACAAACTTTTGAAATCTGTTGCCATACTTTACATTGACCCTTGTAGTCTCCACACGTTTTATCCACTTTTAACACTTTTTTGTCACTATAAATACATCCTTCCACCTTTGCTTTAATTCCCACATTCAACATACCAACACATCACAAGCAATGGATTCTTTTCTTAACAAGTGTTCTCTTCTAGTGCTTATTCTCTTTGTTGCCACTCCCTTGGCAATGGCACAAACTAAGGTCGGCTTTTATTCCAAGTCATGTCCGAAAGCCGAATCGATTGTTCAAGCCACCGTTAAGAAACATGTTAAATCCGATTCCACGGTTGCTCCCGGATTGCTTAGAATGGTCTTCCATGATTGTTTCGTTCATGGTTGCGATGCTTCGATTCTTATTGATGGCAGCAATGCTGAGAAAACCGCTGTGCCAAATCTTTTGTTGAGAGGATATGAAGTCATTGATGATGCTAAAACACAACTCGAGGCAGCATGCCCTGGAGTTGTGTCGTGTGCTGATATTCTCGCTCTCGCTGCTCGTGATGCTACAGTTGAAGTAAGATAATTGTTCGATATTTTATTTACGATTTTTTCTAAAAAATCGTAAATAACATATCCTTCTGCAATATTTATAAGATCATCGTTATTTATTTTTAACTTATGTGTTACATGCAGGTTGGTGCATTGACTTACGGCGTGCCAACAGGAAGGAGAGACGGACGAGTGTCACTAGCGTCTGATACCTCCAATTTGCCGAGTTTCAGAGATTCGGTCACTGTCCAAAAGAAGAAATTTGCAGACGTAGGCCTCAGCGCTCAAGATCTTGTCACTCTTGTTGGTAAGCAATATTATAGACCCCGAAATTTTTATTTATTAACATGCATGCAAAATTCTGATTTTGTAAAATAATTCTAAAACATTTATAAACATGTTTATTGTAGGAGGACACACAATTGGAACAGTTGCTTGCCAATTCGTAAGCTACAGACTCTACAACTTCACAACCTCTGGCGGTGCTGATCCTACCATTGATCCCTCATTCCTCCCTACACTCCAATCTCTTTGTCCGAAAAACGGTGATGGAAATAAACGTATTGCTTTGGACTATGGAAGCGGTAACGATTTCGATCGTTCTTTCTTCAAAAATATACGAGATGGCCGGGGTATTCTTGAATCAGATCAAAGCTTGTGGCAGGACAGTACAACAAGGAATTATGCGCAGAGATATATGGGTATTAGAGGCTTGGCTGGATTGACATTAAACGTGGAGTTTGGGAAATCCATGATTAAAATGACTAATATTGGGGTGAAAACTGGTACAGCTGGTGAAATTCGTAAAGTTTGTTCTAAAGTTAATTAATTATTCCAGTTATAGGATTACTTGAAAACTTGAGGAGTAGATGCAAAATAAGCCTGCAGTTATATATCAATACGTACAAGTTGTCTGAAACTTACGATGTAGTGATAATAGTTTTAATTTGATAATCTTTGTTTTATATTTGACACATGTATGTAGATTGTTTTAAGTTTATAACAAGCCAACATGTTGTCTCAAATCTTGCATAGCTTAAATTTTGTTTTTTCATCGTGACGGAATAACAAAATAGTCAAGGTTAAGATGAATTATCATCTACTATATATATAATAACACATATCATATGATGAAAAATCCGGCCATACTTTACATGTCACATTTTATTCCTTGTAAAGTTACTATTTTAGCCCTGCATTTTAATTCATTTAATTTTTTTTCCAAAAAATTGTTGTTGTGGAGAATGGAACCTAAGTCTTTCCATTCATATACACATCACCTTACCACTAGGCTAACCAATCACTTGTGTTGTAAATCATAAATATGCTATGTAAGTCGGGTGATGAATGAAGAATATTTGGTATTTTAATTTCTAAGATATTTTATACGTTATAGTTTAGTATAAATTAGTGATACATGATATATAGTGAACTTAGATACTCCGTATATATCATAACATGTCACATTTTATTCCTGGCAAAATTACTATTTTAACCCTTCATATATTTAATATATATCATTTAATAAACTTATATTCAATATGATTATTTAATATCTACTTTAATATTACGTAATTAATTACAACAAACTAATAATAGCCATTAACTTTTAATAATTTATATTGGTGCATATATTTAGATTAAAATTCTTGGATAAATTATTATATAATTACGCCAATATATGAATAATAATTGTATATAAATACTTATAAAATTCGAGAATCGGAACTAAACGATTGGGTTCACGATTAGGAATTAAGCTTGGTAATAACAAGAATAATAAACATATATATTTTAGTAATAATAGTATTTAATGTATTAGTCTAATTTGTAATAAAATATAGTATTTAAAAGTTCATAGCGAGTAATCAGATTTAAATTCCCAGTTCTGAATAAAGTGAATTTAAATTCACAACTGAAAACATTGAATTAGATGACTATTTTAATAGATATTATAAATCTTAGACAATTCATGTTGAAAATGAAGCTCTCGAGAAGAGAGTTGCTAAGCTATATTTAGGCAACACCGCTACAAATTGAAAGGTGTTCACGGCTACAAAGTCGAACTACTAAAATCCAAAATATCACAATATTCCACATTTTATTTAATATCATTTCACATTTATGCCTTCGAATTTTCTATTATTTAACTCTAAAATCCCCCTAAAGTCAAATGCTATGAAAACGTTAGTTAATCTTCACGTTGTCCAGAATCGAAAATGTGACATCCAGTTCTAAGTATAAAGAATTTAAATTTATAACTAAAATCATTGAACTATATGACTAATTAAATGGATATTAGAATATTTTGGACACAACCTGTTAGAAAGCGAGAGCACTTGAAAAAAGAGTAAGTTAATCTATATTTAGGTAACATTGTAACAAATTGAAGAATATTCATGATCACAAATATTAAAAATCAAAATTTCACAATAAAGCTAGAATATCCACGTGCCTTGCACGGGTAACGAAGCTAGTTAACTTTAAAAGTTTATCAAGATTAATAATTAAAAAATTTACTAAATTTTAACTAAAAATTATAACTTTGTAAAACATTTCTTACTAAAAATTATCTTGATCCTGATTTCGGTTTAACTTATTCCCTATTCCCTCTTGCCTAGATGCCTTCTCAAAGAAAATAAGTTTTTAGAAAGGAAAATGCTAGGTACCCCAAATTGGTTCCTAAAATATTTCTCAAATGTTAAGTATTTTATTTTGATGGGTTATAATAAAATGGACCTCCTGCATTCACACCAAGTTCCCCAATTAAAACTTCTCAATCTTCCACATCATTTCTGCCACCCTTCCTTGGCTCATCCACATGGGAATATCATACTTTCACATCATTCGGAAACAATTTTTGGGTACTAATTTGGGGTACCTAGCATTTCTCTTTTAGAAAATGCTCCTGCGCACTATATAAACATATAAAAATTACAATTACAATATGAACGTAGTCTTTACAATCAAAAGTTACAAATATTGAATATAGCTTAATAACGTTTTTTCAAGCCGACACCACTCTCAGAATATGCATGTTCAGTAATAGTGTAAAAATTTATTTAATTAGAATAATAATTTATTTTGACACAATATAATGAAACAACGGCTGTACAAATTTTTTATCAATTTAATCTTCCGATCAAATGGTTGGGTTTGTTCAATTTAATTAGTTTGGTCATAACTTATGTGTAATTTATTCATGTGCAAATTTGTCTGAATTATTTGTTTTTTAGATATGAAGATAAGATCTGTGTACTTCCATAATTTATTACGACTTCCACAACCATTGATAATAAAGATTGCTTGAGAAGTTAATGTTAATAACGTTTTTTAAATCCGACACCCTTTTCATAATATACATATTCAATAATAATGTAAAAATTTATGTAATTAGAAGAGAAAACTGCTCCTTGAGGTTATATGTGTTTGCAGTACAAATTCTGAGTGACAATGCTCTAAATATTAATTCTCTTCACTTTAATTTACGTAAATGCCCTTATATTTATGTTTAGAAAGATTTAAACCTCACGATGCTATCTGAGGTCATCGTCATATACATGTATCTCTAATTAGAATATTAATTTATCTCGACACAATATAATGAAATAAAGGGTGCATAACTTTTTTATCGATTTTATCTTCCGATAAATAGTTGAATTTGTTAAATTTAATCGATTTGATCATAACTCATGTATAATTTATTCATGTGTAAAATTAAAAAATCTGTCTGTATTGTTCATATACAATTCCAGAAATGAAGTAAATATCTTGTACTTCCATAATTTATTACGACTTTCACAATTATTGATAGTAAAAATTGAGAAGTTAAGGTCGTCTACCCTATAATCATCCGAAAAACAAATTATATTGATCTTGAATAAGGAATAAAAATAAAGCAATATAAACAATTGTTAGTTGTCAGTTTACCTAAAATTAAACATAACTATATATAATTAATATTTAATATTGAAATAATAACTATAATGTTCAAATAAAGTTTGTTAATTTTTAAACAAATCAAATAGAGTTAATTTAATATATGTTTAATAGGTGTAATTAATGACTAATTAAATTGTCATTAATAGCTATTTAATGCAGGAAAAGAATTTTAATAAAAAAAGCAAAAAAACAAAAATTTAAGAAAAATACCTTGAACTGTTCTGTTACATTTCCGATCTCCAGGCATTATAATATATATATAGATTCCGATGTGCTCTCGTTTTGGTGAGATTATTAAGAGATGTAGGAAATATATCCAAAGTTTAAACAATTTTCGAATTGTATTTTATTAAACTATCTGCAAATATAATGACCCGTGAGCTTGTTAGGGTGTCGTATAGCTATCCTGATCGTAATTTCGATGGGAGATCTGTTCCTATCGTAGTAAGAAACTATATTGTGGATGATTTGAAAAATTAATAAAATTTCCAAGTTTTCGTTAAAAAAAAAAAAAAAAAACAGCATGCACAATCATTTCCCAGATAAACTAATTAATTATCCATTACGTGCATTAAATCATTAAACAAAAAACATTATCCATCAACAAGATTTATGTACATACCAACCGTTCGACAAATACATCAATAAACTACAAGTTCTTCCATTAAATAAAGTTAAATTAATGTGGACGATTTATCAACGATCATTATAGTTAAATTTCGATAAATGAATATACCCGGAATTGGAAAATTTTATTCATTAATTGAGATTATTTATTTATCACGGTCAAAAATACATTGTTTCTATTATGTCGTGACGAGAAAAAATTATTCATTTAATGAGGTTATTCGTTTATCAAATATTTATTTATCGAGGTTCTACTGTATTTGTAATGGGGTTCACAATTAAAAATCGATCGTAATGAGCGCGATTAAACCTTAGTACCAATCGTGTTTACCTTCGCGCATTGTTATTTACTTAAATAATGTTAGATACTCCGAATTGGTATTCAAAAATTACTCCCAAATGACGTGGCAACAATTACATGACATAATGGAAAATTTTTATTGGAGTAGTTTGTGTGAATGCAGGAGGGTCCACATTATTATAACCAATTAAATTCATATACTTGGCACTGGCGAAAATTTTTGGGATCCCATTCAGGATACTTAGCAATTAATGAAAACGAAACGAAACGAAACCTACCCAGTTATAATACCACTCAAAGTGGTGTCTGGGGAGGGTAGATGTACGCAGACCATGTCCCTATACAATAAAGAAAACCTAATACAAACTAGTAAACTCACGCACACGCAAGAGTCAAACCCTTGACCTCCTTCAAAAGAGGCCAGTAGCTCAACCACTGCACCAACATGTTGTTGGCTAGCAATTAATGAAGACCTTGATAATTATGATTATGATCAAACTTTGATACTAACCCCTTTCTAGTATAATCAATTATCTGCCGATTGAAAAACGTCATATTTTTTGTAGTGTATTGCATCCATTAATTTTAGGAAAATGCTAGAAATCCTAAAATTATTCTTAAATTTTTTCTCAAAACTTGACATATCACACTTATAATTGGTAATTTAATTAATAATATGAAGCCCATCGTGCATACATATACACCCAAATCAAAACACGTCATTTGAGATAAATTTTGTAATTGATAATTTACTCTTGCGCTTTTATCAATGCACTTTTAATGAACTACTAGTTGTAGTTGATTACCCTCTTAAGAGCATCTCCAACCCTACACACCTATTAGCTAAACGTGATGATATGACATAATTTTTAGATAATATGTATAATTTTTCTTCTCCAACCATGCTTCCTGTTAGTTAAATTTTTAGATAATCATCTTGACATCCTCTATATTTGGAGGACATCTATAATATATAGATAACATCTATAATTCATTATCTCCATTTATATCGTGACACATCATCGATCTTATTTACTTATATATATATTATTATTAAAATAATAATAAAATACTATTTTTAAAATATAGCTATTCATTATAGCTAATACCATTGGAATAAAACATCTTACAGTTCAGCAAATTTTTAGATAATCATTATATAGCTAATGATTTTAGCTATTACCGTTGGAGATGCTCTTATACGCTGACTATGTCAATATTTACTTATATTTTCTTGCTATAATTAATCTGAGCATTGACTTTACCAACCCAGACTTTAGATACTCGTAGTCATAGTACATACTCCCTCTATCCCAGCCCGTTCCTTAGAAACGGCTGAACATGGAGATCAAAGAATATAATTTAAATAATTGGTGTAATAGTATAATAATGGGTGTAATAATGATTTTATTGTTAAAATAAGTAAAGTAGTGAATGTAATAGTGTAAAGTGTTGAAAAAGTAAAGTGAAGTAGTGGATGTAATAATGTATTTTATTGTTAAAAGTTACTATTTTTGATAATGTAAAAAAATGGATGGAACATTTCAAAATAGTAATTGTAAAGAACCTGTTGGGACGGATGGAGTATAGAATAATCCCACTGTCTTTGTTTGCACCCTTGCAAATCGCAGTTGTTTTTCACCACGCGGCCAACTCAGTCACAATCAAAACCTAGCTAGCATGTAAACATACACCAAGGTCAAATCCAAGTTCGAAAGAAAAACAAAATTTCATGGATGCAAAATGCAATCGTGTATTCGGAAAACATATTCTCGAAAACATAAATACGACATATTTATGTGAATGGAGAGAATTTTTTACTCTATAGATCCTTCACATTTTAATTAAGATTTCACATATCCCTAATGACCTGCTAACTATCATCTGTCACGAGTTAATCTTTTGGATTTTGTTAAGAGTTCACTAGCCCTGCGTAATGAGGTTAGAACAAAATAAACTATAAATTGAGGTTATTTTTGTAAATTCAGGAGGATGAATTTTTATTATTACAAAATTGTCATCCAATATTTATACTGAAACTAATATAACTTTAGGTAAGGTCCCTGAATTTCCTCAGGACCATCTTTCTCAAAAAATTTTAAAATAGTATAAGGAAACCAAATTTTTTTGTACAAAATGACTTGTCATTGCTCATATGAGAATATGGGAACTATAATTGGTGATAATATGAATGTCCGTGAAATCATGTTATCTTTTTTACCACCAAATCAAAAGGAGACATGTGAAATTTGAAGTATTTTTTATTTTTTTTTTAGTTTCCAAGCTAGCATTTTTCAAATTTTTGCGAATAAAGAATTTATCGACTATCACTTTATTAGCTATTGGCCGCCATCATTAAAACTCGGTTTGTTAAGTTTTAGTCATCTGGTGATCTCATTGTAAACAGAAAGGGGAACTCCAAATATTAAAAGAGAAATGTAAGAGTTCCCGAAAACGTTCTTGAAATCGTTCTCGAATGATGAGTTGTCAATGACACGATACGAATATACACGAATATACACGAATATTTTTACACGAATATACACGAATATACACGAATATACACGAATATTTTTACTTTTTTTATTTTTATGTATGTATATATATATAATATTATTATATACTTATATATATTTAAAATATTTATTTATTTAGGTATTTAATTCGTGTACTTTCGTGTCGTGTCGTGTACCTAAGGGTAAACACATATCCATATCCATTTAGGACTCGTGTTTTTTCGTGTCGTGTACTTTCGTGTTCGTGTATCGAAAAGGTGAACCCATATCCATATTTTTCGTGTCGTTTTCGTGTCGTTTATTCGTGTCGTATACCAAATTGCCGGCTCTAGTTGTCATCAATCAGGTTATCTTTTCATTAATGAGATGGATCTTTTGTGTGTTAATATGAAATTCATGAATAAAATCATGTCACGTGCCATTTGGGAATTTTTTTTGGGATCCTTTTCGGGGTACGTAACTACTCATATTAAAAATAGGACATTGGATATTTGAAGAAAAATGTTAGGGAACCAAAAAAGTGTCCTAAAAAATTCTCCAAAATGTCATGTATTTACTTTCAATTGGTTATAAAAATAATAATGGAATGGGACTTTCCTCCATTGACATCAACCATCCAATTAAAATCTTCCACATATTTACTACATCATTTTGTACAAATTTTTTGGAAGAATTTTTTGATTCAGCAATGCTCATATTTGAAAGCTGAAACCCCAACAAACTCCCTCAAATCGCACTTTAAGTCAAGAAAAACTTATTTTTCCATATTTATTTTTAGTTGTATTACTTAATGAATACCAAACAAATAGGGTTGATTCTTCAGCTGTCTTCAAGCTGACGTTTACTTTAAGCACCGATTTGCTTTACATTATTTTATACAGAAAGAGTCGTACGAATTTGGTACCATTTGACATATATATGGTTTGTCAAATTTGAAAATGTTCTAGTGCTCCGAACTGAAACTACTTGGACTAATTTTGGATAGGGAGAAAAGAGGAAAATCCACAAATATATCAATTTTTAACTTAGTAATTAAGAAAAGTCCAAATTATTTAGATAAAATAAGGAAGTCAATTTGATTACGTAAAAACATTTCAAGGATACACTGGAGCATGCATTTTCTCAGTGGCTAATAGCTATGTTATATTTTATTGTTACGTACGTAACCTACTACGCGCATTTCTCTACTTTTGAAAACGTTTGACCAATTATTGAGTAAACAATCGCGATTTCAGTACTTTTTTAGTTTAGTTGACACTTGGCAGTACCCTTTATTTCAAGCTTTTACTTGATCATACTGTGCATGTTGCAGGGCTGCAGGCTGTGGGCAACTCGAATGCTCTACCTTCCTTTTATCTATATATTCAGTATTAAGAAGATCAAGATTTTCACAAAATTTAACAAAACAGAGATAAATGATTGCGCACTCATATCAAATAATATGAGTAATGAATAGAAGTGATTTAGAGCATGTCCAACCATATCATGTCTTTATTTAAGTGACTTTTCAAAAATAAAACTTATACATAATATGTAAAAAATAGTCACTCCAATGAGACAAAATTCTTGTCTATAATTATATATAATCTCTTGATGTTGGCTATATTTGTCGAACCTCTAAAAATCTGTAATGAACTGCTACATCACTTATTTCTATATTAAAATAATATAGAGTAAAGTGCACTTTGTGTACGCGCAGTTAGGCTGTCAGACCACTTGGGATACTGGACTTTAGAAAGTACCACGGGCTATACTGCACTTCACTTTTCGTTACAAAAAGTGTATCACCGTCAAATCTGTTTAACTCTGTTAAAAAATGCAGGGGTAAAATTGTCTTTTAGTCATCATCTTCTTCAACAACCCATTTCCACCATTAACAATTTATTAATTACAAATAGTAAACAAATAGTATAATTACAGTATATAGCTCAATTAGTCTTAGTTCTGGGTTATGATTCTAGAAGCATGAGTAAACAAATAGTATAATTACAGTATATGGACAGTAAAGCTATTGGGTATCAATCAACATCAATTTTCAAAAAAAAAAAGAAAAATCCTCACCTATCAGAACTTGCTCGAGAGGAATTGTCAATGCTCATTATTCTTCTGGGATCAACAACAAATGAAAATACAAGAAATCCAATTAAAGCGCTCAAAGTTGACATCATAATGAAGGCACAACGCCATCCTGGAACACCCCAAAATTCATGCCCGGCCATTACAGTGGCAAGAACACCACCTCCAATGCCACCTATTGTGCCAACAAATTGCAGAAGACCAAATCCGGTACCTCTCACACCATCAGAATAACTGTCGACTATAAAAGATTGGAGTGAGGGTATCACAATTGCGAGTCCAAAGCCGTTTACAGCACGCCAAAAGACGATTTGCCCAAAATAATGACTTACTCCCACTGCAGCTGTTGCCGATGCCCAGCAAAGAGTCCCAATAGCAAGGACTACTGGACGATCGTAGTTTATTGCCAATATACCAGCCAATGGTGAAGCAAGGCCTCGAGCAAAGTTTCGTACGAATGTAAGATATCCTAAATCAGATGGGCCAGCACCGAAAATTTCACTAACTTCCTTGTAAACAGATGGAAGGAGATTCTCATCAGAACGCTCCATTATGGCCGCAAGGTTGATGATAATTAGAGAAAGGGAAATCCCAAAAAACCTTCTTGTTCTGTAACAAGTCGATATATCTCAGTGCCTTAAAATACAATCGTGTGTAAATCTCTTTTAACATGGTGGAAATGGGTTGTTGAAGAAGATGATGACTAAAAGACAATTTTACCCCTGCATTTTTTAACAGAGTTAAATAGATTTGACGGCGATACACTTTGTGTAACAAAAAGTGAAGTGCAGTATAGCCCGTGGTACTTTGTAAAGTCCAGTATCCCAAGTGATCTGACAGCCTAACTGCGCGTACACAAAGTGCACTTTACTCAATAATATATTCCATTAATAACAATTTCAAATATTAATAACATACCATTTTTATAATATAGCCAATCATTATAGCTAATACCCTCGGGGCACAAAGTCTTACATGTTCGACAAATTTTACAAAATAAATATTTTATGTAATTTAGCCAATCATTTTTAGCCAATGCCATTGGAGATGTTCTTAGTGGATTATATTTTTGTGCATATATTTTTACACACCAATCCAATTAATGCATAAATAGATTTACACATTCTTGTGAAATAATATGATTTTAAATCCTTAACTTACGGAACATTATGGGGGTGTTTGGAAGTTAGAGGTTTGAGGTGAAATTAAAGTTTTGGGGTAGATTAGAGGTTTGACCAAATGAAACCTCTAATATGAGTGTTTCGTTGTTAGAGGTTTGAGTTAGAGGTTTGGGATCAAAAAACTTATTTTGAAAAAGCTCATTTTAGGAGTTTTTTTAATTAGAGGTTTGCTATGTGTCACAAAAAGTTACTCAAAAAGCTATTTACCAAACACTTTTATTCAAAACAGCTAATTTAAATCCGCTAGTCAAAACAGCTAATTCAATCCGCTAGTTAAAACAACTAATTCAATCCGCTACAACTAACCGCTATCAGCTAATTGCCAAATAGGGCCTAAGCTAAACTTGTACATGTTTCTTCCATCATAAATTTTTAATGTGGGTAATATTGAAATCTCTCTATCAAGAGCTTCCTCTTTTATTTTTATGAAAGTTGTTCCTATTAGCTAAACGCTAAATTTTCATTATTTTCGATTACTTTGTATATATTGTAATGAGTGCACTTGAGTTCTTGCCATGTTTACAATCACAAACTCAATTTATTATGGTTTTAAATGTCGGTGAATAATGTCATATTTTACATCTTTGTTAAATGAAAACTTTTACGAAGTTGGTGGTATTGATTCAACTTAAATCCCGTTCCAAATACCTACATTTAGTACACAAAAATGTACTCCACAAAAAAGGTCGAGCTACTAATTTTTATACCGAGTAGGATATGCTACTTGTTTTTGCTTGGCGATATATAAGCATGGATCAAATATAAGAAGTAATCAAACACATCAAATTTATTTGGAAAGAATTACACTTAAAACATTTTCAAGTGACCGAACAGCTAATTCATTATCTCATCGGTGGTCCGTTAAAAATTCTTCGGTGTCCAAATTTGTTGGATATTACAATCGAGTTCAAGAAAAAAAAATAGAGCGAATTTAGCGAACAAGACAAAGTACACTTTTTACGAAACAACATATTATAAAAGTGCTCTTTTTTGTTTCTCCTGTCCTTCCATTTAATTGACAAATACTCTGCAAATCATGTTTCTTGTGGCAAGGTACGTAGCAGCTAGTACTAGTTACTTGATTAAATGGTTAATTCATCATTGAACTGAACCTCAACTTGTAAGTGGGTAATTGAACTCAGAAAGCTTGCAGTCAACTCATCATATTAATTAAAACTTGCAATCTTATAACTGCCGTCAACTCATTTAACGGGACTGACGGAAAGCTGACGTGACAAGAATTTTTACGGGTAAAATGGCTAATTTATAACTGAACTGATCCTCAACTTGCAGCTGGGTAATTGAACTCAAAAAGGTTGCAATCAACTCATCAGTTATTGTTATAAAAATATTCTAAACAATAATATATAAAATTATATGATGGAATATTTTTTACTTATATTTAGTGTTATATAAAAATATTCTAAACAACTAACTTATTAAACTAGCTCTTTAGCCCGTGCAAAGAACGTGCACCCTCCAAATTTCAATTATTTATTAATTTTCAAAAATATATGTGATATATCTGTATGTTGTACGAGATAGTTAATATTTGTAATATTTATCTTGTGAAGCTAATCATTGCCCAATTCGTTAGATTTAATAAATTTAAGTAAATTTGAACTTATTTCTACTATGAAAATAATACTTTTTAAAGTTCGATTTAATACAACGCCAAATGTAAGAATCATTATATTGTGGGTATAATTATTTTTTGGAATATAATTTGGATATCAAGAAGTATGAACGACTACACCACCAGTTGAATATAGACGTATTATATGACAACTTTTCCTTGTGTATTTTAAAAATATTGCTCTAATTTAGTAGTGATGATTGTCTCATTTCACTTTATAACTGCAAGTTGAACATGAGTTCGGTTATGAAATAGCCAATTAACCCAATATGAAAGTATTGAAAGAATATTAAATAATGAGATATGTGCGTGTTTTAATGTGTAATTTCAGTTATCCAGTTGCAAAATTTTTGAGTTCAATTACCCAGTTGCAAGTTGAGGGTCAGTTCAGTTATGAATTAGCCATTTTATCCCTTTTCTGTACAAAATTAAAGAACCTTCGTTAAAAGTCAACGAAAGTTAATGGTCGTGCGAACTTTTAATAGTTTAATTATGAGATTGCAAGGTTTAATTAGTTTAATGACGTTAATGCAAGTTTTTTGAGTTCGATTACCCAACTGCAAGTTGAGCACAAGTTCAGTAATGAAATAGCCAATTAACCCCTTGATTAAAGCATTTGTTTCATTAAGTCATGAAAATATATATGAACAAAAAATAATAGTGCATTGCCCCCTTTTGTTTCATTTAAAATCGAAATTACAGGTAGCATGGAGTTATTCTTTTTCTTAGACAATGTGCAGAATGCACAGTTCAGTAATAAAACATATAAAATTGAGTAATGCGTATCGGAAGAAAACAGAATGCAGAAAACAAAAAATAAAGCTGGAAAATATTACACAAATATGCTGAAAATTGAATGTTGTATGAATGCACCATCCATTCGCAAGGCTAGTCGACTAGTTTAATACTTGCTGAAGTTTGATAAGGGGTTTAGTGGTCTTATGAGTTATGATAGGTTGGTTGGTCAAATTCGACAACAATCCAGGTTCAGCGAGAACATATGATTCTAACTTTTTAACATGAGGAAGATAATAGTTTTAGTTTAAGCCTTTTGAAGTAACAAATTTGTTAGAAATAATGCAAAGTAAATAGCTCACCATTAAAGAAGTCATTATGTTTTGTCATTTATTTAGACCTTTCTCTCTTCCCTGTTTTGAGTCAGACCTTTCGTATATGTGTCTCTTCCTCTTTCCTTGAGTTACACTTTTGAGCATCTATATAATATGGAGTTCCAATTCTCCTGGGTGGAGTGC
This sequence comes from Saposhnikovia divaricata, assembly GCA_036435485.1. Taxonomy (NCBI): domain Eukaryota; kingdom Viridiplantae; phylum Streptophyta; class Magnoliopsida; order Apiales; family Apiaceae; genus Saposhnikovia; species Saposhnikovia divaricata. The sequence continues at coordinate 135,532,590 of CM071595.1, forward strand.
ACATCTAGGAGAATAACTGTGTAAAATCTTGGGGGGCAATGCCATCATCTGATATGCACCTCGGTCAGGGCGAAATTGCTTCTTAAGACAGTGTTTCGCACACGTCACAGCTTTTGTCTTTCTTTTGTTTTGTCACAGTTTTTTTTCCTTACAGTTAAGAAGCAATTTATCTATTTTCACTGTAATTTCTTTATGGAATCCTCTGTGTTCAAAACTCTTCCTGATCTTTCTAAACTCGAAGCACTTGATGGTTCAAATTACAAACGTTGGGCTCAAAGACTACTCATCTTCTTTGAACAACTGGAGATTGACTATGTTCTATACGAGAATTGCCCTGAGAGTCCAATTGCAAGTGACACCAATCCTGTCCCAGTTGATGAGAACCTTGAGGAGAAAATCAAGAAATATGATAAGGCCAATAAATTGGTTCGAGGTCATATTTTGAGCCATATGACAAATGCGCTATTTGATCTTTTTATCAACAATAAATCTGCTAAAGCTATTTGGGAGACTCTGGAGCAGAAGTATGGAACTGATGACGTAGGTAAGAAAAAATATGCTACTGGAAAATGGTTACAATTCAAGATGGTAGATGACAAGCCGATTATGGATCAAGTTCATGAGTACGAAAATCTGGTTTCTGATATTTTGACGGAAGGTATGAAGATGTGTGATGTGCTTCAAGCTAATGTGTTAATAGAAAAGTTACCTGATACATGGTCTAACTATCGCAACCATCTCAAGCACAAGAAGAGAGACATGCCTTTGGAGGAGCTTATCAGTCACATGAAAATTGAAGAAGCGAATAGATTGAAAGATAAAAATTTAATCCCCAATGATATGTCTGTTAAAGCTAACGTTGTGGAATTTTCTGTTCCAAACAGGTTCAACAAAGGGAAAGAAAGTACAGGAAATTTCAAAAGAAATCAGAATCACAAGCAACTTGGAGTTCAGAACAAGAAGATGGGAGGCTTCAAGAAAAATGAGAAATTCGAGAAGAGCAACAGGAACTGCTTTACCTGTGGAAAGCCAGGACACAAGGCTTGGCAATGTTATCATCGTAAAGACGCCTTAAACCATGGTCAGAAGCAAAATTGGAATAAGAATCAAGCTCATGTTACAGAAGAGCAAAATGACATAATTGTTGCAGTAGTCTCTGAAATAAATTTGGTTAGCAACAAATCTGAATGGATCGTCGATACCGGAGCAACCAAGCACTTTTATTCTGATAAAGATCTATTTGTTGACTTCTCAAATGCCAACGATGAGGAACATGTGTTCATGGGAAACTCTAGTAGCTCCGAGGTGATTGGTAAAGGAAATGTGTTTCTCAAGTTAAATTCTGGTAAAACTTTATCATTGAAGAATGTGTTGTATGTCCCTTCTTTACGTAGGAACTTAATCTCTGGTGCCCTCCTTAATAAAGCTGGGGTAAAACTTGTTTTCGAGGATGACAGGTTAGTGATGTCTAAAAATGGGGAATTTGTTGGAAAAGGATATTTGTCCGGGGGGTTGTTTATTTTGGAGACTGTACTAGCTGTTGACCTTAATAATAAATTTGCCAGTTCTGCTTACATCATTGAGTCTTTTGAACTTTGGCATGCTAGATTGGGACACGTAAATTTTGGATCCATGAAACGCTTAATTAAAATGTCCCTAATTCCTAATATTGTTGATCATGGTCATAATAAGTGTGAAATATGTGTTGAGGCTAAACATTCCAGGAAACCTTTTAAAGCTGTCCCTTATAGATCTACTAAATTGCTTGAACTAATTCATACAGATTTAGCAGACTTTAAAAATACTGAGAGTAAGGGTGGTAAACGATATTACATTACTTTTGTTGACGATCATTCCAGATATACCAAAGTATACCTTTTGAGAACTAAAGATGAGGCTGATAAAACATTTTTAATTTATAAGACAGAAGTTAAAAATCAGTTGGAGCATAAAATCAAGAGACTTAGATCAGATAGGGGAGGAGAGTATAGTACAACATTTCTTAAAGAATTATGTGAAAAAAGTGGTATTATACATGAATTATCTGCTCCATATACTCCCCAACAAAACGGTATTGCTGAACGGAAAAATAGAACTTTAAAGGATATAATGAATGCTATGTTAATTAGTTCTGGGCTACCTGATCAAATGTGGGGGGAAGCTGTACTTTCTGCTAATTACATTTTAAATAGAGTGCCTCACAAAAATTTAGACAAAACCCCTTACGAGTTATGGAAGGGACATGGACCTAATCTGGGGTACCTAAAGGTGTGGGGGTGCTTAGCTAAAATTGGATTACCTTCTTTTAAACGAGTAAACATAGGACCTAAGACCTTTGATGCGGTATTTGTTGGTTATCCTCCTGAAGATGGTGGAGCTTGTAGGTTCATGTGCCTAGCTGATAGATCCATATGTGAATCTAGAGATGTAGAATTTTTTGAGAATATATTTCCTTTGAAGAAGAATAATGCAAATCATGATGTGTTTGATTCCACTCCAATATATAATGCTCTATCTTTGCCTTCTACTATTGTTCAAAGTGAAAATATGCAACCTAGGAGGAGCAAAAGAAAGAAAACTGAGACTAGTTATGGTCCTGATTTTGTGACTACGTTTCTGACTGAAATTTTAGATGTTGATGAAATCGATGAACAATTTGTGTATCACCATGTGTTTGATGATGAGCCAAAAACTTTTGAAGAGGCTTTGAGGTCTATGGATGCAGTTTTTCGGAAGGAAGCAATCAACAGCGAAATGGAATCTATTATTTCTAACAAAACGTGGGAACTAGTTGACTTGCCCAGAGGCAGCAAAGCCATTGAGAGTAAATGGATTTTCAAAAGAAAGCTCCGGACGGATGGGACAGTTGAAAGGTATAAGGCAAGACTGGTAATAAAAGGATTCAACCAAAAATTAGGTGTTGATTTCTTTAACACTTATTCACCAGTGACAAAGATCTCTACGATTCGTACTTTAATTGCATTAGCCTCAAGTCATAATCTCATTGTACATCAAATGGATGTCAAAACCGCCTTCTTGAATGGTGATTTAAAGGAAGAGATCTATATGGTACAACCTCCTGGCTTTGTGGTTGTAGGACAAGAGCATAAGGTATGTAAGTTGAAGAAATCTTTGTACGGCCTGAGACAAGCCCCCATTGAGTGGTATGAAAAATTTCATAAAACAATGCTCAATTTTGGATTTGTTGTGAATCGTGCAGATGCATGTGTGTACTCAAAAATTTCTGGATCAAATTGTGTTATTGTCTGCTTGTATGTAGATGATATGTTGATTTTTGGAACACACATCAGTGTAATTGATGAAACAAAAAGGTTTTTATCGTCTCAGTTTGAAATGAAAGACCTTTGTGAAACGGATGTAATTTTGGGCGTCAAAGTCACCAGGACTGACAAAGGCTTCTCTCTATCTCAGGCTCACTATGTAGAGAAAATGTTAAAGAAATTTAATAGTTTTGATGTTGTCCCTGTTAAGACACCGTATGATCCTAGCATTCACTTAAAAAAGAACAAAGGTAGAAGCGTATCACAAGTTGAATATACCAAAATTATTGGGAGTTTGATGTTTCTAATGAACTACACATGACCAGATGTTGCCTATGCTGTGAATAGGCTGAGTAGGTACACCCATAGTCCTAATAAAGATCATTGGTGTGCACTTATCCGATTATTAAGGTATCTTAGAGGCACCATGGATTGGGGATTGTGTTACACTGGATACCCTGCTGTGCTAGAAGGATTTTGTGATGCAAATTGGGTGTCTGATAAAGATGAGGTTAGTTTTACTAGTGCATATGTATTCACTTTATGTGGAGCAGCGATTAGTTGGAAGTCAACAAAACAAACTTGCATTGCTCGATCCACCATGGAGTCTGAATTCATTGCTCTAGATCTTGCTGGGCAACAGGCAGAATGGTTGAGATTTTTGCTGGCAGATATTCCATTTTGGGGACGACCTGTTCCACCAGTATCTCTGCATTGTGATTCACAGTCTGCCATAGATACTGCTAAAAATAGTGTGTATAATGGTCAGAAGAGACATATACATGTTCGACATGAATCTGTGAGAAGTCTAATAATGAGTGGAATACTTGCTTTGGAGTATGTCAGGTCTGAAAGAAATATAGCAGATCCTCTGACAAAGGGACTATGCAGAAGACTAGTCCTTGATGCTTCGAGGGAGATGGGGCTGAAGCCCGTTGGTTGATGAATTCATGGTGGACACCCGACTTTGTTTAGACAAGGTGTTCTTAGGGACTAACTAAGCCATGGAAAGAATCATGTTTTGTACGCACACAACATTTCTATGATTTGTTCTCCTTTTCTTTTAAATTGAAATATCACTCTAAATGAGTTTGTGATCCATGAAGTTGATTGTTCGATCTATGTTGAGATAAACTTATTGAATTGCTGTTATTCTTAATGATTGTGTAGAGGTTGAGCTGAGTGCTCTTAATGATTTCATATCCCAGTATTTGGGTGGTTTTTATATTAAACTTGATGAAATCACCTACGTGAATGTGAAGGTTTGGCCACCTTCTATGAAAGATTTGGACAATCTTTCTAGAGCTTTCATTAGCATCCCAAGTATAGATAGCCATTTCTGAAAATATATCGCGGAACTCAAATATTAAAGGTGAGATGTGTTATATGGATTTATTTCTTTGCCGGGAAAGTTCAAGACTTGTTCACTTTCTCAACGAGGAGGTTGCCAGATTTCACTATGTGTTGGTTCAATCGATAGATACCAACACTGAAGTATCGAACCTACTTAGATGCTCAACGTTGTCTTGATCTTGTTTCTTCTTTTGTTTTACTTTGCATTATTGGGGGGATTGTTAGAAATAATGCAAAGTAAATAGCTCACCATTAAAGAAGTCATTATGTTTTGTCATTTATTTAGACCTTTCTCTCTTCCCTGTTTTGAGTCAGACCTTTCGTATATGTGTCTCTTCCTCTTTCCTTGAGTTACACTTTTGAGCATCTATATAATATGGAGTTCCAATTCTCCTGGGTGGAGTGCACATCTAGGAGAATAGCTGTGTAAAATCTTGGGGGGCAATGCCATCATCTGATATGCACCTCGGTCAGGGCGAAATTGCTTCTTAAGACAGTGTTTCGCACACGTCACAGCTTTTGTCTTTCTTTTGTTTTATCACAGTTTTTTTTCCTTACAAAATTTTCTTCTTGTTGGATTAGTGGTAAATTTGAATCACTGACTCAATTTCCTGATGATCCAAGAATTTTAGTTAAATTTTAAGATTTGGCCTTTTTTAATTGATGGTAGATTATTTAGTGCGGGTTTTTGTAGATGAGTTCTGTTCTCTCTTGGTTAGTTTAGAATGTGCTTAGTTTAGCAGAACATATGATTTTAATTTAGAGAAATGCTACATGCACACAAAGGTCACAGAATTGACGTGATCGAGCCAGCTGTATTCTACATCAATAAGCTTGTATGCCACTGTTAGGTCCCAAACAAGGGACAACCTTTGATGCAACGGAATAATACCCCAAGGAGAAGACTTTAATGTAGAACTTACATCAAGTTCTACCACCACAAGTTATAAGCTATAACACAAGAAAATAATCAAAGGAAATAATAAATCAAAAAACACAAAGAAGAAGGATTTTGTTGGCCAAGTGAAAGAACCTTTTTCTTGTATATATTGATACATTTTTGTTTTCTGTATACAATATCACAATCATTTAAAACCTAGCTAATTCACTACCATTTACATATCATATTAACTATGGGCCTAGTTAAAGAATTAACCCAAAAACACTTTTGGGCCAAAAAATACCCGCTCTAAGTCGCCTCACCAAGGGGAGATTAATCCACACCGTGGTGCATAATCCCTGCCCCTAACTCAATAAACAGGCCTTCTGCACCTCTAAATTCGATCTCCACCGTTCAGAATTTAGATACTTGTGTAAGGAAGACGCTGTCCAAAATTCAGGGCGATTCGATCATTGGAACTCCGGAAAATGAAAAAACAAAACAGCTAACGCAACCAGAATTTTTTTTGCGAATTCTTCACAATAGCACCAAAAACTAGCCCAACCTTTCAATCTCACAATTCTCCACCTCGTACCTCATTTGATAAACCTCAAATTATGGATGAACACTAAAAATACCATGAAACCCTCGATATGTAAACCCCAACCGACTACGCCATATTACCATAGCTGCCTACGTTTAATCGGGATCAAGCCACCGTAGTTCACACCATGGGGTGAAATCTCCACCTCACCCAAACACCGCCCCGAAGGGCAATCAACACCGGATGATATTGAGCAAGTCCAAGCAATGTTGAACCTTGCTCCCTGCAGGAAATGAGACAAAATCCAAAGTTTGATTCTTTTTCAGAGACTCCATCTCTTTTTCCTTCGCTACCAACTAACTCTCACTATTACAATTTCGAATAGCTTCTTTGAAGGAAATAGGCTCACCATCCTCCACCAAGAGTGCATACTCTACTACATTAACCTGCCCGTAGTATTTCAAAGGCTTATTAGACCCAAGCTTTTGAACTAGTTTGTATGCCCGTTTTGGCCTACCAGAACCAATTTTTTCCTCGAACTGTTGTTGTTCGCGTGCCTGCACATTTTCTTACTCAATAGCCTCATATTCAACCTCATCATCCTCATCATCATGAGTGTCTCCATGATCTTCCTGTTGAATATGACTAGAACCTGGATGACTTGCAGATTCTATCTCAACCACTTGAGACTTAGAAGTCTCAATGTCACCACAACTAGTCACCTTAGCTTTCGGAGAAGCTACCATAGTGTCCACATCAAACGTAACATCCCTACTTATTATGAACTTAGAATCATCAATAGACCAAAGGCGATAACCTTTTGTACCTGTTGCATACCCCAAGAATATAGCCTTCTTGGCCTTCACATTAAGTTTTCCCTCGTCAACATGCTAGTAGGCCGTGCACCCAAAAATTATAAGTCTCCCATAATCTGCATGTTTTCCTGACCATACGTTATAAGTTACATCTCCATCTAGAGATGTATGAGGTGATCGGTTAACAATGTAGCAAGCTGTATTAATTGACTCCGCCCACCATTCTTTACCCAAACAAGCATAGGATCGCATACACATTGATTTTTCCCGCAACGTGCGGTTGAGCCTTTCCGTAACCCCATTCTGCTGTGGTGTTTTTCTGACTGTCCAGCGTCTAACAATACCTTCCTGATCACAAAACTCCTTGAAAGCACCATCTGTATACTATGTACCGTGATCAGATCGCAGTGTCTTCAACTTTTTACCATTTCTGTTCTCAACCATTGTTTTCCACTTCTTGAATATGTTGAATACCTCATTGTTATGTTTCATGAAATACACCCAAACATACCTAGAATAATCATCAACAAAAGTGACAAAATACCCCGAGCCTCCCTTGGAAGTGACTGAAGCTAGACCCAAACATTTGTATGCACATAGTCTAATATACCTCTGCTCTATGTTTACTTGCCTTGAACTGAACCCGGTGTGCTTTACCGTACACGCAGTGCTCGCAAAAATCCATGCAAGCCTTTTTCAAGTTCTTCAACAAATCCTCTTCACCAAGATAATTTAGACCTTTCTCCGACATATGCCCAAGCCGCCTATGCCATAACCTAGTGCATTTACATGGGTCTCCACCACTACCAGTAGCTGTAACCGCCATACTATCAGTCACCGTTGTACCCAAAAGCGCATAAAGATTTCCTCGAGAAATACCTTTCATCACAAACCAAAGAACCATGAACAACTTTCATCTCACCATTTTGTGTAACAATTTTACACCCACCAGAATCCAAAGCACCCATAGAAATAAAGTTTTTCTTCAATTCAGGGACATGTCTCACATCCGTCAACGTTCTTACCACTCCATCATGCATTCTAATCCTTATAGAACCAAGTCCTACCATTTTACAAGCATGGTTATTTCCCATCAAGACAGTTCCACCTTCAACGCCTCTATAAGTTGTAAACCAATTCCGATTTGGACAAATATGGTAAGAGCAACCAGAATCGAGAATCCACATGTTTTTGATTTCTCCTTCACATGTGACAGAATAACAATCATCACTGCCCCCTTCCTCTGAAGCATAACCAACCTCGTCTTTCTCTTGAACTTTTCTCGTATCCTCGTTGTTCTTGTTCTTCTTCCTCTTCCAAGCAACCCTTTTATTAGGACAATTTGTGATGCCCTCCCGACCTGGGGCCTAGATCGGAGGGTCACTGACACACATCTAGATGCAAACAACTTAAAATATAATATAAATATAACATGCTGACTGGCCCCAATACTACTATCCAAGATCTTTCACAGGTAAAGGTATGAAACAAGCAAGCCATCGTCTAACTAATTATTATTACAAACCTGAATTCAAAATATATTATTATTACAAGCCAAAATTTTCAAAAGTTCTACAACCAGTTCTCACAACTAACTAAAGATTTCCTCACTGAGCTGTTATTGCATCTACCTCGGGAGTTATCTCAAAACGGACCAACTCAGGGCCACGATAGGTGCGCTTCCTTGCGGTTTGGATTGTACGAACCATGATTCTTAGATTACTGTCAAAAGGGTTAGACAAAATAATAATGAGCCAACGCTCAGCAAGTAACTAAAGATCTCAACTGAATATAATACAACAGGGTATCGCAGAATATGACAGTAATTCAAGATATGACATAAATATGCTGGAAGCGGTAAAAGCAATACTGGTATTTAGTAAAGTCATATCATCTGATAAACAGGATAACAATAGATAATTCAAAACTGTGTAAAGTAATTGACATTTTAACCGGTAAACCAATTTAATTTCATAGTAAATAAAACGTAATCATCACTTTAAGAAAACTGATTGGAGATTTTTATTTTTATAATAGACAATACGGGTGATCAGCCCATAAAGTCCCCATACCGGACACAAAGTCCCTCTGGCCATCATTTCCTTTCATTAGGATAGCTTGGGTTCCCAAGAGGCAACATATTGGCCTATAAAGGTGTCGAACTGGACATACCAGAACTACACAATACTACATCTCAAAAACTGACGGAACCAGCATTACCCGTTCGCCCCGTCTCTCCAATCGTCAGGAATCCGTGGAAACCATTTAGACGGAGTTCCTAACATTTTTATTAGAAATCTTATTTTAGAACATTAGGCTTTACAAAACTCTTTTTAACTTTTTAAAACATTTTAATACTTAATCTTTTCGAAAATCTTTACTTCAAAGTACCTTCGACTCTCTGATAACAGATCAGCCTAGTCTAAGTAACTTCAAAGTATTTTAAGAAGATAACTCATTTTGATTCGCAATGATAAAAGTCAAAGGGTTTGATGAAGTGTTCTGACATCAATGAAAGAGGGTACAAGTCTGAATCAAGAAGATATAGACTCAAGTGAAAATCTGGATTTCAATAAGAGTATAAGGAACAGTCCAAGTCAAAGGTCAAAGATATCAATTAGGTTTAGTTTTGAAATCATTTGATCAAGTTGTAAAGTTTAAAAATCATTGAAAAAGGGATAACAAGTTTGTAAAACAGTGTTTAGGGTAATATGATATTTGATAAGTATTTTAAAATCAACACAGGGTATCCGGGTTACGGACATAAGTTAAGTGGAACACTGGTTTATCGGTCAGTCAATATGACTGAATCATAGTAAATTGTAGAACATATATGGTCAAGAAGCAATTAAAAAGAATTAGTATTGTTTATCTCTGGGTGACAGTATGGTCAAGAAGCAATTATTAATAAGCATTCCCCGGTAACGGCGCCAATTTGAAGGTAGTATTTTTCGTAAGTTCGTTCACAGGGAAGGACTGTCAATATTGATTTCAAGTAGATTATCTCTTACAATCTACAATGATGGAAAATGGGGGGTTTTGAGTTTGGTTGAGGTGTTTTATCAAACATCTTGCATATGATAAATAAATTGCTACAAAAACACAACTAAGTTAATGGCTAATATCCAAATTTGCCAACACAACAACACAATGAGCAAATTAGCAAGATAAGAGATATTTGACCCAAGGATATTGCAAATCAAGCACTTTAACCCAACAAGCAAAATATATCCAACTCTACCTAACCAAGATAATTGGTGAAGCACACAATCACTTAATTCTCTTCTATAAACACTAATTTAGTGAAACACATAAATTAGTACTCTTGATTATAGCAACCAATAATGAAGCACTACTAGTTTAACCAAATCAAGGAATCAAACAAAAAGAGGCTAGGACAAACCCAAGGATGAGGAGCTCAACCTAGGTATTTGCACTTGAATTTTGAGGATTTAGGTAAACTAAACCTTGTGCTACTACAATGAATGTACTAACAATTACGGATTAGCGCAAACAATTAGCAATTGAATTTACAAGAGAAGCAAATTGAAGCAACTTACAATTCTCCAAGCAAAATCATAAACAATACAACTCAAAAATTCAAGATAGAATGAAATAGATCTTACTTAAATAAAAATGGGTTTGGTACAAGAATTCCTTCCTTGAGCCAAATGTATGAAGTTAGTTACTCATAATCAATGCTAGATTATGAGTAATTAATGTTTTCTTAACTTCTACTAACCCTAGGTTTTTGTTCTTGAGGAGGCTAAGAAGAGAGGAAAATAAGATGTAGGTTAAGATATGAATATATGTTATGAGCCTTCTTTTAATACACAGCAGGTTCTGTACGGCCTGTTGAACGGCCGTACAGCTGCCCTTACATAAAATCTGCTCCTTTGAACGACCTGTCGAACGACCGTACAGTAGCCCACACAAGATAAATCTTCAATATAATGCATTCAACGCCTCCCGGCATCGCGAGCTTGCATCTTCTAACTACCTTCTTGAACATCTTTGTTTTCCAAGCCCCAATTAAGTCATCTTTTCAACAATTAGCATGAGGCACTGAAAGATGAAATACATAGTTAGTATCGATAAAACAACATTCGGAGCTAACAAAAATGTAGAAGAATAAAAGACAAAACGTGTATAAAATACACGTTATCGGTGTGTATAGGTGCAACCTCAGAAAGTTAGTAGGGTCCGATAGATGACTCGCCGTGCTCGGTGACAAAAGGGGTCACGACTAGTACTGGGACAGGAACAGACACGGTATCAGTAATAGGCTCAGACACTGGTGCAGACTCAGGCACAGACACAATGGTAGGGACAGGAATATCAGAACGGGCCGTGGGACTCTCCACCTCAGACTCGGATACTGGCACATCAGACTCCATCTCAGCATCGGCATCAGACATCACCTCCGAAGGATCAATCTTCTCGGATGAACTACTAGAATCGGAAGGTAGGGGTGGTGCATCATCGGCAAGATCCATGTCCTGTAGTAATAATATATATATATATATATATATATATATATACACGCAGAATATAAACGAGTTAAATTATGTTAGTCCTAAAGATCTATCGTGAAGGGAAAACCTAAACCTATAATCACTCCCTATATCTATGACTCTCAAGTCCTAATTGTGTCTACTTCTTTTATTAATGATCCTAAATTCCTGGATTGTTTCAGAGACCAAAACCCGTGGCTCTGATACTAACCTGTGACGCCCTCCCGACCTGGGGCCTAGATCGGAGGTTCACTGACACACATCTAGATGCAAACAACTTAAAATATAATATAAATATAACATACTGACTGGCCCCAATACTACTATCCAAGATCTTTCACAGGTAAAGGTATGAAACAAGCAAGCCATCGTCTAACTAATTATTATTACAACCTGAATTCAAAATATATAATTATTACAAGCCAAAGTTTTCAAAAGTTCTACTGCCAGTTCTCACTAACTAAAGATTTTCTCACTGAGCTGTTATTGTATCTACCTCGGGAGTTATCTCAAAACGGACCAACTCAGGGCCACGGTAGGTGCGCTTCCTTGCGGTTTGGATTGTACGAACCATGATTCTTAGATTACTGTCAAAAGGGTTAGACAAAATAATAATGAGCCAACGCTCAGCAAGTAACTAAAGATCTCAACTGAATATAATACAACAAGGTATCGCAGAAGATGACAGTAATTCAAGATATGACATAAATATGCTGGAAGCGGTAAAAGCAATACTGGTATTTAGTAAAGTCAGGATATCATCTGATAAACAGGATAACAATAGATAATTCAAAACTGTGTAAAGTAATTGACATTTTAACCGGTAAACCAATTTAATTTTATAGTAAATAAAACGTAATCATCACTTTAAGAAAACTGATTGGAGATTTTTATTTTTATAACAGACAATACGGGTGATCAGCCCATAAAGTCCCCATACCAGACACAAAGTCCCTCTGGCCATCATTTCCTTTCATTAGGATAGCTTGGGTTCCCAAGAGGCAACACATTGGCCTATAAAGGTGTCGAACTGGACATACCAGAACTACACAATACTACATCTCAAAAACTGACGGAACCAGCATTACCCGTTCGCCCCGTCTCTCCAATCGTCAGGAATCCGTGGAAACCATTTAGACGGAGTTCCTAACATTTTTATTAGAAATCTTATTTTAAAACATTAGGCTTTACAAAACTCTTTTTAACTTTTTAAAACATTTTAATACTTAATCTTTTCGAAAATCTTTACTTCGAAGTACCTTCGACTCTTTGATAACAGATCACCCCAGTCTAAGTAACTTCAAAGTATTTTAAGAAAATAACTAATTTTGATTCACAATGATAAAAGTCAAAGGGTTTGACTAAGTGTTCTGACATCAATGAAAGAGGGTACAAGTCTGAATCAAGAAGATATAGACTCAAGTGAAAATCTGGATATCAATAAGAGTATAAGGGAACAGTCCAAGTCAAAGGTCAAAGATATCAATTAGGTTTAGTTTTGAAATCATTTGATCAAGTTGTAAAGTTTAAAAATCATTAAAAAAGGGATAACAAGTTTGTAAAACAGTGTTTAGGGTAATATGATATTTGATAAGTATTTTAAAATCAACACAGGGTATCCGGGTTACGGACATAAGTTAAGTGGAACACTGGTTTATCGGTCAGTCAATATGACTGAATCATAGTAAATTGTAGAACATATATGGTCAAGAAGCAATTAAAAAGAATTAGTATTGTTTATCTCTGGGTGACAGTATGGTCAAGAAGCAATTAAAAAGAATTGTGTTGGTGTAGGGTGTACATGTGTTGAACCAGGGTTTATCAATAAAGATTTTAGGTACATGGAAAGGTAAGTTTATAACAGAAATATGATCAGCATGATATAGAATAGGCATGCTTGAATCAACGAGATACAACAGTTTCAATAATATAAACTTTCAGAGGAAAGACAGAGTTACTTACCTCCGGTAGAATGCAACAGCTCAACAGCTCCGCTTACTGAAACTCACTCAATCTTAGCCTTTCCTTTATCGCTAGGTCCTACGTCCTTCTTATCTACATAAACCATATCATTATTTTAGAATGCTAAACTTCTAATACGACTTATCCTAATCTACCCAATCGATTCCTATATCGCATTATCACTTAACATATATATCGCATTCTTATTATGTACCTCACTAAGATCATGTAAGCACATAATCAAATAGCATTTATAGCATGAAAGCACATAAGTCACTTAAGCACTTAACACGTAGTGTCATCTTGACCTGTAATCAACTTATAGGAATATACTATAGGTTTTACAGTTATATTTCTGACGAAAATTGAGCAGAGTTTCCTCTGTAAATAGGGCTATCCCGTCGGAATTCAACCGACTAAAATCACAACCAAATACCTTCGATGGATTTTAAATCCACCTACACTTCCCAATGGATTATATATTACATAAAAACTCATTTTCACAATACTTACTACTCGCATCAAATTAAATCGCTATAGCATACTTAACGAATCACCAACTCACATAATTCATTTTTATAATCTAAAATTCGTATTTAACATATAACAATTCTGAAAATCACACTTACATGCTAATTAAAGATCATCTAATACATAAACATGAAAATCGATTTTTTTAAATTACTAATTAAAATTGTGAAAAATTCGAATAATTCGAATTAATTATACAAAATTCGAAATTTAATTTCTAAAAAGCTGAAAATTACTCATGCATGACATTCAGCTAGTAATTAACATTTAATCATCAAGAACATATTCAAGAATTAAGAATCGAACTTATAACTTTCGAAATTAATTTTTAATTATTAATACCACTTTACAAATTTCGAATATTTCATGAAATATATACAAAAATTCGAGTTACACATAAATAATTCAAATCTCTTCACATGCAGCTTTGAAAATTCATATATCTTATAAATAAAAATCTGTATTTAATTAACACACATCAAAGATATCCCTAATTACAAGAATCAAACCTTAAAATTCATATATATTAATATTAATTCGAATGAAACTCAAGAACACAAAAACCTTACATGCAATTCAATCGACCCACATATATGCACTCTAAATCATTTATGGAGGCTGTACAACCACCACCGACCAAACCCTCACCGGAAAAACCATGGTCGTCGGTGGGGTTTGACTGAAAACTCAAACCCTTGCTCCAAACAATACAAAACTTCGTTTTTAACACATATCTAACATCATAACATAGTTTAATCATAAAATCAAAAGCCCTTGAGGCTTGCATGTCAATTTTAACATATATACATACACACGAACGAATATATACATACATAAACTCACAAAAAACATCACCCAAACAGTATCTAGTTACAAGAACATGATGTAGAGGATTAAAACAAGAATTATAGCATGAATTTGAGATTAAATCGAAAGAAAATGAAAAGGAATGAAAGAGGAGAAGAGAGAGCAGTACCCAGGGCTGCAACTCGCAAACAGAGAAGGAAATGGGGTGGGTAGAGACTGATATAGGCAGAGGGGTAAGATGGTCATTTGCCAAAACTGATAAATCTATTAATTATTTGAAAAACTGATTTTAATCCTTTTAAATCAAAATAAATTAGGGAGTTAGGAAAAATAAAATTTTTAAAATTCTAAAATAAATTTTATGAAATTACAGATCTCCCCATATTTTTAAAATAATATTTGGAACAAAAATAAATTTTATATGAATTTTCGAAATAAAGGCTCTTTAAAAGAAATAATGCTTTTAAAATTATTTTAAAATACAAAATCACATAATTAAATATCCACACTAATTTTCATAACTCCATAATATCACAAAGGTGATAATGCAAAAGTTTTCATGATTTAAATCAACTCCAATGATTTTATATGATTTTTTTTTGAAAGTTTAAAAATGCACTTTAAAAATACTTTTAATGCTCCAAAAATATAAATAAAATTCTACGAGCATATACGACACATACCAAACATCACATAATCACATAAACGTGATTTCACATACACCTTGACTTCACAAAATTTATCTATCACATCATTCACATAATTTCACATTTAACAATTAAATAAGCATTTAATAATCACGAAAAATTCTAGGTCGTTATACAATTTGCTTTGTAATGCCCAGGCTCACCAAACTTGTAGCACTTTCTCTTCGTAGGAGGTCTAGAATTCGATTTAGACTTGCCTCTCCCGCCTTTTCCTCGATCACTGCCTCTACCCCCTACAAACAACCTTTGTGCCTGCTCATTATTACCACTAATATCCATACCACTAGTTGCAATCTTACGAAGATCATCCAATAGAGGTGAAGTTCTAGTCTCATCCATTGTAAGAGTGTCACCCACAAGCATCAATGTTTGTACAAGGTTCTCATATGACTTCGGCAACGAAAGAAGTAACAAAAGTGCTTGATCTTCATCACCTACCTCCACATCAATATCCTTCAAATCTGATATGCACCTATCAAACTTGTTGATGTAGTCCCGGATAGATGACCCTTCCTCCATCTTGTAAGTATATAGTCTCGACTTCAAATAGATCCAATTAATTAGAGTCTTCATCATGAAGTTGGACTCCAACTTTATCCAAACAGCGGCAGCCGTTTTCTCGCCATCAACCAAGAATGCAACATCTCTCTCGAGGCATAACATGATTAAAACCCGTGTTTCGAGATCTAATTCTTCCCAGTCTTCATCCGACATATCCTTGCCCCCCTTTGCCTTACCCGACAAAGCTTTGTGTAACTTTTGCGAGATAAGAAAATTCTTCATCTGTATCCTCCAATAGGAAAAATCATTCTTCCCAATGAATTTCTCTATCTCGTACTTCCCAACTTTGACTACACCGCCTGTAGAAGCCATACCTAACTTGTTGCACAACCAGTCTCTCTCAGGAATTTCACCAAACACCTTATGCGCACCACACAAGACTCAACCCAGAAACACCTCAAATGGGAGCTTTACCACCTAAATCTGATTCTGGCTCTGATGCCAATTGTTAGGTCCCAAACAAGGGACAACACTTGACGCAATGGAATAATACCCCAAGCAGAAGACTTTTATGTAGAATAATTACACCAAGTTCTACCACCACAAGTTATAAGCTATAACACAAGAAAGCAATCAAAGTAAATAGTAAATCGAAAAACACAAAGAAGAAGGATTTTGTTGGCCAAGTGAAAGAGCCTTTTTCTTGTATATATTGATATGTTTTTGTTTTCTGTATACAATATCAAAATCATTTAAAACCTAGCTAATTCAATAACATTTACATATCATATTAACTATGGGCCTAGTTTAAGAATTAACCCAAAAACACTTTTGGGCCAAAAAATA
Organism: Saposhnikovia divaricata; assembly: GCA_036435485.1. Classification (NCBI taxonomy): domain Eukaryota; kingdom Viridiplantae; phylum Streptophyta; class Magnoliopsida; order Apiales; family Apiaceae; genus Saposhnikovia; species Saposhnikovia divaricata. The sequence continues at coordinate 135,549,331 of CM071595.1, forward strand.
CCCGCTCCAAGTCGCCTCACCACGGAGAGATTAGTCCACACCGTTATGCATAAATCCCTGCCCCTACCTCAATAAACAGGCCTTCTATACCTTTAAATCCGATCTCCACCGTTCAGAATTTAGATACATGAGTAAGGAAGACGCTGTCCAAAATTCAGGGCGATCCGACCGTTGGAACTCCAGAAAACGCAAAAATAAAATAGCAAACGCAAAAAGAAAAATTTCTGCGAATTTTTCACAATAGCACCAAAAACTAGCCCAACCTTTCAATCTCACCGCCACTATACTTATACACCTAACTACGGTTAAATCAATCCTTTTATCAACTTTATTTCTTATTCTTAGAGCAAGTCCAACAATGTGCTAAATATTGTCCTAAATCAATATTTAGGACATTTAGTCATTTTTGTGTTCCAACAATGTCCTAGTGGTGCCTTAAAATACTAGGACATCCATCTCATGCCCTTTTTTAAGGCACCTCTATACTTGTCCTAAATCATCTTTAACAATCAAAAATTAACTTCCCTCATTTTCTACACTTCTCTCTCCTCTCTTTTTTCCCTTCCCTCCAATTCTAATTCAAATATATTATTATTTTAATTTATAAGGCACAAGTATATATAAATCATGTTGTTGGAATTGAAACACAAAAATCATGACTTAAATTACTAGAACACGATAATTTATTATATTTATATGGCACCAACTAGGACATTGTTGGACTTGCTCTTATATTACTTATTTTTATGTTCTATCATCAATATAAAATTTTATTAAAATATTTAATTTTGTTTATAGTCCAATATTATTTACTTTTTTATGTTCTATCATTACTATAAATTTTATTAAAATATAATAGTATTAAAATTTCACCCAAGTGTCCTAAAAAATTACAACGTATTTTATTTCATTATATTTGTTCACTTAACTAAGATTGATTCCCTTTCACATATTTAAATTATCAAATCAAGGATATAATTAAATTGGCCCGGTAACGGCGCCAATTTGAAGGTAGTATTTTTCGTAAGTTCGTTCACAGGGAAGAACTGTCAATATTGATTTCAAGTAGATTATCTCTTACAATCTACAATGATGGAAAATGGGGGGTTTTGAGTTTGGTTGAGGTGTTTTATCAAACACCTTGCATATGATAAATAAATTGCTACAAAAACACAACTAAGTTAATGGCTAATATCCAAATTTTCCAACACAACAACACAATGAGCAAATTAGCAAGATAAGAGATATTTGACCCAAGGATATTGCAAATCAAGCACTTTAACCCAACAAGCAAAATATATCCAACTCTACCTAACCAAGATAATTGGTGAAGCACACAATCACTTAATTCTCTTCTATAAACACTAATTTAGTGAAACACATAAATTAGTACTCTTGATTATAGCAACCAATAATGAAGCACTACTAGTTTAACCAAATCAAGGAATCAAACAAAAAGAGGCTAGGACAAACCCAAGGATGAGGAGCTCAACCTAGGTATTTGCACTTGAATTTTGAGGATTTAGGTAAACTAAACCTTGTGCTACTACAATGAATGTACTAACAATTATGGATTAGCGCAAACAATTAGCAATTGAATTTACAAGAGAAGCAAATTGAAGCAACTTACAATTCTCCAAGCAAAATCATAAACAATACAACTCAAAATTCAAGATAGAATGAAATAGATCTTACTTAAATAAAAATGGGTTTGGTACAAGAATTCCTTCCTTGAGCCAAATGTATGAAGTTAGTTACTCATAATCAATGCTAGATTATGAGTAATTAATGTTTTCTTAACTTCTACTAACCCTAGGTTTTTGTTCTTGAGGAGGCTAAGAAGAGAGGAAAATAAGATGTAGGTTAAGATATGAAGATATGTTATGAGCCTTCTTTTAATACACAGCAGGTTCTGTACGGCCTGTTGAACGGCCGTACAGCTGCCCTTACATAAAATCTGCTCCTTTGAACGACCTGTCGAACGACCGTACAGTAGCCCATACAAGATAAAATCTTCAATATAATGCATTCAACGCCTCCCGGCATCGCGAGCTTGCATCTTCTAACTACCTTCTTGAACATCTTTGCTTTCCAAGCCCCTATTAAGTCATCTTTTCAATAATTAGCATGAGGCACTGAAAGATGAAATACATTGTTAGTATCGATAAAACAGCATTCGGAGCTAACAAAAATGCAGAAGAATAAAAGACAAAACGTGTATAAAATACACGTTATCGGTGTGTATAGGTGCAACCTCAGGAAGTTAGTAGGGTCCGATAGATGACTCGCCGTGCTCGGTGACAAAAGGGGTCACGACTAGTACTGGGACAGGAACAGACACGGTATCAGTAATAGGCTCAGACACTGGTGCAGACTCAGGCACAGACACAATGGTAGGGACAGGAATATCAGAACGGGCCGTGGGACTCTCCACCTCAGACTCGGATACTGGCACATTAGACTCCATCTCAGCATCGTCATCAGACATCACCTCCGAAGGATCAATCTTCTCGGATGAACTACTAGAATCGGAAGGTAGGGGTGGTGCATCATCGGCAAGATCCATGTCCTGTAGTAATAATATATATATACACGCAGAATATAAACGAGTTAAATTATGTTAGTCCTAAAGATCTATCGCGAAGGGAAAACCTAAACCTATAATCACTCCCTATATCTATGACTCTCAAGTCCTAATTGTATCTACTTCTTTTATTAATGATCCTAAATTCCTGGATTGTTTCAGAGACCAAAACCCGTGGCTCTGATACTAACCTGTGACGCCCTCCCGACCTGGGGCCTAGATCGGAGGTTCACTGACACACATCTAGATGCAAACAACTTAAAATATAATATAAATATAACATACTGACTGGCCCCAATACTACTATCCAAGATCTTTCACAGGTAAAGGTATGAAACAAGCAAGCCATCGTCTAACTAATTATTATTACAACCTGAATTCAAAATATATTATTATTACAAGCCAAAGTTTTCAAAAGTTCTACTGCCAGTTCTCACTAACTAAAGATTTTCTCACTGAGCTGTTATTGTATCTACCTCGGGAGTTATCTCAAAACGGACCAACTCAGGGCCACGGTAGGTGCGCTTCCTTGCGGTTTGGATTGTACGAACCACGATTCTTAGATTACTGTCAAAAGGGTTAGACAAAATAATAATGAGCCAACGCTCAGCAAGTAACTAAAGATCTCAACTGAATATAATACAACAAGGTATCGCAGAAGATGACAGTAATTCAAGATATGACATAAATATGCTGGAAGCGGTAAAAGCAATACTGGTATTTAGTAAAGTCAGGATATCATCTGATAAACAGGATAACAATAGATAATTCAAAACTGTGTAAAGTAATTGTTTCAATCGGTAAACCAATTTCATTTCATAGTAAATAAAACGTAATCATCACTTTAAGAAAACTGATTGGAGATTTTTATTTTTATAACACACAATACGGGTGATCAGCCCATAAAGTCCCCATACCAGACACAAAGTCCCTCTGGCCATCATTTCCTTTCATTATGATAGCTTGGGTTCCCAAGAGGCAACACATTGGCCTATAAAGGTGTCGAACTGGACATACCAGAACTACACAATACTACATCTCAAAAACTGACGGAACCAGCATTACCCGTTCGCCCCGTCTCTCCAATCGTCAGGAATCCGTGGAAACCATTTAGACGGAGTTCCTAACATTTTTATTAGAAATCTTATTTTAAAACATTAGGCTTTACAAAACTCTTTTTAACTTTTTAAAACATTTTAATACTTAATCTTTTCGAAAATCTTTACTTCGAAATACCTTCGACTCTTTGATAACAGATCACCCCAGTCTAAGTAACTTCAAAGTATTTTAAGAAAATAACTAATTTTGATTCACAATGATAAAAGTCAAAGGGTTTGACTAAGTGTTCTGACATCAATGAAAGAGGGTACAAGTCTGAATCAAGAAGATATAGACTCAAGTGAAAATCTGGATATCAATAAGAGTATAAGGGAACAGTCCAAGTCAAAGGTCAAAGATATCAATTAGGTTTAGTTTTGAAATCATTTGATCAAGTTGTAAAGTTTAAAAATCATTAAAAAAGGGATAACAAGTTTGTAAAAAAGTGTTTAGGGTAATATGATATTTGATAAGTATTTTAAAATCAACACAGGGTATCCGGGTTACGGACATAAGTTAAGTGGAACACTGGTTTATCGGTCAGTCAATATGACTGAATCATAGTAAATTGTAGAACATATATGGTCAAGAAGCAATTAAAAAGAATTAGTATTGTTTATCTCTGGGTGACAGTATGGTCAAGAAGCAATTAAAAAGAATTGTGTTGGTCTAGGGTGTACATGTGTTGAACCAGGGTTTATCAATAAAGATTTTGGGTACATGGAAAGGTTAGTTTATAACAGAAATATGATCAGCATGATATAGAATAGGCATGCTTGAATCAACGAGATACAACAGTTTCAATAATATAAACTTTCAGAGGAAAGACAGAGTTACTTACCTCCGGTAGAATGCAACAGCTCAACAGCTCCGCTTATTAAAACTCAATCTTAGCCTTTCCTTTATCGCTAGGTCCTACGTCCTTCTTATCTACATAAACCATATCATTTTTTTAGAATGCTATACTTCTAATACGACTTATCCTAATCTACCCAATCGATTCCTATATCGCATTATCACTTAACATATATATCGCATTCTTATTATGTACCTCACTAAGATCATGTAAGCACATAATCAAATAGCATTTATAGCATGAAAGCACATAAGTCACTTAAGCACTTAACACGTAGTGTCATCTTGACCTGTAATCAACTTATAGGAATATACTATAGGTTTTACAGTTATATTTCTAACGAAAATTGAGCAGAGTTTCCTCTGTAAATAGGGCTATCCCGTCGGAATTCAACCGACTAAAATCACAACCAAATACCTTCGATGGATTTTAAATCCACCTACACTTCCCAATGGATTATATATTACATAAAAACTCATTTTCACAATACTTACTACTCGCATCAAATTAAATCGCTATAGCATACTTAACGAATCACCAAACTCACATAATTCATTTTTATAATCTAAAATTCGTATTTAACATATAACAATTCTGAAAATCACACTTACATGTTAATTAAAGATCATCTAATACATAAACATGAAAATCGATTTTTTTAAATTACTAATTAAAATTGTGAAAAATTCGAATAATTCGAATTAATTATACAAAATTCGAAATTTAATTTCTAAAAAGCTGAAAATTACTCATGCATGACATTCAGCTAGTAATTAACATTTAATCATCAAGAACATATTCAAGAATTAAGAATCGAACATATAACTTTCGAAATTAATTTTTAATTATTAATACCACTTTACAAATTTCGAATATTTCATGAAATATATACAAAAATTCGAGTTACACATAAATAATTCAAATCTCTTCACATGCAGCTTTGAAAATTCATATATCTTATAAATAAAAATCTGTATTTAATTAACACACATCAAAGATATCCCTAATTACAAGAATCAAACCTTAAAATTCATATATATTAATATTAATTCGAATAAAACTCAAGAACACAAAAACCTTACATGCAATTCAATCGACCCACATATATGCACTCTAAATCATTTATGGAGGCTGTACAACCAACCATCAACCACCACCGACCAAACCCTCACCGGAAAAACCATGGTCGTCGGTGGGGTTTGACTGAAAACTCAAACCCTTGCTCCAAACAACACAAAACTTCGTTTTTAACACATATCTAACATCATAACATAGTTTAATCATCAAATCAAAAGCCCTTGAGGCTTGCATGTCAATTTTAACATATATACTTACACACAAACGAATATATACATACATAAACTCACACAAAACATCACCCAAACAGTATCTAGTTACAAGAACATGATGTAGAGGATTAAAACAAGAATTATAGCATGAATTTGAGATTAAATCGAAAGAAAATGAAGAGGAATGAAAGAGGAGAAGAGAGAGCAGTACCCAGGGCTGCAACTCGCAAACAGAGAAGGAAATGGGGTGGGTAGAAACTGATATAGGCAGAGGGGTAAGATGGTCATTTGCCAAAACTGATAAATCTATTAATTATTTGAAAAACTGATTTTAATCCTTTTAAATCAAAATAAATTAGGGAATTAGGAAAGATAAAATTTTTAAAATTCTAAAATAAATTTTATGAAATTACAGATCTCCCCATATTTTTAAAATAATATTTGGAACAAAAATGAATTTTATATGAATTTTCGAAATAAAGGCTCTTTAAAAGAAATAATGCTTTTAAAATTATTTTAAAATACAAAATCACATAATTAAATATCCACACTAATTTTCATAACTCCATAATATCACAAAGGTGATAATGCAAAAGTTTTCATGATTTAAATCAACTCCAATGATTTTATATGATTTTTTTTGAAAGTTTAAAAATGCACTTTAAAAATACTTTTAATGCTCCAAAAATATAAATAAAATTCTACGAGCATATACGACACATACCAAACATCACATAATCACATAAACATGATTTCACATACACCTTGACTTCACAAAATTTATCTATCACATCATTCACATAATTTCACATTTAACAATTAAATAAGCATTTAATAATCACGAAAAATTCTAGGTCGTTATACAATTTGCTTTGTAATGCCCAGGCTCACCAAACTTGTAGCACTTTCTCTTCGTAGGAGGTCTAGAATTCGATTTAGACTTGCCTCTCCCGCCTTTTCCTCGATCACTGCCTCTACCCCCTACAAACAACCTTTGTGCCTGCTCATTATTACCACTAATATCCATACCACTAGTTGCAATCTTACGAAGATCATCCACTAGAGGTGAAGTTCTAGTCTCATCCATTGTAAGAGTGTCACCCACAAGCATCAATGTTTGTACAAGGTTCTCATATGACTTCGGCAACGAAAGAAGTAACAAAAGTGCTTGATCTTCATCACCTACCTCCACATCAATATCCTTCAAATCTGATATGCACCTATCAAACTTGTTGATGTAGTCCCGGATAGATGACCCTTCCTCCATCTTGTAAGTATATAGTCTCGACTTCAAATAGATCCAATTAGTTAGAGTCTTCATCATGAAGTTGGACTCCAACTTTATCCAAACAACGGCAGCCGTTTTCTCGCCATTAACCAAGAATGCAACATCTCTCTCGAGGCATAACATGATTAAAGCCCGTGTTTCGAGATCTAATTCTTCCCAGTCTTCATCCGACATATCCTTACCCCCCTTTGCCTTACCCGACAAAGCTTTGTGTAACTTTTGCGAGATAAGAAAATTCTTCATCTGTATCCTCCAATAGGAAAAATCATTCTTCCCAATGAATTTCTCTATCTCGTACTTCCCAACTTTGACTACACCGCCTGTAGAAGCCATACCTAACTTGTTGCACAACCAGTCTCTCTCAGGAATTTCACCAAACACCTTGTGCGCACCACACAAGACTCAACCCAGAAACACCTCAAATGGGAGCTTTACCACCTAAATCTGATTCTGGCTCTGATGCCAATTGTTAGGTCCCAAACAAGGGACAACACTTAACGCAATGGAATAATACCCCAAGCAGAAGACTTTTATGTAGAATAATTACACCAAGTTCTACCACCACAAGTTATAAGCTATAACACAAGAAAGCAATCAAAGTAAATAGTAAATCAAAAAACACAAAGAAGAAGGATTTTGTTGGCCAAGTGAAAGAGCCTTTTTCTTGTATATATTGATACGTTTTTGTTTTCTGTATACAATATCAAAATCATTTAAAACCTAGCTAATTCACTAACGTTTACATATCATATTAACTATGGGCCTAGTTTAAGAATTAACCCAAAAACACTTTTGGGCCAAAAAATACCCGCTCCAAGTCGCCTCACCACGGAGAGATTAGTCCACACCGTTATGCATAAATCCCTGCCCCTACCTCAATAAACAGGCCTTCTGTACCTCTAAATCCGATCTCCACCGTTCAGAATTTAGATACATGAGTAAGGAAGACGCTGTCCAAAATTCAGGGCGATCCGACCGTTGGAACTCCAGAAAACGCAAAAATAAAATAGCAAACGCAGAAAGAAAAATTTCTGCGAATTTTTCACAATAGCACCAAAAACTAGCCCAACCTTTCAATCTCACCGCCACTATACTTATACACCTAACTACGGTTAAATCAATCCTTTTATCAACTTTATTTCTTATTCTTAGAGCAAGTCCAACAATGTGCTAAATATTGTCCTAAATCAATATTTAGGACATTTAGTCATTTTTGTGTTCCAACAATGTCCTAGTGGTGCCTTAAAATACTAGGACATCCATCTCATGCCCTTTTTTTAAGGCACCTCTATACTTGTCCTAAATCATCTTTAACAATCAAAAATTAACTTCCCTCATTTTCTACACTTCTCTCTCCTCTCTTTTTTCCCTTCCCTCCAATTCTAATTCAAATATATTATTATTTTAATTTATAAGGCACAAGTATATATAAATCATGTTGTTGGAATTGAAACACAAAAATCATGACTTAAATTACTAGAACACGATAATTTATTATATTTATATGGCACCAACTAGGACATTGTTGGACTTGCTCTTATATTACTTATTTTTATGTTCTATCATCAATATAAAATTTTATTAAAATATTTAATTTTGTTTATAGTCCAATATTATTTACTTTTTTATGTTCTATCATTACTATAAATTTTATTAAAATATAATATTATTAAAATTTCACCCAAGTGTCCTAAAAAATTACAACGTATTTTATTTCATTATATTTGTTCACTTAACTAAGATTGATTCCCTTTCATACATTTTTTCGATATACTTATTTTATTTATTTTTTGTAGTTTGTTATATATGTTGTAATATTAAAATAATTTCTTTTGTTTAAAAAACACTTTTTTAGTGTATTCTTTAGAAAAGTTACCTTTATTAAAAACCAATTATTACAAGTAATGAATGATCTCAAATCAAGGATATATTTAGAGTCATCAATAAAAATTTTAATTTTTTAATTAAATTATTCCATGCATAAAAATTGTCTTAAATATTGCCATTCATTATGAGGATAAATATATCCTTGATTTGAGAATTTAAATATGTGAAAGGGAATCAATCTTAGTTAAGTGAACAAATATAATGAAATAAAATACGTTGTAATTTTTTAGGAAACTTAGCAGAACTTTTAATAATATTATATTTTAATAAACTTTATAGTAATGATAGAACATAAAAAAGTAAATAATACAGGACTAGAAAAAAATTTAAATATTTTAATAAAATTTTATATTGATGACAGAACATAAAAATAAATAATATAGAATACGAAAAAATTTGAAAAAGGTATTAATCTAACCATAGGTGTACAAGTATAGTGGCAGACAAGTTCATTGATGTAGGATATAGCTGACACGACACGTCATTCTGTAAAAGGATTCGGTTTCATTTAATAGTATGCTGCTTGAGTAGTATAAATTTCTACTTTCATTACATACACTAATGCTTTCTTCTGGTTCTCATTGATTGACATAGGAATTGCTTGATTGACATTTAATGTCTTAGCTGCTATAAAGACATTTTGCAGTAGTCTGTTTGTAACTAGCATATGGTTTCATAACAACTTAATTATTACTTAGCTTATCTTCCCAGTTGTATTCAACCTTGCAAAAAAAAAAAACTTCCAGTTAATACATTGTTGAACAGAATTGCGAAACTGCCCAAAATTCAGTTCAACTTTGGAAAAAAAATCAAGAAATCTCTGTTCGAAATCCTAGCATCTTCTACAAGCACTTAAAATCTGTTTATTGGCACTCTTGTCCCAAAAAGTGAAGAAAGAATGGAATGACCAATAAGGAGATTCTTTTTCTTAGTTTCCTTGAGGGGATGGAATAGTTTTAACAAACGTAGGCCAAGAAGGATATATACCATCAGCAAGATAATATCTCATATTATACTCGTTCCCATTGATAATGTTTCTCATTTCCGGTCCACGATCTTCTGCTAATTCTTGAAATAAATTGGATCGGTCTAACACATTAATGTCATTTAACGCTTCAGGTAATCCAAAAAAGGCATGCCAAATTCAAAGATCTTTTGAAGCTATTGCTTCTAAGATAATAGTAGGTTCACGAATATGACCTGGAAACATAGCTTGCCATGTAGATGGACAATTTTTCCAATTTCAGTGTATACAATCAATATTGTCTAACATTCCCCGAAAGTCGCGACATTTGTTTTCCGCCAATAATTTAGCCACATCTTCATTCGTTGGTCACCTCAAATATTTTTCACCAAAATATTTTGACAATTGCTTTAACAAATTTTTTTAGATTCTCAATTGCTGTTTTTCGCCAATTATTACATAATCACCAATAGCATCAGTGGGCGTTCTGTATGCAAGCATCCTTAGTGTAGTTGTCATATTTTGCAAAGAGGATAATCCACAAACTCCCACAACATCATTTCTTTGAGTAAAATAATAATCATGGATTTTCAGAGCATCTTGAATTCGTAAAAATAATGATCAACGCATCCGAAATATTCTACGAAAAGATTCCTCCGAATATGTTGGAGTATCAGAAAAGTAATCACATGATAACGTCTAGCATGAACTTCTCTGTTTCGATTAAATATATGGTGATTTATTACTGATCCGCTGTGATGCCATATTTGCACTTTGGTGTTGATGATATTGATAAGCAACATCGGTCATCGCTTGTATAGTTAGAGCTTCTTCTTCTTCTTCTTCTTCTTCTTCTTCTTCTTCTTCTTCTTCTTCTTCTTCTTCTTCTTCTTCTTCTTCTTCTTCTTCTTCTGCATTCATGAACTCATGAATAATTCGTAAATTGTTTGACATTGTGGAATGAATTTAGATTAGCTAGGATAGTATGTTGGAATCTCTAACTAAAATACCATCTATATATAAGTGTTAAAATATAGCTGTTGGAATATGATCGTTGAAAATATGGCTATTGAAATATGGTCATTGGAATATGGCTCTCGGATATGATCGTTGAAATATAGCCGTTAATTTATAACCGTTTAAATAAACCATTTGCATTTCAAATTTTAAAATACTAATTAAATATTACTTTTGAAAATATAGGGAACCAATATAAAAATTACCATTAGAGTAAAATAGCTTTTTGATTCCCTATATTTTTTGGTTACCATATTTTACTATACTAGCATAATAACCCGTGCATGGCACGGGTCATTTTCTAGCATCGTAAAAAACGCGTTGTTATGATGGATATTAGATGGCTCTTCTTTGTGATGGATATTAGATGGCTCTACTTACACAGTTAAAATGTTTGAAAAGAGTAGAAGCTCAATGGTTACATTAACGTTGAACCTTGAAGTTGGTCAATGTAGAAGCTCAATGATTTTTAGACCATCGCACACTCCAGCCCATGAAAATCTCCTTTAGTTATGATTAAGTGTAACATGAGAAAATAGGTAACACAACAATAAACACTATAAGAAATTTGGTCAATTATGACGGCCAACTTGTGATGGAAGCAATTTTCGCGCCTAACTTACGACGGAATCTTAAATCTATTGTAAATTTCGCGCCAAACTTATGATGAAAATCAAATTCGTCGCAAGATAATTATTTTATTAATAAAATTTAGCTTTAAACAATTAAAATTTAATTGAAAAATAATTGTAGTGAACTTACGACGAATTGTCCGTCGTAAATTTATTTTAGCAGCAAACTTACGACGGAATTTCCGTCGTAAATTTCATTATTTTAATAAAATTTAATTGAAAAAAAAAATACTTTTTCTCATGACGAAATGACGTCGTTTTTTAGTGAACTTATGACGGAATTTCCGTCGTAAATAAACTTACGACGGAATTTTCGTCCGTCGCAAATTTATTTATTGTAATTAAATTTAATTACAAAATGAATTAATTTTCCTGATGACAAAACAACGATGTTTAGTAATGAACTTACGACGAAAATTCCGTCGTAAATTTATTTATTGTAATTAAAATTAATTGTAAAATGAATTACTTTTTCTGATGTGAACTTACGACGAAAAAATATATCGTAATTCTGGGTTACTTACGACGGATTAAGAAGATCGTCATAATTCTGGGTAAATTATGACGAAATATCCGTCATAAGTTACCCAGAATTACGACGATCTTCTTAATCCGTCGTAAAGTTCTTTAATATTTTTCCTTATTATGTGTACATCAACCACATAGATTAATTTTTTATTTTTTGAAACTTTGGGAATATCATTTAATTAGATATGTCTTGACATCCGTACGGTTGGATCGTCAAGAAATATTTTTTTTAAAAATGGAAACAATAATATGGGACGAAGCACTAGTTACTAGTACTAGTCGGAATAATAGTGATCTAATAACAACTCCAACCAAATTAATTTTTTATTTTTTGAAACTTTGGGAATATCATTTAATTAGATATGTCTTGACATCCGTATGGTTGGATCGTCGAGAAATATTTTTTAAAAAATTGAAACAATAATATGGGACGAAGCACTAGTTACTAGTACTAGTCGGAATACTAGTTATCTACTAAGATGTCCAACCAAATTAATTTTTTATTTTTTGAAACTTTGGGAATATCATTTAATTAGATATGTCTTGACATCCGTAAGGTTGGATCGTCGAGAAATCTTTTTAGAAAAATAGAAAAAATAATCTGGTACGAAGCACTAGTTACGAGTACTAGTCGGAATAGTAGTGATCTATTAAGATCTCCGTCCTAAATTAGAATATAATTTTTTTAATCTTTTATTAGTTCAATCAAATTAATTTTTTTATCTTCGAAAATTTGGGAATATCAGTAAATTAGATATATCTTGACATCCGTACGGTTCAATCGTCGAGAAATATATCTTAAAAAATAACACAATAATATGGGACAGATCACTAGTTACGAGTACTGGTCAATATAGTAGTGATCTACAAAGATCTCCAACCAAATCAATTTTTTATTTTTTGAATATCATTAAATTAGATATATGTTGACATCCGTATGGTTTGATCGGCGAGAAATATATTTTAAAAAATAGAAACAATAATATGGGACAGATAACTAATTACGAGTACTAGTCAATGTAGTAGTGATCTACTAAGACATCCAACAAAATAAATTTTTTATTTTTTGAAAATTTGGGAATATCATTAAATTAGATATATCTTGACATCTGAACGGTTCGATCGGCGAGAAATATATTTCAAAAAATAGAAACAATAATATGGGACAGAGCACTAGTTACGAGTACTAGTCAAAATAATAGTGATCTACTGAGATCTCCAACCTAACCAAATCAATTTTTTATTATTTGAAAATTTGGGAATATCATTAAATTAAATATATCTTGACATCCGTACGGTTTAATCGTCGAGAAATATATTTTAAAAAATAAAAACAATAATATGGAACAGAACATTAATTACGAGTACGAGTAAATATAGTAGTGAAATTTATAATTATTTAAAATTATTTCTTTCAACGATTCAACCATATAGATGTTAATAGATTTTATCAAATTTATAATGAATAGATTCTTTTGGAAATTAAATAGTTTAAGAAAAATAATTAATTTTAATTGATATTACTAAAACATTTATTTTAGAAGATAAAAGATTGTAAAACACATGAATTATTAAAATTATTTAGCATGATAAATTTATTGTAATAATTTTAATATCAATAATTTAAAAAAAATTATATTATTTTTAAAATAAAAAACTAATAAATATAAATCAAATAAAGCATGAGAAGCGCCGTACTTCAATTATTAGAAACATGTATTTCAATTTTACAAGCGGCAAAGGCAAAAATGAGAAGCGGCAAAACCAAAATGAGAAGGTAGAATACCAAAACCAAAATTTAGATTAGGGTTCCAACTAAAATACTCACTCTCAAAATAGACTTGGTCGCCACTTTGAAAATAAGGGTTCGAGCAAAACAATTAGGGGTTTAAGCAATTGGGTTTCAATTAGGATTCTAGCTATTTGGGGTTCCTGCAATTTGGGTTTGAATATGTGAAATTTGGGACACTCTATCATCTTTGTTTGGGTTCAACTTTGAGGTACAACCCCTTTTCTATCTTCGATTTGGGTGGGTTTGTGTTTGTATGATTCGATTTGGTTTGTATTTGTGTTTACAACTTCGATTTGGTTTGTATTTTATTTACAAATTCGATTTTATTTGTGTTTGTATATCTCTATCTCTGTCTCACTCTCTCGTAGTCTCATTCTTTCACTCTCTCTCCCTCTCTCAGTGTGTCTCCCTCACTCTCTTTTTCCTTCTCGCTCTCTATCTATTTCTCTCCCGCACACTCACTCTTTGTTTCATAAGATGGGTGAAGAAAGCAGCAATGGTTCCAAGGACAAAGAACACCCATATGGTCGCTTTTGATCTGTACCTACATTCTACTACTCTTTACATTCCTATAATTATATCATTTATTAATATCAATAATAGTTATATTTTTCTATCATATATTTTTAAGTTCATGATCGAAGTAAACCATGCTACTGTGTGCCATAAAATAGTTTGCATCCTGATGATATCTTTGTATATGTAACCAATAGTATAATATAATACCTTTCAATCTGTTGAACTACTTAAGTAATAATTTCTTAATTATTGACACGGTTTGGTGTGCTCTCAATGTTTTATCTTTTTTAAGCATGTGTCATTATTATTGTAGAAAACAGATAATCTGTTGACAATAAGTCTCCAGACTCTCTACAGAAGTAGGCATGTGTAAGGGTCAAACTGGTGCACAAGTGTGATTGCTTTTATAAATTTTTTTTTCTCTCATCTTCTTACAGGTCATGGCAAATTCGAATCACTAGGAGCACTTAGAATTTGCAGCGCTACTACACGTGGGATCCAGAATTTGCCACTGAAGATGAGGCAAAGGCTTCAATACTCGCAGTCCTACGTGTTTTCATTTTCTCATTTGGTGTTAATTCTGTGGTCCCAGATTTCATAGCACGTCGCCTAATTAGAGTGCAGTTGTCCATAGCAAATGTTGTGTTTATGCTATAATTTCTATTTTACCTTCCCTTCTGCTCATGTTAATTAAATTCAGCACCCTTAGCTAATATGCTAAACTCTATTTGGTAATATGTAATTTGTAGGGAATGGGAGAGCCACTTCAGAACATTGATAATGGCATTAAAGATATAGACATAATGGTGCATGATCATGGCCTTCATATTAGTCCTCGTAAGATTACTGTGTCAACCAGTGGACTTGTACTCCAGCAAAAACGTTTCCTTCGAGAATCAAATTGTGCCTTGGCTGCTAGCTTAAATACTACTACTGTTGTGGTACGAAAGTAAGTTCAATTATACGAAAGCATATTTAATCTTAGAACCTGAACATGTAACGCCTTGCAGTTTTAAATAACATTGTATCTGTGGCTGATGTTTCATGCTTTAATATATTCAATATTTAAATGATGAAGACGGCACCTATGGTGGTGTCTTCATCATTAAACTGTCTTATGCTTGCATGGGTCACCATCACCACCAAAGAAATGCCAAGAAAATGTGCCTACTAACTTTTTCTTGGTTATTGAAATGTACTTATGCTCAATTTGGTTTGAATTAAGTCAAATATTGCATGGTCAATTTGTATTATTGCTTATAGAGTTCAGTTGATACATATTTATATCCCAAACTACAGAAAATTCTGCATTAATATGTATTCTATTTGCATTAATATTTATATCTATGTGTTTCTGCATTAATATGTATTCTATTTACAAAACAGCTGGGCTTTGTATTATTGCTTATGGAAAAGTGCAGTAGAAGAAAATAGAGATCAAGATCAACAGACAAGTGACATTCTCAAAGAGGAGAGGTGGGCTTGTGAAGAAATTGTTGGATTCGACGGGATCCAATCCATTATTTATGGCCCATCGGGTTTTATGATTAATCATCTAAATAAGACTTGAGCCTAATTAATAATTAAATAAATAAATAGCACTTAATATATATATTAATTATTACATCCAAAATATATATTTTGATATATATATATATTAATAATGGCTTAAGTGCCCAAGCCCATAACTTTGATGGACGGTTATGGGTTTAGCCCATTAGGGTTGGTCCCACTATTCCCTCTATATAAAGAATATTATGTGAGAACAAAAGGTGCGCGTCTCATACTATTCAGAAAATACACACACCCCATCCTTACGTATAGAGGAGAATAGTGAAGATCAAAGCCCTCAAGTACTTGCGCTCTTCGGACTCTCTCAAGATCATTAATGGCCTCTTTCGATTCAGGTACGCTTCCGCTATTTATCTATACTCATAGTTTTGATCAGGAGATTCATGTATATATATTATGTTGTATTTATATACATGATTTATTCTAACAATTGGTATCCGAGCCGACTCCTAGATTAATTCTTTTGAGTTTATAGTTCCGAATCAAATCATATTTTATTGTATCAGTCTTGTGCGAATGATTTAATGAGTAACCTATTTTATTAATTCTGTTGTTGTATTCAATCAATAAATAACGTTATATTTCTTTTGGGTTTGTATGTATTGCATAAGGTGTATACATCCGTACATCACGTTATTAATCATGTCATGATCGGCCGTGTTATTATTATATTAATTTGGCTTTTATTTTTACGTACTGGGCATGAATACGTGATATTATATGGTGACTAATGATCATGCAATTGTAAATATCATGTCTGTTTTGATTAAAATACTTTTAAGTTAGTGCATGGCATAACTTGGGATCATTAATGTGTTTGGGTAACTATTAAGATATTGTGTATGAATTATATGTACTGAATTTATGTTTTAAAAGGGATGCTTATGTATAAATATATAATTAGTCCCTCATGTAAAAATATTATGAATTATTATTCGGACTAATGTAGTGATTTCTTAATTATTAAAGTATTGGATGGACCAACGAAAATCTTTTACTTTAATTATTAGGAGAATTAAAAATCACCTAATGTACGTGTACAAGTTGATGTACGAATCGGCCCAACGGAAGATTTGTAAATTAATTTTGTAAATGGAATTTTTAAAGTTCAAATTGTAGAATTTAAATTATTTTCTGCCCAACGGAGATGTAATTTAATATTTTACTTTTTGTAATCTCATGTTTAATGATAAAATTAATTTAGTATTGATAATTGGCCCAACGGAAGATATTAATATTAAATTTAATTTAATTGTAGGAAAATTTTTGTGTATTTTATTTTTCCTATTTAGATAAACTGTTTATCCCTCAGTTTATTTAACTTATGTGTTACTTGGTGAACTAACTATTTTTCATCATGTGGATTATATTTATTGTACTTGTTATACTTATGTGCATGATTATGATTAACCTTGATTCAGCATTTGGTCCTGTTTCACTTACCAACTACTTTTCACACATTGAACCATTGAGTGGCTCTAATTTTAAGAAGTGGAAAGAGCAAATTGATCTTACGTTGGGAGTTACTGCCCTTGATTATGCCATAAGGGTTGCAAAACCTGCTGCCATTACGGCCGAAAGCTCTGCTGAGCTAAAGGCTGATTATGCAAAATGGGAGCATAGCAACCGTGTTTCCTTAATGATTCTTAAGGGCTCCATTACTAGTGCAATTCGTGGAGCAATTCCCGAATCTGATAATGCAAAGGAGTACCTAGCGAACATTGAGGAACAATTCAAAGCTTCCACTAAGGTTCAAGCCACTACACTGATCTCGAAAATGGTCACTCTCAAGTATAATGGTTCAAGTGGTGTTCGTGATCACATTATGAGAATGAATGATATGGCTTCTCAGTTAAAGGATATGAACATGGAAATCTCTGAAGGTTTTCTCGTCCACTTCATAATGACTTCTCTTCCTGCACAATTTGGTCCTTTTAATATCAACTACAATACGCAGAAAGAAAAGTGGAAGATGAGCGAGCTGATTTCTATGTGCGTTCAAGAAGAAGAACGCCTTAGGTCTGAGAAGGTTGAAAGTGCTCATGTTGTGACCACGACACCCGCTAAAGGAAAAGGAAAGAAATATGGCAATAGTCAAAAGAAAAAGGGAATTGATGCAGCTGTCACGAAAGACAAGGGACAGACTTCTGGCACAAAGAACTTTGGAGGTCCTAAATGTAACTTCTGCAGAGCTAAAGGACACATAAGGAAAGAGTGTTCCAAATTTCGCGAGTGGTTAGACAAGAAAGGTAATGCATCTATTTATGTTTGTTATGAAGCTTTTACATCTGAAGCTCCTTTAAATACATGGTGGATAGACACTGGTGAAACTGTGCATATAACTAATTCATTGCAGGGATTCCTTTCCGTGAAGAAGCTAAATAAAGGAGATCGATATTTACTCGTTGGAAATGGAGAGAAAGTACAAATTGAAGCTGTAGGAACTTTCCGACTTATGTTGGAAAGTGGTTTTAATTTGGATTTAATGGATACTGTTTATGTTCCCAGTATTACTAGAAACCTTATTTCTGTTTTAAAGTTAGACGCTTATGGATATTCGTTTAAATTTGAAAATAAAGGTTTTTCTCTATTTCTTTATTCTGAGTATATTGGTTCTGGGCTGTTAGAGGGAAACCTTTACAGATTATGTTTGAATGCTTCTTTTAGTGAATCCTTAATTTCAATGAATGTGCAAGATGAAGTTGCAACTGGTTCTAAAAAGAGAAAAAGAAATGATGAGAGTTCCTCAAAATTGTGGCATGAACGACTGGGTCACATATCCAAAAGTCGAATGGAAAGACTTGTTAAAGAAGGACTTCTTCATCCATTAGATTTCTCAGATTTTGACACATGTATTAAATGTATTAAAGGAAAATTTGTAAAAACAAACAAAAAGGGTGCAACTCGTAGCACTAAGTGTTTGGAGATAATCCACACTGACATTAGTGGACCATACACTCCAGGCATAGGTGGTCATAAGTATTTTATTTCTTTTATTGATGACTACTCACGTTATGGCTACATTTATCTTTTGCATGAAAAATCTGAAGCACTCGATATGTTTAAAATTTATAAAGCAGAAGTTGAAAAACAACTTAAATTAGATATTAAGGTTGTTAGATCTGATAGAGGAGGAGAGTATTATGGAAAATTCTTTGAATCTGGACAGAATCCAGGACCTTTTGCCTTATTTTTGCGAGAATGTGGCATCGTTCCTCAGTACACAATGCCGGGTACACCCCAACAGAATGGTGTTGCTGAGAGACGAAATCGAACTCTTATGGATATGGTTCGAAGCATGATATGTCACAGTACGTTGCCAGAATTTTTGTGGGTTGAAGCCCTTAAAACAGCTATTCATATCCTTAATCGGGTCCCAAGTAAGTCTGTGCCTAAAACACCTTATGAAATATGGACTGAAAGGGAACTTAGTTTTGGATATATGCATGTATGGGGTTGTTTGGCTGAAGCGAAAATATATAACCCACAAATCAAGAAATTGGACCCTAAGACTTTTACTTGTCATTTTATTGGTTACCCTGAAAAATCTAAAGGTTTTAGGTTTTATTGTCCATCACACACCACTCGAATAGTTGAGACTAGAAATGCAGTATTTTTTGAGGATGCTGAAGTCAGTGGGAGTACATCTCGAAAGATAAATCTGGAAGAGATTCAGGAGAGTCTCTATTCCTATCATTTCAGATATTAGTGCACCAGAAAATGATGATAAAAATATTGGTGCAAATGAGAATGTACATCAAGAACCACATCAAGATGACAATAATACTACTGAACCTCTTAGGAGGTCAGAAAGAGTAAGACGATCAGCAATCTCGGATGATTATATTGTGTATTTAGATGAAATTGAGTCTAATCTTGGCATGGGACCTGATCCTATTTCTTATAAAGAAGCTATTGCTAGTAACCATTCAACTCAATGGCTTGCAGCCATGGAGGATGAGTTGAAATCCATGAAGGATAATGATGTATGGGATCTAGTTGAGTTACCACAAGGGGTCAAAGCTGTAGACTGCAAATGGGTCTACAAAACTAAGCTTGATTGTAGTGGGAACATCGAAAGATATAAAGCTAGATTGGTTGCAAAGGGCTTCACACAAAGAAAAGGAATTGATTATAATGATACATTTTCCCCTGTTTCGAGTAAGGACTCATTTCGTATTATCATGGCTTTAGTAGCTCATTATGATTTAGAGTTACACCAAATGGATGTTAAAACTGCTTTTCTTAATGGTGACTTGCATGAGGATGTCTACATGTCACAATCGGAAGGTTTTGTAGTCAAAGGCAAGGAACACATGAAATGTCGGTTAAAGAAGTCCATATATGGATTAAGGCAAGCTTCTAGAGAGTGGTATATTAAATTCGATGATGTGATTGGAAAATTTGGGTTTAAAGAAAATTTTGTTGACCAATGCATATATCTAAAAGTGAGTGGGAGCAAGTACATTATTTTAGTACTATATGTGGATGATATTCTACTCGCTAGTAGTGATATGAATTTAATGCATGAGACAAAGAGATTCCTTCATAAGAATTTTGATATGAAGGATCTGGGGGAAGCATCTTATGTCTTGGGCATTGAAATTCATAGAAATAGATCTCATGGAATTTTGGGTTTATCACAAAGAGCTTATATTGATAAAGTTCTCAAACGTTTTAACATGCAAAATTGTTCTCCAAGCGTTGCCCCTGTTGCTAAGGGTGACAAATTTAGCTTGAAACAATGTCCTCAAAATCAGCTGGAATTGGATCAAATGGAGAATATTCCTTATTCTTCGGCAGTTGGGAGTCTTATGTATGCTCAGGTTTGTACTCGTCCAGACATAACATATATTGTTGGAATGCTAGGGCGATACCAAATAAATCCAGGTCCGGATCATTGGAAAGCTGTTAAAAAGGTCATGCGGTATTTGCAAGGTACAAAAGATTTTATGCTCACATATCGAAAGACGGATAACCTTGAAGTTATTGGTTATTCGGATTCTGATTATGCTGGGTGTAAAGATGAGTTGAAATCCACTTCAGGTTACATTTTTATGCTTTCTGGAGGAGCTATATCATGGAAAAGTTCTAAGCAGTCGTTGCATACCTCTTCTACAATGGAAGCTGAATTTGTGGCTTGCTATAAGGCAACGAAGCAAGCTCTATGGTTGAGGAATTTCGTCACGTATCTCAAAATAGTTGACACTATTTCTAGACCACTGAAAATTGATTGCGATAATAAATCTGCTGTTTCTTTCTCTAAAGACTACAAGATAAGTGATGCGACAAAACACATAGATATAAAGTATCTTGTAGTTCGAGAAAGAGTTCAAAAACAACAAGTGTCTATTGAGCAAATTAGTACAGTTGCTATGTTGGCGGATCCATTGACAAAAGGTTTACCGCCCAATCTCTTTCGAGAACATGTTGCTAGCATGGGTTTGGTTGATAATCTTTCTTATTGATTCATGGATTTTATTGTAAGACACTAGTATTGTGATCACCTTATGTTATGGTTTTTGGACAAAGTATTTAGTTTGTTACTTCTATTATTGTGCACATTCGAAGTTTATGGAACAAACAATTATGTAAGGACCTCATGAACATATTGATTTGCTATTGCTTATGATATATATTATGTTGTTCATGACTTTAAGCTATATCTTTTGCTAAGTTTTGCAATTATACTTGGATTGTAACTGGAGGACAGTTTCATATCTCTATACGAGTATGATACTACCTTTAATTCTATTTTAGTATGATGTAAAATTTAGTCTGTCTTAAGGGATGTAAAGCTCAATAATGAAGTCTTGTTATATGTATGTCGATGATATACTGACCCTCGGCCAAGTGGGAGAATGTTGGATTCGACGGGATCCAATCCATTATTTATGGCCCATCGGGTTTTATGGTTAATCATCTAAATAAGACTTGAGCCTAATTAATAATTAAATAAATAAATAGCACTTAATATATATATTAATTATTACATCCAAAATATATATTTTGATATATATATTAATAATGGCTTAAGTACCCAAGCCCATAACTTTGATGGACGGTTATGGGTTTAGCCCATTAGGGTTGGTCCCACTATTCCCTCTATATAAAGAATATTATTTGAGAACAAAAGGTGCGCGTCTCATACTATTCAGAAAATACACACACCCCATCCTTACGTATAGAGGAGAATAGTGAAGATCAAAGCCCTCAAGTACTTGCGCTCTTCGGACTCTCTCAAGATCATTAATGGCCTCTTTCGATTCAGGTACGCTTCCGCTATTTATCTATACTCATAGTTTTGATCAGGAGATTCATGTGTATATATTATGTTGTATTTATATACATGATTTATTCTAACAGAAATCTCATGAGATATCTGTTCTTTGTGATGCTGAAGTTGCTCTTATTGTCTTCTCTACCAAGGGCAAGCTCTTCGAGTATTCCTCCGATTTATCGTACGCAGTCATCGATTCTCATCTCTACATATTTTCTCCTCTGATCTTAGGTAGTTCCTAATTAATTGAATTAATTGTAGTCTCCATGAGTTTATTGTTTTTGTACAACGTAGTTGAAGGAATTTACGGATGGGCGGAAGCGTGGTATAAAAATTTAATCCGTAAAAACCATGTATCGCACATATAGAAAATCATATAAAAACGAAAAAGGAGGAATCAAAACCTTACCTTGAAAAATCGAAGCTTTTCAATAAAATGGTGTTGCAAGCAGTTGCTCCTCAAAGTGTGAAGCACTCTACCGGTATCCACCAAGATTGATTCTTCGATGAAGCTTTTATAAAACTCGAAGCTTTATAAAAATGGTGCCTTGATCTTTTTGAGAGAGAGAGAGAGAGAGAGAAAGAAGATGGAGGCTACTAGGGTTTTCACAAAACCACAAATGCATACATAAAACACCTCTCATCTCTTTCTTTATATAGGGCTAATGTAGGTTTAGTATAATTAATATATCATGTATATATTAGTATATATAAATCCCACAAATTGTTTAAATAATAATTAAACTATTTTAATCATTATTAAAAACAACTTGCTCTCTCAAAATACCTTCATCAATAAATTAATCTTTTTATGGTGTGACCCTGTAGGTTCAATATTAAGCCGGTAGTAGAAATAAATAATAATAAACTTTTTATTTATTATTTATATGAATTCTAAAATTCATTAAATATAATTAATTGATTAATTATATTTATTCTACATCGTGAGTGATGCTTCTCAACATATCGCGACTATCCGGATAATATGAATTCACTGCTTAGAATACCAAGAACCTGTAAGTGCTAGTTACCGTACAATCGATTCCTTCTACCCTACAATATCCCGATTAAATACAAGGCATGGATCTCGTGTCAGGCCTATCAAATTTAGTCATATAATTTCTTATTCATAATGCAAAGTTCATATTAATGCAAATTAGAAACTCCTTTCTAATTTCATACACTCTGGCCAGAGATTCCAGAAATCGCATACTAAGAATAACATAGGTTATTCACTTCCTTACTAGAAGGGGTAGATTCTTTATTGACCGTTAACTATCTTCATACATAAATCCCTGTACCCAGAATAGACCTAATGGATGTCCTTGAGACTAAGGACTAAACCAAAGCACAGTTCATTATATACAAGATTACTCTAACGATCTCAAGTCTAAGGATACTTGTACAACTATCACTCAGTGAATAACTATTGACACGTGAGTAAACTCCATTAGTTGTTCAACTTATCGAGTCACGTTCAGTGAACTTATTCCCTAATAAGCACCTACATACTAGCTATAGTGTCACCACACAAATGCCTATGAGAACAAACATCCTCCTTAAAGGGAGCAAGCATAGTATGTACCAATCTTTGCGGATTCACTAACTTCCGATTAGTTATCCTATGATCGGGAACTGTTTAAGTCTAGAGTTATCATCTTCTAGATCTCACTATTACAATCTCATTATAATTCTAGAAGCTTTACTCTAAACTATGGAACATCTTATTTAACACACTTTAAATAGATAAAGCCCGTAATAAAATCAAAACAAGTCTTTTATTAATATTAATGAAATCAAATAAGAATACAAGAAAGTTCTTCCTAACTCATCATACATGATTGGATTTAGGACAAACACTTTCAATCTCCCACTTGTACTAAAGCCAATTACCCTAGTATCTAATACCCATCTTCTCTTTATGACGATCAAAGTGAATCTGAGACAATGACTTTGTGAGTGAGTCTGCTATGTTGTTATGTGTGTCAACTCTCTCAATCTTGACATCTCCCCTTTCAATGATTTCCCTAATCAAATGAAAGCGCCGCAAAACATGTTTGGAATTTTTATGAGACCTAGGTTCCTTGGCTTGTGCTATTGCTGCGTTGTTATCACAATACAACACAATAGGCTCTTCAATGCTAGGAACAACTCCCAACTCAGAAACAAATTTCCTCATCCAAACGGCTTCTTTT
This sequence comes from Saposhnikovia divaricata, assembly GCA_036435485.1. NCBI lineage: Eukaryota > Viridiplantae > Streptophyta > Magnoliopsida > Apiales > Apiaceae > Saposhnikovia > Saposhnikovia divaricata. Next base: position 135,573,832 of record CM071595.1, read on the forward strand.
GCAGCCTCACTTGCAGCTATATACTCTGCTTCCGCTGTGGAGTCAGCCGTTGTCGACTGTTTGGAACTCTTCCAACTAATCGCACCACCATTAAGAGTAAACACGTACCCTGACATGGATTTGCTATCATCACTTTCTGATTGAAAACTAGAGTCAGTATAACCCTCTATTTTCAACTCAGATCCACCAAAAACAAGAAAAATATCCTTAGTCCTTCGCAAGTACTTAAGGATGTTCTTCACTGCTTTCCAGTGGTCTTCAACTGGATTGGACTGATATATGCTTGTCACACTAATTGAATAAGCAACATCAGGCCTAGTACATAACATCACGTATATGATAGATCCTATTGCTGAAGCATAAGGAATCTTACTCATACGCTCTCTTTCCTCAGGTGTCTTAGGACACATCTTCTCGGAAAGGGATACTCCATGGCTCATCGGTATGAGACCTCTCTTGGAGTTTTCCATGCTAAACCTTTTAAGCACTTTCTCGATGTATGTACTCTGGGTAAGACCTATCATTCTACTAGATCTATCTCTATAGATCTTCATACCGAGAATGTAGGATGCTTCACCCAAGTCCTTCATAGTGAAGTTCTTCGATAGCCACACTTTGACCGATTGCAGCATCGGTATATCATTTCCTATAAGAAGTATGTCATCCACATACAATACAAGAAATGTTACCGCGCTCCCACTAACCTTCTTGTAGACACATGGTTCATCTATGTTTTTGATAAAACCAAACTCTTTGATTGTCTCATCAAAACGGATGTTCCATCTACGAGAAGCTTGGTTTAACCCATATATGGTTCGTAGCAGCTTACATATTAGGTGTTCATTCCCTTTGGAAACAAAACCCTCTGGCTATGTCATATACACTTCCTCTTCAAGTTTCCCATTGAGGAAGGCCGTTTTCACGTCCATTTGCCAGATCTCATAGTCATAGTAAGCAGCAATCGTAAGCAAAATCCGAATTGATTTAAACAGGGCTACAGGCAAAAAAGTTTCATCAAAGTCAATCCCTTGCCTTTGTCTGAATCCTTTTGCCACGAGCCTGGCCTTATAGGTCTCTACCTGGCCATCTGCTCCAATCTTTCTTTTGTATACCCATTTGCACTCAATAGGCTTCACATCCTTTGGTGCTTCAACCAAAGTCCATACTTGGTTGGTATACATAGAATCCATTTCGGATTTCATGGCACTCTGCCATTTCTCTGAGTCAACACTACTCATAGCCTCATTATAGGTCATAGGGTCGTCATCATCAGTGATTGACAACTCATTGTCATTCTCAATGACAAGGCCATAATACCTCTCAGGTTGGCGAGACACTCTCTCTGACCTACGAATGGGCTGTACCACAGAAGGTTGTTCAGTCTGAACAGGTGTTTCCTCTTGTACCGTAGTAGTTTATGCTTCTTGAACTTCATTAAGTTCTGTTTTGCTCCCATTGTTTCCTTCAAGGATAAACTGTTTTTCCAAGAAGGTAGCATGTCTGGAGACAAATACACTATGATCGGTATAGAAGTAATAACCTAAAGTCTCTTTAGGATATCCCACAAACCTACATTTCACGGATCGAGATTCCAGCTTATCAGGGTCAACTTTCTTGACATAAGCTGGACATCCCCAAATCTTAACGTATTTAAGACTCGGTTTCCTTTCTTTCCATATCTCATATGGAGTTTGAGGAACGGATTTGGAAGGCACCTTATTCAGTAAGTATGCTGAGGTTTCCAATGCATAACCCCAAAGGAATACTGGAAGATTTGCATAGCTCATCATGGACCGAACCATGTCTAACAAAGTTCGATTTCTCCTTTCAGATACTCCATTCAACTGTGGAGTATATGGAGGAGTCCACTGAGAGACTATACCATTTACTTTGAGATAATCTAGAAACTCCCCATTCAAGTATTCACCTCGATCTGATCGAAGGGTTTAAATACTATGTTTGGTTTGTTTCTCCACTTCATTCTTATATTCTTTGAACTTTTCAAAGGCTTCAGATTTGTGTTTCATCAAATACACATATCCGAATCTAGATCGATCATCTATGAAAGTAATGAAGTACGAAAAACCACCCATGGCTTGCGTAGACATCGGTCCACATACATCTGTGTGTACCAATCCTAGCAAATCTGCAGCTCTCTCTCCATGTCCACTAAATGGAGATTTGGTCATTTTACCCAATAGGCAAGACTCGCATATAGGATATGATTCAAAATCAAAGGGTTCAAGTAACCCTTCCTTATGCAATGTCCGAAGTCTATTTTCACTAATATGACCAAGTCTGCAGTGCCACAAATAGGTGAGATTTTCATCATCCCTTTTTCTTTTATTAGTATGTTCAATTTGTAGTAAATTATGTTCTATGTCACATACATACAGACCATTATTTAAAATACCATTACCATAAAGAATGTTATCTCTAAGAATTGAACATTTATTATTCTGAATAATAAACGAAAATCCATCCAAGTCTAACATGGGAATAGAAATAATATTCCTCACAATCGAGGGAACAAAATAACAATTATTTAAAACAATAGTCTTGCCCGTAGGCATATGTAAATCAAATGATCATACAGCTTCAGCAGCAATTCTTGCTCCATTTCCCATCCGTAGAATCACCTCCTCTTTTTCAAGAGTCCTACTTTTCCTTAGTCCCTGCAACGAATTGCAAATGTGAGAACCACATGCGGTATCTAATACCCAAGTAGAAATTTGACTTAATGACATATTCACTTCAATCATGAACATACCTGAATCAGAAGCGGCAGTCTCACTACCCTTCTTCTTCTTCAATTCTGCAAGGTAAACCTTGCAGTTCCTCTTCCAGTGCCCCACCTTATTACAATGGAAGCAAACAACTTTGCTCTTGGGGTCTTCAGCTTTTGGTGGAATCGGCTTTTTCTCACCTACTTTCTTCTTTTTGGGAGGGTTCTTCTTCCTTTTCTTAGGATTGGAACCTTCACCAATTAGAAGAACATAACTCTTCTTAGAGGGAAAATTCGATTCCGCAGTCTTCAACATGTTGTGGAGTTCAGCCAGGCTGACGTCCAACTTATTCATGTGAAAGTTCACAACAAACTGCGAAAACGAACCGGGAAGTGATTGCAAGACCAAGTCTTGACTTAGCTCCCTATCCATGGCAAAACCAAGTTGTCCAAGACGTTCAATCAAATTGATCATCTTAAGTACATGGTCATTCACAGATGATCCCTCAGACATCCTACAACGGAACAGCTCTTTCGATATCTCATATCTAGCTGTCCTCCCTACCACATCATACAACTCTTGTAGATGCGTTAGGATAGTGTGAGCATCCATATGCTCATGCTGCTTCTGTAGCTCAATGTTCATGGAAGCTAGCATGATACATTGAGCAACATTTGCATCATCTATCCACTTACGATACACAATATGTTCATCATTATGTGCATCGTTAGCAGGTTCAGCAGGCATAAGTGAGTCAAGCACATATTCCAGCTTCTCAACCCTGAGAACAATTCTCAAGTTTCGAAGCCAGTCAGCATAATTAGGACCAGTCAATTTGTGAGCATCTAGTATGCTCCGGAGTGATAGTGCAGCAGACATAGTGTATATAGTAAATCTGTAAATGATAAACACATAACAACACTTAGCAAATATTCAATTTCATTTTAAAAACACTATATGAATCGGGTCTTTATTCATAAGTGGCTCCCACTAGTTTATCTAATTTATACAACCCCCTAAGTGAAAAATTAAGCATTCATAATGCTAGTGGGAATAGGGATCCTACATTCCATCACACAACCTCGGCTGTAGCACGAAACGCCATGTGATGTTCAATAGGCAGACAACTCTTGTCAATTACATCTCATGTTATTCCCTAATAAAACTTTAGCCTCTTGAATAATTGAGTCACGGGTGTAGCACGACAAACTCAATATTCTAAGTCAAGTCTAACCCAACATTCCGTACAACTGAATCAATCTCCAACGGCCCACGGCTGTAGCACGTAACGACCATTAGATTCTAATTCATTGTACACATCTCTATGTAATAGACAAGTATTTCTTATTTCGAAATCAAAGCCCTCGGCTGTAGCACGAAACGACAATGATTCAAAAATAAGAACTACTTTCTACCATGTTGGAAGGCTATGACCGACACAAGCCCATTGTGTCATTGGCCAATTACTACTTGATATTATTTAATTTTAGAGGGATTATATTATGTCACAATCATAATCATATTATAAAGAGATTCTTCCTTTTAAATTAAATATTTCAAATCAATAATTGATAATTGGATGATTCCCAGATCGGGGGGAGCATTGTCAAGAGGCGTCACTTAATACCCCTTTCTTACAGATCGAAATCCGTTTTTGACAGAATCATCCTTTCTCTCAATATTGAAAATTCATATTTAATTACGTGTTTCACAAACACAAGAATCTCATGATTGTATTCATAATATTATTCTTAGACAAGAAACGATTCCTATTCTAGATTTTCTAGAGCACGCCTTATTTTGATTTAAGTTCACCTAAATCTATCATCGCATGGTAAACATAGGCATATATCTCATATATAAAAATAAATCAATAAGTTAGCATGCAAGCAATATCATGTCACACATTGATATATTGATGTATGGATTTATTATAGCATTTAAAAAGCAATTAAAACAATTAAAACATGCTTTAAAACACTTCCAGAAATATAAACAATTCAAAACTTTTATATAAAAAATATTTGACCACTCCATTAGATCCGTCTCGGAAAAACGAATCCAACGATATATTGCACGCCCAAAACGGAGTTACGAAACTCCCAAAAAAATCAAATTTAATGTGGACAGAAGGACTGTAACGCATGACTTGGATGCGTTACAACAATTTAAAGTCATTTAATTGTGTAACGCATGTTGTAAATGCGCGACAGACCTGTCACGCATTCCCGATATGCGCGACCCCCTTCACCGCGGTTGTCCTACACGCGCGCGGGACAGCAGCGGATCAGTTTTTTTTTTTTTGTCTGCTTGCCGACCGTTGTCTTATCCAGGTGAATTTTGTAACCCCCTCTCATTCATTACCTTAACTCCCCTTTTACTCATAATAACTATTATTATTAATAATTAATAATTAATTAAATAATTAAAAATTACAGGGATATGATTTCTCAAATCAGGCAGTAGCAAAAATTACTAGGTAGTTATGGGGTCCTTGTGCAATTTTAATTTCATAATATTCACATGCATGATTATTTTATGAATTTTAATTAAAACAATTTTTAAAAAATTCATAACAAATAATCTATACATCACAAAATTATGGAAAAAATATCTAGATGATCCACAACACTTGTAGAACCCAGATCAGTGGTCAAAATCTCATGCCAATATTATTTTGAATTAATTCATAATTAAATCTAAATAAACTTGCAAAAATCATAATAAATCCATACATGCATAAAAAAATCTGAAATTTTTTACATGAATCTCTATATGCAGAACCTGGCTCTGATGCCATTGAAGGAATTTACGGATGGGCGGAAGCGTGGTATAACAATTTAATCCGTAAAAACCATGTATCGCACATATAGAAAATCATATAAAAACGAAAAAGGAGGAATCAAAACCTTACCTTGAAAAATCGAAGATTTTCAATAAAATGGTGTTGCAAGCAGTTGCTCCTCAGAGTGTGAAGCACTCTACCGGTATCCACCAAGATTGATTCTTCGATGAAGCTTTTATAAAACTCGAATCTTTATAAAAATGGTGCCTTGATCTTTTAGAGAGAGAGAGAGAGAGAAAGAGAGAAAGAAGATGGAGGCTACTAGGGTTTTCAAAAAACCACAAATGCATACATAAAACACCTCTCATCTCTTTCTTTATATAGGGCTAATGTAGGTTTAGTATAATTAATATATCATGTATATATTAATATATATAAATCCCACAAATTGTTTAAATAATAATTAAACTATTTTAATCATTATTAAAAACAACTTGCTCTCTCAAAATACCTTCATCAATAAATTAATCTTTTTATGGTGTGACCCTGTAGGTTCAATATTAAGCCGGTAGTAGAAATAAATAATAATAAACTTTTTATTTATTATTTATATGAATTCTAAAATTCATTAAATATAATTAACTAATTAATTATATTTATTCTACATCGTGAGTGATGCTTCTCAACATATCGCGACTATCCGGATAATATGAATTCACTGCTTAGAATACCAAGAACCTGTCAGTGCTAGTTACCGTACAATCGATTCCTTCTACCCTACAATATCCCGATTAAATACAAGGCATGGATCTCGTGTCAGGCCTATCAAATTTAATCATATGATTTCTTATTCATAATGCAAAGTTCATATTAATGCAAATTAGAAACTCCTTTCTAATTTCATACACTCTGGCCAGAGATTCCAGAACTCGCATACTAAGAATAACATAGGATATTCACTTCCTTACTAGAAGGGGTAGATTCTTTATTGACCGTTAACTATCTTCATACATAAATCCCTGTACCCAGAATAGACCTAATGGATGTCCTTGAGACTAAGGACTAAACCAAAGCACAGTTCATTATATACAAGATTACTCTAACGATCTCAAGTCTAAGGATACTTGTACAACTATCACTCAGTGAATAACTATTGACACGAGAGTAAACTCCAGTAGTTGTTCAACTTATCGAGTCACGTTCAGTGAACTTATTCCCTAATAAGCACCTACATACTAGCTATAGTGTCACCACACAAATGCCTATGAGAACAGACATCCTCCTTAAAGGGAGCAAGCATAGTATGTACCAATCTTTGCGGATTCACTAACTTCCGATTAGTTATCCTATGATCGGGAACTGTTTAAGTCTAGAGTTATCATCTTCTAGATCTCACGATTACAATCTCATTATAATTCTAGAAGCTTTACTCTAAACTATGGAACATCTTATTTAACACACTTTAAATAGATAAAGCCCGTAATAAAATCAAAACAAGTCTTTTATTAATATTAATGAAATCAAATAAGAATACAAGAAAGTTCTTCCTAACTCATCATACATGATTGGATTTAGGACAAACACTTTCAGTAGTACGCCTAGAGAATTGAACACAAGTCAGTTAGGCGTGTTTGTGTAAGCCGAGTCTCCTACTAGGTGAAAAACTGTACTATTACATAGATTCCTCATGGCATGGTATGTGTAATGCTTACACGTATTTCATATGTAATATACTGTTGTATTTGTTTTTCTTCTTTGTAATTGATGTCATATCCTTTCTTATGTTAGTTCTCGCTCCACAACTAAAATGTGATGTCATAATTGTTATATTTGTTTAATGCTTTTAGCTTGGAGGCAAAGGAGCGAACCTGGCTGAAATGGCAAGCATTGGTTTATCAGTTCCACCAGGCTTCATAATATCAAAAGAAGCATGCCAGGAATATCAAAAGAATGGAAAGAGTCTACCAGGACTATGGGAAGAGATACTGGAAGGACTGGAGTTTGTGCAGGAAGACATGGGTGCGTTTCTTGGGGATTCATCTAAGCCTCCTCTCCTTTCTGTTCGATCTGGTGCTGCAATACGTACCTATTACAGTCAGTTATGTACTATGTTATTACTTTTGAAGTTAATTTTAGGATTATTTTGTGGCTTTGTTTTTGTTGATCAATGTAATAGTCAATTTAGTATATATTAACAAGACAGTTAACATTTGTATTTATTTTGAAAGTTTGCATTTGGTGTTCTGATGGTGCTTGAGGTGTATTGCATTTGGTGTTTTGGGTACAGATGTATTGTACTAGTGAGATTGGATAGGTTTAGTATTAATTTGGAAGCCGAAAATGGCTGAAACCTGAAAAAGCATCAAAATGTTGTTTTAGTAACTTACGACGAATTTTTCGGTAACTTACGACGATTGTTCATCCTTTTATATTCTTTTTGATTTTTTTTTTTATTTAATTGTGGCAGCAGGTGGGTCCCAAAAGTAAGCTTACGACAGAAAAAATCGTCGTAAATTATGAGCATATGACGGATTTTTTCGTCATAAAATATAAATTTATGACAGTTTATTCCGTCATAAGTTCGTTTATTATTTTATTGTAGGAAGTGGGTCCCCGTGTCGGAAATTATGACGAAAATTTGAACTTGTGACGAAATTTGTATTTGTGACGAAAATCCAAACTTAAGACTCGAGCAAAAATGACGAATTTTTTCCGTCGTAATTGGGACCAATTGCGACAATTTCAGTGTTAAATTTCCGTCATAAATGATCATTTTTCTTGTAGTGAAATTGGATTGAAATAAATTGGTGCCAGATGGATGACTAATTGAAAGAATGGTTAAGATTCTTTACCATGTTGATATGTGTTTGTGTTCACAACGGTGAAATAGGGCACTATTTACGTAAATAATCACCTGTAACACAAGACCAACCATTGTACAGTCTTTATAATTGACGTAACGTACCATTTTATCAGTAAAAATATTTACATGGTCTTACAAAAGGGTATGAGATGGATACAAAGTATGATTTTCACTTAAGTCTTAGAAAACTGTCCATGTTGGGGGTGAGTCAAAAATTTGGTCGTAGTAGACCCATGCATTTGTTTGGTTTTAGCACCTGGTAGGCTGGTAGATACCATAATGAATTACAGTTAAACCTCTTTAAAAGTAATACGTTGGGACCATGAAAAAATATTACTTTATCGAGTTTATTACTTTATCGTGAGTAAAAATACATTGTCTCCATTATGTTGGAACCGGAAAAAAATATTACTATAGCGAGGTTATTACTTTATCGATTATTACTTCATCGAGATTCAACTGTAGCCGTATATAAAGGGTTTGTTGACCAGAGGCCGCTGTAGCATCTTTGTTCTAGAAACTTTTATTAGCTGCGGCATGCGCCTCTTAAGAAACCATTCCCTCTCTGTGTAAAGTTCCCAAAAAGAAAGGACTTTTAAAGTAGGGATTTGTGAAGAAAGATGAGAAGAAAAAGAACAAAAAAAGATTAAATATATGCACATGTAATGCGAGGATAGAGTCACAATATTTGTGATGGACATAACAAAGCTTCCCGCAGGGAGGGAGGCGGCAGTGGTGTACCGGTGAAGAGAAAACAGTTGCATATGACATGTTTTTCACGTGTAATATCATATGATTCATTAATAATTTGATTGATTAATATATTGACCGATCAATATACTATATAAATATATATACCTAGTTATGAAGATATTGTTTTATGGATAGACAAACCAAGTCGGATGTGATGAGCTTTCTGAATATTGTGAAAACAAGTCAAGTGATTATTAATAATGGAAGGGAAGGGGAGAAAATTATATGGGAAAAATATTGGCACATTTAGTCACATAAGAATACTATTCCTAGATTTAACAATTTTAACATGTTAAACACCTTTGGATATAGGTGTTCAAACAAACTAATAATTTAAGTGGTATGAGTGGAGTGTGTAATTCAATTTAAGAGATCAGCATAAAATTCTTACGGATTTTTACTCATACAAAACTCGTAACCTCTATGTCATAACATAGTGGAACCTCTATGTCTACAGTCACACTACACAATACTGAAACAAACAATTTCATGTTTTTTTGGCAGGAAAATATGAATGCCAAGCAATTTACATAGGGAAACTTGCAACTGCAATAGGACGAAATGTAAAATTAATTTAGTCCAGAGAATGATGAGTGCACCCTATAATATCTCACCTACAAAACAACCAGTAGAGCTAACATGAAAACATGTATTGCTTGAGTTCAGGATTGAGAAAGGAACAAGCCATCTCCTAAGGGCCTTTGTAATATTTTCCGTACAAACAGAATGGTTGTATGTGACATGAAACATATGGACACGTTTTACCTAACAATTAACCGTTGATGATTTCCAGTAACCGCGTCCATCATGGGTAGTATTCCTTCAATTTTCAAAATATTGTCTCACGGCCATGTAGATAAAATTAAAATTGAGAGTTCCTAAAAAACTATTCAAAGATTTTTTCATATAATTTGATAGACATTAAGAATTATGCGTAAAACATTTATGTAACTTTAGTTTATCAATATGTACAACACTTTCTTGGTGTCACCCAGAAGAAGTGACATATCATCCAAGGCTCTACAACAGCTTAAGCAATAAAACAGTAAAAAAAAATGTAATAAGTGCATACTAAATGGAGTGTAAAGCCATTTTTCAAAGTAATGATAATCATGCTATTTAGGCACCATATATCAATTGAAGCCACTTCGTACTATCTAAAAATTTGTAATAACAAAATTTTGGAAAATGTGAGTGAATTATACATTTGTGAATGTTATGACTACACGAGATTATCAAATACTTCATGGTAGACAATGTTTTTGGTAAAATCGTTGGTGGCTTCGTCATCATCAACTTTAAATCTTCTCAATCCATTTAGAGAAGTCACTCTAAAAATAGCCACACACATTTGGTCGTGTCCAAAAACAGGTTCAGGAAGATATTAGCCCACATTTTGGATCGTTTGTGGCAGTGCATCCCGTGGCACTTGTTCGTCTTGTTAAGGCTCAAATAAGTTTCTTGAACCTTTAATTGTTCATATTGGACATTTCCGGACTGCTGTCCATATTCGTAAAAGGTATCATATTAGTAGAATCATTTTAGGTGTTCGTGTTAGCCATCTCATGTTAATATTATTTTAATATTAACATCTCATAGTTAGTAATGGCTGCCTGAAAGCAATCATAACACATGAAAATATTATTTTAAACTCAAGAGCCTCCAGAAAGATCCAAAAGGATCACAAATAATCGAAGGATTGTTAAGACTCTACACCCATAAAATTTCAAAATTGAAATCACGGAATAGTATGAGTAAATATATAACTAATTTTGAACTAACTTCAGCCAATAGGTTTCCATTGCATCAAGTATGAAGCAAATTCATCAGTTACCTCCACTACAAGAAAGTTGGGCTATTTTCGACCAAACATTTTCGACTGCGGTTAATTTCGATCGAATATGGTTGAATTTAACCGGACTGGCTAATTTCGACCAAATATGGTCGAATTTAGGAGCGGTCGAAAATAATCGGTCGAATTTAACAATTTTTTGACTAAATACGATCGAATTTAGCAATTTAGATCCCGCCGAAAGTAGGAGGGAAAGTTCCCGCCAATGGAAAAGTTAAATTCGACCATTTTTGGTCGAATATAGCAATTGGGGTGAGTGGGGAAATTTAATTCAAAATTTGTAAAAAGCGGGAAACTTGCCGCCCAAAAAAATTCAAAACGTTCGAATTTAATTTCGACCATAATTGGTCGAATTTAGCTAATTTAATTTATTTTAATAATTACTTAAAAATGGGGGGAAAAATAAATAAAATGGAAAATTAGTGAAACTAGGGTAAGATTCATCACAAAAATATTGAGTATTACTAATCTGGTCTATATGAATTTACGTTAAAAAATTGGCTTTTTTTCTATTTTTATTTAATTTTTTAATTTATTTTACAAACTAGTTGATCATTAAATTACCAAGCCAAACAAATTTATTTTTTTCTGAAATTTTGGCAATAACATTAAAAAGGATGGATCTTGACCACCGTATGATTGGGTCGTCGAGAAATATTATTAAAAAAATCAAAACACTGAACCCTGACGAAACCCCGTTTAGGTGTTATAATCAAAGTACTAGTTGACCGTTAAATTACCAAACCAAATTATTTTATTTTTTTCTGAAATTTTGGCAATAACATTAAAAAGGATGGATTGTTAGCACAAAATCACGCAAGCGCACGTAGTCACAAGTAATATAGATATAAGTCGAGTTCGTTCCTACAGGGATCTGAGTTGGTTTTAATTCAGTCTATTTCTTATGCACCAATGTTTAGTTATTACTCACTGCTAAAACAAATAATAATGCGGATTTTTATTAATTATCTAAGTTAACTAATTATACCAATTAATCAAACTACAAATTAATTAACTAATCCAATTACTTATGCGAGAGAAAACATGGGATCCTAACTTCATTAAATACTTCCTTTAGAGATCATGCCCTTAATCAATATGTATGGTGATTATGATAACTAATCAGATAACACGAAATAAGTATACGCTACCTTTCAGTAAATGCATACCAATCTACTCAACATCCACAAAAGAGATAGACATCAAGTAGGCACCAATTATGCCTAGACCCTATATGTCTATAGAATTTGAAAACAAAACGGTTGAAGAACAAGTTATCCACAAAGATTACACAAGGTAGTATGAGATAGTTCAAATCACACCACTAATTATGAAAACAATTCACAAACTTATGCTTAGCATGGCAAGTTCTAAATCTAGAGATCCACTGTCGCTTCAAAAAAGATTAACAATTGAATTTAGATGTTAGCTACGCATCTAAAAGCATTAAGAACGACCATACAAGGATATCGATAATTCACCACACACATATCAATTAAGCAATCAACAACTAAATTCCATACGTAAATCCGTTAGGACCTCATGACGGCGATTAGCTCATAATCGAACCGTTCGTCATCATGGGGTTTGATGAAAACATGATAAAGAAGAAGATAATAATGATGAATAAATCAATAGTAACAAGGTTTAGAGAACAAATCCGAATAATGAACAAGCATCCAAAAGATACGCCTAGTAAGAGTACAAGAAAACTATGTCTAGATCTTCTTGATGTCACAATCCTCGCCTTGGCTTCTCGATCTCGTGCTCAAAAATGTGTATGTGATGTGAAGTAATCTGATCTCTGTGTACGTTGTTGTGGTATTTCATTTTAGACCTCCCAACATGTGTATTTATAGCCCAATATTGCCTCTTCTCCAAGTAATTGCCGTTCTTGAGTAGGAATCGAAATTGACACATTTCCATCTTTGATTATGATACAAATTGCAATTTCCCTTGTCATATGATGATTCTAGATCATTCCCACCGTCCAAAATTATTCCCATGTTGAATCGAAGAAGAAAAATTCAAATTCCCTTATCAAAATCTGAATCAGAATGCAATCTGTCGGTCAGGATCTATTCAGCGCGGCCGCGCTGTTCTGTAGTTCAATTCCCGCGCGGTCGCGCTCTCCAAAATCTGGCAATTCCTGGCAAATCCACTAGCGCTGTCGCGCTTGTTTGTAGTGTAAATCTGGCGCGGTCGTGCCCTTGTAATTCTGTTTCTGCAGATTTTTCCTCTTGAATTTATTTCTTCGCGCGCCGTTTACACCACATCTAACTTCTGTTCCTTAGGCCACAAAAACACCTTAACAACCTGTAACACATATATCCTGCACAATCTCCACAAAACACATTAAACCACACAAATACTTGAGAATTAAGCTATCAATTCAAACCAAAATAGAACGATCCAAGTGGATAAAAATCCACTTATCACACCCCCAAACTTGAACCGATGCTTGTCCTCAAGCATAAACAAACAAACTATCTATACTAGCTAGTACCACTTCCGTAGGTGATCACGGTTTCATTTGGCATATGCAACAAGCCCTTTAAACCCCTAGGCAACCCTAGTAGACGAGTAAGGTCTCGTGAAGGCCTATAGCGAATGTACCCACAAAATCCATCTATCTAATGCAGTGCATGAATGCAACTAATATGAATGCAAAAGATCCCCTCAAACTCACCAATACCACTCAGCAAGTAAACATCTCATCGAATGCAATCAATCCAAACAGAGCTCGACTAAATGCTGGTATACTAACAATACATGATCAGAACGTGCGTGTGTGCAATGCTCGTCAGATATACTCTTAGACTAGATCAAAAATCATTCCCATCTTTCACCAAGACAATCACAGGTTTATAATCAGAATGAACGTTAGCCACAAGATCACTTAAGACACACCTCTATCATCATCTAAGGTAGACAGAATTTCATGCTTTATTATAACACAGACACTATATACACAACACACATGCTTATTTGACCGTGCAATGGATGAGACCCCTAAAGGCCTATACAATAATACCCATGTAGCGAGCGTTGGGTTAGTGGATCCCAGACTATAAAAGCCTTAGGTCACTAGGCACAAAGTCCCCTATGAACTTAATTGCTCGAGTATTAAAGAGCTCACCCTGATCAATTCTGCATACTCACACACTCACAATCACTCTTTTTTTTTCATACTCTTTTTTTTCTTGATTTTCTTTCAATTTTTTTTTCTTTTTTTTACTTTTTTCAATTTTTTTTTCACAAATGCAATCTGGAATGAGAATTCTCAATTCCAACCCTAGACTACTCATATAAATATGAGCTGGCTACTAGCCAATAACAAATAACACAAACTAGCATGAATCCTGGGTTCCCCCAAACTTATATATTAGTGCTCCCAAATCATCAAGAGAATAAAGCAAATTCTAACCATAATCAAGTGATTAAATCCTAGATTCACACAAGCATAACCTCAACCTAGTCCAAAAGCAAACAACGAGACTGTGTAAAAATTTTGTTCATGAAACACGCATGTCAATTTCAACAGAATTTAAAATCAGCCCTCTGTTCATCCTTTTCACACCCAAATCAACATCGACCTACCTAACAGTACTAGCTCATAATAAGGGATCATGAATATGCATGCAGTGCAACTATATGAAATCTCAACAATATGAGACAAACATGCAACAGAATGCTCTATATGACATATATCATGCATTACACTAATACTTAACATACAGATATGATGCTATATGAATTCTACATGCTCACATATACAACTACTAACCCTCAAATCCACCCCCAAACTTAAAATTTTCAATGCCCTCATTGAAAGTAAATAAGAGGATAGTAGAACACATACCTACGGACCACCTTGACTACCCTCATGAAGAGGAGAATCCGGTGGTGGATACACATTGTGTGCACCAAAAACTGGCCAAGTCACCTGCACTCCACTAGCAGCAAACGCAGTCCCTAGCGTCTGAGTCAGCTCCTGTGCAAAATGGCTATGACTCTCATACATCACATCCATCTGGCGCATCAACCGCCTATACTGAGAAGCAGTAGGAACATCCTCAGGCACAGGCACATGAGGCGGTGCATCGCCTCCACCAGCAACAATCACATAACCCAAACCCCTAGGATGTGGAATGCCGCCAGGCCACTCCACCATCCTCTGTATAGTACCCGAATCAATAGGTCCACTCGGCACCTGCAGCTGCTCATCCTCAGCCCATCTAACCCCAGCATCCATACATAAACTCGTCACAACAGAACCATGAGGAATCAATCCTGTTGTACTACCTCTCAGATATCGCAAGATATTCTGATTAAACAGATACCCAATGTCTATGTAATGCCCATTCAGAATGGCCCACAGCAGAATGGCTCTATCCACAGTAACCTCATGCTAATGTGTAGATGGCAAAAGATTAGCACAGATGAATAAATTCCATGCCCGAGCATACCTGTTCATAGCAGAAGTAGGGAAGTGCAAATGCTTATTAGTCCCTGCCTTCATCGTCCACACTGTACCAGGCACACAAACACCTGCCACAATAGCCTCCAAATCAACTGCAGTCCTATTCTTGAAGGTCCAATCCTCAACCGTAGCTGCCCCCTCAGGCAATGCAAACAACCGACGAATAGCCTGAGTTGTATAATCCACCCTCATACCTCGAACCACTGAATACCCATTCCTGTCCGCCTTAGAATTAGCGTAGAACTCACGAACAATGCTCATAGGAATATCCGTTGCAAACTGACAAATAGTCTCCCATCCTCGAGACTGAATCATCGCTAAAAGCTCCCCATCCCCCGGACCAACCAGAAACAACTGGTCCTTATGCACCGACTTTCTCATCAACTTATTATATTCAGCCCTAGCCTCGGGCGAAGTAAATTTCTCGACATGTGCCTCCATATCCGAATCAGAATCAGATACAGACTGATAACTCGAACTACCAGCAAAACGACCTCTTTTCGGTGCCATTAGTCAATCACAAATAACTAGAAAATTCACAACAACCACACCCACAACAAATCTGGCCAAAATCCCACAAATACGTAATACCACAATTCGAAATATCAAAGAATAGTTAAGAGATTACCCAATCGAATCAGTAGAAGCGGTGACACTGCGTTATCAAGCTCCAATTGACAAAGACTCAATTCCCTTGAAACTCCAATGGTGAATTAAGGTGGATATATATAGGTGAGTGTGTATATATAGGAGAGATGTGAGAGATGTAGGGTAAGGAGATGGAATGATTAGAATAATTAGGAGAGGTGGAAATAATTGATTTGGAGGTATAAGGATCGACTTAGGGTTTAATTTTGGTATTTTGGGCTTCAAAACTGATATTCTCCCGGGTCTGTTCTGCCAGAATCTGCTTAGCGCGGTCGCGCTTCAAATATACTAGCAACCAGCGCGGTCGCGCTACCTCGAAATTATTATTTTTTTTTTTCAAAAATACCACACTGCTAAATATTACATCATAATAACTATCATGTGGGTTGCCTCCCACGAAGCGCTCGTTTAGCGTCATTAGCTTGACTGCTCCTCAGATGTTACGGTTCCGTCAAAATGATGGAAATTTTCTCGCGATTTGTAGGATCTCCAACATAATAATGCTTCAATCGCTGACCATTCACCTTGGACGCCAAATCAGGTGACTTTTCAAAAATCTCAACGGCTCCATGCGGAAATACGGTTTTCACAGTGAATGGCCTTGACCACCTTGACTTGAGCTTCCCGGGAAAAAGCTTGAGGCGTGAATTGAAAAGCAACACCAACTGACCAGGCACAAAAGCCTTATGTATCAACCTTCTGTCGTGCCACCTCTTCACTTTCTCCTTGTACATCTTGTGGTTCTCATAAGCCTGCGAACGAAATTCCTCTAGCTCATTTAACTGCAATAACCGTTTCTCACCAGTAGCTCTAATATCCAGATTCAACTTCTTTAATGCCCAAAAAGCTTTATGCTCTAGCTCGACCGGCAGATGACAAGCCTTTCTAAACACCAACTGATACGGTGACATACCCAAAGGTGTTTTGTATGCGGTTCTGTAGGCCCAAACAGCTTCCTCTAGCTTTAAAGACCAATCCTTTCTTGACGGATTCACAACCTTCTCGAGAATTCTCTTGATTTCACGATTAGAAACCTCCGATTGACCATTTGTTTGGGGATGATATGCAGTAGCAACACGATGTGTGACATTGTATTTCGCCATCATAGCAGTGAATTGACGATTACAAAAGTGAGTCCCCTCGTCACTGATTATAGCTCGTGGAGTCCCAAAACGCGTGAAAATCTGTTTATGAAGAAAGTTCAGCACCACCTTAGCATCATTGGTCGGTAAAGCTTTCACTTCGACCCATTTAGACACGTAATGAACAGCTAGTAAGATGTACTGATTATTGCATGAAGAAACAAAAGGTCCCATGAAGTCAATTCCCCAAATATCAAAGATCTCCACCTCAAGAAGCATGTTAAGAGGCATCTCGTTCCTTCTAGAAATATTACCAACTCGCTGACAACGATCACAATTCAAAACGAAGCGGTGAGCATCCTTAAACAATGTAGGCCAGAAGAAACCTGCCTGAAGAACACGAGCTGCTGTCTTCTCTCCACCATAATGACCTCCATAAACAGTGGAGTGGCAATCTCTCAACACACCTTCTGTCTCACTATACGGAATACAATGCCTGATAATCTTATCAGCACCCTGCTTGAACAAATATGGCTCATCCCAATGGTACCACTTTACATCATGTAGAAACTTCTTCTTTTGAGCATACGACAAGTCTGGAGGAATAATATTACTCACAAGATAGTTCACAAAATCTGCAAACCATGGCTCTTCCTCTCGTACTGCAAAAAGTTGCTCATCGGGAAAAGATTCATTGATTAGAAATTTAGCTTGTGACTCCTTACCATGGTCTTCTAACCTTGAAAGATGATCCGCCACCTGGTTTTCAGTACCCTTTCTGTCCTTGATCTCCAAATCAAACTCTTGAAGTAATAGAACCCATCGAATCAACCTAGGCTTAGAATCCTTCTTCGACATCAAATATTTAATAGCTGCATGGTCCATGTAGACAATCACCTTCGTGCCAAGCAAGTAGACTCGAAACTTCTCAAAACCATAGACAACGGCCAAAAGTTCTTTCTCTGTAGTGGTGTAGTTCAACTGAGCATCATTAAGAGTTTTGCTAGCATAGTAAACCACATGAAAAACCTTCTCCTTCCTTTGACCAAGAACAGCACCAACAGCAATGTCGCTCGCATCACACATCAACTCGAATGGCTCACTCCAATCTGGTGCAGTAATTATTGGTGCGGTAGTCAATTTCTTCTTCAAGAGCTCAAAAGAAGCAAGACAAGCTTCATCAAATTTGAAGGGAACATCCTTTTCCAACAGATTGCACAAAGGTTTAGATATTTTAGAGAAATCTTTAATGAAGCGTCGATAGAAACCCGCATGCCCAAGAAAATTGCGAATTCCTCCAACTGAGATAGGCGGAGGAAGATTTTCAATAGTCTCGATTTTAGCTTTATCGACCTCAAGGCCTTTTCTAGAAACCTTGTGCCCAAGAATGATTCCTTCACGCACCATAAAGTGACATTTTTCCCAATTTAGAACCAGATTGGTTTCCACACATCTTTTCAACACCAAGCCCAGATTATGCAAGCACTCGTCATATGACTTCCCAAAGACTGAGAAATCATCCATGAAGACCTCCACATTAATGCCAATCATGTCTGAGAAAATAGCCATCATACACCTCTGAAAAGTGGTAAGAGCACCACAAAGTCCAAAAGAAACTCGACGGAAAGCAAAGGTGCCAAAAGGACATGTGAAAGTAGTCTTCTCCTGATCTTCCGGAGCAATGCAAATCTGATTGTACCCTGAATAGCCATCTAGAAGACAATAGTACTCGTGGCCTGCCAACCTGTCTAGCATCTGATCAACAAACGGAAGAGGAAAGTGATCTTTTCTCGTGACCTTGTTCAACTTGCGATAGTCCATGCAAACTCTCCATACCGTGACTGTCCGAGTAGGGATGAGCTCGTTCTTCTCATTAGTAACAACTGTCATGCCACCTTTCTTCGGCACACACTGTACTGGGCTCACCCAAGAACTGTCTGAGATAGGATAGATAATTCCTGCATCTAACCACTTCAAGATTTCCTTATTCACCACCTCCTTCATGATAGGATTAAGACGACGCTGATGCTCAACAGTTGGATTAGCTCCTTCCTCTAGCAAAATTTTGTGCATGCAATAAGAAGGACTGATTCCTTTGATATCTGCTATGGTCCATCCAATGGTTGATTTGAACTCTCTCAGAATTTGTAAGAGCTTTTCTTCCTCACTACCTGAAAGGTTAGAAGCAATAATAACTGGTAACGTAGATGCATCACCAAGAAACGCATACCTCAAGTATTCTGGTAGTGGTTTGAGTTCAAGTGTAGGAGCTTCCTCAATGGATGGTTTAAGGCGAACTTGAGACTTTTTAAACTCCTCTAGCCCAAGAGACTCAACTGGCATATCAAATCTATTCTTCCAAGAAGCTGCATTCAACTGTTGAAGTTGTTTGGTTCCCTCTTCATCTTCAAATTCAAAATCCCCCAACAAAGCTCTTTCCAAAGGATCTGCTAAAAGCATGTGCTCAATCTCCTTCTTGACTGCGGCCTCAACTAAATCTACCTTAAAGCATTCATCCTCATCAATTGGAAATTTCATTGCATTGAACACATTGAAGGTGACATTCTGATCTTGCACCCTCATAGTAAGTTCCCCTTTCTATACATCAATCAAAGTCCTACCAGTAGCCAAGAACGGTCTTCCCAAGATTATGGGAATCTTTTTATCCTCCTCGAAATCCAAGATAACAAAATCAGCCGGGAAGATGAGTTTATCGACTTTCACCAATACATCCTCCACTATGCCTCTCGGATATGTGATAGAACGATCAGCCAACTGCAAAGAAATGTTGGTTGGCTTTGGCTCCGGTAGACCAAGTTGCATAAAAACTGACAAGGGCATGAGATTTATGCTAGCTCCCAAGTCACACAAGGACTTGCTGAAAGATAGATTTCCAATAGTGCACGGAATGGTGAAACTTCCCGGATCTTTAAGTTTCGGAGGCAACTTTTGCTGCAGAACTGCACTGCACTCCTCCGTCAAAGCTACTGTATCCAATTCCTCGAGCTTCAATTTACGAGAGAGAATACCCTTCATGAACTTAGCATAGCTCGGCATCTGTTCAAGGGCTTCCGCAAAAGGGATGTTAATCTGCAATTTCTTGAACACCTCTAAGAACTTAGCAAACTTTTTATCCAAATTCTACTTCTGGAGTCTTCTAGGATATGGCGGAGGAGGATAGATCTGATCTTTCTTTGTAGACTGCTCCGGAGAAGATTTTTCAATAGGTTCCTTGCTCTTCTCTAACTCACCATCTAGCTCATCAGCTACAAAGTCAGATGTTCCAATTTCGGGCATTGCAGATTTTTCAACTTGCTGATTCTGCGCTTCTTCATCTTCCTTAGTAGCTGATTTAGGATCTGTTGTAACCTTTCCCGATCTCAAAGTCACAGCCTTCACCTGTTCTTTGCCATCCCTCCATCCTGGATTAGTCTCGGTATCACTAGGAAGAGTTCCTTGTGGCCTACTAAGCAAAGCACTTGCAAGCTATCCCATCTGGTTTTCCAAGGTCATTTGAGAAACTAACAGGCTTTTAATCATCATCCTCAACTCATACATTTCTGATTTTTCATTAGAAGATTGCCCCACATGAGCCTGGGGCTGTTGCTGCTGAAATCCTGGAGGTTGATATGGTGGCCTTGGAGCATATGGCTGTTGATAGCCCTGATTGAATGGCTTCGCTTGCTGTCCCTGAAACTGTTGCTGATAAGGTTGTTGGGCACCTTGATTGTTACTCCAGCTAAAATTGGGATGATTCCTGTTATTCGGATGATAAGTGGCTAGAACTGGTGCAGCAGGTCTCTGAAAATTACTCACAAACTGTGCTCATTCAGAAGAGATAGCACACTGACTTGTCTCATGTGCGCACGCACATAACTCGCAAATACTAGCAACCTGCTGAATTCCACAATTCGCAAGAGAATCCACTTTCACAGTGAGAGCCTTCAACTGAGCTGCAATGGTTGTAGCTGCATCAACTTCAAGAACACCCGCTACCTTGCCTTGAGAAAGCCTCTGGGTTGGATTTTGATATTCGTTAGCAGCCATCGTCTCAATAAAATCATAAGCCTCCTCATAGCTCTTAGCCCACAGAGCTCCACCTGATGCTGCATCTAGCAAAGGTCTAGAGTGTGCTCCCAACCTATTGTAAAAATCGTTAATAACCATCCAGTCAGGCATGCCATGATGAGGACACCTACGAAGCATCTCCTTGTAACGTTCCCAAGCCTCACACAAAGATTTTCCAAATTGCTGCTGAAACTGAGTTAGCTGGTTCCTTATTGCTGCAGTTTTCGCCATAGGAAAGAATTTGGTGAGAAACTTCTGAGCTAGATCCTCCCATGTAGTAATGGAACCAGCTGGTAGAGAGTGTAACCAGCCCTTATCCTTATCCCTCAAAGAGAACGGGAAAAGCCTCAATTTGATCGCATCATCCGGTACACCATTAAACTTGAAAGTATCGCAAATCTCAATGAAGTCCCTGATATGCATGTTAGGATCCTCCGTTGGAGCATCCCCGAACTGAACTGAGTTCTGCACCATCTGAATCGTGCCTGTCTTGATTTCCAAAGTATTAGCTGCAATAGCTGGTCTGACAATGCTAGACTGAATGTCATTGATCTTAGGCTGAGAATAATCCTTCAAAGCCTTAGCTGCTGCTGGTAAATCTGCCATCTCTTTTGCTGTTGCAAGTTCTTCTTCTTCCAGTTTACGCATTTGCAAACGTGTTCGCATACACGTTCAAGTACCTGAAACACCACGAAACAAACAACTAAGTAAGAAATCCGAGTCAGTGAACGCTAACGACCACTGACGACAAACACATAAACTAAAAATAAAACACCGATGATCCCCAACAGCGGTCGTTGTAGTATAGTGGTAAGTATACCCGCCTGTCACGCGGGTGACCCGGGTTCGATCCCCGGCAGCGGCGCCAAAAACTTGTTAGCACAAAATCACGCAAGCGCACGTGGTCACGAGTAATATAGATATAATTTGAGTTCGTTCCTACAGGGATCTGAGATGGTTTTAATTCAGTCTATTTCTTATGCACCAATGTTTAGTTATTACTCACTCCTAAGACAAATAACAATGCGGATTTTTATTAATTATCTAAGTTAACTAATTATACCAATTAATCAAACTACAAATTAATTAACTAATCGAATTACTTATGCGAGAGAAAATATGGGATCCTAACTTCATTAAATACTTCCTTTAGAGATCATGCCCTTAATCAATATGTATGGTGATTACGATAACTAATCAGATAACACGAAATAAGTATACGGTACCTTTCAGTAAACGCATACCAATCTACTCAACATCCACAAAAGAGATAGACATCAAGTAGGCACCAATTATGCCTAGACCCTATATGTCTATAGAATTTGAAAACATAATGGTTGAAGAACAAGTTATCCACAAAGATTACACAAGGTAGTATGAGATAGTTCAAATCACACCACTAATTATGAAAACAATTCACAAACTTATGCTTAGCATGGCAAGTTCTAAATCTAGAGATCCATTGTCGCTTCACAAAAGATTAACAATTCAATTTAGATGTTAGCTACGCATCTAAAAGCATTAAGAACGACCATACAAGGATATCGATAATTCACCACACACATATCAATTAGGCAATCAACAACTAAATTCCATACGTAAATCCGTTAGGACCCCATGACGGCGATTAGCTCATAATCGAACCGTTCGTCATCATGGGGTTTGATGAAAACATGATAAAGAAGAAGATAATAATGATGAATAAATCAATAGTAACAAGGTTTAGAGAACAAATCCGAATAATGAACAAGCATCCAAAAGATACGCCTAGTAAGAGTACAAGAAAACTATGTCTAGATCTTCTTGATGTCACAATCCTCGCCTTGGCTTCTCGATCTCGTGCTCAAAAGTGTGTATGTGATGTGAAGTAATCTGATCTCTGGTGTACGTTGTTGTGGTATATCATTTTAGACCTCCCAACATGTGTATTTATAGCCCAATATTGCCTTTTCTCCAAGTAATTGCCGTTCTTGAGTAGGAATCGAAATTGACACGTTTCCATCTTTGATTATGATACAAATTGCAATTTCCCTTGTCATATGATGATTCTAGATCATTCCCACCGTCCAAAATTATTCCCATGTTGAATGGAAGAAGAAAAAGGCAAATTCCCTTATCAAAATCTTAATCAGAATGCAATCTGTCGGTCAGGATCTCTTCAGCGCGGCCGCGCTATTCTGTAATTCAATTCCCACGCGGTCGCGCTCTCCAAAATCTGGTAATTCCTGGCAAATCCACTAGCGCAGTCGCGCTTGTTTGTAGTGTAAAGCTGGCGCGGTCGCGCCCTTGTAATTCTGTTTCTGCAGATTTTTCCTCTTGAATTTATTTCTTCGCGCGCCGTTTACACCACATCTAACTTCTGTTCCTTAGGCCACAAAAACACCTTAACAACCTGTAACACATATATCCTGCACAATCTCCACAAAACACATTAAACCACACAAATACTTGAGAATTAATCTATCAATTCAAGCAAAAATAGAACGATCCAAGTGGATAAAAATCCACTTATCATGGATCTTGACCACCGTATGGTTGGGTCATCGAGAAATATTTTTTAAAAAATCGAAAGACTAAACCCTGTCGATACCCCGTTTAGGGGTTATAGTCAAAATACTAGTTGACCATTAAATTACCAAACCAAATTAATTTATTTTTTTCTGAAATTTTGGCAATAACATTAAAAATGATGGATCTTGACCACCGTATGGTTGGGTCATCGAGAAGTATTTTTTAAAAAATCGAAACACTGAACCCTGACGAAACCCCGTTTAGGTGTTATAGTCAAAGTACTAGTTGACCGTTAAATTACTAAACCAAATTAATTTATTTTTTTCTGAAATTTTGGCAATAACATTAAAAAGGATGGATCTTGACCACCGTATGGTTGGGTCATCGAGAAATATTTTTAAAAATATCGAAAGACTAAACCCTGATGAAACCCCGTTTAGGGGTTATAGTCAAAATACTAGTTGACCGGTAAATTACCAAACCAAATTAATTTATTTTTTTCTAAAATTTTGGAAATAACATTAAAAAGGATGGATCTTGACCACCGTATGGTTGAGTCATCGAGAAATATTTTTTAAAAAATTGAAACACTAAATCCTGACGAAACCCCGTTTAGGGGTTATAGTCAAAGTACTAGTTGACTATTAAATTAGCAGACCAAATTAATTTACTTTTTTCTGAAAATTTGGCAATAACATTAAAAAGGGTGGATCTTGACCACCGTATGATTGGGTCGTCGAGAAATATTTTTTAAAAAATCGAAACACTAAACCCTGACGAAACCCCTTTTAGGGATTATAGTCAAAGTACTAGTTGACCGTTAAATTACCAAACCAAATTAATTTATTTTTTTCTAAAATTTTGGCAAAAAAATTAAAAAGCATGGATCTTGACCACCGTTTGATTGAGTCATCGAGAAATATTTTTTAAAAAGTCTAAACACTAAACCCTGAGGAAACCTTGTTTAGGGGTTTCTTCTTCTCTTTCCCAATCAATTCTTCCATTGCTACTACTACTATTTATAATGTTTTGTAGTGTTCATAGTGAGTATGACTACTTGGGTGTGTATAATATTTATCTAAAATTTGGATATTTTTGTCCTATTTTTATTTAATTTTTTTGATTTATTTTATAAACTACTTAAAAATGGATGAAAAATCAAATTATTAGGCAAATTAGTGAAAGTAAGGTCAAATTCATCACAAAATTAGTTATTATGACTACTTGGTTGTGTATGAATTTTAAATCAAATTTTGACTTTTTTCCTAATTTTATTAAATGTATAAAGTAATTCTACAAACTAATTAAAAAAGAGTGGAAAATCAAATTATTTAAAAATTAGGTAATATTCATCACAAAAATAATTGGCATGAATACTTGGATGTGTATAAATTTTAAATTAAATTTAGGATTTTTTTCCTGTTTTATTTAATTTTTTGACTTCTTTTTCCTATTTGGTGGAATTTAGCCAAGCTCTTAATTTCGACCAAATATGGTTGGATTTAATCGGCCTACGTACCCCGGTATTTAAAGGGATCAAGCCAAACGTAGTTCTTGGAGAGCAAAAATCCCAAATGGGCTTGGATTAACGGTCCAGCTTCCGGAATGTTCTACTGTGAGGCCTAACCATAGAAGCCCGAGGCTCATCCGAAATATCAAGACTTCACGGATAAGGAAACTTCCCCCGTCGAGGACTAGTCCTTTCCGGTACCAGCTATTTCTTGATTTCAAGGATGCAGGTATAGCCATGGTTTACCCCAAGTGCATAACGCATTCCTGTCCCCCGAATGAGAAGCACCCACCAGATAGAAGGACAGGTGATCCAGAGCTTTTGGGTGCAAAGTGCAGGATTACCCCGAAGTTCCCCAATGAGGATGCGCCCATTGGCTATAGGAACAGAGCTCCCAATGCACACACCAGAAAGTCCTCATCTTTCTACCTTAGGGCGCGCCCTTAGTGTTTAAGAAGGGTCCTTATATCCAGGCAAACCCCTGGAGGCCTTCTGCGACGGACATCCCCCTCCTGAGATACGACAGGAGGGAATTCTTCAATAATTCATGGAAAACCAGCTTGCATGGAAATCTTCATAGCATTTACATTAGGGAAGGCGCGCCCTCCTTGTACAAAAAGGAGAGGGCGCGCCTTGATTTCTGTAATTCGTGCCGGAACACTAATTTATTCTGATAATCCCCAAAATCGAACCCGTATCTGACCCAAATTCATTTTAGAATACCCGAACCGAAGGTTAGCTATAACAACTACCCCTAATTCCCTATGAAATCAGAGATGATATATGGAATTTTCTTAAAAAATCCAAAATTTCCTCAACACTACTCCAGGGTGCGCCTTGACATAGGGCGCGTTCTTAGAATCCCAACAGTTTCTTGCTTGACAGCTGTTATCCACTATCCTTCTTAATCACTATAAATACCCAATTCTGTCTCACTTAACTCTTTTTACCTTCTCTCTCTTCTCAAAGAAAAATACTCCGGTGATTTTTCTTTTTTCGGGGAAAAAGTCGACCAAATCATTCGTTTCTTGCACCTTTATTCCTCGTTCTTCGTTCAGGAACTTCAAAGGTACGATTTCATGCCTTTATTATACGATTTAACCACATAAATCATGTGTTATGTTGATTTGACTGTTCATAATTCTCGTGTTCTTCATTTTACTATGTATATATGCATGTATGTATAGGCTCTAGATCCTATTTTGCATTATCTTCCCTTGTACATAATGTTCCTGTAATATCACTTCGATTAACCATCCCTAAGTAGTTCTTGGGTGCGCCCATACCCAGGATGCGTTATAAGGTTTCCAATTTCATAGACGTTTAGCATTTAATTCGTCATTTTTCCTTAAATGCTCCTCCCAGGGTGCGCCTTCCTCGCAAGGCGCGCCTTGATTATCTCTGACACCTCGATTATGATCCTTTTAGGACATGCTTCAAGCTTCAAAAATGGTTCTTTACATGTCTTTTAATCATGGCTTGCAGAAAAATTCTTCAATTCCTTATTCCTTTCTTGGGCGCGCCCTTAGTCTTTTTATTTTTAATTTTGCAGCTGGAGGGCGCGCCTTCTCCATTTCATCCCTTTAAGGAGTTTAATAGACGCATTGGGATTTATTCCCCTTTACCAGCTCCTCATCCTCCAAATCGATATAGGCTTCCTTTCTCGTTTGTCTCTTCAAAAGACATGGCGCGCCTTATTGAAGATTTTAACGAAGATAGAATGAGTTTCTCTAGCGAAGATTCATTGGACAATGTTCCACTTAGTTCTCATTGTTGGGACAATCAGATCTTGGTACTGCGAATTTTGATACACTAAATTAACGAGTACGAATAGAAAAATCACCTTGTTAACGGTTGATTCCACGCTCTTTTATTGTATTCCCAAATTCCCTTGAGCGAAGTGTGGCCTTCGTCTTCTCAAGTTAACCTCTCTTCTTGCTCCTGGGTGGCTACAAAATTTTTTCAACCAGCCCCCAGCAAGAAGAGAATAGGAATATATATAGGCTACAATAGGGATCATGGATAATTAGGTTGGGCCTTCTAATTACATCTTGAGCCTAGCCCAATGTAATTAAATATTAATTCAATCCACTAAAGAATTAATATTTGCACTACCTTTCCTAATACCGTAATTTAATTAATTAATTCGGTTCCAATATTATTTGCTTATTAAATTCCCCATGTTTAAAATATCGCATGTCCATTAATTAAATAAATTACTGATAATTCATTTAATTAATATCTTTTATCCTTGATCATCCACTCAACCTTTATTTAATTATGCCGGAATAAATCCACCTGCAGGGTTTCACATAATTAAATCTTTTTGAGCTTTCAAGGGGACATCATTAACCCGAATATTATCAGGACATGGATTCCTTCAATAAATAATATTCACCATATATATTATTTCATCACCCAAAATATAATGAAATAAATCAAAAGAATTATTTCATATATAAATCAAAGCATGTAAATAATATATACGTGTCAATTATTATTTCCGGATTAAGAACCTAAGCATTAATAATAACATAGAATCTTAGTTCACTTTCTTAATCAGTATAAGGGAACAATTCTAAATTTGATCCTGTTCAATATACACAAAGTATACTAGTATTATTTATTAGTCAATATAAACTAATCTAAATAATACTACAGCCATTCCAGTGGATTGTCTAACTCCACCAGTGCTGTGAACCTTATTATATTATATAAACCGTATTTAATAATCTAATATTCTGTATCCCATTTGATACTAGATTATTCACAATATATAATATTTAGACAACATGTAAACATTTAAATGATTCTCAATTAAACCGGCCAGAAATAAATGTAAATACTTCAAATAAATATTTTCAGTATACACCAACACTCATTTCAAAAATAAAGTAAACCAACCTCCAAAAGAAATAAAAACACCCGAGAAAACTCTAAACTCATCGCATTCAGATCCCTCTGATAACGATTACATTCCAAACTCCAATACCTCCAATAACACACACTCCTCAAACACTTACTCCACGGAGGGTGCGCCTTCTGCTTCTTCAATTTCTCCCATAATCAACCTAGAGCCAACATCCCACCACCTTCACCTATCTCATTCGAACATTGGGAAGTTCTAGATGAAGAGGTTGACATTGAGTGGAGAAGATATGAAGACATGCCCAAGAAGGAGAAAAATCAACTTAGAAAGAAACGTGGCAAGCTAGCCTGTGTGGGAATCTCATCTACTACTACAGATGATGAAGTAGGGTGGTCCATGAAATATTATGGTCACCAAGGACTCTGGTCCATCCCTCATTCTCACTACCATCCTCATATTTTCAATTATGGTGGGCATTTCAGAATCCCAAGGATGGTTCTGAGTCCAAGGCTTGTAGCTCTTGGTGTGGGCGCCCCCTTGCACCCATACTTGAGACAGTCCTTGAATGGTATGACCTGGCTCCGATCCAAATTTCTTCTAACAACTATGAGCTCATTCTAGCTTTATTCATTCTCTACCAAGATCTTGGGTTTGAAGCCCCTCAATGCCTGAAGTCAGCTATTTCTATAGCATCCGCCAATCTAACATTGGCTATTATTACTTAGTAATAAACAAGCCTCACAACAATAAGGGTTTCTCTAAAGGGAGAATCAGCCATATTAAGCAATGGAAGGAACCCTACTTCTTCGTCTAGGATGTCCCCCGAGTTCGCTTACAATTCAACACAAATCCTCGTAAGTGAGGACGCGCCCTGCACTTTCCCTTCCAACTTTTCCACTCAATGTTTTTCTTAAACAGATAGGAGAGTTCAAAAAACTCTTCAGGGCGCGGCCTTATCCATAGCAAAAGCCGTTCTCAAGGTTGCGGCAGAAAGATTTAATCTTCAAACTCTTATCACAGAGGAAAACCTCAAAAGGGTTGGAATTTTGTCTAACAGAGTTGGATCGATTTGTAAATTTAGGAAATTTAAGAACGGTGTTACTATTCCCATGTCCTCATCTAGCAGTAGTGAAAATGAAAATTCTGAATTTGAGCAGGATGAAGGTATAAAATTATAGATTAGGGCGCGCCTTAACCTTGCAACTTTTATCCTTTATTTGGTATATTGCATCTTATAACTTGTCTTTGTAAATTTCTTTCATGAGGGTGCGACCTAATATTTTTACTTGACTTGTGCAGATATGGCTCCTAAAATTCCACGTGGCTTTGGAGCTACATAGAAAAGTGACGATAAGGCTGGTACTTCTGTCTCTAGGGCGCGCCCTGTGTAGACAAAGGATAATAACAAGAAAGATGCAACACTATCTACGGATTCTTTGAAAAGAGACGCTATGGTTCTTTAGCTTGTTGTAGAGAAGAACAAGAAACAGAGGACTAAGGGCGCGCCCTCATATGTGGAGACCCTTATTAGTCCAGCTGCTGCTCCCTTCATTAAAGAAAAAGAGATTGATTTATGGCAGAACATGAACACTGAGGATAAAGCTCAATCCATGATCCAAGCATCTGCCCAACTTCTGATCCAATCTCTAGGGCGCGCCCAGAGGGTGCACAATGAAAAGCTTCGAATGAATAAAATTGATGCTGAAAACAAAAAACTTTCAAAAATGGTCGTGGACAATGACAACTAGTGGAAAAAAGATCTAGATGCGAAAGATGCTAATTTAGCTGAAGTTAAAGATCAATTGAAGGAATCATTTGATCATCGTCAACTCCTTTGTGATAAAAATGATCAATTGGAGAATGAGATGGAAGAATTGAAAGTGCGGTGAGATGCCCTAGAAATCGAGAAGTTAGATTGCTAGGGTGAAGAGAAACAAGCTATGGAGGATCGCAACTTCTAAGCAGGGTTTGACTTTTATCTTCTTGGCTTCATAGCCAACGATCCTGACTATAACTACGAAGAGAAATTTGGTGCTGAGAGTGCTGTAGATGTAAGAACCCCAAATTTTGGATATAATTAAAACTTTTTATTAAGTACTGATAAAATGAGGAACAATGATTCCGACAACAAGGTCACCAGCTCTAATGAATGAATGGAATGGATATGGATTCAAATACTAATATGTCATGAAGAATGCTAATGGTTGATAACTTCGGTAAGAATAATCTATCTCCTAGGGAAATAAGATATGGAAATTCCAAGCAGAAGATTATTCTTATGTCATCCAAATCGATATCTGTTATTGGTCCAGTGGGTCCGTAAAAAGGTTAAGGAGCGATCGAAAGAGAACATGGACAATTGTACAACCCTAAGAGGATAAGTAAAGAAAAATGGATGAATAGTGATTTTGGGTGGACATAGGAATATTATTAGACGACGCGATATATAAGTATCCGGAACGAAATTCTGAGTTCGTATTAGTGATCCAGGGAGAAAAAGAGTGTATGTAAAAGCTGTCGGATTCTGAAAAATAGCACTTTTATTTTCCCCAAGATTTCCCTGGACACTGAAAGACTTAAGGAATTATTGAAGGGATTTAAGGAAAATAGGTTCAAGAATTATTAAAGAGAATGGAGGATGACAGTATAAATATTAAGACGGTTTCCGGTAAAACCCTAACTAAAAACGAATGAGTTATTCCTCCGAACGATCAATGAATTAAGCAATAACCGGACAAAGAAACAAGCAGGGGATCAAGATATATGCATGTGCAAGTGGATAGGATCAAGTAACCAAGCTAGTACAATGCTAACTAGTAATATTGTAAACAAACCAAGTGATACAAGATTTTAGCACTTAAACCACCACTTGCCCACTTGATTCTTGCACCATGGAAGACCACACTACTTTATTAAAGTAGCTTTATGGTTAGATATTATCACAAGACAATACAATAATGCAAGAGGAGCAAAGAACCAAGCAACCAACCCATCCTCTCTCAAGAACAAGGCCATTCGGCTTTTCTTAAATTCAAGAAACAAAATCACCCTTCCCACCATTGTTTGGTCTCCAAAAATTTAGCATATATCCTATATTTCATAAAAGTGATACCCTAGAAATCTTAGCCTCAAACACCATTCTTTCCATTTTCAATAAAATCATCAAAGTCTAGGGTGAATAGTAACTTTCAAGAACAAATCTTGGTTTTCTTGATTTCTTGGATGATCTAAGCTTGGTTAAGGATATACAAGGCTTAGAAAGGTCCTTACCCACTCCATGGAAGGTATATCTCACCAAAACCCTAGCTCTTACTTTGAGTTTAATGAAGTTCTTGATAAGTTTTTAGATTAGTGTGATTATGGTGATAATTAAAGCATGCTTATGTAGTGAATTGTTGATATAAGAGGATAAAATAGTTTAGATGAATGGAAAGGCATTGTTTGGCCTTAGTTCATGGTTAAATAACATGTATATGTTGTGTGGAGTGGAAACTATGGTTATCGGAAGGATTGGAATTTGGAAATATTCGATTTATAGCCGTCGTAATGCCCGATTTTCGATAACCTTAAGGAATTCGTGCATCACAGTAGGGATAATTGTTTTAACTGGTTATGAACATGACATGTCCTCGTAGATCTCGAATCATAGATCGTTTTGGCGAAAGAATCGAAACATTCCGACTTACGGTTCAGGAGTTATGGTCAAGTTACTAAAATTGGTTCGGAACCGTAAGTAAAAGTTCGTAACTTTAATTGAACCCTCATAAAACATGATTCTCAGTGGCGAATCTTGGTAAATAAATACTAGAGGTCATAAGGAAGGTATGAGAGAAAACCACATGTCAAAAGGATCGTTTTCCGATTTTATAAAAATGTTTGAATCGAAGTTAAACGCGAACGAACCCCTAAAAACCCGCTTGATTATAACTTCGGTAAAACACTTAGAAAACGGGCGATAAAACTCGGAGTATAATATTGATTCGTAACGATCGACTTTAGAACTTGTATGACTTAAGTATGTCCCAAGTGTAAGTACAGTGACATGTCGTATAACGAACGAATGTCGGGTCGGATCGATGATAAAAAGGAATCCACAAAAAGGGGTATAACGAGATAACTCGAGAACGTGTTTCGATTTAAATATAACTTAACTTTTAAGATGTTAAGTGATTAATCCCGAATGCCTTGGCTATTTATAGATCACCAAGCTGACCCGGGACCCGCTACCACTACCCCTTACCGTACTCGACTACCAGGCAAGTTTCAATTCCCTTCTTTTAGGCTGTTGTTGTGATTGAATATATATATATATATGTATATATGTATATATATATATGTTTTCTGTTATACATATGCCATAGCATGCATGCCTACTTTCAAGTTATATCGTTATGCTTGTTCCCTGATTGTTTATTGGCTTATAAATTAGATAACTAACGTATCAATTATAAGCCGGTTATTGTAAGACCCTCATAGAAGGCCGTATCCATCTTATTCATCAAATATAGACCGGGAGTCAATATTTCTTGATGTATCGAGATTACCTCGGAGGAAAATATTTAAGTAAATATTTTCTATTATTTGGGCGACGAATATTATTTGAACATTCGTTCCAGATTATTTATTTAACGATCCTTACTTCAAATAATTATTTGAACGTAACCATTCGACGAATAATATTTCTCAATATTCATTCAGAGTCGAATTGATTATCGATTATTATTTCGAATATTCTTCTAAAGATGAGACTACTAAATGAATATTATTTGGATATTCATTTAGAATATTATTTTATTAAATAAATATTACTTTTGAAAATTCATTTAAGATATTAATTACTTGATGAATATTATTTTAAATATTCATCTAAAGCCTGATTTATTTATCGAATATTATCTCGAATATTCCATTAGGGCTTGGATTACTAAATGAATATTACTTGATATTCATTTAGAATATTATTCATTAAATGAATATTACTTTTTGAATATTCATTTAAATTCCTAATTAATTATGGATATTATCTTAAGTATTCCTTTCAGGCCTTATTAATTGATGAATATTATTTTGAATATTCATTTAAATATTTATTTATTCAATAAATATTCTCCTGATATTTCTCCAGGGATTATTTTGAAAAATACTCTGATTAAAGATATTCTTTCATATTCTTAAATATTCTTTAAATATTTTTAATTCAATAAATATTCTCTGAATATTTATTCCATACTTAGAATAACCTCAATAAGGTTTATCTTCTTCGATAATTACGAAAAATATTTCAGAGTCATATTATTATTAATCTTATATCAAGAAAGGTTCTCAGACATCATCCTTCTTTGAGTCTATCTCCCTAATAATAAGGGAACCTTACTTGGAAAAATGATATTTATCTTGTCGACTTCCCGGTCATAAAGTATTCTCTTCACTCGCAACTCGGGTGCTATTGACTTATTAAGTCGTTGTTTACCTTCTCATCTTTCGAGGGGTAAGATTGTTGGAACAAGTTGATATTCGTTACCAAGCAATAGCTTGGAAGTGATTGGTGAATTTTCCTTTCCAACTAGATACGACTACTTTGTAGAGTCTTATCAACAAGTATTATAGTTGGGGAAAGGGGGACGAACGTTACATTCAGAATCATGAATTCTATTTGAACTAGGAGTCGTGTAAGAGGCCGAGTAGCGCCGGTCCATCCCCTTTGGCCCAACCGTTGGCCGGGGAGAGCTAGTAAGGCGGTAGATAAGTAAAGCCGTCAGTTCTTCCTTCTACCGGTAGTAAATCTAATTTGAGCTGTACGATCTCGATTGATCATCAAGATTGGAACAGCGGACGCGGTGAATACTCCATCATTGGTTCATCATCCAAACTTATTTATTTCCTGAAACATGATTACTGTTGGCAGAGCTGGAAAAGTGTTCATAACTGGAATTGCAATCTTTTCATGCAAGTTCCTCTTTTTAATGACAATGAGAATATCTCGCTTACTTTTGATGTAGCAGATATTTCTACAAAAAAATACTTTAAGTTACCTTGTAACTTCATCGTTCATATTATACTGGCACCATTTCCGTAAATGCATGGCATATGGTTTGAAAGATACTTTTGAACTGTTATATATTATCGTTCAGTCATATATTATTGTTGGTGGGCTATTGCTCACCCTTGCTTTATTATTATATCACAACAACAGCTAGACCAGATGACTCGCACAAGGCGCACTCGACGCAGGCGAGGACGATGAGACTACTAGAGCTAAAGAAGAAGCTATTGGTATGATAGATTTATTCTTTCAGTTCCAAGTATATGGTCTAGTATGACTTATGTAAATGGATGGCAAAGAGTATGTATTTATATTGAAATTCTTTTGGATTGTAAGAACTCATAATGTGATTAATAAAAATTTGATTGTTACTCTGATTTCATCTCTGGGACTATAACGGGTGTGTTTTATATTGTTGTGTTGGGTCATAAAGATGTAATTTATTTTATGTTAAGGAAAGTTCAATTGTTGTGGACAGAATTGGAAACCGTAACGACCGGATCCTGGAACCCGGATCTGGGGGTGTTACAGAAGTGGTATCAGAGCGTTACGTTATAAATCCCAGAGATGAGGCGACGTTAAAACCATAAACTTACTAAGATAATAAGAACTCTTGCCAAGTTCATAGTCGGACTACTTAATGTAGTGCTGACATATAAAACCCTTATGGGAACTCTTAAGTATCATGATAGTAACTTAGCTCGTTCTCGTATCGACTAGTAAGGCGACAGACCTTGAGGCGTACAAGCAGCAGCATGATGATGTTGTATTATATGCTGACGATCGGATTGTGAATTCGATAGAGTACCCTATTGAGGATGAGGAGTTTACTCCAAGGAAATGAGGGCTGCAGCCAGAGGGATAGCGAGAGTTAAGATTATAGTGCTCAGAGAAGTGAGCACAAAGAACTGAGATATTATTAAGAGAATTGAAATTTTATGTTGGATTTATAGTCGGACTACGAGAGGTAGTACCAGCAATTAAGACAGATTGGAAGGATTACTTGAGGTCTTATATGGGGATAGATAAAGATCCTTAGAGACTTTAAGATTAATGAGAAAGGAGTTAGAATGATGCATGATTATCAAAGACGTCGATGTAGGACGGGGAGCACCCAGGAGCAGTTGAGATAGAGGCAACAAGTGCCATATTATCGGATAAATGGATTAGTATGAATATTGTCAATGGTAATTCACCATGAGAAGGCAGATTTCATGGGTTATATTTTATGAAACCAAATTGAGATTGTTGAGGTGGTTTTATTCAACGAAATGTCCATATTATGAATGAACAAGCTTCGATAGTAAAGATAGTGGAAAGTGATGGCCTGATTGGATAAAGTTATATAAAGTAGTAAGCGAGACGATGATCTCAGAAACTACCAGAGGAAAAGACCAGTGGGTCTATGATAAACTCGTAATATGACTACTATCAGGTACTAAGTATAAGTTTATTTTAACTCAGTAAAATGGTGAATCAGGAACGTTAGATGCATGTGATTCAGAAGAATATTAAATTCTTTCTTTTCCCCGAATAGATTATAGTAGTTACCTTAAGTTTATTCTGACACTGAATTGCAAATGGATCAAGTAATGTGATTAGTGGTTAAGAGGTAATAGAGAATGTTTTAAGATGAAATTGGTAATGACCCGGTGTTGGTGTTGCCTAACGGGAGAAGGAAGACTTTATGATACACTATGATGCATCTCATACAGGTTTAGGTGGTGTGCTTATGCAGTACGGCAGAGTAATTGCGGATGCATTCGAACAGCATGGTACACCAGACTAGGATGGCCCTAGTAGTGCCAATTTTTATGAAACGACTAACTCCGACGGTAGTGTTCCTTCTGAAACCTATGGTTAGGAAGACTGACATTTGATATTATCAACAATTAAGATGTATATGTATTAGGAAGAGGTGGCATGTTTCAGTTTAAAACTTTGATATCCCTTCTATGGGATATATATAATTGATTCCTCTCCAGTGGTTAAACCTCCAATCTGATGACTATTATTTCGTAAATTAGGACTGTTTATGGTTCTACCTGCTTGGAGGTTCATAGAACCATTCTTCAGGTTTCGAAACTGGTCTCCTTAATGTTACCAGTAGGTGGATAGATTGACCAAAATTTCCATGATTCTGGAAAGGAATTCGGCAAATTTTGGCAAACCTTATCTTTCTGATTATCAGAGAACATCATTGAAGAAAATGGAAACTGGAGCGAACCCTGTGGATTGGGTAAGATTGCTGTCATATGGGTTAATAGACGGACCCTAAGTATTACAATCGATGGTAGAGATAAAATGATGAAGTAAGATTGGACGGAAACAGGAAATGTAAGTAAGAATCCAGTCAGACTAAGAACCTCCGGGATTGACTTAATTGAAAAGGCTGTTATGCCAGGAATGGTAAGCTTGCGTGGCACGTGGGATTGATAAGAATAGTTGTAAAGATAAAAGTAGAGGAAAGGTGGCCGAAGACGGGCCGAGTAGTCGATTAAGACTTATATGAAGTAAAGTTTTGGAAAGGTAGAAAGGTATCAAAGTAGAAGACACTATGCCGGCAATTGCTAGAAAAGTAATGCTAATTAACCAACCCCTAAAATCGTATATTTTATTTTAGTGTGGCCAGTTAAGGCCAAGTCACCAAGGATTATCAAGTGACTAGACCAGCAATGAAAGGACAAAGCAGGGTTGCTTCTAAGTAAGCACCGACTGCAAGGGCTTCTGACATAAAAGAAACAATAATGAGATCGTAGGAATCTTCTACTAAACCCTTTGCAACCCATGATTTGATGGGGAATTTACTAGACCTTTTCGGAATGGGGTCACCCGTACTAAAGTGATTCATGTGTATATGATTGCCCAAGATTACGTGTAAAAATGGAAGTATAATTACTTGAGATGTATGATGTTAGGGTATTATAAATACCATGAATATATTATGACTAAGGGAAGTAAATAATGAAGGTTTATGAAGAGAGTATAGAAATGGTCAGAGATTGATCAGTATGCTCTAGAAATTTTGCCTAAGGTAAGTACCTTTGAGAAGAACGATAAGCACTAAGAGATTCACGTTGAACTCGACCAATATCTTCCAAAACATCCTTGCTACCATTACCACGTTCTGTAAGAGAGCAGATAGGCATACGTTGCCTTTTGGAAGGCCAAATATGTTGACAACTATCTGAAAGAAGAGGGTGGCATTAAGTTACCAATCGATTATCAAATAAGAACAGTTGAAAAGAGACCCTTATTAAGGATACATGATCTGATTGCCAATTATAGGATGCGAGAATTCCTTGGCAGTTGAATTAAGGATAGGATATCCATAAATTAAGACAAGCCCTGGGGGATGCACAAAAGGTGGCATTAACCCTAATAACGACATTATGAATTCAGATGATAGGAGTTGGACTTGCTAAGGCAACAATGACCGGTAAGGATTACTAAAAAGAGTTCTGGAAAGAACATAGATAGAATTATTAGAGTATTGAACAATGACATTTTGATATACCCTGTACCCAGAAAATACAGGAGGAATGATAAGGATGACCTATGAAACCTTACAAGGAAAAAGGTAATATTCCGAACTTCAAAATGGAAGTTTGGTAAGGAATGTATGACATAGTAACAATAATGCCAGATGAGGCATGTATGAAACCCTGAGGAAGTATGGATTGAACCTATAAAGGTTGAGATTATCCTAAGATAAGGAAATAACTAAGAAAAGAAGTATCCTAAGTAGGATTGGGAATAAACGTGATAAAGTTCCCACGGGTAGGTGGAAGCAATGACTTATGGAGAAAGACTGATAAATATATTTTTCTCCATCAGCAGAGCTTAAGGGAGAATGCTTTGACCCAACAATGATGGGAATGAGGTAGAAATGTTTGAATTGGAATATATCCAGAGAACAAGGATTACCAGAAATTATTATTATCAGGAAAGGCCAATGAGGTGGCCGACAGTCTAAGTATAAAGGAATAATTACAAATGTTCATACCGAAGAAAAAAAATGATATTTGGAAAGACCTTGAAGGTCATATTGGAGTGGAGGAAGTTACATTCCTTTTGATGATTGTGCAAGAATCGAAGGTAAGAATAGTTTAAGTAAAGATTCGATTCCTGATGGAGTCTTAAGCATATTACGTACCTTAGAAGGTCCCGTTTTGAGGCAGACCAGGACCATGATACAAAAATTAACGAAGTAAACCGTTAAGTTTCCAGTCTTTTATGGAAGCTGCATGAGTGATAGTTTCATCAACCTGACATAGCTGTGATGCTTGAAACTCTTCTGCAATTTTATCTACTTCATGTAATATCTACATCAAGTTCAGGAAGTGTTCCTTATGGATAAGGAATAGTGATTACTTTGTCTCCCTAAAGGATTTGAAACCCGTAGGATTAGCTATTAATGCACTACGTAAACAACAAGCGATGGTGATTCTTCTAAGAAAGTAGATGACAATGTAAAGATAAAGAAAGTGTTGCCATTGATTAACTAAATGGCATGTTGATGAATGACAAACAAGTTTGTGTTAGTGTACTTCTGCACAAACAAGATAGAGAATATGAGGTTGATGATTCATGATGTTAAAGATATTCCCATGGAAAGAATTAATGAGACTTGGAGGGAAGGGCGGTTGAGCCCGAGACTTATTGGGCCACCTGAGAGTTTAAAAGTGTTCGGACGGCGGTATCTGAGCCAGCCTTACCCCCAAAACTTATAGCACGGTCATAACGGGTTTTCATGTGGCCAGGCTACGCCAGTAAAATGCAGATGCTGGATAGATGATAAGAGCATGAGCCGGTAGATATACGACCTGGTCTGACTTACGAAAGACAACTTGTGGAAAACCACGGATAGAAAAGAACAAGTGATGAGAAACAAGGTTGGCAGAAGTAGATTATATGAATCTAAGTTAAAGGGATCGGGCCAGATTCATTTCGAAAAGTTTAAATTGGAATAACGTGATGATTATAGAATAAATGTGACGGAATACCGATAAGGAGGTACCAAGTGCAAAAAGGTGTCTCAATAAAGAGGTGAAGGTGAAAGTAAATAATTGAAATGAGTAAGAATCAGATAATAAGAAGGATGTGATTGATAAAGAAAAGGCTGGGAAAGCAACTATGGAATGAGAAGCAAGGAATGTTATGAATGGTTTTCTAATGAATTCTCAGGATGACAACCTGATAGTGTCAATATTATAGTTATGAAAAAGCTAGTAACATGATATGGGTTGTCAGTAATAATGATGTCAAGTGAGAAATCTAAGATTCAACCTGAAAGGTTGAAGGATTTCCCGAATGTGAGTATCGCTAAGATTGAACAAGAGTATTTGTCCATAGAATAATGGACAAAGCAGCAAGATATGTTGACACGTGAGATTGCGATCAAATAGTATTGGATATAATTATGATTAATTTCTTCTTTGATAAACTTCTATAGTTCGGAGGTAAATTCTGAGTATGATATTCTGCAATCATGAAAGCTTTCTATAATCCTTTAGAACTCTTTTCTCTTCTTCTCTCTTATTCATCTTCTTTATGAATTGAGAAGAACAACCCTTTTAGGAGGGGAGGTACTGCTACGTGACTATCTGTCTATGTGATAGAAGTCTAAGTGGAATACCATAACTTGTTTAATTGCTTGTCAAGTACTAAAGGCTGGCCCCCTTCTGTACTAACTATGCAATATAACAAATGTTCAATTGATCATAGTGATCTCTCAATAAATCTTTCCACTTCTCTGTATTGATCGAGATTTTGAAGATTAAAGTGATCAGGAAATGCACAGTACGAGCGAGGTTACCTCCGAATTCGTAGGG
This sequence comes from Saposhnikovia divaricata, assembly GCA_036435485.1. Classification (NCBI taxonomy): domain Eukaryota; kingdom Viridiplantae; phylum Streptophyta; class Magnoliopsida; order Apiales; family Apiaceae; genus Saposhnikovia; species Saposhnikovia divaricata. Next base: position 135,613,859 of record CM071595.1, read on the forward strand.
TGATAGTGATACCAATGTTACTGCAGGTATCAATAAGGATAAGACTGAGTAAGAGTATAACCCGGATAGTGAGTTGTACAAAAAGTAGCAACGTTGATGGAAAAAGGATACAGTATGGATTGTAGCACTAGAAGATGTGCTGAGGAAGGGTAGAACGACTAAGAATTGACCGGGAAGCTAAAAAGTGAACGACAGGCAAACGACTCTTTGCTTCCTACCTGATTCCGGGACGGAATCCTTTTAAGGAGGGGAGACTGTAAGAACCCTAAATTTTTGATATAATTAAAACTTTTTATTAAGTACTGTTAAAATTAGGAACAATGATTCCGACAACAAGGTCACCAGCTCTAATGAATGAATGGAATGGATATGGATTCAAATACTAATATGTTATGAAGAATGCTAATGGTTGACAACTTAGGTAAGAATAATCTATCTCCTAGGGGAATAAGATATGGAAATTCCAAGCAGAAGATTATTCTTATGTCATCCAAATCGATATCTGTTATTGGTCCAGTGGGTCCGTAAAAAGGTTAAGGAGCGATCGAAAGAGATCAGGGACAATTGTACAACCCTAAGAGGATAAGTAAAGAAAAATGGATGAATAGTGATTTTGGGTGGACAATGGAATATTATTAGACGACGCGATATATAAGTATCCGGAACGAAATTCTGAGTTCGTATTAGTGATCCAGGGAGAAAAAGTGTAACACCCCCAGATCCGGGGTCCGGGATCCGGTGGTTACGGTTTCCAATTCTGTCCACAACAATTGAACTTTCCTTAACATAAAATAAATTACGTCTCTATGACCCAACACAACAATATAAAACACACCCGTTATAGTCCCAGAGATGAAATCAGAGTAACAATCAAATTTTTATTAATCACATTATGAGTTCTTACAATCCAAAAGAATTCAATATAAATACATACTCTTTGCCATCCATTTACATAAGTCATACTAGACCATATTCTTGGTACTGAAAGAATAAATATATCCTACCAATAGCTTCTTCTTCAGCTTTGGTAGTCTCATCGTCCTCGCCCGCGTCGAGTGCGCCTTGTGCGAGTCATCTGGTCTAGCTGTTGTTGTGATATAATAATAAAGCAAGGGTGAGCAATAGTCCACCAACAATAATATACAACTGAACGATAATATATAACAGTTCAAAAGTATCTTTTAAACCATATGCCATGCATTTACGGAAATGATGCCAGTATAATATGAACGATTAAGTTACAAGTTAACTTAAAGTATTTGTTTGTAGAAATACCTATTACATCAAAAGTAAGCGAGATATTCTCATTGTTATTAAGAAGAGGAACTTGCATGAAAAGGTTGCAATTCCAGTTATGAACACTTTTCCAGCACTGCCAACAGTAATCATGTTGCAGGAAATAAATAAGTTTGGATGATGAACCAATGATGGAGTATTCACCGCGCCCGCTGTTCCAATCTTGATGATCAGTCGAGATCGTACAGCTCAATTTAGATTTACTACCGGTAGAAGGAAGAACTGACGGCTTTACTTGACTACCGCCTTACTAGCTCTCCCCGGCCAACGGTTGGGCCAAAGGGGATGGACCGGCGCTACTCGGCCTCTTACACGACTCCTAGTTCAAATAGAATTCATGATTCTGAATGTAACGTTCGTCCCCCTTTCCCCAAGTATAATACTTGTTGATAAGACTCTACAAGGTAGTCGTATCTAGTTGGAAAGGAAAATTCACCAACAACTTCCAAGCTGTGGCTTGGTATCGAATATCAACTTGTTCCAACAATCTTACCCCTCGAAAGATGAGTAGGTAAACAACGACTTAATCAGTCACAGCACCCGAGTTGCGAGTGAATAGAATACTTTATGACCGGGAAGTCGACAAGGTAAATAACATTTTTCCAAGTAAGGTCCCCTTATTATTAGAGAGGTAGACTCAAAGAAGAATGATGTCTGAGAACCTTTCTTGACATAAGAGTAATAATAATATGACTCCGAGATATTTTCTGTAATAATCGAAGAAGATAAACCTTATTGAGGTTATCCTAAGTATGAAATAAATATTCAGAGAATATTTATTGAATTGAGAATATTTAAAGAATATTTAGGAATATGAAAGAATATCTTTAATCAGAGTATTTCTCAAATAATCCTTGAAGAAATATCGAGAGAATATTTATTGCATAATCAAATATTCAAATGAATATTCAAAATAATATTCATTAATTAATAAGACCTAAAAGGAATATTTAAAATATTTAAAATAATATTCGATGATTAAATAGAACCCTGGATGAATATTCAAAATAATATTCATAATTAATTAGGAATTTAAATGAATCTTGAAAAAGTAATATTCATTTAATGAATAATATTCTAAATGAATATCAAGTAATATTCATTTAGTGATCCAAGCTTTAAAGGAATATTCGAGATAAGACTCGATAAGTAAATCAAGCTTCAAATGAACATTAAAAGAATATTCATCAGGTAATTACTATCTTAAATGAATATTCAAAAGTAATATTCATTTAATGAATAATATTCTAAATGGGTATCCAAATAATATTCATTTAGTAGTCCAACCTTTAGAAGAATATTCGAAATAATAATCGATAATCCATTCGACTCTGAATGAATATTGAAAAATATTATTCGTCGAATGGTTACGTTCAAATAATTATTTGAAGTAAGGATCGTTAAATAAATAATCTCGAACGAATATTCAAATAATATTCGTCGCCCGAATAAGGGAAAATATTTACTTAAATATTTTCCTTCGAGGTAACCTTGATATATCAAGAAATATTGACTCCCGGTCTGTATTTGATGAAGAAGATATATACACCCCTCTCTGAGGGTCTTACAATAACCGGCTTATAATTGATACGTTAGCTGTCTAATTTATAAGCCAATAAACAATCAGGGAACAAGCATAATGATATAACTTGAAAGTAGGCATGCATGCTATGGCATATGTACAACAGAAAACATATATATATATATATATATATATATATATATATATTCAATCACAACAACAGCCTAAAAGAAGGGAATTGAAACTTGCCTGGTAGTCGAGTACGGTAAGGGGTAGTGGTAGCGGTCCCGGGTCAGCTTGGTGATCTATAAATAGCCAAGGCATTCGGGATTAATCACTTAACATCTTAAAAGTTAAGTTATACTCAAATCGAAACACGTTCTCAAGTTATCTCGTTATACCCCTTTTTGTGGATTCCTTTTATCATTGATCCGACCCGACATTCGTTCGTTAATACGACATGTCATTGTACTTACACTTGGGACATATACAAGTTCTAAAGTCGATCGTTACGAAACAATATTATACTCCGAGTTTTATCGCCCGTTTTCTAAGTATTTTACCGAAGTTATAATCTAGCGGGTTTTTAGGGGTTCGTTCGCGTTTAACTTTGATTCGAACATTTTTATAAAATCGGAAAACGATCCGTTTCACATGAGGTTTTCTCTCAAACCTTCCTTTTTACCTCTAGTATTTAATTACCAAGATTTGCCACTGACTTACGTATTTTACGAGGGTTTAATTTTAATAACGAACTCGTACTTACGGTTTCGAACGACTTTTAGTGAATCAACCATAATTCCTAAACCGTAAGTCCGTTTCACATGATCTTTATATCAAAACGAAGATTATAACATGATCTATCTTGCCATGGCAGAACATGAAACTGGACAGTGACTTATGGCTACTGTCAACCACGATTTCTTAAGGTTAACAAAAATCGGGCATTACGACGGCAATAAATCGGACGTTCTAAAATTCACAACAATCAAGCCAAGCTACACCGGACATCCATACATCATTTATACATGATTCTCATCTCAACAAGCCCAAGAACATCATGCTTTACCATAATAATCATTATGCTACTTAAATCACTAAATCATTAACCAAGCATGCTTATAATGTTACCATAATCATAACTAAGCCAAATCATCAAGAACATGCTAAAAACTCAAAATGAGATCCATGGTTCTTAAGAGTTATACCTTCCTTAGAGAGTGTACAAGCCCTAATAATCCTTGTATGGTCCTTGTATAGCCTCCATGTAGCTTGAATCATCCACCAAAATCAAGATCCAAGAGTTTTGTTCTTGAGGTTACTATTCACCCTCTACTTTGATGATTTTATTGAAAATGGAAACATTGGATTTTAAGGCTAAGATTTCTAGGGTATCATTTCTATGAAATATAGGATCTAAGATAAAAATTTGGAGATCAAACAAGGAGTGGAAGCCTGATTTCTTCCTTTGAATTTCTTGAAAAGTCGAATGCTCCATGGATGAGAGAAGTGGAGTTGTTTTGCTTGGTTGATTGCATAAAGTGATCATTAAAACAAGATATTTGTTTGGCTAACTATAGTCTAGTTGATGGGTTAAGGCTTGGTTAAGGATTTGCTTCCATGTGGACATGTATTGGTGCCTTATGTTACACCCTCATGCTAACTAGTTTAGTTTAGTCTCCAATGATACTTGTATGTATGAAACTTGCTTGGTTCCTTGCATTATTTTGATGAAGAAGGGATATGGATGAGTGAATTATTTAGGAAGATATTTGTTTGACACAAATGCAAGTTGCCCCCTCTAGTTTGGTAGAAAAACAAGCTTCTTGAAGAAGCTAACTTAGCTTAGATAATATCTTCATAAAGCTACCTTAATAAAGTGATGATGCCATGGTGGTGATCTCATCCACTTGCACATGGTTGTCTCTTGGTTCTCAGCTTGTTTCTTTGTCCGGTTATTGCTCAATTCATTGATCGTTCGGACGAATAACTAAGTAGTTTCACCTCTAGGGTTTACCGGGAAATTTCTCGATATTCATAATACCTTCCCCAATCCTTAATATAATCCTCGTGATGACCATGTAGGATATTTAATCTCGATACGAACTTAATCCGTAATCTAGGATTCGTTCACTTTATTGATTAATCTCGTTATAACGTTTTAGCGGTTTCTAGAACGCTTGTTTCACTGCCTCAGTGGTTTCCTACCTTCATTCTTAAATCAAATATAATAACATCCCAAAATATCAAATCCTCAAAGTTAATATCTCAATTCTTGGATTATAATAATATTTAATCCACTGTCCGGTCGAATATTATACCGAAAAAGAATTTGGAATTTCTGAATTCCGATCGTCTCTGCATTCACTTATTTCCTCCGCGTATTACTAATATGACTTCGAAACATCCATATCACGTCCCGTACATAGGGTGGCGTGAAAAGTTTTCCAACTTACAAAATCACTATTCATCCACCAAATTACTATGCACGTACAGGAAACATTATGCACGTACGGAAAACACTATGCACGTACGGGAAATACTATGCACGTACGGGAAACACTATGCACGTACTCATTTCCCTTCAAGGATCCATTAGCTCCTTCCTGGATGGTAGATTATTCTTATCTAGGTCCTCAACCATCGAATTACTCTATTCTGACAATATACCAATGTATCAGGATCATTGTCCAAAGCAATATCCATTCATTACAATCATTGTTCTTTGAAACCACCATTCATTAGAGCTGGTGATCTTGTTGTCGGAATCATTGTTCCTCATTTTATCATTACTTAATAAAAAGTTTTAATTATATCCAAAATTTGGGGTTCTTACAGTCTCCCCTCCTTAAAAGGATTCCGTCCCGAAATCAGGTGGGAAGCAAAGAGTGGTTTGCCTGTCGTTCCCTTTTTAGCTTCCCGGTCAATTCTTAGTCGTTCTACCCTTCCTCAGCACATCTTCTAGTGCTACAATCCATACTGTATCCTTTTTTTTCCATCAACGTTGCTACTTTTCGTACAACTCACTATCCGGGTTATACTCTTACTCAGTCTTATCCTTATTGATACCTGCAGTAACATTGGTATCACTATCACCCTACGAATTCGGAGGTAACCTCGCTCGTACTGTGCATTTCCTGATCGCTTTAATCTTCGCAATCTTGAACAATATAGAGAAGTGGAAAGATTTACTGAGAGATCACTATGATCAATTGAACATTTGTTATATTGCATAGTTAGTACGGAAGGGGGCCAGCCTTCAGTACTTGACAAGCAATTAAACAAGTTATGGTATTCCACTTAGACTTCTATCACATAGACAGATAGTCACGTAGCAGTACCTCCCCTCCTAAAAGGGTTGTTCTTCTCAATTCATAAAGAAGATGAATAAGAGAGAAGAAGAGAAAAGAGTTCTAAAGGATTATAGAAAGCTTTCATGATTGTAGAATATCATACTCAGAATTTACCTCTAAACTTTAGAGGTTTATCAAAGAAGAAATTAATCATAATTATATCCAATACTATTTGATCGCAATCTCACGTGTCAACATATCTTGCTACTTTGTCCATTATTTTATGGACAAATACTCTTGTTCAATCTTAGCGATACTCACATTCGGGAAATCCTTCAACCTTTCAGGTTAAATCTTAGATTTCTCACTTGACATCATTATTACTGACATCCCATATCATGTTACTAGCTTTTTCATAACTACAATATTGACACTATCAGGTTGTCATCCTGAGAATTCATTAGGAAACCCATTCATAACATTCCTTGCTTCTCATTCCATAGCTGCTTTCCCAGCCTTTTCTTTATCAATCACATCCTTCTTATTATCTGATTCTTACTCATTTCTATTATTTACTTTCACCTTCACCTCTTTATTGAGACACCTTTTTTTGCACTTGGTACCTCCTTATCAGTATTCCGTCACATTTATTCTATAATCACCACGTTATTCCAATTTAAACTTTCCGAAATGAATCTGGCCCGATCCCTTTAACTTAGATTCATATAATCTACTTCTGCCAACCTTGTTTCTCATCACTTGTTCTTTTCTATCCGTGGTTTTCCACAGGTTGTCTTTCGTAAGTCAGACCAGGTCGTATATCTACCGGCTCATGCTCTTGTCATCTACCGAGCATCTGCATTTTACTGGCGTAGCCTGGCCACATGAAAACCCGTTATGACCGTGCTATAAGTTTTGGGGTTAAGGCTGGCTCGAATACCGCCGTCCGAACACTTTTAAACTCTCAGGTGGCCCAATAAGTCTCGGGCTCAACCGCCCTTCCCGCCAAGTCTCATTATTTCTTTCCATGGGAATATCTTTCACATCATGAATCATCAACCTCATATTCTCTATCTTGTTTGCGCAGAAGTACACTAACATAAACTTGTTTGTCATTCATCAACATGCCATTTAGTTAATCAATGGCAGCACTTTCTTTATCTTTACATTGTCATCTACTTTCTTAGAAGAATCACCATCGCTTGTTGTTTACGTAGTGCATTAATAGCTAATCCTACGGGTTTCAAATCCTTTAGGGAGACAAAGTAATCACTATTCCTTATCCATAAGGAACACTTCCTAAACTTGATGTAGATATTACATGAAGTAGATACAATTGCAGAAGAGTTTCAAGCATCGCAGCTATGTCAGGTTGATGAAACTATCACTCATGTAGCTTCCATAAAAGACCGGAAACTCAACGGTTTACTTCATTAATTTTGTATCATGGTCCTGGTCTGCCTCAAAACGGGACCTTCTAAGGTACGTAATATGCTTAAGACTCCATCAGGAATCGAATCTTTACTTAAACTATTATTACCTTCGATTCTTGCACAATCATCAAAAGGAATGTAACTTCCTCCACTCCAATATGACCTTCAAGGTCTTTCCAAATATCATTTTGTTTCTTCGGTATGAACATTTGTAATTATTCCTTTATACTTAGACTGTCGGCCACCTCATTGGCCTTTCCTGATAATAATAATTTCTAGTAATCCTTGTTCTCTGGATATATTCCAATTCAAACATTTCTCCCTCATTCCCATCACTGTTGGGTGAAAGCATTCTCCCTTAAGCTCTGCTGAAGGAGAAAATATAACTATCAGTCTTTTTCCATAAGTCATTGCTTCCACCTTCCCGTGGGAACTTTATCACGTTTATTCCCAATTTTACTTAGGATACTTCTTTTCTTATTTCTTTCCTCATCTTAGGATAATCTCAACCTTTATAGGTTCAATTCATACTTCCTCAGGGTTTCATACATGCCTCATCTGGCATTATTGTCACTATGTCATACATTCCTTACCAAACTTCCATTTTGAAGTTCGGAATATTACCTTTTTCCTTGTAAGGTTTCTTAGGTAATCCTCATCATTCCTCCTGTATTTTCTAGGTACAGGGTATAACAAAACGTCACTGATCAATACTCTAATAATTCTGTCTATGTTCTTTCCAGAACTCTTTTTAATAATCCTTACAGGTCATTGTTGCCTTAGCAATCCAACTCATATCATTTGAATTCACAATGTCTTTATTAGGGTTAATGCCATCCCTTGTGCATTTCCCAGGGTTTGTCTTAATTTATGAATATCCTATCCTTAATTCAACTGCCAAGGAATTCTTGCATCTTATAATTGGCAATCAGATCATGTATCCTTAATAAGGGTCTTTTTTTTTTCAATCATTCTCATTTGATAATTGATCGGTGGCTTAATGCCACCCTCATCTTTCAGATAGTTGTCAGCCTATTTGGCCTTCCAAAAGGCAACGTATGCCTATCTGCTCTCTTACAGAACTTGGTAATGGTAGCAAGGATGTTTTGGAAGATATTGGTCGAGTTCAACGTGAATCTCTTAGTACTTATCGTTCGTCTCAAAGGTTCTTGCCTTAGACAAAATTTCTACAGCATACTGATCCATCTCTGACCATTTCTATACTCTCTTCATAAACCTTCATTGTTTACTTCCGTTAGTCATAATATATTCATGGTATTTATAATACTCTAACATCATACATCTCAAGTTATTATACTTCCAATTTTACTCGTAATCTTGGGCAATCATATCCACATGAATCACTTTAGTACGGGTGACCCCATTCCAAAAATTCTAGTAAATTCCCAATCCAAACATGGGTTGCAAAGGGTTCAGTAGAAGATTCCTATGATCTCATTAATATTTCCTTTATATCAGAAGCCCTTGCAGTCGGTGCTTACTTAGAAGCAACCCGGCTTTGTTCTTTCATTGCTGGTCTAGTCACTTGATAATCCTTTGTGACTTGGCCTCAACTGGCCACACAAAAAAAATATATTTGATTTTAGGGGTTGGCTAATAGCATTACTTTTCTAGCAATTACCGGCATAGTGCCTTCTTCTTTGATACCTTTCTACCTTTCCAAAACTTTACTTCCTATAAGTCTTAATCGGTTACTCAGCGCCGTCTCCGGTCGCCTTTCCTCTATTTTTATATTTTCAACTATTCTTATCAATCCCGCGTGCCACGCAAGCTTACCATTCCTGGCATAACAGCCTTTTCACTTAAGTCAATCCCGGAGTTTCTCCGTCCGGCTAATTTCTTACTTACATTTCCTGTTTTCGTCCAATCTCACTTCATCATTTTATCACTACCATCGATTGTAATGCTCAGGGTCCGTTTACTAACCCATTTTACAGCATCCTTACCCAAATCACAAGGTTTGCTCCAGTTTCTACTCTTTTCCATGACATTCTCTGATAATCAGAAAGAAAAGGTTTGCCAAAATTCACCGAATTCCTTTCCAGACTCAGGGAAATTCTGGTCAATCTAACCATCTACTGGTAACATTTAAGGAGACCAGTTTCGAAACCTGAAGAATAATCCTATGAATCACCAAGCAGGTAGAACCATAAGCAGTCATATTAACGGAATTATTGACATAAAGTTGGAAGTTTAACCACTAGAAAGGAACCAAATATATATATCCCATAGAAGGGAAATCAAAAGTTTCAAACTGAAACATGCCACCTCTTCCTGATACATATACATCTTAGTTGTCGATAATATCAAATGTCAGTCTTCCTAACCACAGGTTTCAGAAGGAACACTACCGTCGGGGTTAGTCGTTTCATAAAACTTGGCACTACTAAGGCCATCCTAGTCTGCTGTACCGTGTTGTTCGAATGCATCCGCAATTACTCTGCCGTGCTGCATAAGCACACCACCTAAACCTGTATGAGATGCATCATAGTGTATCATAAAGTCTTCCTTCTCCCGTTAGGCAACACCAACGCCGGATCGTTACCAATTTCATCTTAAAACATTCTCTATTACCTCTTAACCACTAATCGCATTACTTGATTCATTTGCAATTCAGTGTCTGAATAAACTTAAGGTAACTACTATAATTTATTCGGGGAAAAGAAAGAATTTAATATTCTTCTGAATCACATGCATCTAACGTTCCTGATTCACCATTTTACTGAGTTAAAATAAACTTATACTTAGTACCTGATAGTAGTCATATTACGAGTTTATCATAGACCCTCTGGTCTTTTCCTCTGGTAGTTTCTGAGATCATCGTCTCGCTTACTACTTTATATAACTTTATCGAATCAGGCCATCACTTTCCACTATCTTTACTTTCGAAGCTGGTTCATTCATAATATGGACATTTCGCTGAATAAAACCACCTCAACAATCTCAATTTGGTTTCATAAAATATAACCCATGGAATCCGCCTTCTCATGGCGAATTACCATTGACAATATTCACACTAATCCATTTATCCGATAATATGGCACTTGTTGCCTCTATCTCAACTGCTCCTGGGTGCTCCCCGTCGTACATCGACGTCTTTGATAATCATGCATCATTCTAACTCCTTCCTCATTAATCTGAAAGTCTCTAAGGATCTTTATCTATCCCCATATAAGACCTCAAGTAATCCTTCCAATCTGTCTTAATTGCTGGTACTACCTCTCGTAGTCCGACTATAAATCCAACATAAAATTTCAATTCTCTTAATAATATTTCAGTTCTTTGTGCTCACTTCTCTGAGCACTATAATCTTAACTCTCGTTATCCCTCTGGCTACAGCCCTCATTTCCTTGGAGTAATCTCCTCATCCTCAATAGAATTTTCCTCTGCTGGAACCTCTTTCGAGTCCTCAATAGGGTACTCTATCAAATTCACAATCCGATCATCAGCATATAATACAACATCATCATGCTGCTGCTCGTACGCCTCAAGGTCTGTCGCCTTACTAGTCGATACGAGAACGAGCTAAGTTACTATCATGATACTTAAGAGTTCCCATAAGGGTTTTATATGTCAGCACTACATTAAGTAGTCCGACTATGAACTTGGCAAGGGTTCTTATTATCTTAGTAAGTTTATGGTTTTAACGTCGCCTCATCTCTGGGATTTATAACGTAACGCTCTGATACCACTTCTGTAACACCCCCAGATCCGGGGTCCGGGATCCGGTGGTTACGGTTTCCAATTCTGTCCACAACAATTGAACTTTCCTTAACATAAAATAAATTACGTCTCTATGACCCAACACAACAATATAAAACACACCCGTTATAGTCCCAGAGATGAAATCAGAGTAACAATCAATTTTTTATTAATCACATTATGAGTTCTTACAATCCAAAAGAATTCAATATAAATACATACTCTTTGCCATCCATTTACATAAGTCATACTAGACCATATTCTTGGTACTGAAAGAATAAATATATCCTACCAATAGCTTCTTCTTCAGCTTTGGTAGTCTCATCGTCCTCGCCCGCGTCGAGTGCGCCTTGTGCGAGTCATCTGGTCTAGCTGTTGTTGTGATATAATAATAAAGCAAGGGTGAGCAATATCCCACCAACAATAATATACAACTGAACGATAATATATAACAGTTCAAAAGTATCTTTTAAACCATATGCCATGCATTTACGGAAATGATGCCAGTATAATATGAACGATGAAGTTACAAGGTAAATTAAAGTATTTGTTTGTAGAAATATCTATTACATCAAAAGTAAGCGAGATATTCTCATTGTTATTAAGAAGAGGAACTTGCATGAAAAGGTTACAATTCCAGTTATGAACACTTTTCCAGCTCTGCCAACAGTAATCATGTTGCAGGAAATAAATAGGTTTGGATGATGAACCAATGATGGAGTATTCACCGCGCCCGCTGTTCCAATCTTGATGATCAGTCGAGATCGTACAACTCAATTTAGATTTACTACCGGTAGAAGGAAGAACTGACGGCTTTACTTGACTACCGCCTTACTAGCTCTCCCCGGCCAACGGTTGGGCCAAAGGGGATGGACCGGCGCTACTCAGCCTCTTACACGACTCCTAGTTCAAATAGAATTCATGATTCTGAATGTAACGTTCGTCCCCCTTTCCCCAAGTATAATACTTTTTGATAAGACTCTACAAGGTAGTCGTATCTAGTTGGAAAGGAAAATTCACCAACAACTTCCAAGCTGTGGCTTGGTATCGAAAATCAACTTGTTCCAACAATCTTACCCCTCGAAAGATGAGGAGGTAAACAACGACTTAATCAGTCACAGCACCCGAGTTGCGAGTGAATAGAATACTTTATGACCGGGAAGTCGACAAGGTAAATAACATTTTTCCAAGTAAGGTCCCCTTATTATTAGAGAGGTAGACTCAAAGAAGAATGATGTCTGAGAACCTTTCTTGACATAAGAGTAATAATAATATGACTCCGAGATATTTTCTGTAATAATCGAAGAAGATAAACCTTATTGAGGTTATCCTAAGTATGAAATAAATATTCAGAGAATATTTATTGAATTGAGAATATTTAAAGAATATTTAGGAATATGAAAGAATATCTTTAATCAGAGTATTTCTCAAATAATCCTTGAAGAAATATCGAGAGAATATTTATTGCATAATCAAATAATCAAATGAATATTCAAAATAATATTCATTAATTAATAAGACCTAAAAGGAATATTTAAAATATTTAAAATAATATTCGATGATTAAATAGAACCCTGGATGAATATTCAAAATAATATTCATAATTAATTAGGAATTTAAATGAATCTTGAAAAAGTAATATTCATTTAATGAATAATATTCTAAATGAATATCAAGTAATATTCATTTAGTGATCCAAGCTTTAAAAGAATATTCGAGATAAGACTCGATAAGTAAATCAAGCTTCAGATGAACATTAAAAGAATATTCATAAGGTAATTACTATCTTAAATGAATATTCAAAAGTAATATTCATTTAATGAATAATATTCTAACTGGGTATCCAAATAATATTCATTTAGTAGTCCAACCTTTAGAAGAATATTCGAAATAATAATCGATAATCCATTCGACTCTGAATGAATATTGAAAAATATTATTCGTCGAATGGTTACGTTCAAATAATTATTTGAAGTAAGGATCGTTAAATAAATAATCTTGAACGAATATTCAAATAATATTCGTCGCCCGAATAAGGGAAAATATTTACTTAAATATTTTCTTCGAGGTAACCTTGATATATCAAGAAATATTGACTCCCGGTCTATATTTGATGAAGAAGATATATACACCCTTCTCTGAGGGTCTTACAATAACCGGCTTATAATTGATACGTTAGCTGTCTAATTTATAAGCCAATAAACAATCAGGGAACAAGCATAATGATATAACTTGAAAGTAGGCATCCATGCTATGGCATATGTACAACAGAAAACATATATATATATATATATATATATATATATATATATATATATATATATATATATATATATATTCAATCACAACAACAGCCTAAAAGAAGGGAATTGAAACTTGCCTGGTAGTCGAGTACGGTAAGGGGTAGTGGTAGCGGTCCCGGGTCAGCTTGGTGATCTATAAATAGCTAAGGCATTCGGGATTAATCACTTAACATCTTAAAAGTTAAGTTATACTTAAATCGAAACACGTTCTCAAGTTATCTCGTTATACCCCTTTTTGTGGATTCCTTTTATCATTGATCCGACCCGACATTCGTTCGTTAATACGACATGTTATTGTACTTACACTTGGGACATATACAAGTTCTAAAGTTGATCGTTACGAAACAATATTATACTCCGAGTTTTATCGCCCGTTTTCTAAGTATTTTAGGGGTTTTTAGGGGTTCGTTCGCGTTTAACTTTGATTCGAACATTTTTATAAAATCGGAAAACGATCCGTTTCACATGAGGTTTTCTCTCAAACCTTCCTTTTTACCTCTAGTATTTAATTACCAAGATTCGCCACTGACTTACGTATTTTACGAGGGTTCAATTTTAATAACGAACTCGTACTTACGGTTTCGAACGACTTTTAGTGAATCAGCCATAATTCCTAAACCGTAAGTCCGTTTCACATGATCTTTATATCAAAACGAAGCTTATAACATGATCTATCTTGCCATGGCAGAACATGAAACTGGACAGTGAATTATGGCTACTGTCAACCACGATTTCTTAAGGTTAACAAAAATCGGGCATTACGACGGCTATAAATCGGACGTTCTAAAATTCACAACAATCAAGCCAAGCCACACCGGGCATCCATACATCATTTATACATGATTCTCATATCAACAAGCCCAAGAACATCATGCTTTACCATAATAATCATTATGCTACTTAAATCACTAAATCATTAACCAAGCATGCTTATAATGTTACCATAATCATAACTAAGCCAAATCATCAAGAACATGCTAAAAACTCAAAATGAGATCCATGGTTCTTAAGAGTTATACCTTCCTTAGAGAGTGTACAAGCCCTAATAATCCTTGTATGGTCCTTGTATAGCCTCCATGTAGCTTGAATCATCCACCAAAATCAAGATCCAAGAGTTTTTTCTTGAGGTTACTATTCACCCTCTACTTTGATGATTTTATTGAAAATGGAAACATTGGATTTTGAGGCTAAGATTTCTAGGGTATCATTTTTATGAAATATAGGATCTAAGATAAAAATTTGGAGATCAAACAAGGAGTGGAAGCTTGATTTCTTCCTTTGAATTTCTTGAAAAGTCGAATGCTCCATGGATGAGAGAAGTGGAGTTGTTTTGCTTGGTTGATTGCATAAAGTGATCATTAAAACAAGATATTTGTTTGGCTAACTATAGTCTAGTTGATGGGTTAAGGCTTGGTTAAGGATTTGCTTCCATGTGGACATGTATTGGTGCCTTATGTTACACCCTCATGCTAACTAGTTTAGTTTGTCTCCAATGATACTTGTATGTATGAAACTTGCTTGGTTCCTTGCATTATTGTGATGAAGAAGGGATAAGGATGAGTGAATTATTTAGGAAGATATTTGTTTGACACAAATGCAAGTTGCCCCCTCTAGTTTGGTAGAAAAACAAGCTTCTTGAAGAAGCTAACTTAGCTTAGATAATATCTTCATAAAGCTACCTTAATAAAGTGATGATGCCATGGTGGTGATCTCATCCACTTGCACATGGTTGTCTCTTGGTTCTCAGCTTGTTTCTTTGTCCGGTTATTGCTCAATTCATTGATCGTTCGGACGAATAACTAAGTAGTTTCACCTCTAGGGTTTACCGGGAAATTTCTCGATATTCATAATACCTTCCCCAATCCTTAATATAATCCTCGTGATGACCATGTAGGATATTTAATCTCGATACGAACTTAATCCGTAATCTAGGATTCGTTCGCTTTATTGATTAATCTTGTTATAACGTTTTAGCGGTTTCTAGAACGCTTGTTTCACTGCCTCAGTGGTTTCCTACCTTCATTCTTAAATCAAATATAATAACATCCCAAAATATCAAATCCTCAAAGTTAATATCTCAATTCTTGGATTATAATAATATTTAATCCACTGTCCGGTCGAATATTATACCGAAAAAGAATTTGGAATTTCTGAATTCCGATCGTCTCTGCATTCACTTATTTCCTCCGCGTATTAATAATATGACTTCGAAACATCCATATCACGTCCCGTACATAGGGTGGCGTGAAAAGTTTTCCAACTTACAAAATCACTATTCATCCACCAAATTACTATGCACGTACAGGAAACACTATGCACGTACGGGAAATACTATGCACGTACGGGAAACACTATGCACGTACTCATTTCCCTTCAAGGATCCATTAGCTCCTTCCTGGATGGTAGATTATTCTTATCTAGGTCCTCAACCATCGAATTACTCTATTCTGACAATATACCAATGTATCAGGATCATTGTCCAAAGCAATATCCATTCATTACAATCATTGTTTTTTGAAACCACCATTCATTAGAGCTGGTGATCTTGTTGTCGGAATCATTGTTCCTCATTTTATCATTACTTAATAAAAAGTTTTAATTATATCCAAAATTTGGGGTTCTTACAAAAAGAGTGTATGTAAAAGCTGTCGGATTCTGAAAAATAGCAATTTTATTTTCCCCGAGATTTCCCTGGACACTGAAAGACTTAAGGAATTATTGAAGGGATTTAAGGAAAATAGGTTCAAGAATTATTAAAGAGAATGGAGGATGACAGTATAAATATTAAGACGGTTTCCGGTAAAACCCTAACTAGAAACGAATGAGTTATTCCTCCGAACGATCAATGAATTAAGCAATAACCGGACAAAGAAACAAGCAGGGGATCAAGATATATGCATGTACAAGTGGATAGGATCAAGTAACCAAGCTAGTACAATGCTAACTAGTAATATTGTAAACAAACCAAGTGATACAAGATTTTATCACTTAAACCACCACTTGCCCACTTGATTCTTGCATCATGGATGACCACACTACTTTATTAAAGTAGATTTATGGTTAGATATTATCACAAGACAATACAATAATGCAAGAGGAGCAAAGAACCAAGCAACCAATCCATCCTCTCTCAAGAACAAGGCCATTCGGCTTTTCTTAAATTCAAGAAACAAAATCACCCTTCCCACCATTGTTTGGTCTCCAAAAATTTAGCATAGATCCTATATTTCATAAAAGTGATACCCTAGAAATCTTAGCCTCAAACACCATTCTTTCCATTTTCAATAAAATCATCAAAGTCTAGGGTGAATAGTAACTTTCAAGAACAAATCTTGGTTTTCTTGATTTCTTGGATGATCTAAGCTTGGTTAAGGATATACAAGGACTATACAAGGCTTAGCAAGGTCCTTACCCACTCCATGGAAGGTATATCTCACCAAAACCCTAGCTCTTACTTTGAGTTTAATGATGTTCTTGATAAGTTTTTAGATTAGTGTGATTATGGTGATAATTAAAGCATGCTTATGTAGTGAATTGTTGATATAAGAGGATAAAATAGTTTAGATGAACGGAAAGGAATTTATTGGCCTTAGTTCATGGTTAAATAACATGTATATGTTGTGTGGAGTGGAAACTATGGTTATCGGAAGGATTGGAATTTGGAAATATTCGTTTTATAGCCGTCGTAATGCCCGATTTTCGATAACCTTAAGGAATTCGTGCATCACAGTAGGGATAATTGTTTTAACTGGTTATGAACATGACATGTCCTCGTAGATCTCGAATCATAGATCGTTTTGGCGAAAGAATCGAAACATTCCGACTTACGGTTTAGGAGTTATGGTCAAATTACTAAAATTGGTTCGGAACCGTAAGTAAAAGTTCGTAACTTCAATTAAACCCTCATAAAACATGATTCTCAGTGGCGAATCTTGGTAAATAAATACTAGAGGTCATAAGGAAGGTATGAGAGAAAACCACATGTCAAACGGATCGTTTTCCGATTTTATAAAAATGTTTGAATCGAAGTTAAACGCGAACGAACCCCTAAAAACCCGCTTGATTATAACTTCGGTAAAACACTTAGAAAACGGGCGATAAAACTCGGAGTATAATATTGATTCGTAACGATCGACTTTAGAACTTGTATGACTTAAGTATGTCCCAAGTGTAAGTACAGTGACATGTCGTATTAACGAACGAATGTCGGGTCGGATCGATGATAAAAAGGAATCCACAAAAAGGGGTATAACGAGATAACTCGAGAATGTGTTTCGATTTAAATGTAACTTAACTTTTAAGATGTTAAGTGATTAATCCCGAATGCCTTGGCTATTTATAGATCACCAAGCTGACCCGGGACCCGCTACCACTACCCCTTACCGTACTCGACTACCAGGCAAGTTTCAATTCCCTTCTTTTAGGCTGTTGTTGTGATTGAATATATATATATATATATATATATATATATATATATATATATGTTTTCTGTTATACATATGTCATAGCATGCATGCCTACTTTCAAGTTATATCGTTATGCTTGTTCCCTGATTGTTTATTGGCTTATAAATTAGATAACTAACGTATCAATTATAAGCCGGTTATTGTAAGACCCTCATAGAAGGGCGTATCCATCTTATTCATCAAATATAGACCGGGAGTAAATATTTCTTGATGTATCGAGATTACCTCGGAGGAAAATATTTAAGTAAATATTTTCTATTATTTGGGCGACGAATATTATTTGAACATTCGTTCCAGATTATTTATTTAACGATCCTTACTTCAAATAATTATTTGAACGTAACCATTCGACGAATAATATTTCTCAATATTCATTCAGAGTCGACTTGATTATCGATTATTATTTCGAATATTCTTCTAAAGATGAGACTACTAAATGAATATTATTTGGATATTCATTTAGAATATTATTTTATTAAATAAATATTACTTTTGAAAATTCATTTAAGATATTAATTACTTGATGAATATTATTTTAAATATTCATCTAAAGCCTGATTTATTTATCGAATATTATCTCGAATATTCCTTTAGGGCTTGGATTACTAAATGAATATTACTTGATATTCATTTAGAATATTATTCATTAAATGAATATTACTTTTTGAATATTCATTTAAATTCCTAATTAATTATGAATATTATCTTAAGTATTCCTTTCAGGCCTTATTAATTGATGAATATTATTTGAATATTCATTTAAATATTTATTTATTCAATAAATATTCTCCTGATATTTCTCCAGGGATTATTTTGAAAAATACTCTTATTAAAGATATTCTTTCATATTCTTAAATATTCTTTAAATATTTTTAATTCAATAAATATTCTCTGAATATTTATTCCATACTTAGAATAACCTCAACAAGGTTTATCTTCTTCGATTATTACGAAAAAATATTTCGGAGTCATATTTTTATTAATCTTATATCAAGAAAGGTTCTCAGACATCATCCTTCTTTGAGTCTATCTCCCTAATAATAAGGGAACCTTACTTTGAAAAATGATATTTATCTTGTCGACTTCCCGGTCATAAAGTATTCTCTTCACTCGCAACTCGGGTGCTATTGACTTATTAAGTCGTTGTTTACCTTCTCATCTTTCGAGGGGTAAGATTGTTGGAACAAGTTGATATTCGTTACCAAGCAATAGCTTGGAAGTGATTGGTGAATTTTCCTTTCCAACTAGATACGACTACTTTGTAGAGTCTTATCAACAAGTATTATACTTGGGGAAAGGGGGACGAACGTTACATTCAGAATCATGAATTCTATTTGAACTAGGAGTCGTGTAAGAGGCCGAGTAGCGCCGGTCCATCCCCTTTGGCCCAACCTTTGGCCGGGGAGAGCTAGTAAGGCGGTAGATAAGTAAAGCCGTCAGTTCTTCCTTCTACCAGTAGTAAATCTAATTTGAGCTGTACGATCTCGACTGATCATCAATATTGGAACAGCGGGCGCGGTGAATACTCCATCATTGGTTCATCATCCAAACTTATTTATTTCCTGCAACATGATTACTGTTGGCAGAGCTGGAAAAGTGTTCATAACTGTAATTGCAATCTTTTCATGCAAGTTCCTCTTTTTAATGACAATGAGAATATCTCGCTTACTTTTGATATAGGAGATATTTCTACAAACAAATACTTTAAGTTACCTTGTATAACTTCATCGTTCATATTATACTGGCACCATTTCCGTAAATGAATGGCATATGGTTTGAAAGATACTTTTGAACTGTTATATATTATCGTTCAGTCATATATTATTGTTGGTGGGCTATTGCTCACCCTTGCTTTATTATTATATCACAACAACAGCTAGACCAGATGACTCGCACAAGGCGCACTCGACGCAGGCGAGGACGATGAGACTACCAGAGCTAAAGAAGAAGCTATTGGTATGATAGATTTATTCTTTCAGTTCCAAGTATATGGTCTAGTATGACTTATGTAAATGGATGGCAAAGAGTATGTATTTATATTGAAATTCTTTTGGATTGTAAGAACTCATAATGTGATTAATAAAAATTTGATTGTTACTCTGATTTCATCTCTCGGACTATAACGGGTGTGTTTTATATTGTTGTGTTGGGTCATAGAGATGTAATTTATTTTATGTTAAGGAAAGTTCAATTGTTGTGGACAGAATTGGAAACCGTAACGACCGGATCCCGGACCCCGGATCTGGGGGTGTTACAGTAGATATAGCTGATTTCCAAATTAAGAATGCAGATGCCATCAAGGCAAAGAGGGTTGAGTTGGGACTTGAGAAGGGTCCCGAAGGCGCGCCTTCCACTGAGGAAATCCCTTCAGCTCAGAATCAGGATGTTCATACATCTCCTCCCACAACCAATCAAGCCCAAGACTCAATTCTCGAGGTGGTTAAATCTCCTTTAAACCAGGACGCGTCCCCTGTCAAGGACGCGCCCTAAAACTCTCTCCTGACTTTGAATTTATTTTTGCCTGAACTGTGAATTTTCTAAGGCACGGGTCCTTTGTAAAACCCTGCAAATTGTATTTTGAATATTTATTTGGTGACTTTAAACATCATACTTTTGCAAAATTCCATGTTGATTATCAAATTGCCTTTGCCTTAAAATTTCCTATTTAAGTTGGTCTTTATCTTTAAGAACAACTACAGGGCGCGCCTTAATGTATGGGGGCGACCGTCTTGAAAATCTTTCAAATTCTTCTAAAACTTTAATTGTGAATTTTAGAATTTCTTTTTGCTGGTAACATGCGTTAAAAACACATCTCCAAAAATCTTAAAGTAATTCTTCTATGTAGGCTGAGGGCGCGCCTTGATACATCAGGGTGTGGCCTCTTGATTAGATTTTTCAAACTTTATAAACACGAACAAAAATATGTAAAAAAATCTTCAAATCTTCATTAAACTTGAGTCTTGACAAAGCGAGGTATGGTATACATATACTACCCCCTGGCTAAGGATAACAATTTTTGAAAAATGCAAAAACAAGCAAGTCTCGACTAGGGCTAAGGAAGGCGTATATGCACTACCCCCAGACTAGGAGAACAATTATTGATACTAGTCTATAACTTAAATATTAAACCTGTTGGTGTATACTGAAAATATTTATTTGAAGTATATACATTTATTTCTGGCCTATTTTATTGAGAATCATTTAAATGTTTACATGTTGTCTAAATATTATATATTGTGAATAATCTAGTATCAAATGGGATACAGAATATTAGATTATTAAATACGGTTTATATAATATAATAAGGTTCACAGCACAGGTGGAGTTAGACAATCCACTGGAATGGCTGTAGTATTATTTAGATTAGTTTGTATTGACTAATAAATAATACTAGTATACTTTGTGTATATTGAACAGGATCAAATTTAGAATTGTTCCCTTATACTGATTAAGAAGGTGAACTAAGATTCTATGTTATTATTAATGCTTAGGTTCTTAATCCGGAAATAATAATTGACACGTATATATTATTTACATGCTTTGATTTATATATGAAATAATTCTTTTGATTTATTTCATTATATTTTGGGTAATGAAATAATATATATGGTGGGATATTATTTATTGAAGGAATCCATGTCCTGATAATATTCGGGTTAATGATGTCCCCTTGAAAGCTCAAAAAGATTTAATTATGTGAAACCCTGCAGGTGGATTTATTCCGGCATAATTAAATAAAGGTTGAGTGGATAATCAAGGATAAAAGATATTAATTAAATGAATTATCAGTAATTTATTTAATTAATGGACATGCGATATTTTAAACATGGGGAATTTAATAAGCAAATAATATTGGAACCGAATTAATTAATTAAATTACGGTATTAGGAAAGGTAGTGCAAATATTAATTCTTTAGTGGATTGAATTAATATTTAATTACATTGGGCTAGGCTCAAGATGTAATTAGAAGGCCCAACCTAATTATCCATGATCCCTATTGTAGCCTATATATATTCCTATTCTCTTCTTGCTGGGGGCTGGTCGAAAAAATTTTGTAGCCACCCAGGAGCAAGAAGAGAGGTTAACTTGAGAAGACGAAGGCCACACTTCGCTCAAGGGAATTTGGGAATACAATAGAAGAGCGTGGAATCAACCGTTAACAAGGTGATTTTTCTATTCGTACTCGTTAATTAATTGTATCGAAATTCGCAGTGCCAAGATCTGATTGTCCCAACAATTGGTATCAAGAGCCTGGTTCATTGGTTCTGCGAATTTTGATACGATGTCCATGTCGTAATTATATATGCATGTGTATAGTGGTGTGCTTGGATAATAATCTTTTGCAGGTTGTTTAGTATCCACTATTATGGCCATGTAATTTTAATTATGTGTTTGGATCCCACGTGGTTTAATCGTGGTTATTTTGTTTGGTTTCCACGTGGTTTATCGTGGTTGTAAAACACGAGGGTTGATCGTGTTAGAATAGATTTACAAAATTAGTTTTGTATTAGATCTGTTTTGTATGTAATTGTTTGATGGATTATGTAAAAATCCGGGTATTTTGTAACAATTACGTTCGATCGGAAATCAAATCGGAGAAACAAAATTGTCCGCTGCGTAGTTGATTGTGGCTGCTGGTTTCGTTTAAGTCGAACAGAAACAGATCTGGAGAACAGAGGAGAAGGCGGCGCGCGCGAAAATTCTGGAAAACATGAGTAACGCAGGTCTGTCCTGCGTTACAGGGCTTCCAGGGGTGTAACGCATGTTGCACATGCGCAACAGGGCTTCCAGGACCTGTAACGCATGTGCGTCATGCGCAACAAAGCTTTCAGGGCAGTAACGCAGGTTCTAGATGCGCCACAGCAGATTTTTGGCAGAAAATAGATTTTTTCAGCAGAATAGTGCTGGAAATTTATTTTTTTTCAAGGGGCCATAATAGTGGATTTAAATTATATTTTTTAATTTTAATTCCGCTATTTAATTTTTTAATTATTGCTTTAAATAATTGTTATGTGTGTTGTTAATTATGTGTGTAATTTTTAATTGCATGTTTAACATAATTAGGACGACATGGACACTAATTTTATTTATTGCTTTAATTTTATGATGCATGCTGCTATGTTATATGTTCTTTGTTTTGTTATTTTTATAACATGTGGACCTCGAAAAAATAACATAGGGCGATGCATCTAGATAAAATTCCTCAATTTTAAATAAAAATTCTAAGTGGGTGAGGGAATTAATTAGGAATTAAATCCCATGGTCTCCATTATTGTTTGTATGTAATTTAACACCGAGACGAATATAAATTATATACATGCCACCCATCGTGGCGTATGATTTATGGTGTCAGGTAGTGTTATGGATATTACTAGAACAAACTTCCTAAATTAATTACGAATATTGAAAGGTATACATGCCACCCATCGTGGCGTACCAAGTTTCATAGAATTCAATTAATTAGAAGGGTACCACTGATTGAATATAGATTTTGATATTGAGAGAAAGGATGATTCTGTCTAGAAAGGGGTCTTAAGTGATGCCTCTTGACAATGCTCCCCCCGATCTGGGAATTATCCTATTATCGATTATTGATTTGAAATATTTAATGGTGGTATCCAGTCTTTTTATTAATTTAAGATTTAATAATGGTATACACTTAGCTATGAAAAATAATATATAGTCCACCCTAACGTGGCGTATTATTTAGTAATAGGACCGAAGTAATATTTAAACGAATTTAAGTGGTATATATGTCATCCATCGTGACGTACCAGATACTTATGGTGTTTAAATATTAGTGCATTAATTTTAATTAATTGTTAGAGGAAACCAATAGGATTTAAGATTTATGCAACTATCTGATTATGTGTTACATGTATGATTCTCAGGATTAGATCACTATGGGCTTTAATCCACTATTCACCATACTTAAGGATAACAAACTTACTGGACCGAACTATATTGAATGGAAACGTAATTTGGACATAGTGTTGACTGCTGAGGAGTACAAATTTTGTACTTATGAACCCAAGCCAGACCAGCCTGCTGAAGATGCTCCTGAAATTGAGAAGGAGTATTATAAGCGGTGGATTAAGGCTGATGAGATGTCGCGATGTTACATTCTGGCAGCAATGTCGGGTGTTTTGCAGCATCAGCATCAGGCTATGCCCACTGCTTCAGATATGCTCTTTAATCTCAAGGAACTTTTTGGAGAACAGAATAGGGCTGCTAGGCAAGTAGCAATGAAGGCTTTAATGAACACTCAGATGGTTGAGGGAACACCTGTAAGGGATCATGTTCTCAGAATGATGTCTCATCTGAATGAGATGGAGATCCTTGGTGCTGATATTGATGGGGAAACCCAGATCGATATCATCCTTATGAGCTTGCCCAAAAGTTTTGAGCAGTTCCGCTTGAATTACACCATAAACAAAAGGATGTATAGTCTCGCGGAACTTCTGACAGAACTTCAAGCAGCTGAAGGACTCTTTAAGCAGAATGTTCAAGTGAATGTGGCCGAGAAAGCTTCTTCATCTAAACCGAAAGGTAAGAAGAAGAAAAAGACTCAGATACAGAAAGCTGGAAAGATGGCTAATGCAGTGGGAGTTCAAGGTGGTGTGAAAAAGCCTAAGGGCAAGTGCTTCAGGTGCAAGCAGTCAGGTCACTGGAAACAGGATTGTCCTCTTCCTAAGAAGACAAACAATACTGGTATGTCTCTTTCTCTAGTTACAGAAACATATATAGCGGCTATATCTACGAGCACTTGGTGTGTAGATACAGGAGCCACTGACCATGTTTGTAACTCTATGCAGGGGTTCCAGCAATCCAGAATGCTTAGAGATGGCGAGATATATGTGTTCATGGGAGATGCTACCAAAGTAGCAGTAGTTGCAGTTGGAATAATTACATTATCTTTTGGTGATGATAGGATTTTGGTTTTGAACAATTGTCTTTATGTACCTTCGTTTAGAAGGAATTTAATTTCGGTTTCTAAACTTGCCATGGATGGTTATAATGTTTGTTTGGATCGTAATGTTTCTATTATGATGAATAAACGAGTTATATGTTCTGGTACATTGCAAGACAATTTATATATTATTAATCCTATCCAACCAATGCTGCAACATAAGGAAACTAATAACATTCTTTCTAGCTCAAATAAAAGAAAGAAACCTTCTGAATTGAACCAAACATATCTTTGGCACTTAAGATTAGGTCATATTAACTTGAGGAGGATTCAAAGACTGGTAGTAGATGGGCCATTAGGCTCGTTGGCAGTGGAGCCATTTCCAGTTTGTGAATCCTGCTTGGAAGGTAAGATGACTAATAGGCCTTTTAAAGCAAAAGGGAATAGAGCTAAAGAAGTGTTAGAATTGGTTCATACTGATTTATGTGGACCTATGAGTATCCAAGCAAGAGGAGGTTATGAGTATTTTGTCACTTTCATTGACGATTATTCTAGATATGGGTACATTTATTTGTTGCGCCGTAAGTCTGAGTGCTTTGAAAAATTCAAGGAGTACAAAGCAAGTGCGGAGAAGCGACATCTTGGAAAATGTATCAAGTCACTACGATCAGATCGTGGTGGCGAATACTTGCTTGGAGAATTTAGGGAATATTTATCAGAAAATGGGATTGCATCCCAGTTGTCTGCACCTGGCACACCTCAGCAGAATGGTGTAGCAGAGAGAAGGAATCGGACTCTTTTAGAGAGTGTTAGATCGATGATGAGTTATTCAGATTTACCCAAGTCGTTTTGGGGATATGCTATAGAAACAGCGGCTTACCTTCTGAACTTGGTACCTTCTAAGTCGGTTCCCAAGACTCCAATAGAATTGTGGACTGGTAGCAAACCAAGTCTAAGACATATTCGGATTTGGGGTTGTCCAGCACATGTGCTGAACAAGAACGCGACCAAGTTAGAATCTCGTACAGAAGTAAGGCTGTTTGTAGGCTATCCCATGGGAACGAAAGGTTATTCATTTTATAGTCCTAGGGATCGAGATATCATTGTTAGCACCAATGCTAGATTCTTAGAAGAAGACTATATAATGAAACACAAACCCATGAGTAGTATCGTTTTAGAGGAACTAGTGGGAGGGACAGATAATCCCCAAGTGCCAATAGTACAAGTAGATCAACCACAAGAAAATGCACAACCTGTCACTAATACCACACCGGTGCTTCGTCGTAGTGGGAGGGTTGTTCAACAACCTGATAGATTCATGTTTTTGGGAGAGTCCTCGGACTTGGTCTCTGGTGAACATGATGAGGATCCCAGGACATACGAACAAGCAATTCTAGATAAAGATGCAGATCTTTGGCAAAAGGCAATGGAATCTGAGATGGAATCTATGTATTCTAATCAAGTTTGGGAGCTCGTGGAACCACACAAAGGTGTAAAACCCATTGGATGTATGTGGATCTACAAGAAGAAAAGAGGATCTGACAAAAAGGTGAAAGCCTGGAAAGCACGACTTATTGCGAAAGGGTATACTCAGAAAGAAGGGATCGATTATGAGGAAACTTTTTCGCCGGTTGTTATGCTTAAGTCGATCCGGATTCTTTTATCTATAGCAGCTCATCTCGATTATGAGATTTGGCAAATGGATGTCAAGACAGCTTTCCTTAATGGAAGTCTTGAGGAAACCATCTATATGCAACAACCAAAAGGATTCATTAAGGAAGGCCAAGAGCATCTTGTTTGTAAGCTTAAGAGGTCTATTTATGGACTAAAACAAGCTTCTAGGGACTGGAATATTCGTTTTGATCAGGCAGTCCAGTCATATGGATTTGATCAAAGTCCAAGCGAATCATGTGTGTATAAGAGAAGTGAGGGTAATGCAGTGGTTTTTCTAGTACTGTATGTTGATGACATTTTACTCATTGGAAACAATGTTAAGATGTTGTCATCAATAAAGGCATGGTTGTTCAAACAATTTGAAATGAAGGACTTAGGTGAAGCGGCATACATCCTTGGGATCAAAGTAATAAGGGATCGCAAGAAAAGGATGTTGGCTTTATCTCAAGAGCCCTACATTGATGAAGTATTAGCTCGTTTTAACATGCAGAACTCTAAGAAAGGTTTTCTACCTTTTAAGCATGGAGTGGCTCTATCTAAGGAGCAGTGTCCTTCGACACCTAAGGATATAGAGAGCATGAAAGCAGTTCCTTATGCTTCGGCATGTGGAAGCTTAATGTATGCTATGTTATGTACGAGGCCTGACATCTGCTTTGCTGTAGGCATGGTTAGTAGATATCAGTCGAACCCAGGTCAGGAACATTGGAGTGCAGTAAAAACTATACTCAAGTACCTGAGAAGGACTAAGGAGTATATGTTAATTTACAAGGCCTCAGATCTATTTCCTTTGGGATATACTGATTCAGATTTCCAATCAGATAGGGATAAGAGGAAATCGACCTCGGGATATGTTTTTACTTTGGGAGGTGGAGCTGTTATATGGAGGAGTGTAAAGCAGAAATGCATTGCAGACTCTACCATGGAAGCCGAGTACGTGGCGGCCTCTGAGGCTGCAAAGGAGGCTGTATGGTTCAGGAACTTCCTTTTGGACTTGGATGTGGTACCTAATTTGCCTAGGAGCTTCACAGTGTATTGTGATAACACTGGTGCTGTGGCAAATTCGAAGGAACCGCGAGATCACAAGGCAGCTAAACATATTGAACGTAAGTATCATCTCATACGAGGAATCGTAAAGCGAGGAGATATAGTTGTGGCTCACATATCATCAGAAGACAACCGGGCAGATCCTTTCACAAAGAGTTTGCCAGCCAAGGTTTTTGATAGGCATGTGGAAGCGATAGGAGTCAGATGGATGGACACATAGTTTTCTGTGTAATAGTGGATTAAATAAACACTGATATACTCATAGAATATTTTGAGTATAAGTGGGAGATTGTTGGTGTATACTGAAAATATTTATTTGAAGTATATACATTTATTTCTGGCCTATTTTATTGAGAATCATTTAAATGTTTACATGTTGTCTAAATATTATATATTGTGAATAATCTAGTATCAAATGGGATACAGAATATTAGATTATTAAATACGGTTTATATAATATAATAAGGTTCACAGCACAGGTGGAGTTAGACAATCCACTGGAATGGCTGTAGTATTATTTAGATTAGTTTGTATTGACTAATAAATAATACTAGTATACTTTGTGTATATTGAACAGGATCAAATTTAGAATTGTTCCCTTATACTGATTAAGAAGGTGAACTAAGATTCTATGTTATTATTAATGCTTAGGTTCTTAATCCGGAAATAATAATTGACACGTATATATTATTTACATGCTTTGATTTATATATGAAATAATTCTTTTGATTTATTTCATTATATTTTGGGTAATGAAATAATATATATGGTGGGATATTATTTATTGAAGGAATCCATGTCCTGATAATATTCGGGTTAATGATGTCCCCTTGAAAGCTCAAAAAGATTTAATTATGTGAAACCCTGCAGGTGGATTTATTCCGGCATAATTAAATAAAGGTTGAGTGGATAATCAAGGATAAAAGATATTAATTAAATGAATTATCAGTAATTTATTTAATTAATGGACATGCGATATTTTAAACATGGGGAATTTAATAAGCAAATAATATTGGAACCGAATTAATTAATTAAATTACGGTATTAGGAAAGGTAGTGCAAATATTAATTCTTTAGTGGATTGAATTAATATTTAATTACATTGGGCTAGGCTCAAGATGTAATTAGAAGGCCCAACCTAATTATCCATGATCCCTATTGTAGCCTATATATATTCCTATTCTCTTCTTGCTGGGGGCTGGTCGAAAAAATTTTGTAGCCACCCAGGAGCAAGAAGAGAGGTTAACTTGAGAAGACGAAGGCCACACTTCGCTCAAGGGAATTTGGGAATACAATAGAAGAGCGTGGAATCAACCGTTAACAAGGTGATTTTTCTATTCGTACTCGTTAATTAATTGTATCGAAATTCGCAGTGCCAAGATCTGATTGTCCCAACAAAACCTTCATAAAATATGGGGCCGAAGCCGCACCCTATTGATAATACTTCTTCAAATGCTCTGCATTCCATGCTCTTGGGATGGCGTTGCCATCCAAGTCTTCTAGATGATAGGTGCCTTCCAAAATGATGGACTTGATCTTGTAAGGTCCTTCCCAGTTTAGACCAAAAACTCCATGAGCTGCTACCCTCGTATTTGGCATGACCTTTCGAAGAACCAAATCACCCACCTTGAAAGGACGGGTCTTCACCTTCCTGTTGTAATACCTTGCAGCCTTTTGCTGAAAAGTTGTCAATCTCAACTGTGAATTAGCCCTTATCTCCTCCAAGAAGTCAAGATTTAACCTTTGATTTACCATATTTGTCTCTTCATCATAGAAATCTCTCCTCAATGATCCTGCTCCAATCTCTACCGGAACCATCGCCTCACATCCATAAGATAACACAAAGGGAGATTCCCTAGTTGTGGTCCTTGGAGTTGTATTATATGACCATAGAATCATGGGAAGTTCCTCGGGCCAATTTCTCTTGCTTTCTTCCAACTTCATCTTCAAAGTATGCTTCATAATCTTATTGATAGCCTCTATCTGCCCATTACTTTGGGAATGATACACAACTGCAAACTCCTTCTCAATCCCGAAATCATCACACAACTTCTGCAACTCCTTGCTATCAAACTACTTCCAATTATCTGATATAAGTTTATAGGGAATCCCAAACCTGCACACAATAGTGTTGAACACAAAATCCCTGATTTTCTTCGTAGTGATTGTGGCCAATGGCATTGCTTCCGCCCACTTGGTGAAGTAATCTACAACAACAACAACATACTTAACTCCTCCCTTAACTTTAGGGAGTTCTCCAATGAGATCTATTCCCCAAATAGCAAATGGCCACGGACTCATCATGGAAGTCAGAGTAGTAACTGGGCTCGTAGAGTAGTTGGCAAACCTCTGACATTTATCGCACACCTTAACAAACTCATAGGCATCCTTCTTCATGGTCGGCCAATAATAACCCTGTCTAAACACTTTCATTGCCAACGAGCCACCCTCCGAGTGATTACCACAGATCCCTTCGTGCACCTCCCTAAGGATGTAGTTGCATTCATCCCCATCTATGCACTCGAGAAGTGGCTGGTTGAAACCCCTCTTATATAGAATTCCATCATATTCCACAAATCGGGCTGCTTGATACTGAAGATGCCTTGCTTCAAGCTTTTCACTCGGAAGTATCCCTCCACGAATATATTCTTGAATAGGAGTCATCCAAGTAACTTGTGGAGTCGACTCTACCTCCATGACTTCTACTTCTGGAATACTCGACACTTCTTGAATCTGCAGAGGAACCGTTCCCAACAGCATGGCATCCTTCTGAGATCCCAACTTAGCTAATATAGATCTCAACACTCTATATTCACTCGGTTTAGTGGTTTGGGTTACACTTACATGTTCTGTTCGTGTTTCCCTCAACTCTCCTCTAGAGCTTCCACCGATGTGTGTACCTACAAATGAAATCATCCTAGCCCCTTTTTCAGAGGTCACGGATGGTGCAATGAAAGTTCGTGAGCTTCCGTCCTCGCGTAAAGAGAGTTGCCGACCACTGGTAAAGAGTGGTAAATCTTGAAAGAGATCTAGATATTTTCCCTCTGGGAGGTTAAACTTGAATCGATTAAATGGCACAAAACCCAAGTTTCCCTCGTACGTCTGTGAAGACACTTGGTTCATAAAAGAACCACCTACCGATGGATCTTTCCGTAAAATGGAAGATTCACCAGCAGTCATTGAGGTAGGTAATTACACCTCAGATGACTGTGCAGGCATTTAATCTTTAGAAAGATCTTCAACCACTCTTATGTTCCGTGAAATGTAACTCAAGAAAGTTGCTCTCGTCAATTCAACCTCATTTACATTTGTACTCATTGGATAAGAAAGAATTGTTTCACTAACAGTTGCCGTTACCTCAGGTTCATTTGGTTTACTCCGTTTAGAATGAGGTAGAGCGGCTGATATAACTAACTCCTTATGTGGTGCTGCTGAGGCACTATCTCCCTCAATAATGTGAATGACTGGTCGTTTAAGTGACAATTGAGGT
Organism: Saposhnikovia divaricata; assembly: GCA_036435485.1. Taxonomy (NCBI): domain Eukaryota; kingdom Viridiplantae; phylum Streptophyta; class Magnoliopsida; order Apiales; family Apiaceae; genus Saposhnikovia; species Saposhnikovia divaricata. The sequence goes on from CM071595.1 coordinate 135,645,014, forward strand.
GTAGAAGTTTGTTGTGTTTGTGTTTGCATTTGTAGAATGGGATCTTCGACCTGTGTTAGAGTTGGTGGGATTTCCTACTCTTGGTTGGGTAAGATGGCCACTAGGGGCTATAGAAACTGTATTTTTTGTGATACAACAGGGAATACAGAGGTTGGAATAGCAGAGATTGAAATATTACCTTGTCGTATACCTGCTCTCACTGGTCTTGGTAACAACGGAAGTGGGACAGTCTTTAGATATTCAGTTAGGACTGTAGGCACATCCGTATAGTTCTTTTTGCTTATGTAATTAATTACATTCGTCTTCATGTAAGAACATTCCACCTTTCGACCATTTTCCAAGCGTACCATGTCTTCATCATTCAAAAAATCATTTAATATTAGCTGTAGAAACCTTGGATATAGACATTTGACATTTTGAGTCCGAACATCTCTTGTTCCCAAGCGTGTCATTTTTAAAATGATTTGACCAAGCACTATTTTTCCAAAATTAATCCTTAAATTATTGGCGACTACATACCGTATTTTTTGAATAAATTCAGGTATTCGATCTTGATTTGTTCTATCTGAGGAAAAAATATGGTTAAGAATGTGAAAGAAGAAATTCCAGTACTGGGTTAGAAACGTTCTAGAAAGATTACCAGTATTGAAATTGCTATCTTGGTACCTTATAAAATGAAAGAACATTTCAATCTGTTCAGGTGTAGGATCAGAAATGAGATTTTCCATAGGAAAATGAAGAATTCGATTAACATCTCGTTCAGTGACCCTAATCGACCTACCAAACAGTCGATATGCGATTGCACACCTGTCCTGTCCAGAAGTGTTAACCGCACTGCAATATATTTCACGCAATGCATCATGGTTATGCTGCACTTGTGTAACTAAAGCATAGTGAATTAATGAATGTTCATTCAAAAATTGTGTCCAAGCCCGAAATTGCTCATCCAGAATGGTTTCGATTTGCTTAATGGAAATAGGATTAACTTTAGCAATTAAAAAGCTTCCTTACAATACCATTTTCAAAACTTTGAGGAAATTCAACAACAAGGGTTAGTTTTTATAAAGGATGATGCATATAACACGAATATGAAATCCGCTCTAAAAACCACCAGCTAGATTGTGAGATCTTTCTGGTCAAAGCTTGAAATTTTCAGCAATTGTGTGTATATGCTCTATATGTGTATCTGAAAAATGATGATGTTAAACACAAAAAAAAACTCATCATTTATAAGGTTTCAAGGATTAGTGGGTTAGGTGTGATAGTGACAGGTTATGTTGAAAAAATAACACCGCTCAATAATTTCTCACCTAACAACCTAATTAGCCGAAAAACATCTTATCATCGAAACCTGTCAGCCGAAAAACATCTTATCACCGAAACCTATCAGCCTATACACATATACACATATTTAATACTTCTAATTATTATGGATTTAAAAATAATCACGCTGTAAATCAAGAATTAATCCACAATAATCAGATAAACTCAGAATTAAATAGACATAAAATTAACAAAATATCATTAATTGATATATGTCAATAAAATATTTATTTAATTATGCTACAATTTATTTTAATAATCAAGTATCAGAACAGGTGAGATCCAATCTTGAATTGCTTCAGTCATGATATCAATTATTAAAATAAATATCGAGTACACGAGTATTAAACAAAGATATAGCATGCAAACATGTTAATACTCAAGTATCGCTTCATTCGATATCTCCAGGAAAAATCATGCAGAGAAGCAAATAAAATAAACAAAATCCAGAGAATGAATTCACTGGCTGCAACTAATTGAACAAACATTTTAAAAGATCATGAGAAATTTAACATACCAAGCTCACTTACCAACCTTGAAAAGGTTGCTTCATCCAAATCTTTAGTAAAAATGTCTGCCAACTATTTTTCACTAGGAACAAAATGCAGTTCCACAGTGCCTTCCATCACATGCTCCCTGATGAAATGGTATCGGATGTCTATGTGCTTGGTTCTAGAATGCTGCACAGGATTCTGTGATATGCAATTGCACTAGTGTTGTCAAAGAAAATTGGGATCTTTTCAACTTTAACTCCATAGCCAAGTAGTTGATTTCTCATCCATAGAATCTGTGCACAGCAACTCCCAGCTGCTATGTATTCAGCCTCTGCAGTTAAGGTAGATACTGAGTTCTGCTTCTTATTGAACCATGAGACCAGCTTGTTTCCCAAGAATTGACAGGTTCTTGTGGTACTTTTTCTGTCCATTTCGCAACCTGCATAATCTGCATCTGAGTAACCAGTTAGATCAAAACCAGAATCTCTAGGGTACCAAATGCCAAGGTTTGGTGTTCCCTTGAAATATCTGAAAATCCTTTTAATAGCTACTAAGTGAGATTCCCTAGGATCAGCTTGAAATCTAGCACATAAACATGTAGCAAACATAATATCAGGTCTACTAGCTGTTAAGTATAAAAGAGATCCAACCATGCCCCTATAGCTTGTCATGTCCACCTTCTTTTCCTTAGTATTTAGTTCAAGCTTAGTGGCAGTGGTCATGGGTGTTTTTGCAGAAGAGCAATCTGCTAAATCAAACCTTTTTAAAAGATCATAAATGTATTTTGTTTGACTTATAAAAATTCCCTCATTCACTTGTTTAACTTGTAAACCAAGAAAATAAGTTAATTCACCCATCATACTCATTTCATATCTACTTTGCACGAGTTTGGCAAATCTCTTGCAAAGTTTCTCATCTATAGACCAAAATATTATATCATCTACATAAATTTTGACAAGTATCATAGAGCCATTGACATTTCTATAGAAGAGAGTTTTATTAACAGTACCTCAAATGAAGTGATTCTCTATAAGGAACTGTGAGAGTGTGTCATACCAGGCTCTAGGTGCTTGCTTCAGGCCATAAGGTGTTTTGAGTAGAAAGAACACATATTCTGGAAAGTCTGGATCTTCAAAACCAGGCGATTGACTAACATACACCTCCTCCTTCAGAATACCAATCAGAAATGCACTCTTGACATCCATTTGATAGACTTTGAAATTGGCATGCGCTGCATAGGCCAGGAAGATCCTTATTGCTTCTAACCTTGCCACTGGTGCAAAGGTTTCTTCAAAGTCAATTCCTTCCTCTTGACAGTAGCTGAAAAGTGGATTTTATATCCACTTGGAATGCTTTGTATCGCATTAAATTGATTACTTGACCTCAAGTATGTAGTGTGTTTAATGTGTTTTCATTGAGTTTTGCAGAACTAATAGCTGGAGGCATTGGTAATGTTTACTGACATAATTGTGGTGTAATTTAGCTTGGGAGTACGAGGCCAGAAGCAGGCCATAGATACATCAAGAATAGAAGTATCAAGGAAATATAATAAAGGAGGGCTTGGAGTTTAAATCGCAAGAGTTGGAGGCTAATCTGATTAAAATTCGGATTTTTCGGGTAGGTTGCGCAGTCTCCACTGTTTTGGCCATATCTGGAGTTCTACAAGTCCGTTTGAGGGCCGTAAGCAGTCGTTGGAAAAAAGGAAGAAGACGAATCTATTTTAGCAAAGTGTTCCAGCAACTATGGGCATGACTGCGCTATAATGCCGCGCGGGCGCGCTGCTGCGTGCTGTAAGAAAATTCTGATTCAACTTAAAATTGGATTTTTGGATATTTCTTGCTGTTCAAGACGTTGGGGCTATAAATACATAACTAGACATCATAAAAGCCAACTTTTTACAAAGAGGGAGACGAGAGAGACTTGGAGAAGGATTCCCAACGCACATGACAAGCAACGGAGATCTAGATCTACTTCATCTTTTCTATTCTTCTAATTAGGCGATACTTTTGGATGTTTTTGGATTTGTTTTCTAAACTCTATTACTCTAGCAATATTTTTTTATTCAAATATTGTTTATTATCATGTTATCACTAGATCCCATGATGACGAGCTGTTCGATTATGAACTAATCGTTGTCATGGGATTCTAACGGATTTATTTAAGGAGTTTAGTAGTTTGATTGCTTTAAAGATTTGTGTGATGAATTCTTGATATCCTCGTATGGTTGTGCTTAATGTTTTTGGATGCGTAGCTAACATCTAAATTGTTAATCTTTATTGAAGCGATAGGGGATCTAAAGATTAGAACTTGCCATGCTAGCATAGGATTATGAATGTTTTGACATCATGATTAGTAGTGTAATTTTAACCATCTTACCCTGCCTTATGTGATCTTAATGGATAACTTGTGCTTAAACCGTTATGTTTTCAAATTTTATAGACATATAGGGTCTAAACATAATTGGTGTCTACCCAACTTCTATCTCTTTTGTGGATTTTTAAGTAGTTTGGTATTCGTATATTGACAGGTAGCCTATACTTGTTTCGTGTTGTCCGATCAGATATCATAACCATCACATGCATTGATTATAGGCATCAACTCTAAGCGAAGTATTTAATGAAGTTAGGATCCCATGTTTATTCTCTCATTAGTAAATCAGTTTTAAACCACGTTAGTTAATTAGATCTTAATCTTGTTAAGTTGCTTCTTAGATAATTTAGATAATTAAAACTCAAAGTTGATATTTGTCTTAGCAGTGAATAGAGATCATACATTGTTGTATAGGTGCATATTATAAAATTTACCAGTCTCTGTGGGAACGAACTCAACTTTATTCTATATTACCTGTGACCGCGTACGCTTGCGTGATTTAGTGCGAACAAGTTTTTGGCATCGTTGCCGGGGACTCGGTGTTTATTATAATTTATGTGCTTGTCATCAGTGGTCGTTAAAGTTCACTGACTCGGATTATTTTCTTACTCAGTTACTTTATTTGTGTGTCTCAGGTACTTGAGCGTGTATGCGAACACGTTCTTAATCTCGTAAGGATAAATAGGAAAAAGTCGAACTTGAAACAACAGTAAAGATGGGAGAACCAGCAGGAGCAGCAGTTACAGCGAAGGCTTTGAAGGACTATTCTCAGCCGAAAATCAATGACATTAAATATAGCATTGTCAGACCAGCCATTTCAGCTAATACCTTTGAAATCAAGCGTGGGACGATTCAAATGGTACAAAATTCAGTTCAGTTTGGGGGTGCTCCAACGAAAGATCCTAATATGCACATTCGGAACTTCATCAAGATCTTTGACACTTTCAAGTTCAACGGTGTGTCGGAGGATACTGTGAAATTGAGACTTTTCCCATTATCTCTGAGGGATAAAGCGAAGGGATGGTTACACTCTCTACCAACAGGTTCTATTGGGACATGGGAGGATCTCGCTCAGAAATTTCTCACTAAATTCTTCCCTATGGCAAAAACTGCAGCAATAAGGAATGTTCTTACTCAATTCTCACAGCAGTCGGGTGAATCTTTAAGTGAAGCGTGGGAGAGATACAAAGAGATGCTTAGATCATGCCCTCATCATGGCATGCAGAACTGGATGGTAATCAACTGTTTTTACAATGGATTGGGATGGCAGTCAAGACCGATAGTGGATGCAGCTTCAGGAGGAGCACTATGGGCTAAGAGCTATGAGGCAGCTTCTGATCTTATCGGGATGATGACAGCAAATGAATATCAGAATTCAACTCAGAGAATGCCATAGCAAAAGGTGGCAGGACTTCTTGATGTTAATGAAGCCACAACTCTAGCAGCTCAGCTAGAGGTATTGAATATGAAAATAGATTCTTTGGCAAATCATGGGATTCATCAGGTAGCTAGTGTTTGTGAGCTTTGTGCGGGTGCACATGAGACGAATCAGTGTGCCACATCTAGTGAGTCGGCACAGTTTGTGAGCAATTTTCAGAGACCACAGCAACTATCTCCTACCACCTATCATCCGAGCAACAGAAATCCTCCGAATTACAGTTGGAGCAATTATCAGGGTGACATGCTACCATCCCAGCAACAAAATCAGCAGTTTCAAGGTCAACAATATGGAGCAAGGCCTTACAATACTCAGAATTTTCAGCAGCAGCAGAACCAGATTTTCCAGCAGCAGCAAGGGCAGATTTTTTTAGCAAAAGTATGCCCCTAGGCAATCTCAACCTCCGGGTTTTCAGCAACAAAATTCACATGTAGGTTCTGGGAATTCTACTTCTGAAAAATCAAAACTAGAGGAGTTAAGATTAATGTTCAAATGTCAAGCTGTCTCGCTCAAGACCTTGGAAAATCAGATTGGACAAATTGCTACTGCTTTGCTAAATAGGCCACAAGGAGTGCTTCCTAGTGACACGAAGCATAATCCAGGAAAGAATGTTGTCCATGAACAAGCGAAATCTATCACTTTGAGGTTTGGAAAAGTCATAGAAAGCATGGTAAATATAGTAGATAATCAGCAGAGCAAGGAGAAGATGCCATTAACCGCGGCCCCGTGCACCCTTGTAGAGGATGAGCTACAAAAATTAGATTCGCACCCTTGTGATGATGCGGAGAAAGAGAAATCAGATGCTGAGTTGGAAAAATCAGATTTGAGCAGTGGAGCAGTAGAAAGCAAGAAGTCTTCTAAAAAATCAATTTTAGAGCAGCAGATGGATGATGAATATATCTACCCTCCTCCACCATACCCTCAGAGACTCCAGAAGAAGAAGCTTGACAACCAGTTAGGCAAATTTATTTAGGTATTCAGAAAATTACAGATTAATATACCTTTTGCAGAGGCACTTGATAATATGCCTAGTTATGCACGGTTCATGAAGGGTATTCTCTCAAGGAAGTTGAAACTGGAAGACTTAGAGACGGTTGCTTTGACAGAAGAATGCAGTGCTGTTCTGCAACAGAAGTTGCCTCCTAAACTTAAAGATCCGGGAAGTTTCACCATCCCGTGCACAATTGGCAACTTATCTTTTGACAGGTGTTTGTGTGACTTGGGAGCTAGCATCAATCTCATGCCTTTATCTGTTTTCATGCAACTTGGTCTACCGGATCCAAAACCTATAAACATCTCCTTACAGCTAGCTGATCGATCGATCACTTATCCGAGAGGTATAGTGGAGGATGTCTTGGTGAAAGTTGATAAGCTCATCTTCCCTGCTGATTTTGTTATCCTAGAGTTCGAGGAAGATAAGAAGATTCCCATCATCTTGGGAAGACCATTCTTGGCTCCAGGTCGAACTCTGATTGATGAGCAAAAAGGAGAGCTCACCATGAGAGTGCATGATCAGAAAGTCACTTTCAAGGTGTTCAAGGCAACAAAATATCCGTCAGATTCAGCGGAGTGTTTCAAAGTGGATGTGGTTGATAAGATTGTGAAGAAGGAGATTGAACAGCTAAAAAAATTGGATTCTGTGGAAAAAGCTTCAAGAGGGATTTCTGGCATTGAGAACGAAGAAAGAAAGGGGCTATTCCAGTTGTTGGATGCAACTCCATGGGAAAAAATAGTTGATATTCTGCATAAGTCTCGTGGGCTAGATGATTCTAATAATTTTCAGGTGCTACGTAAGTTGTCAAGTGAGGAAGCTTTTGCACTTGAACTCAAGCCATTACCACCCAAGGAGCCACCACCTGATTCACCACCCGAGGAGGGTGGCCCTGCCGACAATTATGTATGTTCTCTACTATCCTTTTTATTGCTTTCAATGGGGACATTGAATATTTTAAGTTTGGGGGTGATTTGGGGATAAGTAGTTAGTAGTATAGTCATTGTTCATGTAGAAATCATATTGCATGTGTAGTAGTAGTTTCATTCGTATTTTTGCATGACTATTTTATATAGAGCATTTTGTTTGCATATTTGTTTTTAGTCCATGTGAGTCCATTCTTAGTTGCATTTTCATAGCATATTTCATGATCCCGTAGGATTTGGCTATTTTCATTTGGTAGGTCGATGTTGATTTGAGTGTGGTAATGATGAATAGAGGGTTTATTTAAGTGCCTAGGAATTGACTTGCATGATTCAGAAACAAAATTTTTACACAGTCTCATTGTTTGCTTTTGGGCTAGATCAGATTATACTTGTTTGGTTGTTTGAGATTTAATCACTGGTTTATAGTTAGAATGTTCTTTATTCCCTTGATGGCATAGGAGCACTAAAGTATAAGTTTAGGGGAAACCAGGGATTTCATGCTAGTTGTTAATAAAAGTTTAGCGTCAAAAGGCTAGTAGCCGCTTATATTTATGAGTAGTCTAGGATTGGATGAGATGGAGCGAAACGCACTCATTCCAAGTTAGTTGTGTGAAGAAGAAGAAAAATTTAGAAAAAAGAAAGAAAAAAAAGAGTTATGTGAATGTGTAAATGCAGAATTAACCAGGGTGAGCTCTTTAATACTCGAGTAATTAAGTTCTAGGGGACTTTGTGCCTAGTGACCTAAGGCTTTTCCGGTCTGGGATCTACTAACCTAACGCTCGCTACAGGGGTATTATTGTATAAGTCTTTCGGGGCCTCATCCATTGCACGGTTAAATAAGCATGCATGTTGTGTATAATATTATGTGTCATAGTTCTTTATTAATAAAGCATGAATTCCTGTCTAACTCAAATGATGATGGAGGTGTTTTTATGTTATGAAGTGTTTACCGTTCATTCTATTTATAAATCTGTGATTGTCTTGGCGAAGAATATGTATAATTTTGATCTAGTGTTGAGAGTATATCTGATGAGCATCGCACACACCCACGTTTCTGTTCATGTAATGTTGGTATACGAGGACTTAGTCGAGCTCTGTTTGGATTTAGTTGCATTCTTTGAGATATTTGCTTGTTGAATTAGGTATGGTTAATACGAGGGGATCTTTGTATTTCCATGTAGTTGCATTTATGCATTGCATTTGTAGGTATCGAGTCTATTTATGCTTGAGGACAAGCATCGGTTTAAGTTTGGGGGTGTGACAAGTGGATTTTATATCCACTTGGAATGCTTCGTATCGGCTTAAATTGATTACTTGACCTCAAGTATGTGGTGTGTTTAATGTGTTTTCATTGAGTTTTGCAGAACTAATAGCTGGAGGCATTGGTAGTGTTTAATGACATAATTGTGGTGAAATTTAGCTCGGGAGTAGGAGGCTAGAAGCAGGCCAGAGATACGTCAAGAATAGAAGTATCAAGGAAATATAATAAAGGAGGGCTTGGAGTTTAAATCGCAGGAGTTGGAGGATAATTTGATTAAAATTCAGATTTTTCGGGTAGGTTGCGCAATCTCCACTGTTTTGGCCATATTTGGAGTTCTACAAGTCCGTTTGAGGCCCGTAAGTAGTCGTTGGAAAACAGGAAGAAGATGAAACTGTTTTAGCAAAGTGTTCCAGCAGCTATGGGCACGGCTGCGCTCTAATGTCGCGCGGGCGCGCTGCTGCGTGCTGTCAAAAAATTCTGATTCAACTTAAAATTGGATTTTTGGATATTTCTTGCTGTCTAAGACGTTGGGGCTATAAATACATAACTAGACATCATAAGATCCAAAATTTTACAGAGAGGGAGATGAGAGATACTTGGAGAAGGATTCCCAACGCTCGTGACAAGGAACGGAGATCTAGATCTACTTCATCTTTTCTATTCTTCTAATTAGGCGATACTTTCGGATGTTTTTGGATTTATTTTCTAAACTCTATTACTCTAGCAATATTGTTTTTATTCAAACCTTGTTTATTATAATGTTATCACTAGTTCCCATGATGACGAGCTGTTCGATTATGAACTAATCGTTGTCATGGGATTCTAACGGATTTATTTACGGAGTTTAGTAGTTTGATTGCTTTAAAGATTTGTGTGACGAATTCTTGATATCCTCGTATGGTTGTGCTTAATGTTTTTGGATGCGTAGCTAACATCTAAATTGTTAATCTTTATTGAAGCGATAGTGGATCTAAAGATTAGAACTTGCCATGCTAGCATAGGATTATGAATGTTTTGACATCATGATTAGTAGTGTAATTTTAACCATCTTACGCTGCCTTATGTGATCTTAATGGATAACTTGTGCTTAAACCGTTATGTTTTCTAATCTTATAGATATATAGGGTCTAAACATAATTGGTGCCTACCCAACTTCTATCTCTTTTGTGGATGTTTGAGTAGTTTGGTATTCGTATACTGACAGGTAGCCTATACTTGTTTCGTGTTGTCCGATCAGATATCATAACCATCACATGCATTGATTAAAGGCATCAACTCTAAGCGAAGTATTTAATGAAGTTAGGATCCCATGTTTATTCTCTCATTAGTAAATCAGTTTTAAACCACGTTAGTTAATTAGATCTTAATCTTGTTAAGTTGCTTCTTAGATAATTTAGATAATTAAAACTCAAAGTTGATATTTGTCTTAGCAGTGAATAGAGATCATACATTGTTGCATAAGTGAATATTATAAAATTTACCAGTCTCTGTGGGAACGAACTCAACTTTATTCTATATTACTTGTGACCGCGTATGCTTGCGTGATTTAGTGCGAACAGTAGCCTTTAGTCACTAATCTAGCTTTATTCCTTGTGACTATGCCATTCTCATCCATCTTGTTCTTGAATACCCGCTTAGTGCCAATCACTAATTTGTCTTTAGGTTTGGGTACAAGTTTCCATACTTCATTTCTTTCAAACTGGTTTAGCTCTTCTTGCATTGCTAAAACCCAGTCTGGATCCAGAAGAGCATCTTCAACTCTATTAGGTTCCTCTTGGGATGGAAAACTACTATATAAGCATTCTTATTGAGTTGCTCTTCTGTTTTGGACCTTTGCATTAGGATCTCCAATGATAAGCTCAAATGGATGATCCCTGGTCCATTTTCTTTGTGGTGGTAAGTTTGACCTTGATGAAGTGGCTTCATTTTCTCTATATTGATCATTGTGACTGTTGTTGAGTTTTGACTGTGAGAAACTCCCCTTGAGTGTATGGCCTTCGAGATTGATGGAGTTCTTACAGATTCATCAACAAATGCTTCTCTTTGATTTTCTACAGATGCTTCAAATTGATTTCCAACTGATGGTGTAAGTTGCTCTTCAACAGGTGGTTCATTCAACACTTCAACTGATGATCCTTGTCTGTTTCTCACACCATTTGATCTCCATTCTTCATCATCATCTTCACTTTCTTCACCACTTCTCTCATTCTCAAATGAGAGAGACTCATGAAAACCTTCATCTACTAGACCAGATATTTTCTTGTCATCAAAGACAACATGTATGGACTCCATTACAATGTTTAGTCTTAGGTTGTAGACTCTGTAAGATTTTCCAGCTGAGTATCCAACAAAGATAGCTTCATCTTCCTTTGAATCAAATTTTCCAAGATGCTCACCATGATTTTTTAGTACAAAGCATTTGCATCCAAAGACATGCAGAAAGTTGATTGTTGGTTTCTTGCCTTTGAAAAGTTGATAAGCTGTCATGCCTTTTGCTTGATTGACCAAAGAAATATTCTGAGTGTAGCATGCAGTGTTTATAGCTTCTGCCCAGAAGTATGTTGGTAGCTTAGACTCTTCAAGCAATGTTCTTACAGCTTCAATTAGAGTTCTGTTCTTTCTTTCCACTACACCATTTTCTTGAGGAGTTCTTGGTGCAGAGAATTCTTGGATAATTAGATTTTTCATCAGTTTCGTTTGCCATGAGTGCAAGATTGACAAACTCTTCTTCTCCATCTGAGTCACCTCCAGCAGCCCAGTCACTATCTTTTGACACAAATGCTCTCCCATGTTGCTTGAGAAGATCAAAATATTTCTTCTTGTAATCAACAGCTTCAAACTGCTTCTTCTCTTTCTCAGCTTGAGATTTCCTGCATTCATTGGCAAAGTGACCAGTAATTCCAAAACTAAAGCACTTGATCTTCGATCTCTCATGTAACACCCCCCAGATCCGGGGTCAAGGATCTGGTTGTTACGGTCTTAATTTCCATAATTAACACTTGACTTGAGTCCAAAATAAATAAGTAGCATGCTGCGACCCCATAATAATATCCACTCACACACACAACAGTTATAGTCCCAGATGAAATTGAAATAAGTCTCACATTAAAGGATTTACGAATAAAAGTTATTACAATCCAAAAGGAGTAACAACATAAGTTTAAAGTTCTTGCCGTTGCTTAGGATTAATTATACATATAATTAAACTGGTAAACCAAAAGATGTCTATCTATGCTACCTCAGCAATGGCAGCGATGATATCAGCGGGTAGACCTTTGGCTGGGGTAACCTGCTTGCGCTGAGTGCGCCTTACACGGGCCATTCTGCCTAGCTATTGTTGTGACATAATAAATAAGCAAAGGTGAGCAATAGCCCACCAACAATAATATAACTGAACAGTGAAAATATATGTAACAGTTCAAATATCTTTGAAGCCATATGTCATGCATTAACGAAGATAGTGCTAGTATAATGTAAAGGATGAAGTTATAAGGTAACTCAAAAATATACTTCTTTGGAACTATCTGCTATGTCAAAGATAAGCAAGATAGCATTATTTATCATAAAAGAGGAACTTGCAGAAAAATATTGCAATTCCAGATTCAATCACTTTTTGACCTGCCAACACCGATAGTATTGCAGAAAATTCCACTTTGACAAATGAAATAATTCTGGAGAATTGACGCGTCGGGAGACATAACATTCACGATGATCAGTCGCAGGTTATGCTCCCCACTTTTGTTCTCTACATGTAGAAGGAAGCACCAACGGATTTACTTGTCTACCGCCCTATGGAACCCCCCGGCCAACGGTTGGGCTATTGCTGGACCGGCGCCACTTACACGGCTCCTAGTTCGTATAACATCCATAACTCTGAAACATAAATTCGTCTCCCTTTCCCCAAGTATAATACTTGTTGATAAGACTCCACAAAGTAGTCGTATCTAGTTGGAAAGGAAAATTCCCCAATATTCCCAAGCTGCTGCTTGTTAATGGATACCAACTTGTTCCAACACTCTTACCCCTCGAATGATGAGTGGGTACACATGATTCAATGAATAATAGCAATCAAGTTGCGAGTGAAAAGAATGGTTTCAAGAATTTATGACCTGGTAGTCAACAAGATAAATAACATTTCTCAAGTAAGGTTCCCTTATAATCTGAGAGATAGAATTGAATAAATAATAGAGTTTCTGAGAACCTTCCTTGATAAAATAATATTATAATTAGGCTCTGGAATAACTTACACAAGATTCGAAGGTCGAAGATAATATTCGAATGAAATAAATCATTTTTAATCGAGTCAGAAGAATTAAATAAATATTCCAAAGAATATTTATTAAGTCAAAAATATTGAAGGAATAATCCTAATATAAAATATTACTCGGAATAATCCTCGAATAAATATTCACAAATAATATTCATTAAATATTTAATGAATATTTAAATAAATAGTACTTAATAAAATAAAGCTCGAATGAATATCCGAAATAATATTCACTGAATAAATAGTGAATATTCGAACTAATAATACTTATTGAAGAAATAATTATCAATTGAATATTGATAGTATTTATTGAATAAATAATGAATATTCAACTTAATAATACCTATTGAAGAAATAATTATCAAATGAATATTCGAATAATATTCATCGAATAAATAATGATCAAATGAATATTTGAAATGATATTCCAAATGAATATTCGAAATAATATACGATAATTGAGTCGACTTTAAATGAATATTAAAAATAATATTCATTGAATAAATAAAGTTCAAGTGAATATTTAAAATAATATTTATTAATTAAATAATGAAAAATATTTACTTCAATATTTCTCTCAGAAATAATCACGATATATCAAGAAATACTGACTCCCGGTCTATGTTCGAAGAATGAGATTAATATGCCCTTCTCTAAGGGTCTTAGCAATATCCGGCTTATAACTGATATATTTTCTATCTAGCTTATAAGCCAACAATAATTCAGGGAATAAGAATATCAATATAACTTGAAAGTAGGCATGCATGTTATGGGATATGTATGACAGAAAGCATATATATATATATTCACAACAACACCCTTTAAAAGGATTTGAAACTTGCCTAGTAGTCGGGTGTGGGTAGAGGTAGTGTGCCCTGGGTCTGCTCGGTGATCTATAAACAATCAGAATATCTGAGATTAATTACTTAACACTTTTTAAAAGGCTAACTAAAATCTTTACTTAAGTCGAAAGGCATTTCAAAGTTATCTCGTTATGCACCTTTTAGTGTAACTCTTTTTATCACCGATATGATCCAACATGTGTTCGCTTATTACGACATGTCATCATACTTACACTTGGTATATACTTAAGTCGTGAAAGTTCTAAGGTTGGTCATTTACAAACCTAGATTATACTTCGAGTTTTATCGCTCGCTTTCTAAGTGATTTACCAAAGTTATAACCAAGTGTACTCTTAGGGGTTCGTTCGCGTTTAACCTTGATTCAAATATTTTTATAAAATTGAAAAACGATCCGCTTGACACGAGGTTTTCTCCTACAACTTCCTTACAATCTCTAATAATTAATTACCATTATTCGTCACTGACTTACGTATTTTAGGAAGGTTCAATTCCAGTTACGAACTTGCTTTTACGGTTTCGAACCACTTTTACGAATTTAACCATAATTCCTAGACCGTAAGTCAGTTTCACATGATATTTATATCAAAACGAAGCTTACAACATAATCTATCTTATAATGGCAGAATATGAAACTGGACAGTGAGTTATAGCTACTGTCAAACACGATTCCCTAAGATTAACGAAATTTTGGCATTACGACGGCTATAAATCGAACGTTTCTAAATTCGTTTCACACAACCAAGCCACACCGGGCATCAATACAACTTATAAACATGATTCTCATCTTATTAAGTCCAAGAACATATCTCTTCATCATAATAATCATCATGTTATTTAGATCCACCAAACTACTATATAATCATGCTTATAATACACTAACATCATAACCAATCTAAAATCATCAAGAACATGCATATATCTCAAGACAAGAGCTAGGGTTTCATGGGGTATACCTTCTTGAGAGTATGTACTAGCCTTACTAAGCTTAGTATGGTCCTTGTCTAGCCTTAACAAACCTTAGATCAACCAAAGAAATCAAGAAAACAAGATTAGTTCTTGAAAAACACTATTCATCATCTACTTTGATGATTTTTTTTTGAAAATGGAAAACATGGAGATTGAAGCTAAGATTTCTAAGAGATTACTTTTATGAAATATAGGACTCAAAATAAAAAGTTGGAGATCAAACAAGGAGTGGAAGTGGGACTTTGGATCTTGAATTTTGGCCTTGGCCAAATGGAATGAAAGAGGAGAGTGGTGGTGTTGGCTTGCTTTCTCTTTCTATTATCTCATCTAAATGAATTATTGTGATAAGGATAAGATATTATCTTGGCATAAAGCCACTTTATTAAAGTGATGATGCAAGGAATGATGAAACTGGGTGGACAAGTTTTGAACTTTTGTGGTGTTTATACTAACTAATGGTTTGATTTGCTAAGTACTTAGTTATGTTTCTAAGTGTGCTAGTTACTTGAGTAACTACTTAGTTGCTAGATATTTTCTACTAGCTCATGCATGTATCTTAATCCCCTGCTTGTTTCTTTGTCCAGTTTTTGCTCAATTTGATTGATCGTTCGTAAGAATATCTCAAGGATTTCTAGTTAGAGTTCTACCGGAAACCTTCTTAATATTTATAATACCATTCTCAATCTTTCTTAATAATTCTCGAACTTAAATTCCTTAATTCCTTTTGATAAATCCTTAAGTCTTACAGTGTCCAGGAAAATCTCGGAGAAAATAAAAGTGCTATTTTTCAGAATCCGATAATTTTTACATACACTCTTTTTCCCCTTGGATTATTAATACGAACTAAGAAATCCGTTCCTTAACCCTTTTACAGAACCACTGGACTAATAACAGATATCGATTTGGATGACATGAGAATAACTCTCCTATTTGGAATTAACATATCTTACTTATCCAGGAGATAGATTATTCTTATCTAAGTTGTCAACCAATAGCATTCTTCAAGACATATGAACATTTGAATCCAAATACATTCCTTTTTCATTCATTAGAACAATTATTACATCGTAGTTGTTTATTCATATTTACATTAATACATAATCAAAGTTTTAATTCTACCAAAAATCTGGGTTCTTACAGTCTCCCCTGCTTAAAAGGATTCCGTCCCGGAATCAGTCTGAAAACAAACGGGGGTACATTTCCATCATTGCGCTTTCTAGCTCCCATGTTGACTCTTCTATGTTGTGGTTCTGCCACAAAACTCGACAAGCTTGATGACCTAGTTTCGGAGCACTTGTTCTTTCTGGTTTATGATTTCCACAGGCTGCTCTACATAGGTGAAGTCTGGTTACATGTCCACGTGCTCGTATTCCACGATATGCTTGACATCCGGATTATACTTCCTCAGCATCGAAACATGGAACACATTGTGCAATTACTGCAAGTTTTGTGTAAGAACCCAAATTTTGGGTAGAATTAAAACTTTTATTTATTTAATGATGTAAGAATGAATAGTGGCTACGGCTACAATGTAATAGTTGATGTTTTAAAAGAATGAATGGAATTCGACTTTATTATTTCTATGTCTTGAAAAATGCTAAAGGGTGACAACATAGGTAAGAATAATCTATCTCCTAAGGGAATAAGATATGGCAATTCCAAGCAGGAGAATATTCTCATGTCATCCAGATCGATAGCGATTAATCCAGTGGTTCCGTAAAAAGGTTAAGGAACGATCATAAGAGAATACGGACAATTGTACAACCCTAGATGAATAAGTAAAGAATAAGGATGAATAGTAATTTTGGTGTAATTGAGAATATTATTAGACGACGCTATATAGAAGTACCCGGAACGAAATTCTGAGTTCGTATTATTGATCCGGAGGGAAAAAGAGTGTATGTAAAAGCTGTCGGATTCTGAAAATCGGCACTTTAATTTTTCCCAAGATTCTCAAGATACGAAACGATTTAGGGACTTATTTAATAAGATTTGAGAAAGTTGGAATCCGAGATTATAGAAAAGAAGTGAGAATGATTAAAGAAATATTAAGAGGATTCCCGGTAAAACCCTAACTAGGGACGATTAAATTATTCCCTCGAACGATTACCGAATTAAGCAATAAACGAACAAAGAAACAAGCAGAGGAAGCAAGAGTCTTGTGCAAGCTACTAGAACAAATATCTAGTAACCAAGTGGGCAAGAGTAACTAGCATGGTCATGGAATAAACTAGTACTTAGCAAAACAAACCAACTAGTTAGCTTACAACCATCCAAATCTTGACACATGCCTTGTAATTTTCATCATCCAATACTGAAAGGCAGAGTGTGTAAACTTGTAACACTATAACTAATGTAACTCAAACTAAAGGAAAAGATACTTAACCAGAAGACAATCAAGAACAAGAAGTCACAAGAAATCAACACTAAATGAAGACAAGGTAATTGATACAATTCAACATGTTAACTATGATCAAGCCAAGAAGAAATCATTGAGAGAAGTTCAAGTCAAAGTTGTTCATGCCTCAGTGATTTGAAAAGCCAAGAATCAAGATCATAACTATCAGTATCAATAATACTAATTGATTTCAAGTGAACAAGAAGGAAAGCAAATATTGGAAAGCCACATTTCTAATTGGATATGGTAATTTATTCAAGAAGCAAAAACCCTATCAAGACTAGTCACTTATGAACCAGACCGTTGCATCAAGTGTCAGGACATTGATAGCAAGTTTATGTCAGTAATAAAGATCCATGTTCAAGAGCTTGGTGAAGAATAAAGAAGACATGAAGATATCACAAGTTCAAGATGTGCATTGAAGTTTCAAGTTGAAGACCAGAATATTTTATAAGTACTAAATATTCTAGATGACCAAGTAGAAGTTTCTAAGTAGAAGTTCTACTTAGAAATTCGAGATGGCTAAGTAGAAATTCTCAAGTAGAAGTTCTACTTAGAGTGCAGCTTCAACATGACACATGGCATCTTCTGATTGGCAGATTTCCAAGCTTTCAAGATAAGGCAAGATTTATGTGGACATCATTGGGCCACGTATATCTTAGTCTTTGAAGTCTACAGGACATAGATTACATGTAGTATAAATAGAAGTACTTGTGTAATGTTTTAGTTAGTGAGCAATTCTTGAGAAAAAAACACAAGAGAAAGAGAGAGAGTGCATTCACAGAGCTTAGTATCATTCACTTCTCTCTGAAGTTATACTTTGTAATGAATGTTGTAGCAACCATTTCAAGTTATATATAAGACATATATTCCTTGAATCTGTGTGTTCTTTTATTACATCGTATTTATTGCTTCTCATATTCGAAAAGTTGTATTCACCCCCCCTCTACAACACATTTGGACCTAACAATTGGTATCAGAGCGATATGTTTAACATACAAAACATAGATCCTTGTGTTTAGTAGAAGAATCGTGAGTTTTCATTTTCTAGATCTACTTTTCATTTTCTCGAAAAGTGAGCTTTAATTCGTTTGTAGTGAAAACTCATCCGAAAAATTATTTAAATACTCCAGGTGTGATTATTTAGCTTGGGTGTATTTTAATTAATTTTTGTGAATTAATCTGGGTACTTTCATATTTGGTGTTCTTGAGTGTTCATCATCTGTTCTTATCAAAGAAGACAACCCAACAACTTTTTGATCTCCTTTTCAAACAGATAAATAGTAAAAGAATAAAAAGGTGTTTTTGGACTTTGTGATTTGCATTATTCACGGCCGAAAGTGTAACAAGACATACTCAGTACCTAGCCCGTGGGTTAGGTGGGTTAGATGAATAAAGCATCAAAAGTCAAAAGGTGTTAAAGAGATAATATTGTTTATTCAATATTAAAGTAATCTGCAGAAAAATTATTCCAAGGACAAAAGTTCTACATAGAATTTCTACTTGAGATTTTCTACATAGAATTTCGACTTGGACAATTTCTACTTGGTGAATTTCGACTTGAGCAAAATTTCTACTTAAGTGAAATTTCGACTTAGGCAAAAGTTCTACATAAATATTCCACATATCCTAGTCTTGGGTACTTAGAAACTTTTAGTGACCAGAATTGAGATGGCTCCTAAAAATGCATTCAAGATCCCAATGTTCAACCGAGATCACTATGAAGAATGGGTTTTCAGAATGAGACTATATTTAGAGACTGTTAACCCTGAATATCTGGAAGTCCTTGACAAGGGTAAATTTGTCCCAATGGTGGTTATTCCTGCACATACGGAAGGAGGGGTGGTTATAGCACCTCGGTCTGAGCCTAAAAAGGCCTCGGAGTTTTCGGATGCTGACAAGGAACAAATAGCGTGTGATACTGCCGTACGACAAACCTTGATGGAATCTCTTGATCATGAAATGTTTAATATAGTCAAAGGTCTGACTACAGCGAAGAAGATTTGGGACAAGATAGAAGTTGTCATGGAAGGATCTGCAGAGGTCAGAAGCAACAAGACACTCATACTCAAGATGGAGTATGACACCTTTAGAATAAAGAAAGGAGAAGGCATAACAGACGTCTATCTACGATTCAGTCAGTTGGTATTGGATTTGAATCTGAGAGGTGTAACTCTCTCCATGGTTGAGACTAATACGAGATATCTGAGGAACCAGCCAAAGAGCATTGAACATAGGGTCTACGCAATAAGAGGAACCAGAGATTTGCATACAACTTCTCTGGAAGAGTATTATGGAATATTAAAGACCTATGAGCTGGAAACACTTCAAGATCAAGCATGGGACAATGATTCAAAAGGAAAAGAAACTGCATCAGGATTAGTTGCTGATGAGGAAGAGTCTAAGAAGGCAATGGTTGCAGCAAAGCCTAAATCATCACTTGCACCACATCAAGTTGATAATGATGACGAGTGCGCATCTGACAGTGATGATGACTACTACACCCAAGAAGAGCTGGACAACATGGACGATAGTGTCGTGGCATACATGGCAAGGAAGTTCAGCAACATGAGATTCTGAAATTGCAACCGACCACAGAGAAATTCTTCATCTTACTATCGGGCTGCTAAGGGTGGTGGTAGTTCGTCAGGCTACAAAGGGAAAGGCAAGAATACCAGCTACAAATCTCCTTTGGATTTCAAAATGAAGTTCAAATGCTATAACTGTGGTGAAGCTGGACATTTTGCCTCGGACTGCAAAAAGCCTAAACAGACTTATCCAAAAGAGACATATGAAGCCCTCAAAAGCAAGTATGAAGCGCTGGTGAAGGAAAGACATGGAAAACGAGCTTTATTGGTGACAGAAGGAAGAGCTTGGGATGATTCAGATGAGGAAGATGTTACTCATGTAGCAAACTTTGCCCTCATGGCTGAGACATCGGAGGAACCAGAGGTACCAGTTCTGACTCTTAAAGTAGAAATGTCTATTGATGATTATAAGGAACAGAACGGGGCTCTTAGTGAAGAGATCTATATATTGTGCAAAAGCCTAGACTCTTCTCAAAAGGAAAAGAAAACACTTGTTGCCAAATGCAGAATGCTTGAGGCAAAAGTGGAAGAGCTAGAGGCTGCTTGCACTGTAGATACTTCCCTAAGAGACTTTATTAAATCTCTAGAACACAAGCTCGTCCTTAAGGAAGAAGTAGAAGCATGTCTTAGGAACAATCTAGCTGAGTTAGAAACTAAATGCGAAGCTTACAAACTAGCTGCTAGTAAAGTGTATGTAGATAATGACACATTTAAGAGGATAACTGGAGTAGGTGTAGGACTTGATTATTCTGACCTTCCTAAGAAAGAAGGAAAGAGACCTATTGACCCTAGTTCCAGTGACCTTAAAAAGGAAACACCTAGCATTCTTAAATCAGCTGTCAAACCTATGTACAAACACCTTGTTCCTAGAATAGAAGAAGAAGAGACTGAATTGATAGCTAGATATGAGATTGAGATGGAAGATCGCCAGAAAGCACAACCCATAACTCCTATCAAACAAGTTAAAATCAATTTCCCTAGAGATGAATCTAGACTAGGATTAGGAGCTAAGGCTGTTAAACAACAAGGAAAGAGAGAGAAAGGCATAAAAGAGGTTAAGACTGAACGAATAAAGAAAGCATGTTATCAATTGTAAATCTACTGAACATCTTTCTTATGCATGCAAAGCTAACATGAATGTTCCTGCTGCACATGCCATGCCTATCACACATACAATGAATAATCTGCATCAGAATCATGCACAGTGTGGTCAACCTAATTGTATGCCATGCACTTTTAACATCATGCAAACTTTTGTGCATTTAATGAATGCATCTAGCCAGTCATGCTCAAATACAGTTGCTAGTTCAAACATCAAGAAAAAGCATGTGAGAGCCAAGACTGTCAGTCCTCCTAAAGTTAGGAGTGACAAACCTTCTCCTAAGACTGACAAATCTGTCAAGTCTGAGAAAGGAAAGGAGATAGTCGAAAGCTCTAGTAATGTTAAGAAAAGTGCATCTCCTGTTGTTAAATCTGTTGATTCTTGATCTTATCGAAAAGCCGGGCCCAATCAAAGTTGGGTTCCGAAGAATGTCTAACCAATCTGTCATTGCAGGGCGTTAAGCAGAATAGAAATAAAGTTATATGGGTGCTAGACAGTGGAGCATCTAGGCATATGACTGGAAACAAGTCCCTGCTTACAGAGTTGGTTATGAAGGCTGGCCCTTATGTTACCTTTGGAGATGACAGCATAGGTGTGACAAAGGGATATGGCAAACTGAAAACTGGCAATGTCATCATAGAAGATATTTCCTATGTTGAGGGACTGAAGCACAATCTGTTGAGTATCAGTCAATTCTGTGACAAAGGTTACGAAATTGTCTTCAACAAGAAAGGTGTATCAATCACTCACATCAAGGAAGGCTCATTAGCTTTGAGAGGAGTTCGAAAGGCAGATCTTTTTGTTGCAGACATGGGTTCAGCAAATCAGAATGAGGTCACCTGTTTCTACAGCAAAGCCTCGGATGATGAAAGCTGGTTATGGCACAAAAAGCTATCTCACTTAAACTTCAAAACGATGAATGCTCTCGCGAGGCGAGAATTGGTGAGAGATCTACCTCAAATGGAGTTCGCTCCGAAAGGACTCTGTGAAGCTTGTGAAATGGGAAAGTCGAAACGAGCATCGCATAAAAGCAAAGAAATTTCTAGTATTACTGAGCCTCTACAACTTCTTCATATGGATTTGTTTGGCCCAGTGAATGTCCTATCTTTGTCTAGGAAAAGATATGCACTGGTAATCGTGGATGACTTCTCCAAGTATACATGGGTATTGTTCGCAATGACGAAAGACGAAGTACCTTTCTTAATCATTGATCACATCACTCAAATTGAGAATGTTTCAACACTTACTGTGAAGACGATTAGATCAGACAATGGCACTGAATTCAAAAACGCAGTGCTAAATGACTTCTGTGTATCTAAGGGAATACGTCGTCAGTATTCAGCCCCGAGAACTCCACAGCAAAATGGAGTAGTTGAAAGGAAGAATAGAACTTTGGTTGAAGCAGCAAGAACTTTGTTGTATGATTCAAAACTTCCTTTGTACTTCTGGGCCGAAGCAGTGAGTACCGCTTGTTACACTCAAAATAGAACCTTGATTATAAAAGATAAAGAAAAGACACCATGTGAATTAATGAACAACAGAAGACCAACAATCAAATACTTTCATGTCTTCGGAGCAAAATGCTATGTGCTTATAGATGATGAAAATCTAGGCAAGTTTGCAGCAAAAGCTCGTGAAGGAATCTTTGTTGGCTACTCTACAG
The DNA here is from genome assembly GCA_036435485.1 of Saposhnikovia divaricata. NCBI lineage: Eukaryota > Viridiplantae > Streptophyta > Magnoliopsida > Apiales > Apiaceae > Saposhnikovia > Saposhnikovia divaricata. Next base: position 135,667,664 of record CM071595.1, read on the forward strand.
ATGTGGTGGCAGCTTATAGAGTGTTCTTAGTGAATGATCGAAAAGTGACTGAAAGCTACAACGTCAGATTCGAGGATACCAAACTCTCATCAATTTCAAGAGATTCTAGTGAACCTGAGTCCCTAAAATTTCAGAATCTGGACTTAGAAGATCTTGAAGATGAACCTGAGTTGGTTGTTCCATTAAATGTTCCAAGCGTACATGAAGAACCTGAGTCTAGTGAACAAACTAATTCTACAAGATCAGGAGAGACTTCTTCAGTACCAACCGGCAACAACTCAGGGGGAGTAAATAGCAGCTCAAGGACTACTGTTCAAGGCTCGAGTCGAGTTGACTCTAGTTCTGTAGGAGCTGGCACTAACTCAAGGGGAGTTAGTGAAAATAATCAAAGTAGTCAGCACCCCAACTCAGAAAGTCAAGCTGAATCATCAAGACAATTTCCAGGTGAACGGGTATGGAATAGGGACCATCCGTTTGAGTTAATTATTGGTGATCCAGATGCTGGTGTGACTACTAGAAGAACTGCAAGAGCTGACATGGATAATATCTCCTTATATTCTGGGTTCTTATCCAAGCTTGAACCTAAAGAAATAGAAGAAGCTCTTGGTGATGCTGATTGGGTGATTGCAATGCAAGAGGAACTCAATCAGTTTGAAAGGCAGAAAGTTTGGAAACTGGTACCCCGACCTAAGAACATATCAGTAATTGGAGCTAGGTGGGTATTCAGAAATAAACTGGATGAAAACGGACTTGTAACACGAAACAAGGCTCGTTTGGTTGCAAAAGGTTATTCTCAGCGAGAAGGAATTGATTATGATGAAACCTATGCACCAGTTGCAAGACTTGAGGCAGTCAGGATGTTCTTGGCATTTGCAGCACATAAGAACTTCAAGGTTTTCCAGATGGATGTGAAAAGTGCCTTTCTGAACGGAGAGTTAGAAGAAGAAGTGTATCTGGAACAGCCGCCTGGCTTCGTTGATCCAGAACATGTAGATTTTGTGTATCTTCTCTTCAAATCTGTCTATGGCCTCAGGCAATCCCCAAGGCGATGGTATGAAACCCTATCCTTATTCTTAATTGAAAATGGTTTTGTTAGGGGAGTAATTGATAAAACATTGTTCTATAAAATTGTAAGAAATGACTTAATACTTGTTCAAGTCTATGTGGACGATATTATTTTTGGATCGTCAAATGAGCGCTTGTGCGAGAAATTTGCCAAGCTAATGCAGGAAAAATATGAGATGAGCATGATGGGAGAGCTGTCCTTCTTCCTTGGATTACAGATCAGTCAGAGAAAAGATGGTATCTTTATCTGTCAATCCAAGTACGTCAGAGATTTACTCAAGAAGTATAATCTAGAAGATGCATCAGCAGCTAAGACTCCCATGGCAACAGCCACGAAGCTTGATGAAGACAAATCAGGTAAATCAGTTGACATCACAAGCTATCGAGGTATGTGTTGGAATTCGGGCATAATAACGCAACGGAAATAACGTAAATAACAATTAAAAACGAATTCCAAAGCCCGGATCCATGTATAAAATGATGATTATGGTATAAAAATTCTCAAGAATAAGATTGTACCTTGTTTAAGCTTTCCAATGGATGTCAAATGGAGATCCTAGCTTGTTGATCTTGAGAGTTAAAATTATAACTCCTCCACCGGAATCCACACTTGAATGCTTGCTTGAATCGTCGAACGATTTTCGCCACGGGACGAGGTACTAGCCAAAATAAATAATCGATGTGTTCTTGACAAATCTTGATTTCTCCCTTGTCTCTAAGATGTGTATGAACTGAAATTTTCAGTTGTGTTATCTCATGAAGACTAGCCAACCTTTGGCTTATAAAGAGAAATAAAGAAAAATGGACCATTAAACAATTAGGCCATTTTTATTTAAACAAATCTTATTTATTTAAATAAATTAATTAAGTCATACTTAATTAATTAAATAAGTCAAGAAAATACATCTTCAAATTTTATCTTTAACTAATGAAGTCTCACTTAATTAATTTTATAAAATTCGAATTATTATTTATTATTAATTTAAAATCATAATTTAAATTATTATTAATTTAAATTCATGAAATAAATTAATTTCCCTTTTAAACATTCTATGTGTGTGACCCTGTAGGTTATTATTTGATTGGCAATAATTTTATTCTCTAATAAAATTACAAACAATAAGCGGCGTCTAGTAACACATTATTGCTACCCAATTAACCAATAATTAAATCAACGATTCAATCAACCTTTTATGACTAATGTTCCATGTAATATAATCCCTTTAAATCATGATATTATAGATTAAACTCGAGGCATGTAATGTGTCATCCTCTTCATAATTTAATCTTCATTTTCTTGATCGATGAGTAGACTATTTAATCAAATCAACATTTGAGCATGGCCATGCATTTCATAGTCTCACTCAAACAAGAGGCCGATAATATCATTCCTTTATCAGGAGATTTAAATCCCATCTAGATCGTTCATATTTCTCACATGATTCATAATATATCCGATATTCACCTTTATCATTATCCGGTTAAAGATAACTTTTGACGAATTCAAAATATATTAATTCTCATGTAGAATTATAACGACTTCAGGTCTAAGGATCATTACACCATTATCACTGTGAGAATACATATGACACATTTATTATTATTATTTACCATGATGTATCTCACGGTGGGTCTGTCCAGTACCCTGTACTCGTACAGTTACCTATGCATTGCTTTTAGTATCTGCATACTTATGACCAATGAGATGTGGTCATCTTGTCAATAAACATACTAGCCTTAATGTATTATTATTGTCCTAAGTAATAATAATACTCGGCTAGGGACATTTAAGAATATGATACAATCATTATATAATCTCATGTTCAAGTCACATACTTGCAACTACATAATTTGTATCAAGATTCCAAGGACATTTATTATACTTTATTTATTTCGCAGTAAATAAAGCCAATAATAAATATATATATATCAAATATATAAAATCACTGAAACACAAATACAATTGATTGTATTGACTCTAGGGCACCAATACTAACAATCTCCCACTTGCACTAGAGCCAATCATTCATGTATCGAATACCCATGCTACTAGTGTGACATTCATGCTTCTGCTGCGACAGAGCCTTAGTCAGCGGGTCTGCAATATTATCATCAGTATGCACTTTACATATGTGAATATCTCCTCTATCATTTATCTCTCGAATAAGGTGATATCTCCGAAGTATATGCTTTGTTCTGCTGTGAGCTCTGGGCTCCTTGGCTTGTGCTATAGCTCCATTATTATCGCAGTAAAGATCTATGGGATCTGCGATCGATGGAACTACACCAAGTACTGTAATGAACTTCCGTATCCATACAGCCTCCTTGGCTGCTTCACATGCCGCAATATACTCGGATTCCATTGTAGAATCAGCTACTGTGTCTTGCTTCGAACTTTTCCAGCTTACAGCACCTCCATTTAGGCAAAACACAAATCCAGACTGAGACACAGAGTCATCTCTGTCAGTCTGGAAACTAGCATCCGTGTAACCCTTTACCGTTAGCTTCTCCTCTCCTCCATACACCAAGAATGAATCTTTAGTCCTTTTCAAGTACTTAAGAATATTCTTGACCGTCGTCCAGTGACCTTCACCTGGATTAGACTGGTATCTGCTCGTCATGCTCAAAGCATACGAAACATCCGGACGAGTACATATCATCGCATACATGATAGATCCAATTGCTGAAGCATATGGTATCTTACTCATGCGGTCCTTATCATCCAATGATTTAGGACCATTCTCTTTTGAGATCGTTATCCCATGAGATATGGGGACATATTCCCTTTTTGCATCTTGCATTCGAAAACGATGCAAAATCTTATCAATATATGTACTCTGGCTTAAGCCGATTAATCTTCTTGATCTATCTCTATAGATCCTGATCCCTAATATATAGGTAGCCTCGCCCAAGTCTTTCATAGAAAAACTTTGTCCTAACCAAGTCTTTACAGCCTGTAGAGAAGGAATGTCATTCCCTATTAATAATATATCATCGACATATAATACTAGGAATGCCACATGGCTCCCACTAACCTTTTTGTAAACACATGGTTCATCCACGTTCTGAATAAAGCCAAAACCTTTGACTATTTCATCAAACCGGATGTTCCATCTCCGAGAGGCCTGCTTCAATCCATAAATGGATCTATGCAGCTTACATACCTTTCCGGCATCCTTTGGATTTCCAAAACCTTCAGGTTGTGTCATGTACACATCCTCTTCAAGGCTTCCGTTAAGGAAGGCTGTTTTGACATCCATCTGCCATATTTCGTAATCATAGTAAGCCGCTATTGCAAGCAAAATTCTGATGGATTTTATCATTGCTACTGGTGAAAAGGTTTCATCATAGTCAATACCATGAATTTGTTTGAAGCCTTTTGCAACCAGTCGAGCTTTATAGGTCTGTAATTTACCTTCCATGTCGATTTTCTTCTTGAAAATCCATTTGCACTCTATGGGTTTTACCCCTTCAGGTGGATCAACCAAAGTCCATACTTGGTTCTCATACATGGAATCCATCTCAGAATTCATGGCTTCTTGCCATCTCTCAGAGTCTGGTGAGTTCATAGCATCTTGGTAGGTGAGAGGCTCATCTTGGTCTATGAGCATCATATCGTCATTTTGAGTTAAGAGAAATCCAGAATTCCTCTTTGACTCATGGCGAATCCTACTAGATCTACGAACAACCTGTGTTTCTTGAGCAATGTTCTCTTGTATTTCTTGCTCATGCTCCCCTTCTGGTTCAATGTTATCAAGTGGTTCTCGATCTTCATCGAGATCTATTTTCCTCCCACTGTCTTTTCTAGAGACTAGCTCTCTTTCCAAGAATACAGCAGTTCGAGAAACAATTACTTTGTTCTCCGAGGGACTATAGAAAGAATAACCCTTCGTTTCCTTTGGGTATCCCACAAAATTACATTTTTCAGATTTCGGTCCAAGCTTGTCTGATGTTAGGCGTTTCACAAATGCTTCACATCCCCATACTTTCATAAAGGACATGCTTTGCCGTTTCTCTGTCCATATCTCATATGGAGTTTGTTGAACCGTTTTAGTAGGAACACGGTTTAGTGTATATGCAGCCGTTTCCAGGGCATAACCCCAGAAACTAATTGGAAGATCTGCTTGACTCATCATAGATCGCACCATGTCCAACAAGGTACGATTCCTCCTTTCAGAAACCCCATTCCATTGTGGTGTTCCAGGAGGAGTTAGTTGTGATACAATACCACACTCCCTCAAATAGTTCTTAAACTCATGGCTTAAGTATTCACCTCCTCGATCAGATCTTAGAGTTTTTATGCTTTCGCCAATTTGCTTTTCTACTTCTGCCTTATACTCTTTGAACTTTTCAAATGCTTCGGATTTGTTCTTCAAAAGATACACATATCCATATCTACTGAAATCATCAGTAAACGTAATGAAGTAGAAATAGCCACCCCTTGCCATCGATCTCATAGGACCACATACATCGCTATGTATTAGTTCTAGTCGTACGGTGGCCCTCTTACCCTGTCCGGTAAAAGGAGCTTTAGTCATCTTTCCAAGTAAACAAGCCTCGCATTCATCATATGATTCAAAATCAAACTGATCCAAGAAACCATCTTGATGTAACTTGGAAATGCGTTTCTCGTTTATATGGCCTAGACGACAGTGCCAAAGGTATGTTTGATTTGAGTCATTAGTCTTAAGTCGTTTGTTATTTACATTCAAGATAGGAGTATCTAAATTAAGAACATACAAACCGTTAAATAATTGTGCAACACCATAGGTAATGTCATTCAAACCAAAAGAGCAACCATTGTCTTTAAAGGTAAATGAAAAACCTTTCTTGTCCAAACAAGAAACAGAAATAATGTTTCTACAAATAGAAGGCACATACAAACAGTTTTCAAGTTCTAATATAAGCCCAGTGGGCAACGATAAATGGTAAGTCCCTACAGCCAAAGCAGCAACCTTTGCTCCATTTCCAACTCGTAGGTCTACCTCTCCCTTAGCCAGTGCCCTACTCCTTTGCAGTTCCCGCACATTTATACAAATGTGAGAACCACATCCGGTATCCAATACCCAAGATGTAGAAGTAGACAAATTGACTTCTATTACATAAATACCTGAAGCAGAAGTCTGGCCAGCAGCCTTCTTCTTCTTAAGTTCTTCCAAATATGCATGACAGTTTCTCCTCCAGTGTCCCGGTTTACCACAGTGGTGACAATCACCCTTTTCGACACCTCCTTTGGGCTTGGTAGCCTTCTTGGGAGCAGAATTAGGATTGGCAGCAGATTTGGACACATTCCTCTTCTTATTGCCCTTCCACTTTCTTTTCCCCTTGGCACCTCCTTTGTTCACCATCAGCATGGGAGTAGGAGATTCCTTCTGAATGTTGGTTTCAGCAGTTCTTAACATGCCCAACAATTCAGTGGGTGTCTTATCTATCTCATTCATGTTGTAGTTCATAACGAATTGAGAAAAGTTCTTGTTGAGTGATTGTAAGATCAAATCTATTTGAGCCTCCGGACCAATCGGAAAGCCCAAGGTACTTAGTTGTTCAATGTACCCAATCATCTTAAGAACGTGTGGTCCAACCGGGTCTCGCTCTCCCTGTTTGCAAGCATACAAAGCCTTGCTAGTATCATATCTCTCCTGGCGAGCTTGTCCCTCAAACATGCTTTTGAGGTGCTCAATTATTTCAAAAGCATTCATCAACTCATGTTGCTTTTGAATCTCAGGAGCCATGCATGCAAGCATAAGGCATGACACATCATTTGAGTCATCCAAATGCTTCTGATAAGCATTTTGCTCGGCACGTGTGGCTCCAGCAGGAAGAGGATTTGGGTGAGGAACTTCAATGGCATACAGCTTTCGCTCCTGCCTGAGGACAATCCTCAAGTTCCTAAACCAATCTAGGAAGTTTGTCCCTGTCAGCTTTTCCTTTTCTAGGACTGATCGTATCGAAAAGTGGTTTGTGTTGTTTGCCATTTATTATCTACAATTTTGTAAAAGCGCATAAAATGAGTTAGTTTGCATGTTTCGTAAAACCAATTATGTTCAAGTTGATTTATAGCATATTCGTAATATACCTCCCACTATTTTTATCAAATTAATAGCCCTTACTATCAATTCGGAAAATGGTTCCCATAAAACCTTTTCTTAGTGAGCCAAGATCCATATTTCGTCATATTTTAAGTCAGCTTTGGCTTTCCTCTTAAATATGATTATTTAGGTAGACCGTTATGTCAATTATATCGTATATAACTCTTGGATAGCTTAGTGAACAACATATTGCTCCGATCTATCTAATAGATTTCACTAAACTCTATGCTTATAAGTTCATAATCCTATTATGACGACTTATTTAAGTTGGACCCAACAATAACAATTTAAGTAAGCTTGTTTACTTAATCACATCTCACCACGATAAAAGAGAAGCCCTTGCTTTGGCAAATCCACTCCTCAATGATCTAGGATTTAATGAGTGTTATTTGTTGGAAAGCATCTGTTTAACTTAATATTTCTTAAGGGATTTTTAGAAAAATTTAACGATCTTGATCGTCTGTTTAAATCTTAAATCGTTACAGATTTTATCTTCTTTAAACATGGCATATGTGTCGTATCTAATACATACATTCTAAAATATCCATACATCCATGCATCCATTCATATATCTAATATATTCATGCATCATATGTAAAGTGCAGTTACGTAAAATTAAACGTGCAATGGTTATGGCCCGATCCTATGCGATCTTTTCGAGCTAATGAAAAGATCAAGGTCAATCTATGGTTGTAATAACTAATTATTACAAAATTCTTCATTTGCTTCCCAAGCCTCCATTGATTGCCTTCAGCTTCCTTTTGAAACAAATTACAAAAGAACTCGAGTTGCATTCGAGAAATACTAATTACAAAAATAACGACATGCAAGTCGTATTTAATTATTACAGACCATAAATAAAATTACAACATTTATTCTACGGGTCTTTAGGCCATAACCAATGCACCATGCTCATATAACAATTATAGACATCAAATTAATCATGATCACATCGATTAATATTTAACTCCCCAATTTAAATACCTAATTATTTAAAAGGGAATTAAATAAATAAATCAAATTTAATTAATTAAATTCGAATTAATATAATTAACTAATTAAAATTTTAATCCGACAAAAAAAAAAAAATTAAATCGAAATTAATTAATCAAAATTCGAATTTAATAATAATATTCAAATTCATAATTTAAATATATTATTAAAATTCGAAATTAAATTAATTAATAAAATTTTGAATTAATAATAATTTTTAAATCCATGATTTAAAAATTCAATTATTAAAACTTTAATCATGACAAGCATTAAGAGTGAAATGATTAATACCAATAAGTGGCCACTAACATAATCTTAAAGCAAAAAGCAAAAGAAAATGTTAAAGAATGAAAAGAATGAAAAAGTAAAATTAATACAGCACTGCACAGGAATTTCTGCCTTTACTGCTGATGCGCATTACCGGAATGCGCATCACATGAAGAATTCTGGTGATACGCATTCTTGTAATGCGTAACCCATGTAGAAACCAGGCGAAACGCATTACCAGAATGCGCAACACCTGGGTTTCCCAGAATTCCCAGAACCTGCAGAATCTGCAGAAACTTTGCAGAAAAATAATAAACAGATTTTATCAAATCTAAAATTATGCTAATGATGTGTTTAACACATCTAACATATAGTACATCATTCTAAACATGTTATAACAATTTATAACATCATACAAACAAATATAACATTTATAGAAAATCATTTGTATATAAAATGAAGCATGTCAAAAATTCATATAATTCATGTATGATTCATTTTCAAGAACATGATACCAAATCATCCATTTATACAAGTAGCTCTGATACCATTGTTGGAATTCGGGCATAATAACGCAACGGAAATAACGTAAATAACAATTAAAAACGAATTCCAAAGCCCGGATCCATGTATAAAATGATGATTATGGTATAAAAATTCTCAAGAATAAGATTGTACCTTGTTTAAGCTTTCCAATGGATGTCAAATGGAGATCCTAGCTTGTTGATCTTGAGAGTTAAAATTATAACTCCTCCACCGGAATCCACACTTGAATGCTTGCTTGAATCGTCGAACGATTTTCGCCACGGGACGAGGTACTAGCCAAAATAAATAATCGATGTGTTCTTGACAAATCTTGATTTCTCCCTTGTCTCTAAGATGTGTATGAACTGAAATTTTCAGTTGTGTTATCTCATGAAGACTAGCCAACCTTTGGCTTATAAAGAGAAATAAAGAAAAATGGACCATTAAACAATTAGGCCATTTTTATTTAAACAAATCTTATTTATTTAAATAAATTAATTAAGTCATACTTAATTAATTAAATAAGTCAAGAAAATACATCTTCAAATTTTATCTTTAACTAATGAAGTCTCACTTAATTAATTTTATAAAATTCGAATTATTATTTATTATTAATTTAAAATCATAATTTAAATTATTATTAATTTAAATTCATGAAATAAATTAATTTCCCTTTTAAACATTCTATGTGTGTGACCCTGTAGGTTATTATTTGATTGGCAATAATTTTATTCTCTAATAAAATTACAAACAATAAGCGGCGTCTAGTAACACATTATTGCTACCCAATTAAACAATAATTAAATCAACGATTCAATCAACCTTTTATGACTAATGTTCCATGTATTATAATCCCTTTAAATCATGATATTATAGATTAAACTCGAGGCATGTAATGTGTCATCCTCTTCATAATTTAATCTTCATTTTCTTGATCGATGAGTAGACTATTTAATCAAATCAACATTTGAGCATGGCCATGCATTTCATAGTCTCACTCAAACAAGAGGCCGATAATATCATTCCTTTATCAGGAGATTTAAATCCCATCTAGATCGTTCATATTTCTCACATGATTCATAATATATCCGATATTCACCTTTATCATTATCCGGTTAAAGATAACTTTTGACGAATTCAAAATATATTAATTCTCATGTAGAATTATAACGACTTCAGGTCTAAGGATCATTACACCATTATCACTGTGAGAATACATATGACACATTTATTATTATTATTTACCATGATGTATCTCACGGTGGGTCTGTCCAGTACCCTGTACTCGTACAGTTACCTATGCATTGCTTTTAGTATCTGCATACTTATGACCAATGAGATGTGGTCATCTTGTCAATAAACATACTAGCCTTAATGTATTATTATTGTCCTAAGTAATAATAATACTCGGCTAGGGACATTTAAGAATATGATACAATCATTATATAATCTCATGTTCAAGTCACATACTTGCAACTACATAATTTGTATCAAGATTCCAAGGACATTTATTATACTTTATTTATTTCGCAGTAAATAAAGCCAATAATAAATATATATATCAAATATATAAAATCACTCAAACACAAATACAATTGATTGTATTGACTCTAGGGCACCAATACTAACAGTATGATTGGCTCACTCCTCTATTTAACTGCAAGTAGACCCGATATAATGTTCGCAACTTGTTTATGTGCAAGGTTCCAAGCGGATCCTAGAGAATCACATCTCGTAGCCGTCAAAAGAATTTTTAGGTATCTCAAGGGTACACCAAATCTAGGGATTTGGTACCCAAGAGATACAGGTTTTAATCTTATTGGCTATTCGGATTCAGACTATGCAGGTTGCAGGATTGATAGAAAAAGCACATCTGGTGCTTGCCAGTTTCTTGGCAGAAGATTGGTGTCCTGGCAAAGTAAAAAGCAACATATAGTATCTACTTCTACTGCTGAAGCTGAGTACATTGCTGCTGGAAGCTGTGTAGCTCAAATACTGTGGATGAGGAACCAATTGAAGGATTATGGCATGGAGCACAAGAAAATTCCAATCATGTGTGACAACACAAGTGCCATTGCCATAACCAACAATCCTGTAGATCACTCAAGAACCAAGCACATCGACATCAGGTATCACTTCATAAGAGAACATGTCGAGGAGCGGACTGTGGAGCTACATTTTGTGCCCACAATGCAACAAATTGCAGATATATTCACCAAACCTCTTGATGAAGTAACATTCAATAGATTGGTTGGTGAATTGGGAATGCTTAACACAAGTTAGTAAAGCCTTCTATCTGTAAAATCCATGTTTATGTTTGTATGTGCAAGCTACTCAATCATTATGCGCTTAGACTTTAAAATGCCTAATTAATGATTGTTATATGTTGCATATAGTGTGTTTTTGCATAAATTCCTTGTGTTTTAAGTGTCTTTTATAGCACAAATCTGTGAATTTATGCTTGTCAGATTGCATGATCATAGGGGGATTTAAATTCATAATATTCTAAATATTGCATGATTTTTAGATGAATTTACCCATGAGTTTCATGTAATTAGAGGCCTTAGAATTAAAAAAAAACTTCAAAATTTCGAGTTAGGTTCTATCTCGAAACTCATCTAGAAATTCGACTTGAATTTCGACTTAAGCTGTCAGAGTGAAGTTTTTAAAATTCTAAGTCTGGGAAGAATTTCGAGTTGGCTATCTCGAAATTCATCTCGAAATTTGACTTCAAGTTCGAGTTCGAGTTACCAGTGTGCCTAGTTCTATCTTCAAAACATTCGAGATAAAGTCTATCTCGAATTTTATCTTAAAGGATGAGATGAGGTTTCCATTAAGGGAATATTTTGAAAAGAACTGAGAATTAACTTCGAGTTAGTCTATCTCGAAACTCAACTCGAATTTCGACTTGATGTTCGAGATAGAGTTCTCAGTTAAGCTAAAGGGAATTTTTTGAGTTACACTCCTAACTCGAAACATATCTTGAATTACCCGGTACTTTTTGCTTCAAGGGGGTATTTTCGAAAGAATTTGAGATTAACTTCGAGTTAGTCTATCTCGAAACTCAACTCGAATTTCGACTTGATGTTCGAGATAGAGTTCTTAGTCTATCTCGAAACTCAACTCGAATTTCGACTTGATGTTCGAGATAGAGTTAAACTTCTAACTCGAAAAGTATCTCGAATTTCCCTATTTCTTCTAGAGGGGAATTTTCCAAGTTTACTACAAATCAATAATGTTCGAGATAGGATTTCCCTATAGTTTTTGCTGTATAATTGGTTAAAGTGCTTATTTGTGCTTAATTGTTCGAGTTAACCTCTATCTCGAACTTCATCTCGAAGTTCGACTTGATGTTCGAGATAGAGATGTTCGAGATAGAGTTCGACTTAAGTCCTCCCTGTATGTACTTAGACTTTAACACTCTCTTTAACAGGGATACTTTTGTCATTTCACAATCATCTATATATACATCTCTAACTCGATGCATAATTCACTTTACCTAATTTCATTTTCATAGCAGCCGCTTCACAAAAACAGTGCGATTTCACAAACTTCATACCATTGATCCGTGTTTTTGTGATTAAACTCATACTAATCACGAATTACTGCCAATTTGTTGACTGATATTCACTGTGTTATCATTAATCGTTGTGATACTGTGTTTAGTGACCATTCATACACGCGCATATACATACACACGAACATATATTGTTTGTGTAACTGTTCATAAAACACGAATTCATATTCTCCATCTAAACACACACGATTTCACTGATATTCACACGAATATTCATCTTTATTGAATATTCAGATTTCGAATTGGCTATTGATTGAATTCCGCAGTTTAATTTCTAAAAGGGACTTTTGTTGTTCTTGGTAAATTAAAAGGGATACAATCTTTAATTCGTAATTTACTTGTTTTTCAAAATTAAAAAAAAAAATTTCACATCTTTTTAAGAAAAACATTTAAATTAAAATGGCTCACCAATTTTCACTTGCTAAAAACAATTTTTATAATATTTCTACGGAAATTAGTGATCAACTCCCGCGGTTTAAGTTTTGGATACGATTTCTTAATTTGTACTCCAAAGCTAGCCATGCTTTTACTGCTAAACCTACACTAGTACATGATGCTTTACAACAGTTATGGACTAGTGCGGTTACTTTTGGGAGCAAATCAACCCCCTTCGGTTTCAGGTTTACCTTAGCGGGTCAAGAATATGAGGTGACGGAAGAGATTGTCAACAGGGTTCTGGGATTCCCAATCAAAGATGCTTATGATCCAGAACCTACAGCTACAGAATGCCTCAGATTCTTTGAAGAAATTGGATGTTATCCTCCGAAAGGCCCAATCACAGGAAATATCCAAAAACAATTCTTCCATGTGGAATGGAATTACTTTTTCGAGGCCATCACACGATGTTTTCGGGCACGCGAAAAAGATTTTCATCAAATTCCAATTCCAATGCAAACCTTTGCAGTTGCCCTAGCAAGAGAACTGGACATAAATTTTGGACGCATAGTTCTCTCTGAGATAGTGGCCTCAATGGGATCTCATGCAAGCAGAGACCTCACTACAACTGATGTTGTATGCTGGTTCCCTCGGTTCCTACAAATGCTGATTAATGACTTAATACCGAAGGATGCTCTTGCTGTCAGACAGGGATTTGCCAGAAGCCCAACATCTGAATCGCTAGGGATGGGCACTAAGTCACTTTCAACCATTGCTAATCAGGATAAACATCAAGGTAAACCTATGTCAATTCCTGAAAATATTCAAATGTGGCTTACATATGATGCAGGAGTTACCAATTTGGAGGCATCATCACAAGTTTCATCCCATGCTCAGAATCCATCTGTTCATGCTGAGGCATTTGATGAGATTCCTGATGAGCAAAGCGATGATGCACAAGGTAATCAATCAGGTAATCTCTCCCTGCATACTATTCATTCCTCCTCCTATGTCTCTGATTCCGCGACCCAAGAGACTGCTAACCCGCAGGATCTATCCCAGGGTGAGAGCTATATTTATGAGCCTGATACACATTCTTATTCTCTTTCACCCCTGTTAACGGAAGTCAGAAAGCCAGCACGTGTATATGTAGAAGATGATGAGGAGATTGAACCCGAAGAGCAGCAACTTATTCGAAAGAAAGCCAAACTTTTTCATGCTGCTACTTCAAAACCACAGTCAAACCCTAGTGTGTCACACGCAACCACTCCACCTCACGAGAGTGGTTCTCCCTTTAAACAGTCTACATATAGGGATTTTGATGACAATTATGTACCTTTTGAAGATCCTGTTGCTTCAAAAGGACATGGAGTTTTAACAACTTCAGCCATACATTCACCGGTACGTACTGATGCTGCAAAGAGGATCGGTTCTAATGTCGTACAAGAACACTTTGCAGCCGCTCAGCCTGAGATTCCAACTCAGGACAGAACAGACATAGATCCCATAACTGCCAATTATTTTGCTTATCCAATTTCTTCAGGTACTGCTTCATATTTCGGATCAATAATTGAAGACATACACGAGCGTGAGACAGGGAATGTGTGTGAGAGGTTAGGGAGAGAGGGACCTTCACTTTTAAGGCCCGAAACCGAGCGCCAAATACCAACAGAACGAGTATTAGAGCGAGGTCACCTAAACCAAACACCGTCCGTTAACATTGAAAATCTTGATACGCGTATGACTTCTATGGAAAATCAGATGAGGCAGTTCGGACAGACGATGGGGCAGTTCGGGATGAACATTGGAAACAACCAAAGGGCTCTAGACGACTACGCAGCAAGAATGTCAAGTCAAGCTACAGCTTTTGATGCTTTGACAAATAAGGTCAATGCTTGGGCCATGCTGGTGGTGTCTTGGGAAGCACTCTCAATGAGAGGATGGGGGCATTGGAGTCTACAATGCATACAATGGCTGTGGAAATCAGTAGAATGATGTTCACAGTCAGGTGTTTTGTGCCCCCGGAGTGTTTCGAGTCGCAACAACCTCCCCCCGATGCTGGTGCAGGTGGTGCAGGTGGTACTAGTGGAGCGGGAGCCTCTGGTTCTGGTTTTGGAGGTTTTTATGCAGCTGGTGGATCTGGAGACCAAGGTGGAGCTCAGGATAACTCACCTAAGGGGGAGAGTGGAAAGGAGACGAGATAGCAGGCAGTTCACATCGAAGAAATTGAAGAACCCGCTGATCTTGTCAAGGAACCAGAAGTTGAGCCGTCTGTTGATGAAGAGGCTCTGAGGAGGAGAAAGGGTAAGGCAATGATGGTTGATAAACCATTCGTTGACCTGAGTCATCAGGAAACAGTACAGGAGGTACTTGACTCAGATTCTGATATGGAAGACGTACCGTTGGCACATGCTATAAAAAGATCTTTGAAGGAACAAGGTGGAGGTGCTGGGATGTCTTCCGGAATGCCTGAAGAAATTCCTGTTGATGAGGAAACCCTTAAAGCTCAACAGTTAGCCTTGGAACAAGCTCAGTTCCATAAAATGAAGATGATGCAAGAACGTGCTGCCTTCCTAGAAAAGAAAGTTGAGCTACAAGGGAAGCAGTATGTTCATGAGCTTGCAAGGCTAGCTGATCCTCAAGTTGATCTTGACAATAGGAGGATAGGACAGAAGTGGGATAAAGCAAGGAAGATAATGATGGGACCCTGTGCGAAAGGAGTTCATAACAAGGATGCAGATGATCTGTTCTACAACTTGAATTTGCAGAATCCAATGACTGGGGACTATATAAGTGCTTTGAAGAGATTAATTTCTAAAGTCAGGGTTGGATACAATGCAAACCTTAAGGAGTGGCAGGTTATTTTGTCTTTGGTAGAAGGAGTCCCAACATCTTTCCTATATGTGGATGACCAATTCATAACGAGAAGATCTGCGTCAGAGTTGTTCTTGCTAGCGACAAAAATTCAATACTCTCATTCTGAGGAGCTAAACATTCTGTATAGAGATCAGTTAATGCATCTAGCAGAGGACAAGGGTCCAGAATTCTCAGCATATCCAAATTTTGTCCGGATGATAGTTGACGGAAAGATGAAGAGGGTTAGCATGGAGGAAAATGATCTAATGGAGCTTTCAATGGAATCTCTCAAAGCTGTCTGTAGACAAATGATGAGTAAGGTATTCGCTTCTGAGCTTAAAGATAAATCCGTGAAGATCATTGAAAGAGTCATATTCAAGAAGAGCAATGAGGTGTGGAAGTGTGATGTCATTGCTCCAAACCCTCTTGATGACGTGAAGATTGAGCCGGAGCTGATTGAGAAGAAATGGAATATTCTTCAAGCCATGAAGAATGTAGATGAAGCTCTGACTCTTCCTTCTGGAGCACTGGAACAAGGAGAGATAAGGGAGGCAATTGGTGTTCCAGGAAGTGATAGTGTATACTGGATACACGATTATGTTGAAGATACAGCTGATGCCTTAGTATTCATAGATGCAGACCAGAATCAAACAATCTTGCATATGAGTAGAAAATGGCTGCTACGGACTCAAGATGCTGCATTTCTGGAGAGAGTATTATATGTATTTAAATGGGGCGATGTGGAAGATAAGTTTGTGGAAGAAAAGCAGAGACTCATGAGTTACCTGTCTAAGGTAGTGGTGGAAAAGAAGCGAATGGAGCGAGATGCGGCCAGTGTCCACAATACTGACCGTGTCAAGGGCTACCCCAAGATGATCTATTGTCAGTTTAAATCTGATAAATCTCACTGGAAACCTCAGCTCATAATGAAGAACTTTGAGGATATTCCAAAGATCAGGACTACTCAGGAGGTGGACAAACTCAGAAGGCTTTTCAAACATCCTTATCCAGAGCCCAAGAATCCTCTAGAAATGGAAGCTGTAAGTCTGTTGAATGCTAGGTGGAAGCAGCTTAGAGATCCAGTGTACAAGAAAGAACAGCAGCAGAAGGAGAAGCGCAGAAGGCAGAAAGAAGAGAAAGACCAAGCTGCTGAAGCTAGAAAGAGGAAACGGTATTAGGGTTAAAGATCAGAGTGGTGTGAACTTGAAGTTGGAAAAACTTCATGTCTTTCGGTTGCTTTAACTCACTTGAGGAAAATTCACCTTAGATTGAATCCAATAAGGTGATACAAGTTTGACTAAAAGGTATGAAATAATCCAGGTGATAGGAATCACTCAAATGATCTTTAATTCGAAGTTCGAATTCTGTTTCTAGTTTAAGTTCTTTGTATTGTTTTCATGTAAATTTCAATTGTAAATTATTCAAGACTGTAATGTTAATTATCTTTTCTCGTCTCATTGTTTAGTTGAGTTATTCTTCATTAATTTGAATGTCATTGTTAGACAATCAAATTGGGGGAGATTGAAAGGCAGAGTGTGTAAACTTGTAACACTATAACTAATGTAACTCAAACTAAAGGAAAAGATACTTAACCAGAAGACAATCAAGAATAAGAAGTCACAAGAAATCATCACTAAATGAAGACAAGGTAATTGATACAATTCAACATGTTAACTATGATCAAGCCAAGAAGAAATCATTGAGAGAAGTTCAAGTCAAAGTTGTTCATGCCTCAGTGATTTGAAAAGCCAAGAATCAAGATCATAACTATCAGTATCAATAAGACTAATTGATTTCAAGTGAACAAGAAGGAAAGCAAATATTGGAAAGCCACATTTCTAATTGGATATGGTAATTTATTCAAGAAGCAAAAACCCTATCAAGACTAGTCACTTATGAACCAGACCGTTGCATCAAGTGTCAGGACATTGATAGCAAGTTTATGTCAGTAATAAAGATCCATGTTCAAGAGCTTGGTGAAGAATAAAGAAGACATGAAGATATCACAAGTTCAAGATGTGCATTGAAGTTTCAAGTTGAAGACCAGAATATTTTCTAAGTACTAAATATTCTAGATGACCAAGCAGAAGTTTCTAAGTAGAAGTTCTACTTAGAAATTCGAGATGGCTAAGTAGAAGTTCTACTTAGAGTGCAGCTTCAACATGACACATGGCATCTTCTGATTGGCAGATTTCCAAGCTTTCAAGATAAGGCAAGATTTATGTGGACATCATTGGGCCACGTATATCTTAGTCTTTGAAGTCTACAGGACATAGTTACATGTAGTATAAATAGAAGTACTTGTGCAATGTTTTAGTTAGTGAGCAATTCTAGAGAAAAAAACACAAGAGAAAGAGAGAGAGTGCATTCACAGAGCTTAGTATCATTCACTTCTCTCTGAACTTCTGTTATACTTTGTAATGAATGTTGTAGCAACCATTTCAAGTTATATATAAGACATATATTCCTTGAATCTGTGTGTTCGTTTATTACATCGTATTTATTGCTTCTCATATTCGAAAAGTTGTATTCACCCCCCCTCTACAACACATTTGGACCTAACAAATACATCATACTCCACTAGCACCACTTGGATGAGATATTATCTAACACAAATCACTTTATGCATTATTGGATAATCAACCAAGCAAGAAACTCTCTCCCCCTTCCAAACAAACCATTCGGCCTACCCTTTAATTCCAAAATCAAAATCCAACTTCCAACCATTGTTTGATCTTGAAATAATTAAGGTGAGTCTTACATTTCATAAAACTTATCTCCTCAAAATCTTAGCTTCAAACTCATTTTTTTCCATTTTCAAAAAAATCAAGAAAGAGGAGCATGAATAGTGTTTATCATGTACTAACTTTGTTTTCTTTGAATCTTTTGATTATTCTAGCAAGCTTAAGCACTCCTAATGTCCATACAAAGCTTTGTGAGGCTAGTACACATCCTCAAGAAGGTATAAGACTTGAAACCCTTGGTGTTATTTAGAGATGTTATGATTTTTATGGTTGATTTAGTGATTAGCATGTTATTATAAGCTTAGATCAATGTTAGTAGTTGTTTTGGTTGTGATTTGGTTTATGAACCATGTAATGGTTAAGATGAGTGTTGATAGACTAGTCATGATGATTATCATGTGTTTGTGTGGTTGGTTGGAAAACGCGTAAACATAGCCGTTATAATGCCCGATTTTACAATATCATGTTTTGTATGCCATTTTTCACATCAAGACCCTACTGTCCAGAAACTTTTCTACCATGTTAGGATAGCTTATGTTATAAGCTTCGTTTTGATATAAAGATCACGCGAAACGGACTTATTACGATAAAATTCATTAAAGTGGTTCGGAGCCGTAAACAAGTATTCGTACTTAAAATTGAACCCCGATAAAATACGTAAAGTCATGACGAATCTTGGTAAATAAATACTAGAGGTAAAAAGGAAGGCGTGAGAGAAAACCGTATGTCAAAAGGATCGTTTTTCGATTTATTAAAAATATTCGAATCGAGATTAAACGCGAACGAACCCCTAAAAGACGACTCGTTTATAACTTTGGTAAAACACTTAAAAAACGGGCGATAAAACTCGGAGTATAATATTGGTTCGTAATGATCGACCTTAGAACTTGTATGACTTAAGTATGTCCCAAGTATAAGTACAGTGACATGTCGTATTAACGAACGAATGTCGGGTCAGATCAATGATAAAAAGGAATCCACAAAAAGGGGTATAACGAGATAACTCGAGAACGTGTTTCGATTTAAGTATAACTTAACTATTAAGATGTTAAGTGATTAATCCCGAATGGGTTGGCTATTTATAGATCACCAAGCTGACCCGGGACCCGCTACCACTACCCCTTATCGTACTCGACTACCAGGCAAGTTTCAATTCCCTTCTTTTAAGCTGTTGTTGTGATTGAATATATATATATATATATATATATATATATATATATATATATATGTTTTCTGTTATACATATGCCATAGCATACATGCCTACTTTCAAGTTATATCGTTATGCTTGTTCCCTGATTGTTTATTGACTTATAAATTAGATAGCTAACGTATCAATTATAAGCCGGTTATCGTAAGACCCTCAGAGAAGGGTGTATATATCTTATTCATCAAATATAGACCGGGAGTCAATATTTCTTGATATACCGAGATTACCTCGGAGGAAAATATTTAAGTAAATATTTTCCATTATTTGGGCGACGAATATTATTTGAATATTCGTTCGAGATTATTTATTTAACGATCCTTACTTCAAATAATTATTTGAACGTAACCATTCGACGAATAATATTTTTCAATATTCATGCAGAGTCGAATTGATTATCGATTATTATTTCGAATATTCTTCTAAAGTTGAGACTACTAAATGAATATTATTTGAATATCCATTTAGAATATTATTTTATTAAATGAATATTACTTTTGAATATTCATTTAAGATATTAATCACTTGATGAATGTTATTCTAACATTCATCTGAAATTTTATTTATTTATCGAATATTATCTCGAATATTCCTATAAGGCTTGGATTACTAAATGAATATTACTTGATATTCATTTAGAATATTATTCATTAAATGTATATTACTATTTTTATAAACATTTAAATTCCTAATTAATTATGAATATTATTTTGAATATTCATCCAGGGTTCTATTTAATCATCGAATATTATTTTAAATATTTTAAATATTCCTTTCAGGTCTTATTAATTAATGAATATTATTTTGAATATTCATTTGAATATTTAATTATGCAATAAATATTCTCTCGATATTTCTTCAAGGATTATTTGAGAAATACTCTGATTAAAGATATTCTTTCATATTCCTAAATATTCTGTAAATATTTTAATTCTCTGAATATTTATTCCATACTCAGAATAACCTCGATAAGGTTTATCTTCTTCGATTATTACAGAAAATATTTCGGAGTCATATTATTATTAATCATATATCAAGAAAGGTTCTCAGACATCATTCTTCTTTGAGTCTATCTCCCTAATAATAAGGGAACCTTACTTGGAAAATGTTAATTATCTTGTCGACTTTCCGGTCATAAAGTATTCTCTTCACTCTCAACTCGGGTGCTATTGACTTATTAAGTCGTTGTTTACCTTCTCATCTTTCGAGGGGTAAGGTTGTTGGAACAAGTTGAGATTCGTTACCAAGCAGTAGCTTGGAAGTTATTGGTGAATTTTCCTTTCCAACTAGATACGACTACTTTGTGGACTCTTATCAACAAGTATTATACTTGGGGAAAGGGGGACGAACGTTACATTTAGAATCATGAATCCTATTTGAACTAGGAGTCGTGTAAGAGGTCGAGTAGCGCCGGTCCATCCCCTTTGGCCCAACCGTTGGCCGGGGAGAGCTAGTAAGGCGGTAGACAAGTAAAGCCGTCAGTTCTTCCTTCTACCGGTAGTAAATCTAATTTGAACTGTACGATCTCGACTGATCATCAAGATTGGAACAGCGGGCGCGGTGAATACTCCATCATTGGTTCATCATCCAAACTTATTTATTTCCTGCAACATAATTATTGTTGGCAGAGCTAGAAAAGTGTTCATAACTGGAATTGCAATCTTTTCATGCAAGTTCCTCTTTTTAATGACAATGAGAATATCTCGCTTACTTTTGATGTAGCAGATATTTCTACAAACAAATACTTTGAGTTACCTGGTAACTTCATCCTTTATATTATACTGGCAATAACCTCATTAATGCATGGCATATGATTTCAAAGGATATTTTGAACTGCTGTATATATGTATCACTGCTCAGTTATATTATTGCTGGTGGGCTTTCGCTCACCCTTGCTTTATTCATATTATGTCACAACAACAGCTAGGACAGATGGCCGCGTCAGGCGCTGATGAGGAATAGAAGTGGAAGAAAAATAGAGTTATTATATACTTTATTCCTATCTAGTATTCAGAAAATATATTATAGGTATTAGTTAAACGAATTCTATTTATTTATTTTATTAACAATAAGTCCAACTGTTTATGGACTTTATTGATAAAGTAGATATTTGGCTTGCAAGTTTTTACCTTTCACTTGAAAGGGTTTTTCTTGTTTTAAGCGCTTAGGATTTTATATTTCAAGCTAGACCAGGATTTTAATGGTTTCCTAGTTGGGTTCAGGTATTAGCTAAATTCTAGCTGCTCTTGAATTCCTTTTTGGATTCCAACCTGGATAAGGTTATTTATTTAGCCTATATATACTCTCGTCTTGTAATCTTTTTGGGACAGATATTGATAATAAAATTTTGGCTATTCGGTAGCTTTGAGAATCGAATTCAGGAGTGAATTCAGAGTTTGAGTTTTGTTTCTCCATTCGGAGATTCAGAGTTAGAGTTTTGTTTCTCCATCTTTGGAGATTCAGAGTTTACTTTATATTTGTCTTTACTACATATTATTACGAGAACATCACGTTCCGTATCAGGCGCACTCGGCGCAAGCAGGTTACCGCCGTTCGAGGACTACCCGCTGATGTCCTTGCTGCCATTGCTGAGGTAGCATAGATAGGCAGCTTTTGTTTATCAGTCTATTTATATGTAACATTAACGTTAATCAACGGCAAAACCTTTAAACATATCATTTGGCTTGTAATAACTTTTATTCGTAAACTCTGATATTATGGACTTATTTCAATTTCATCTCTAGGACTATAACTGTTGTGTGTGTGAGTGGATATTATTGTGGGGTCACAAAATGTGATTTATTTATTGTGGACTCAAGTCATGTATTATGAATGGATGTAAGACCGTAACCACCAGATCCCTGACCCCGAATTTGGGGGTGTTACAGAAGTGGTATCAGAGCATACGTTATAAACCCCAGAGATGAGGCGACGTTAAAACAATAAATTCACTAAGATAATAAGAACTCTTGCCAAGTTCATAGTCGGACTACTTAATGTAGTGATGACTTATAAAACCCTTATGGGAACTATTAAGTATCATGATAGTAACTTAGCTCGATATCGCATCGACAAGTAAGGCAACAGACCTTGAGGCATACGAGCAGCAACGCGATGATGCTTTATTATATGCTGAAGATCAGCAGGTAAATTCAATAGAGTACCCTACTGGAGACCCGGAAGAAGTTCCAGCAGATAAGGAAAATCTTGTTAGGATAAGGAGCTTACCCTCGAGGAATGAGGGCTGTAGCTAGAAAGACTGAGATGATTAAGGTATAGAGCTCAGAAAAGTGGGCATAAAGAACTAAGCTATTAGCAAGAGAACTGAAGATTCATGTTGGATTCGTGGCTGGACTACTGGAGGTAGTACCAGCAAGTAAGACGGATTGGAAGAATTACTTGAGATCTTATACGGGAATAGATGAGAATCATTAGAGACTTTCATATTAACGAAAAGAGTGCTAGAAGGATGTATGATTATCAAAGGCATCGATATAAGGCGAGGAGCAGAGCCCCTAGGAATAGTTGAGAAGCGGTAGTAAATGCCATATCATTTTATAAATGAAAAAGTATGAATATTGTCAGTAATAATTCGCCATGAGAAGGCAGATGTCATAGGTTGTAATTTATGGAACCAAATTGAGGTTGATGAAGTTGTTTTATTCAAGAAAATGTCCATTTTATGAATGAATCAGTTAGAAAGTGAAAACATTGGGAAGTGACAGCATGATTGGATAAAGTTATATAAGGAAGTAGTAAGTAAGATAATGATCTCAGAACCTACCGGGAGATAAGACCAGTGAGTCAAGATGAACTCGTAATTAGACTATTGTCAGAGACTAAGTATAGGGTTAATTTAACTCAGTGAAATGATGAACCAGAAACGTTAGATGCATGTGACTCAGAGGAATATTAAATTCTTTCTTTTCTTTGAATGGATTATAGTAGTTACCTTAAGTTTACTCCGACGCGGAATTATAACGGATCAAGTAATACGATCAGCAGTTAAAGAGAAAAATGTGAGAAAATCTTCCTGGAGCTAAAAGGTGAAATTGGTAATGACCAAGAGTTGGCATTGTTTAATGGAAAAGGGAGACTTTGTGCTTCCAACGACGCTTCGCATAAAAGATTAGGATGTGTGCTTGCGCATCACGACTAAGTACTTGCGGATGCATTCGGACAGCATGGTTCACCAGGTTCGGATGGCCTTAGTAGTGCCAATTTTTGTGGAACAACCAACTCCGACGGTAATGTTCCTTCTGAGACTGGTAGTCAGGTAGACTGACATTTGGTAATATTGAACATCAGGATGTATAGGTATCAGGACGTTGTGACAAGTTTCAGTTAAAAAAAAACTGTTGATTGCCTTCTAAGGGATGTATATAATTGGTTCCTCTCCAGGGGTTAAACTTCCAACCCGATGACGATTACTTCGTTAATTATGACTGCTTACGGTTTTACCTACTAGGAGGTTCATAGAACTATTCTTCAGTTTTCGAAACTGGTCTCCTTAGTGTTACCAGTCGATGGATAGATTGACCAAAATTTCCCTAATTCTGGGAAGAACTTCAACGAATTTTGGCAAACCTTGTCTTTCTGATTATCAGAGAACATCGTGGAAGAGAGTAGAAACTGGGGCAAACCCCGCGAATTGGGTAAGGTAGCCGCTGCATGGGTTGGTGGACAGACCCCGGTTATCGCGATTGATTGTAGAAATATAATGATGAAGTGAGATTGGATGAAAACAGGAAATGTAAGTAAGAAACCAGCCGGACTGAGAAACTCCGGGATTGACTTAAGTGAAAAGGCTGTTATGCCAGGAATGGTAAGCTTGCGTGGCACGTGGGAGTGATAAGAATAGTTGAAAAGATAAAAATAGAGGAAAGGTCACCAGAGACGGTGCCGAATAGTCGATTAAGACTTATATGAAGTAAAGTTTTAGAAAGGTAGAAAGGTATCAAAGAAGGCACTATGCCGGCAATTGCTAGAAAAGTAATGCTATTAGCCAACCCCTAAAATCATATATATATATATATATATATATATATATATATATATATATTTTTATGGCCAGTTGAGGCCAAGTCACAAAGGATTATCAAGTGACTAGACCAGCAATGAAAGGACAAAGCAGGGTTGCTTCTAAGAAAGCACCGACTGCAAGGCCTTCTGATATAAAGGAAACATTAATGAGATCGTAGGAATCTTCTGCTGAACAACCCATGTTTTGATTGGGAATTCACTAGACCTTTTTGGGATGGGGTCACCCGTACTAAAGTGACTCATGTGTATATGGTTGTCCAAGATTACGAGTAAAATGGAAGTATAATGACTTGAGATGTATGATGTCAGGGTATCATGAATACCATGAATATATTATGACGGAGGAAAGTAAACAATGAAGGTATATAAAGAGAGTATAGAAATGGTCAGAAATTGAACAGTATGCTGTAGGAATTTTGTCTGAGGCAAGTACCTTTGTGAAGAATGATAAGCACTAAGAAATTCACGTTGAACTCGACCAATATCTTTCAGAACATCCTTGCTACCATTAAAAAGTTCTGTAAGAGAGCAGAAAGACATACGTTGTCCTTTGGAAGGTCAAATAGGTTGACCACTATATGAAAGAAGAAATTAGCAGTAAGCTACCGATCGATTATCAAATAAGAATGATTGAAAAGAGACCCTTATTAAGGATACATGATTTGATTGCCAATTATAGGATGCAGGAATTCCTTGGCAGTTGAATTAAGGATAAGATATCCATAAAGTAAGGCAAACCCTGGGGAATGCACAAGGGATGGCACTAACCCTAATAAAGACATTCTAAATTCAGATGATATGAGTTGGATTTGCTAAGGCAACAATGACCTGTAAAGATTATTAAAAAGAGTTCTGGAAAGAACAGAGATAGAATTATTAGAGTATTGATCAATGACGTTTTGATATACCCTGTACCTAGAAAATACAGGAGGAATGATGAGGACGACCTAAGAAACCTTACAAGGAAAAGTTAATATTCTGAGTTTCCAACTAGAAGTTGGAAGAGAATGTAAGACACAATAACAATATACCAGATGATGCATGTATGAAACCCTGAGGGAGTATGGATTGAACCTATAAAGGTTGAGATTATCCTAAGATAAGGAAAGAACTAAGAAAAGAAGTATCCTAAGTAGGAGTGGGAATAAACGTGATAAAGTTCCCACGGGTAGATGGAAGCAATGACTTATGAAAAAAAAAAGAAGACTGATAGATATATTTTCTTCTTCATCAGAGCTTAAGGGAGAATGCTTTCACCCAACAGTGATGGGAATGAGGTAGAAAAATTTGAGTTGAAATGTATCCAGAAAACATGGATTACAAGGAATTATTATTATCAGGAAAGGCCAATGAGGTGGCCGACAGTCTAAGTATAAAGGAATAATTACAAATGTTCATACCGAAGAAACAAAATGATATTTGGAAAGACCTTGAAGGTCATATCGGAGTGGAGGAATTTACATTCCTTTTGATGATTGTGCAAGAATCGAAGGTAATAATAGTTTAAGTAAAGATTCGATTCCTGATGGAGTCTTAAGCATATTACGTACCTTAGAAGGTCCCGTTTTGAGGCAAACCAGGACCATGATACAAAATTGACGAAGTAAACCGTTAAGTTTCCAGTCTTTTATGGAAGCTGCGTGAGTGATAGTTTCATCAACCGGACCTAGCTGCGATGCTTGAAACTCTTCTGCAATTTTATCTACTTCATGTAATATCTACATTAAGTTCAGGAAGTGTTCCTTAGGGATAAGGAATAGTGATTACTTTGTCTCCCTAAAGGATTTGTAACCCGTAAGGTTAGCTATTAACGCATTACGTAAACAACAATCGATGGTGATTCTTCTAAGAAAGTAGATGACAACGTAAAGATAAAGAAAGTGCTGCTATTAATGAGCTAAGTGGCATGTTGATGAATGACAAGCAAGTTTGTGTTAGTGTACTTCTGCGCAAACAAGATAGAGAATATGAGGTAGATGATTCATGATGCTAAATGTATTCCCGTGAAAAGAATTAATGAGACTTAGAGAGAAGGGCAGTTGAGCCCGAGACTTATTAGGCCACCTGAGAGTTTAAAAGTGTTCGGAAGGTGACATTCGAGCCAGTTTTACCCCCAAAGCTTATAGCATGGTAGTAACGTGTTTCATGTGGCAAAGCTAAACCAGTAAAATGCAGATGCTCAACAGATGATAAGAGTGCGAGCAGGTAGGTGTACGACCTGGTCTGACTTACGAAAGACAACCTGTGAAAAACCGCGGGTAGAAAAGAATAAGTGATGAGAAACAAGTTGACAGAAGTAGATTATATTGGATCTAAGCTAAAGAAATCGGCCAGATTCATTTCGGAGGTTTTAAATTTGAAATAATGTGATGATTATAGAGTAAATAAGAATCAGATAATAAGAAGGATGTGATTGATAAAGAAAAGACGGGGAAAGCAACTACGAAATAGGAAGCAAGGAATGTTAGGAATGGATTAATAAATGGGTTTTCCGATGAATTCTCGGGATGACAACCTGATAGTGTTAATATTATAGATATGAAAAAGCTAGTAGCGTGACATGGAATGTCAGTAACAATGGTGTCAAGCGAGGAACTAAGATTTAACCTGAAAGGTTCAAAGATTTTCCAAAAGTAAGTGTTGCTAAGGTGGAACCAGGGTACAGGTCCAGAGAATATTGGACAAAGCAACAAGATATGTTGACACGTGAGGTTACGATCAAATAGTATTGGATATAATTATGATTAATTTCTTCCTTAATGAACCTCTATAGTTCAGAGGTAAATTATGAGTATGATAATTTACAATCATGAAAACTTTCTATAATCCTTTAGAATTCTTTTCTTTTCTTCTCTCTTATTCATCTTCTTTATGAATTGAGAAGAACAACCCTTTAAGGAGGGGAGGTACTGCTACGTGACTATCTGTCTATGTGATAGAAGTCTAAGTGGAATACCATAACTTGTTTAATTGCTTGTCAAGTACTAAAGGCTGGCCCCCTTCTGTACTAGCTATGCAATATAACAAATGTTCAATTGATCATAGTGATCTCTCAATAAATCTTTCCACTTCTCTATATTGATCGAGATTGCAAAGATTAAAGCGACAGGAAATGCACAGTGTGAGTGAGGTTACCTCCAAATTCGCAGTGGGATAGTGATACCAATGTTACTACAGATACCAATAAGGAAAGTAGTATATGACTGGGTAAGAGCATAACCCGAGTAGTGTGTTGAACGAAAAGTAGCAGAGATTAATGAAAAAGGATAAGTGGATGTATTGTAGCTTTAGTAAGATGTGCTGAAAAAGGATTGGGATTGATTAAGGATTGACTGGGAAACTGGAAAGTGAAATAACCAACAAGTACTCAATTGTCTTCTACCTGATTCCGGGACGGAATCCTTTTAAGGAGGGGAGACTGTAAGAACCCAAATTTTGGGTAGAATTAAAACTTTTATTTATTTAATGATGTAAGAATGAATAGTGGCTACGGCTACAATGTAATACTTGATGTTTTAAAAGAATGAATGGAATTCGACTTTATTATTTCTATGTCTTGAAGAATGCTAAAGGGTGACAACATAGGTAAGAATAATCTATCTCCTAAGGGAATAAGATATGGCAATTCCAAGCAGGAGAATATTCTCATGTCATCCAGATCGATAGCGATTAATCCAGTGGTTCCGTAAGAAGGTTAAGGAACGATCGAAAGAGAATACGGACAATTGTACAACCCTAGATGAATAAGTAAAGAATAAGGATGAATAGTGATTTTGGTGTAATTGAGAATATTATTAGACAACGCTATATAGAAGTACCCGGAACGAAATTCTGAGTTCGTATTATTGATCCGGAGGGAAAAAAGAGTGTATGTAAAAGCTGTCGGATTCTGAAAATCGGCACTTTAATTTTTCCCAAGATTCTCAAGATACGGAACAATTTAGGGACGTATTTAATAAGATTTGAGAAAGTTGGAATCCGAGATTATAGAAAAGAAGTGAGAATGATTAAAGAAATATTAAGAGGATTCCCGGTAAAACCCTAACTAGGGACGATTAAATTATTCCCTCGAACGATTAGCGAATTAAGCAATAAACGAACAAAGAAACAAGCAGAGGAAGCAAGAGTCTTGTGCAAGCTACTAGAACAAATATCTAGTAACCAAGTGGGCAAGAGTAACTAGCATGGTCATGGAATAAAGTAGTACTTAGCAAAACAAACCAACTAGTTAGCTTACAACCATCCAAATCTTGACACATGCCTTGTAATTTTCATCATCCAATACATCATACTCCACTAGCACCACTTGGATGAGATATTATCTCACACAAATCACTTTATGCATTATTGGATAATCAACCAAGCAAGAAACTCTCTCCCCCCTTCCAAACAAACCATTCGGCCTACCCTTTAATTCCAAAATCAAAATCCAACTTCCAACCATTGTTTGATCTTGAAATAATTAAGGTGAGTCTTACATTTCATAAAACTTATCTCCTCAAAATCTTAGCTTCAAACTCATTTTTTCCATTTTCAAAAAAATCAAGAAAGAGGAGCATGAATAGTGTTTGTCATGTACTAACTTTGTTTTCTTTGAATCTTTTGATTATTCTAGCAAGCTTAAGCACTCCTAAGGTCCATACAAAGCTTTGTGAGGCTAGTACACATCCTCAAGAAGGTATAAGACTTGAAACCCTTGGTGTTATTTAGAGATGTTATGATTTTTATGGTTGATTTAGTGATTAGCATGTTATTATAAGCTTAGATCCATTTAGTAGTTGTTTTGGTTGTGATTTGGTTTATGAACCATGTAATGGTTAAGATGAGTGTTGATAGACTAGTCAAGATGATTATCATGTGTTTGTGTGGTTGGATTGATCTTTGTTAGATCGAGATAAAGTGTAAAAACTTTGGAAAACGCGTAAACATAGACGTTATAATGCCCGATTTTACAATATCATGTTTTGTATGCCATTTTTCACATCAAGACCCTACTGTCCAGAAACTTTTCTGCCATGTTAGGATAGCTTATGTTATAAGATTCGTTTTGATATAAATATCACGCGAAACGGACTTACGGTTTAGGAGTTACGATAAAATTCATAAAAGTGGTTCGGAGCCGTAAACAAGTATTCGTACTTAAAATTGAACCCCGATAAAATACGTAAAGTCATGACGAATCTTGGTAAATAAATACTAGAGGTAAAAAGGAAGGCGTGAGAGAAAACCGTATGTCAAAAGGATCATTTTTCGATTTATTAAAAATATTCGAATCGAGATTAAACGCGAACGAACCCCTAAAAGATGACTCGTTTATAACTTCGGTAAAACACTTAGAAAACGGGCGATAAAACTCGGAGTATAATATTGGTTCGTAATGATCGACCTTAGAACTTGTATGAATTAAGTATGTCCCAAGTATAAGTACAGTGACATGTCGTATTAACGAACGAATGTCGGGTCAGATCAATGACAAAAAGGAATCCACAAAAAGGGGTATAACGAGATAACTCGAGAACGTGTTTCGATTTAAGTATAACTTAACTTTTAAGATGTTAAGTGATTAATCCCGAATGCCTTGGCTATTTATAGATCACCAAGCTGACCTGGGACCCGCTACCACTACCCCTTATCGTACTCGACTACCAGGCAAGTTTCAATTCCCTTCTTTTAGGCTGTTGTTGTGATTGAATATATATATATATATATATATATATATATATGTTTTCTGTTATACATATGCCATAGCATGCATGCCTACTTTCAAGTTATATCGTTATGCTTGTTCCCTGATTGTTTATTGGCTTATAAATTAGATAGCTAACGTATCAAATATAAGCCGGTTATCGTAAGACCCTCAGAGAAGGGTGTATATATCTTATTCATCAAATATAGACCGGGAGTCAATATTTCTTGATATACCAAGATTACCTCGGAGGAAAATATTTAAGTAAATATTTTCCATTATTTGGACGACGAATATTATTTGAATATTCGTTCGAGATTATTTATTTAACGATCCTTACTTCAAATAATTATTTGAACGTAACCATTCGACGAATAATATTTTTCAATATTCATGCAGAGTCGAATTGATTATCGATTATTATTTCGAATATTCTTCTAAAGTTGGGACTACTAAATGAATATTATTTGAATATCCATTTAGAATATTATTTTATTAAATGAATATTACTTTTGAATATTCATTTAAGATATTAATCACTTGATGAATGTTATTCTAACATTCATCTGAAATTTGATTTATCTATCGAATATTATCTCGAATATTCCTATAAGGCTTGGATTACTAAATGAATATTACTTGATATTCATTTAGAATATTATTCATTAAATGAATATTACTTTTTTTATAAACATTTAAATTCCTAATTAATTATGAATATTATTTTGAATATTCATCCAGGGTTCTATTTAATCATCGAATATTATTTTAAATATTTTAAATATTCCTTTCAGGTCTTATTAATTAATGAATATTATTTTGAATATTCATTTGAATATTTAATTATGCAATAAATATTCTCTCGATATTTCTTCAAGGATTATTTGAGAAATACTCTGATTAAAGATATTCTTTCATATTCCTAAATATTCTGTAAAATATTTTAATTCAATAAATATTCTCTGAATATTTATTCCATACTCAGAATAACCTCGATAAGGTTTATCTTCTTCGATTATTACAGAAAATATTTCGGAGTCATATTATTATTAATCATATATCAAGAAAGGTTCTCAGACATCATTCTTCTTTGAGTCTATCTCCCTAATAATAAGGGAACCTTACTTGGAAAATGTTAATTATCTTGTCGATTTCCCGGTCATAAAGTATTCTCTTCACTCTCAACTCGGGTGCTATTGACTTATTAAGTCGTTGTTTACCTTCTCATCTTTCGAGGGGTAAGGTTGTTGGAACAAGTTGAGATTCGTTACCAAGCAGTAGCTTGGAAGTTATTGGTGAATTTTCCTTTCCAACTAGATACGACTACTTTGTGGAGTCTTATCAACAAGTATTATACTTGGGGAAAGGGGGACGAACGTTACATTCAGAATCATGAATCCTATTTGAACTAGGAGTCGTGTAAGAGGCCGAGTAGCGCCGGTCCATCCCCTTTGGCCCAACCGTTGGCCGGGGAGAGCTAGTAAGGCAGTAGACAAGTAAAGCTGTTAGTTCTTCCTTCTACCGGTAGTAAATCTAATTTGAGCTGTACGATCTCGACTGATCATCAAGATTGGAA
Source organism: Saposhnikovia divaricata (assembly GCA_036435485.1). NCBI lineage: Eukaryota > Viridiplantae > Streptophyta > Magnoliopsida > Apiales > Apiaceae > Saposhnikovia > Saposhnikovia divaricata. The sequence continues at coordinate 135,699,666 of CM071595.1, forward strand.
CAGCGGGCGCGGTGAATACTCCATCATTGGTTCATCATCCAAACTTATTTATTTCCTGCAACATAATTATTGTTGGCAGAGCTGGAAAAGTGTTCATAACTGGAATTGCAATCTTTTCATGCAAGTTCCTCTTTTTAATGACAATGAGAATATCTCGCTTACTTTTGATGTAGCAGATATTTCTACAAACAAATACTTTGAGTTACCTGGTAACTTCATCCTTTATATTATACTGGCAATAACCTCATTAATGCATGGCATATGATTTCAAAGGATATTTTGAACTGCTGTATATATGTATCACTGCTCAGTTATATTATTGCTGGTAGGCTTTCGCTCACCCTTGCCTTGTTCATATTATGTCACAACAACAGCTAGGATAGATGGCCGCGTCAAGTGCACTCGGCGCAAGCAGGTTACCGCCGTTCGAGGACTACCCGCTGATGTCCTTGCTGCCATTGCTGAGGTAGCATAGATAGGCAGCTTTTGTTTATCAGTCTATTTATATGTAACATTTACGTTAATCAACGGCAAAACCTTTAAACATATCATTTGGCTTGTAATAACTTTTATTCGTAAACTCTGATATTATGGACTTATTTCAATTTCATCTCTGGGACTATAACTGTTGTGTGTGTGAGTGGATATTATTGTGGGGTCACAGCATGTGATTTATTTATTGTGGACTCAAGTCAAGTATTATGAATGGATGTAAGACCGTAACCACCAGATCCCTGACCCCGGATCTGGGGGTGTTACATTTTGGGGTAATGCTAATTCATAAGCTAGCTCCCCGATGTGTCTTAAGATCTCAAACGGTCCAATATATCTGGGACTCAGCTTTCCTTTCTTTCCAAACCTCATTAAACCTTTCCAAGGAGATACCTTCAAAAACACTAGGTCTCCAACTTCATATTCCTTGCCTTTCCGAGCTAATTCGGCATATGTCTTTTGTCGATCTTGGCCTGCTACCAATCGTCCTCTGATTAGATCTACTGCATCTTTAGTCCGTTGGACCACTTTGGGTCCGAGCATCTTTCGTTCTCCAACTTCATCCCAATATAAGGGAGATCGACATTTCCTTCTATAAAGGGCCTCGTAACGTGGCATTCCTATGCTTGAATGGAAACTATTGTTGTAGGAGAACTCAATCAATGGGAAGTGATCATCCCAGTTTCCTTTAAAGTCTATAGCACAGACTCTCCACATACCCTCTAGCATTTGGATGGTCCTTTCACTTTTCCCGTCTGTCCGGGGTGGTAGGCTGTGCTCATGTTCAGCCGGGTTCCTACACATTCTTGAAAGCTTCTCCAAAACCTGGAGTTAAATCTAGGATCTCGATCAGATACTATGGCAACTGGGACTCCATGTCGCGCCACTATCTCTTTTATGTAGATATCCACTAGCCTATCGACCGTATACCTTTCGTTGATTGGAAGAAAATGAGCTGACTTCATTAGTCGGTCTATGATTACCCATATGGTGTCATGATTAGATTTGGTCCTTGGTAAACCTACTATGAAATCCATGGCAATGTGTTCCCATTTCCATTCGGGAATCTTTAAGGGGTGTAGAAGTCCACTGGGCCTCTGGTGCTCTGCTTTCACTCATTGGCAGGTTAAGCATCTACTTACCCACTCTGCAACGTCCTTTTTCATGTTAGGCCACCAATAGTACTTCTTCAAATCCCTATACATCTTGGTGCTACCGGGGTGCACAGAGTATCTTGTGTTATGTGCCTCATATAAGATTTCATCCTTGAGTTCCTGAACGTTTGGGATCCATATCCTCCATGCATACCTCATGATCCCTTATTTATCTCTTTCACACTTAATTTCTTCCCCAGTCACTATCTCCTCTGTCGAGTTCTTTTCTTCCTCCATCATTCGCTCTTGGCATAATCTAATCTTTTCTAACAATGGAGGTTGGATTTGAATTTCCATCAACTTCTCTTGACCTTCTTCAGGCATCTTAATCTCAAGTTCCAACTTCTCAAGATCTTTTACCAACTCTTCTTCTGAAGTTATCATCTTAAGCTTCTCTTTCCTACTAAGGGCGTCAGCCACCACATTGGCTTTACCCGGGTGATAGCGAATCTCCCAATCATAATCCTTGATTAGCTCCAGCCATCTTCTCTGGCGCATGTTAAGCTCTTTCTGAGTGAAAATGTACTTGAGGCTCTTATGGTCAGTGTAAATCTCGCACTTCTCTCCATATAAGTAGTGCCTCCAAATCTTTAAGGCAAAAACAATTGCTGCTAATTCCAGATCATGGGTGGGGTATCGGATCTCATAATCCTTCAATTACCTTGACGCATATGCTATTACCTTACCGTGCTGCATAAGCACGCACCCTAATCCTTTATGCGAAGCATCACTGTCAATTACGAAATCTCCTTTTCCATCAGGCAACGCCAATACTGGGGCCGTTACCAACCTCTTCTTTAGCTCCTGGAAACTCTTCTCGCATTTTTCAGTCCATTCAAACTTCTCAGTTTTACGAGTAAGTCGAGTTAACGGGGCTGCGATCTTTGCAAAATCTTGAACAAATCGCCTATAATATCCTGCTAGTCCGATGAAGCTCCTTACCTCGGTTGGAGTGGTTTGTCGTTCCCAATTTGAAACTACCTCTATCTTGGAGGGATCAACTAGCACTTCTTCTCTGTTGATTACGTGCCCTAAGAATTGTACCTCATTTTTCCAGAACTCACACTTCGAGAATTTGGCATATAATTGCTCTTTCCTGAGTGTCTCTATGGTTATCCTCAAATGTTCTGCGTGTTCTTCCTCCGTCATTGAGTAGATAAGAATATCGTCAATGAAAACTATCACGAACTTATCCAAATATTCCTTGAACACTATATTCATCAAATCCATGAAAGCTGCTGGGGCATTAGTCAATCCAAATGACATTACCAAGAACTCATAATGTCCATATATGGTACGGAATGCAGTCTTCGGGATATCTTCAGGTTTAATCTTCAGTTGGTAATATCCAGTTCTTAAGTCAATCTTAGAGAAATACACAGCTCCTCTTAGTTGGTCAAATAAGTCGTCAATTCTGGGTAACGGGTACTTGTTCTTTATGGTTAGCTTGTTCAACTCTCGATAGTTGATGCATAACCTCATACTCCCATCCTTTTGCTTAACAAACAACACTGGTGCGCCCCAAGGTGACATACTGGGTCTTATCATACCTTTATCCAACAATTCTTGTAACTTCTTCACTAGCTCTTTCATTTCTACCGGGGCTAATCGGTACGGGGCCTTTGAAACTGGCACCGTCCCCGGGGCTAACTCGATGGAAACTCAATTACCCTATCTGGTGGTAATCCGGGAAGATTTGTGGAAATACGTCTTTGAACTCATTAACTACCGGAATATCTTGTATCCTGGGTGCTTCCTTTTGGGTATCACGTATGCTAAATAAGCCTCTTTCCCTTTTCGTAGCAATCTCTTGTTCTGTGCCATGCTTAGAATTATCTGGGTCTGTCGCATCCCTTTAAACACTACTTCGTTCTTTCCTAGGGTTTTCAACTTAACTTTCTTTCCCTTACAATCTATCTGAGCGTTATTGCGAGACAACAAATCCATTCCCAAGATAACATCAAATTCCCCTAGCTTAAAAAGAATCAAACCGACATAGAAAGATCGTCCTCCCATTTCTAATTTGCAATCGGGGTGAATCTGATTAACTTGAACGACTTCCTGATTAGCTATCTCTACTTGCAAAGAATCCCTTAGCGATTGGGTCCTACGTTTTAAATTACGCGTAAAATCTCTAGATATGAAAGACTTAGTTGCCCCAGAATCAAACAAAACATTTGCGCTAACTAAATTGAGGGAAAATGTACCTGCTATCACATCCGTGTCCCTTACGGCATCCTGCACTGTCATATTAAAAGTTCTAGCAGTTGGTGGCCTATTGGAGGCAGCTTTGCTTACCCCTGAGGCTGCTGGTTTGTTCATCGGGCAATCCTTTCTCATGTGACCTTGTCGTCCGCACTGGAAATAAACCGCGCCTTTGCTGGCAATGGGAGTAATCGCAGTACAATTGGTGGAATAGTGACCCACTCGTCCACATTTGAAGCAAGTTACCATTCTCGGGTTGCACACTCCAGAATGCTTCCTCCCGCAAGTTGCACATACAGGTAATGGAGGTCTAGAAAGGTGGGAACGAGACACTCCTGCTTGCTGGCCGCTCTGGTTCACACTTGCACTCACAGATGGTTTAAACCCCGTGTTCCTCCAAGGTAAGAAAACTGTTCCTCTATTAAACTTATTCGGGGGCTTTCCTCCTAGGGAACCTCCGCCAATGCTGGCATGCTTTCTCTTTATTCCCCTTTTTCTCTCTTTCCCTCTGCATTTGGTCACTTCCTGCTTCCACAATGGTTGTCTTCTGCACTAAGGTGGCATAATCAGTAATCTCTAGAACTGCCACTCGGTTTTGGATCCACTGTTTCAACCCCTGTTGGAACCTATTAGCTTTCTTTTCCTTAGTGTCCACAAATTCTGGTACAAACCTTGATAACTCAGTAAACTTGGCCTCATAGTCAGCCACTGACATATTGTTCTGTTTCAGCTCTAAAAACTTAAGTTCCATCTGAGTTTTCATGAATCTTGGGAAATACTTCTCTAAAAACAATTGCTTGAACCTCTCCCAGGTTACTATAGCATCAGTTTCCATATTCTTCTTGGCCTCCCACCAATAATTGGCCTCTCCCTTTATAAGGTAGGTGGCAAAGATAGTCTTTTGTGCCTCGTCGATACTCAGAATCTCGAAGGACTTTTCCATTTCCTTAATCCATGCTCTAGCCTCAACTGGATCAGCGGATCCTTGGAATTCTGGGGGTTTAAGGGACTTAAAGGCTCTGAAGGATTGGCCACAGAAGCATTGTTCCCTTGAGGTGGTTGGGGATATTGGTTCAAATTCTGCCTAAGCAGATCCATAAACTATCCCATGGGGTTTCCGCCCTGGTGTTCCCCCTGCTGCTCAACTTCAGTTTCCCCTTCTTCTATTTCCTCCTCAAAATCTGTAGTTTAAAAGTTTCGTCCTCTGCCCCATACTGGGAATCCTCTTGCTCATTATAATCTTGATCATGTTCTTCATTATACTCAGGGTTTTCCTCATGTTGGTTGTGACTCTCTTGGTCGGTAGATTCACGGGGGTTAGCCCTAGTACCCATTCTTCTCGGAGGTATTTTATTAGAAAGTTTGGACAATTATACATTAGGTTTATTCATCCATTTTAAAGGATTTCTCCTCGCAATATTGATACATATATGAATTTAGGATCCCACAGTTCTATATTTCTTGGTAACTTAATCGAAAGCAGTACGTGCAGATATAATATAACAAACTAGTGATCACGTCATAACGAAACTGAAATAATCGAAAAGGGAAATGAATATATACAAGATACTGAAAGGTACATCATCTGATAGTTTTAAGAGTACAAGCATCCGAATAACAACTAGTCAAAAGTGAAATATGCTGTCTATCTGTCTAGTCTGCATCAGGGAAACTAAATACACTGAGACTATCCCACCAAAAATTGGCACTACTATGTCTGTACAAGACTAGACAACTAGACCAATACATCACTATCCCATGCAGTCAGTCACGACGGTGGGTTAATGCTAGAACCCTCCTCATAGCAATACAGAAGATCTCCTCTGCATCTGTCCTGGATACCATGCCATGTCCATCACTGGGTAACTGTCGCACCCTCACTCGAACCCTCAGCTCTATGCTGGTCACCTCCCTATACATCTCTCTAGCCCTGGCTCGTCTCCCCCCTGGTGCCTCAACTGAGCATCTCTCTCTGCTGCTAGCTCTCTCCAGGACTCTGCCAACCTGTCCTCAGCCACGGCTACCTCTGTAGAAAGTCTGGCCACAACATAGTTGTGCACACCCAATGGGATCCCCTCTACCGGGATGTGGGGTGGAATAGATGGCTTTGCTGGAGGTGCGGCCTCTGCCTGCTGTGGCTCTGGTGTCAGCTCCTCAAACTCATCGAAAAATGGGCTCACAAGTAGTGGTGGTGGTGAAGGGGCTCTCTCAACAGAGAGGGGTGGCACACGAAGTTCGAAACTCCCTACAACATCATCCACTGGCATATTAACATCTCCCTCCGTACCCTCATCTACAGCCTGTCCAACAACAGCAGCCATAACCTGCTCAGTGGTCATGTCAGTGTCCTCCTCCATGACCCTAATATCAGCTATAAGCTGGGACTCCTCTAGATCCTCCTCAATAACATCCTCAGCAACTATCTCAGTGCCCTCTCCTGCCTGGACCTCCTCCGGGTCCTCCTCCTCCTTAGAATCAATAACCTCAGTATCTGCGTCTGCCTGGACCTCCTCAAGGTCCTCCTCCTCAGACTTCATAACCTCTATATCCCCATCATCATCACCCAGACGCTCGTAGTAGGGATCTCTGGTCCTGAACAAGTCATCATCATTAACTACTGCCCTATCCTCGGCAGCCTGGATAGCCTCATCGTGGTGTCTCTCAAAAGCATCTAGATCGGAGACGTCGCTCGCCTACACAAGACGAACTATGTTACTATCATGATACTTAAAAAGGTTTCCATAAGGGTTTTAGGTGAAATTGGAAAGAGTTCTTATTATATTAATGAATTTATTATTATATAACGTCGCATCATCTCTTGGGATATATAACTCTCGCTCTGATACCATTTCTGTAACACCCCCAGATCCGGGGTCAGGGATCTGGTTGTTACGGTCTCAATTTCCATAATTAACACTTGACTTGAGTCCAAAATAAATAAGTAGCATGCTGCGACCCCACAATAATATCCACTCACACACACAACAGTTATAGTCTCAGAGATGAAATTGAAATAAGTCTAAAATTAAAGGATTTACGAATAAAAGTTATTACCATCCAAAAGGAGTAACAACATAAGTTTAAAGTTCTTGTCGTTGCTTAGGATTAATTATACATATAATTAAACTGGTAAACCAAAAGCTGCCTATCTATGCTACCTCAGCAATGGCAGCGATGATATCACCGGGTAGACCTCTGGCTGGGGTAACCTGCTTGCGCCGAGTGCGCCTTACGCGGGCCATTCTGCCTAGCTGTTGTTGTGACATAATAAATAAGCAAGGGTGAGCAATAGCCCACCAACAATAATATAACTGAACAGTGAAAATATATGTAACAGTTCAAATATCTTTGAAGCCATATGCCATGCATTAACGAAGATAGTGCTAGTATAATGTAAAGGATGAAGTTACAAGGTAACTCAAAAATATACTTCTGTGGAACTATCTGCTATGCCAAAGATAAGCAAGATAGGATTATTTATCATAAAAGAGGAACTCGCAGAAAAAATTGCAATTCCAGATTCAATCACTTTTTCACCTGCCAACACCGATAGTGTTGCAGAAAATTCCACTTTGACAAATGAACTAATTCAGGAGCATTGACGCGCTAGGAGACATAACATTCACGATGATCAGTCGCAGGTTATGCTCCTCACTTTTGTTCTCTACATGTAGAAGGAAGCACCGACGGATTTACTTGTCTACCGCCCTCTGGAACCCCCAGGCCAATGGTTAGGCCATTGCTGGACCGGCGCCACTCGGCCACTTACGCGGCTCCTAGTTCATATAACATCCATAACTCTGAAACATAAAGTTCGTCCCCCTTTCCCCAAGTATAATACTTGTTGATAAGACTCCACAAAGTAGTCGTATCTAGTAAGAAATGAAAATTCCCCAATATTTCCCAAGCTGCTGCTTGTTAATGGATACCAACTTGTTCCAACACTCTTACCCCTCGAATGATGAGTGGGTACACATGATTCAATGAATAATAGAAATCAAGTTGCGAGTGAAAAGAATGGTTTCAAGAATTTATGACCGGGTAGTCAACAAGATAAATAACATTTCTCAAGTAAGGTTCCCTTATAATCTGAGAGATAGAATTGAATAAATAATAGAGTTTCTGAGAACCTTCCTTGATAAAATAATATTAATAATTAGGCTCTGGAATAACTTACATAAGATTCGAAGGTCGAAGATAATATTCGAATGAAATAAATCATTTTTAATCGAGTCAGAAGAATTAAATAAATATTCCAAAGAATATTTATTAAGTCAAAAATGTTGAAGGAATAATCCTAATATAAAATATTACTCGGATTAATCCTCGAATAAATATTCACAAATAATATTCATTAAATATTTAATGAATATTTAAATAAATAGTACTTAATAAAATAAAGCTCGAATGAATATTCGAAATAATATTCACTGAATAAATAGTGAGTATTCGAAATAATAATATTACCAATTGAATATTGATAGTATTTATTGAATAAATAATGAATATTCAACTTAATAATACCTATTGAAGAAATAATTATCAAATGAATATTCGAATAATATTGATCGAATAAATAATGATCAAATGAATATTTGAAATGATATTCCAAATGAATATTCGAAATAATATTCGATAATTGAGTCGACTTTAAATGAATATTGAAGATATTATTCATTGAATAAATAAAGTTCAAGTAAATATTTAAAATAATATTCATTAATTAAATAATGGAAAATATTTACTTCAATATTCTCTTCGAAATAATCACGATATATCAAGAAATACTGACTCCCAGTCTATGTTCGAAGAATGAGATTCATATGCCCTTCTCTAAGGGTCTTAGCAATATCCGGCTTATAACTGATATATTTTCTATCTAGCTTATAAGCCAACAATAATTCAGGGAACAAGCATATCAATATAACTTGAAAGTAGGCATGCATGCTATGGCATATGTATGACAGAAAGCATATATATATTCACAACAACAGCCTTTAAAAGGATTTGAAACTTGCCTGGTAGCCGGGTGTGGGTAGAGGTAGTGTGCCCTGGGTATGCTCGGTGATCTATAAACAATCAGAATATCTGAGATTAATTACTTAACACTTTTTAAAAGGCTAAGTATAAACTTTACTTAAGTCGAAACGTATTTCCAAGTTATCTCGTTATGCACCTTTTAGTGTAACTCTTTTTATCACCGATATGATCCAACATGTGTTCGCTTATTACGACATGTCATCATACTTACACTTGGTATATACTTAAGTCATGAAAGTTCTAAGGTCGGTCATTTACACACCAAGATTATACTTCGAGTTTTATCGCTCGCTTTCTAAGTGATTTACCAAAGTTATAACCAAGTGTACTCTTAGGGGTTCGTTCGCGTTTAACCTTGATTCAAACATTTTTATAAAATTGATCTTTATATCAAAACGAAGCTTACAACATAATCTATCTTATAATGGAAGAATATGAAACTGGACAGTGAGTTATAGCTACTGTCAAACACGATTCCTTAAGGTTAACGAAATTTCGGCATTACAACGGCTATAAATTGAACGTTTCTAAATTCGTTTCACACAACCAAGCCACACCGGGCATCAATACAACTTATAAACATGATTCTCATCATATTAAGTCCAAGAACATATCTCTTCATCATAATAATCATCATGTTATTTAGATCCACTAAACTACTATATAATCATGCTTATAGTACACTAACATCATAACCAATCTAAAATCTTCAAGAACATGCATATATCTCAATACAAGAGCTAGGGTTTCAAGGGGTATACCTTCTTGAGAGTATGTACTAGCCTTATTAATCTTGGTATGGTCCTTGTCTAGCCTTAACAAACCTTAGATCAACCAAAGAAATCAAGAAAACAATATTAGTTCTTGAAAAACACTATTCATCATCTACTTTGATGATTTTTTTGAAAATGGAAAACCATGGAGATTGAAGCTAAGATTTCTAAGAGATTACTTTTATGAAATATAGGACTCACAATAAAAAGTTGGAGATCAAACAAGGAGTGGAAGTGGGACTTTGGATCTTGAATTTTGGCCTTGGCCGAATGGAATGAAAGAGGAGAGTGGTGGTGTTGGCTTGCTTTCTCTTGCTATTATCTCATCTAAATGAATTATTGTGATAAGGCTAAGATATTGTCTTTGCATAAAGCCACTTTATTAAAGTGATGATGCAAGGAATGATGAAATTGGGTGGACAAGTGTTGAACTTTTGTGGTGTTTATACTAACTAATGGTTTGATTTGCTAAGTACTTAGTTATGTTTCTAAGTGTGCTAGTTACTTGAGTAACTAATTAGTTGCTAGATATTTTCTACTAGCTCATGCATGTATCTTGATCCCCTGCTTGTTTCTTTGTCCGGTTTTTGCTCAATTTGATTGATCGTTCGTAAGAATATCTTAAGGATTTCTAGTTAGAGTTCTACCGGAAACCTTCTTAGTATTTATAATACCATTCTCAATCTTTCTTAATAATTCTCGAACTTAAATTCCTTAATTCCTTTTGATAAATCCTTAAGTCTTACAGTGTCCAGGGAAATCTCGGAGAAAATAAAAGTGTTATTTTTCAGAATTCGATAACTTTTACATACACTCTTTTTCCCATTGGATTATTAATACGAACTCAGAAATCCGTTCTGGGTATTTCTATATAGTGTCGTCTAATAATATTCCTATTTTCACCAAAATCACTATTCATCATTTATTCTTTACTTTATTCCTTATAATTAGAAAAATGTCATTGCGCTTTCCCGAGCGTTCCTTAACCCTTTTACGGAACCACTGGACTAATAACAGATATCGATTTGGATGACATGAGAATAACTCTCCTATTTGGAATTAACATATCTTACTTATCCAGGAGATAGATTATTCTTATCTGAGTTGTCAACCAATAGCATTCTTCAAGACATATGAACATTTGAATCCAAATCCATTCCTTTTTCATTCATTAGAACAATTGTTACATCGTAGTTGTAACCACTATTCATATTTACATTAATACATAATCAAAGTTTTAATTCTACCAAAAATCTGGGTTCTTACATCTCAACTACATCTTTGGAGGGTTGATAGTTCTTTCTGAGTTGCCTTGCTCCTGATGGATTCTTCTTGAATCTGAGCTTTGAGAATCTTTTTGACAAAAATGCCAAATATTCATCCAGATCAGTAGACTCGTCTCCACTGGATGCATCAAGTTCTTCAATCATCTTGCCCTTGCCCTTGCTAGCTTCAGCTTCACCTTCACAAGTTTTTGAACTTAGTGTGGCTTCTACACTCTTCATTCTTCCACCACCTTGGATTGTTGGATTGTTGGCCATCAAGGCTATAGCTCCACTGTTCTTCTGGCTCTTTTCTACTTCATCATCTTGCTGCATTTCAAGCTCATATGTTTTTAGGATGCCATACAGTCTCTCAAGTGTAAAACTTTTGTAGTCTTGGGAGTTTCTCAACGAGACTGTAACTGGCTTCCATTCCATAGGAAGAGATCTTAGAAATTTTAAGTTGGAGTCTTTGACTTCGTATGTTCTCCAATACAATTTCAGGCCATTCAGTAGTTTCTGAAATCTATTAAATATATTTGTTAAATTTTCTCCAGGATTATGGTGGAAGTGTTCATACTGTTGTATGAGGAGTTGCATCTTGTTCTCTCTGACCTGCTAAGTTCCTTCACAGATGGTTTGGATAATGTCCCACACTTGCTTAGCAGTGGTGGAGTTAATGACGTTATCAAACATATCTTGATCAATTCCATTGAACAAAATGTTAATGGTCTTCCTATCTTTGTGAATCTCCTCCAAGTCTTCATCTGTGTACTCAGCTTGATTCTTTGGAATAGGCCTTCCAGCAACTACAGTGCCAACATCTTGACCAATCCCAGTGTAAGAACCCCAAATTTTGGATATAATTAAAACTTTTTATTATGTACTGAGGTAATGGTGAATAGTGATTACGACTACGATGTAACGATTGAGATAATGAATGAAAGGAATAGATTTGGATTCAAATGTTTATATGCCATGAAGAATACTATTGGTTGACACTTTAGATAAGAATTATCTATCTCCTAGGGAATTGAGATTTGATAATTCTAAAGGTGAAGATTATTCTTATGTCATCCAAATCGATATCTGTTATTGGTTTAGTGGGTCCGTAAAAAGGTTAAGGAACGATCAAAAGAGATCAGGGACAATTGTACAACCCTAAGAGAATAAGTAAAGAATAAAGAATGAATAGTGTTTTTGGTGGAAAAGAGAATATTATGAGACGACACTATATAGAAGTATTCGGAACGGATTTCCGAGGTCGTAATAGTGATCCAGGGGGAAAATAAGTGTATGTAAAAGCTGTCGGATTCTGAAAAACCGCATTTTTATTTTCTCCGAGAGTTCCCTGGACACTGATAGGCTTAAGAATTTAACGAAGGGATTTAAGGAATATAAATTCGAAAGTTAGTAAGAAAGATGGAGAATGATAGTATTAATATTAAGAAGATTCCCGGTAAACCATAATTAGAAATCCGTGAAATATTCATACGAACGATCAATCGAAACGAGCAATAACCGGACAAAAGAAACAAGCAGAGGAAGCAAGAGTCATGCATAAGCCACTAGAAAATATCTAGTAACCAAGTGGGCTCAAGTAACTAGCTTGGTTATGGAATGAACAAGTACTTAGCTAAATCCAACTCCAAGTTAGCTAGCAACCATTTAAAACACAACACATATCTTGCCCAATTGCATAATCTAGTGCATCGCACTCCACTAACACAACCAAGATGAGATATTATCTAGCAAAGGATCACTTTATGCATTATTACCACAAAACAAATCAAGAAAACACAAACTCTCTCCATTTTCTTAAACCTGCCCAGCAAGAACCACTATGAAAGAAAAATTCATATCTCCATTTCTATCCATGATAAAATCACCAAATTTTAACCATAGCCTCTCCACTCCATGGGTAATATTCTCTCAAAATTTCATGGCCAGCAAAGTAGTATAGCCTAGTCAAATCCATGCTCAAAGTTGGGGAAACAAATCTGCCCAGTTTCTGTCCAGCAGAAAAAGAGGGCTCAAAGCCCTAGCTAGGAAGCTTCATATCTGATGATCTAGGACTCAAAACAAAGCTTATGAAAATCCCAAGATGTGGTAAAAATTTGAGAGCTAAATTCTTATTTTTCAATTTTCTATGATTTTTACAAGTTTAGGGTGAATTGTAACTTCCAAGAACTAATCTTTGATTTCTTGTTTTCTTTCGTTGATCCAAGCTTTGTCAAGGCTATACAAGGACTAGAACAAGCTTAGTAAGGCTAGTACATACTCCAAGGAAGGTAATCATCTCACGAAACCCTAGCTCTTAGTTTAAGTTTTGATGATTATTGGATGATTTTGAGATTAGTTATGAAATGGTGTATTATAAGCATGATTATGTAATTAGCTTTATTGATCTAAGAGATATAATGAATATGATGGTGAAGTATGATATTTTTAGACTTGTTGAGATGAGAATCAGGTGTATAAGATGTATGTATGCCTGGTGTGGCTTGGTGATTGTTGTAACAATTTGGAAACGTCCGATTTATAGCCGTCGTAATGCCCAATTTTCGTTAACCTCTAGAAAACCGTGCATAACAGTTAGGATGAGTTTCTGTTCTTGATGAATAAATGACATGCCCTTGTAGATCTCGAGCCATAGATCGTTTTGGCGCATGAATCGAAACATTCCGACTTACGGTTTAGGAGTTATGGTCAAATTACTAAAATTGGTTCGAACCCGTAAGTAAAAGTTCGTAACTTCAATTGAACCCTCGTAAACATGTTACTCAGTGGCGAATCTTGGTAAATAAATAATAGGGGTCATAAGGAAGGTATGAAAGAAAACTACATATCAAACGGATTGTTTTCCGATTTTATAAAAATGTTTGAATCAAAGTTAAACGCGAACGAACCCCTAAAAACCCGCTTGGTTATAACTTTGGTAAAACACTTAGAAAACGAACGATAAAACTCGAGGTATAATCTCGGTTCGTAATCGATCGACTTTAGAACTTATACGACTTAAGTATATACCGAGTGTGGGTATGATGACATGTCATAATAACGAACAAATGTCAGATCGTATCAGTAATAAAAAGAGTTACACTAAAAGGTGTATAACGAGATAATTCGAAAACGTGTTTCGATTTAAGTGAAGTTTATACCTAGACTTTTAAAAGTTGTTAAGTGGTTAATCTCGAATGTTCTGATTGTTTATAGATCATCGAGCAGACCCAGGACACGCTATCTCCACCCACACCCGATTACCAGGCAAGTGTACAAACCTTTGAACCTGTTGTTGTGATAATATATGTATATGATTTCTGTTTTACATATGCCATCGCATGCATGTCTGTTTCCAATTATATTGTGACTCTGGTTTTTGTGATACTTGTTTCCTGAATTGATATTGACTTATAGACTAGATACGAATTATCAGTGATAAGCCGGATTGTTTTGGTAAGACCCTTAGCGAAGGGCATATGATATTCATTCTAAATATAGACCGGGAGTCGGTATTTTGAGATATAGATAGTCGTGGAAACCCGGAGGGATTCCAACGACAGATTATTATTTATCTGAGGAATGTTATTGTTAAACGTTATTTATATTCTATAAAGTATCTATTACTTGGAAATATTTCGAGGAATGTTATTCGAGTATTATCTCAGTCGAGAGATATTAAATGAATGTTAGTTTCGAATATTCATTTAAGGTTTTATGTACTTGATGAATATTATTTTAAAATATTCATTGGAAGTTCTATTTACTTAAGGAATATTATTTCGATTATTCCTTTAAAGTTTTGATTACTAAATGAATATTATTTGGATATTCATTTAGAAGATTAATTACTAAATGAATATTATTTGGATATTCATTTAGAAGATTATTTATTAAATGAATATTATTTGGATATTCATTTAGAAGATTATTTATTAAATGAATGTTATTTGGATATTCATTTAGAAGATTATTTATTAAATGAATGTTATTTGGATATTCATTTAGAAGATTAAATATTAAATAAATATTATTTTCAAATATTCATTTAAGGTTTGACTTATTTATTGAATATTATTTTAAATATTTATTGGAGTTTAATTATTTAATGAATATTATTTTGAATATTCATTTAAGGAGGGTTTTATTTAGCAAATAATTCTATATATTCATTCGAGGATTACTTACGAGCAATATTATGATTTAATGATATTCCGTAATTATTATTGAGTTAATGAATATTCTTGGAATATTTATTTAATTCTTTTAAATTCTTTTTAAAATATTTATATTATTCGGAGATTATCTTTCACCTCCAGTTATTATGTAAAATATTTCGGAGTCTTTTTACGACTATCTTATCAAGGAAAGGTTCCCAACTCCTTACTTTTTTTTCATTTAAATCTATCTTAAAGGATTTAAATGCTCGCTCAAACTTTCATGTTATAGGGGAACCTACTTGAGCAATGTTATTTATCTTGTAGACTTCCCGGTCATAAATCTCATAATTTATCCTTTTCACTCGCAACTTGGTTGCTATGGACTCATTAAGTCTGTGTGTACCTTCTCATCATTCGAGGGGTAAGATTGTTGGAACAAGTTGATATCCATTAACAAGCAAAAGCTTGGGAAATGTTGGTGAATTTTCCTTTCCAACTAGATACGACTACTTTGTGGAGTCTTATCAACAAGTATTTCACTTGGGGAAGGGAGGACAAACTCTACGTTTCAATGCTGTGGATTTATTCGAACTAGGAGTCGTGTGTAAGAGGCCGAGTCGCGCGGTCCATCACAAGGCCTAACCATTGGCCAGGGAGTTAGTATTAAAGGCAATCGACAAATGGGGCCGTCAGTTCTTCCTTCTATCGGTAGTAAACTATATTGGGCTGTACCATCCCCGACTGATCATCAGGGAGTGGGACAGCTAGCGCGTGATAACTCCAGTATTGGTTCATCTCCCAAATTGGGAATTCCCTACAACACGTATCGAAGAGACTTCTTTCAGGTTGACGGTGTCTTCCGTAACACGTATCGAAGAGACTTCTTTCAGGTTATAGGACTTCGAAAAATGTTAATAACTGGAATTGCAATATTTTCCTTGCAAGTTCCCCTTTATATGATAAATGATAATATCTTGCTTATTTCGACATAGCAGATATTCCCACATATATTTACATTTTGAGTTACCTTGTAACTTCATCGTTCATATTATACTAGCATCATTTCCGTAAATGCATGGCATATGGTTTGAAAGATACTTTTGAACTGTTATATATTATCGTTCAGTTAAATATTATTATTGGTGGGCTATTGCTCACCCTTGCTTTATTATTATATTACAACAACAGCTAGACCAGATGACTCGCACAAGGTGCACTCGACGCTGGCGAGGACGATGAGACTACCAGAGCCGAAGAGAAAGCTATTGGTAGGATAGATTTATTCTTTCAGTACCAAGTATATGGTCTAGTATGACTTATGCAAATGGATGGCAAAGAGTATGTATTCATATTGAACTTCTTTTGGATTGTAAGAACTCATATTGTGCTTAATAAAATTTGGTAGTTACTCTGATTTCATCTCTGGGACTATAACGGGTGTGTTTTATATTGTTGTGTTGGGTCATAAAGATGTAATTTATTTTGAGTTAAAGTAAGTTCAAGTATTGTGAACAGTAATGGAGACCGTAACGACCGGATCCCGGACCCCGGATCTGGGGGTGTTACACCCAGAGTTGGCCTTCATTGGAACATGAGGTCCTTTCTCTATGCAATCTACATAGCCTTCATCGATGGCTGAGAGATGAAGGTGCATTTTTACTTTCCAGTGAAAGTAATTATCTTTGTCAAGCATTGGAATCTTCACAACTGTATCCTTCCTTCCCATGGTTTTGATCTTTAGACTTCTTGTATGCTAGAAGTTTGCTCTGATACCAATTTTTAGGTCCCGAAGTATCGTAGAAGGGGGGTTGAATATGATACTACGAAAAAAAAAATAATTCCGAGAATATATATTTATTTATAATAAACTCGAAGGGGTGTTACAACTTCTAATCCAATGGATTAGCTTCAAAACCATAACACTCCTAAGGATAGTTTAGGCACGGGGACCTTCTTCCCGACACTTCCTGAAAGCGGGCTAAGCCGGCTTCTCTACTAGATGGACTGTCTAGCAGCTTACAAAGAGAAGATATAAGAGAGAGAAGAGAGAGTTGTGTGTTGAGGTATGTTTTGAAATGAAATACAATAGGCCTATTTATAGGTTATAGAAAGTCACTATGTTGTACTATGCTGTACAATTCCAACAACTCCCGTGGGTCCCACCAACCACTTTTTGAATAGTACTTTTTGAAATCATTTAAATAATTATTTCATTTTCATATTAATTCTGATTTAATTAATCTAATAATTACTTTAATAAATATATTAATTCTGATAGAATTAATTTATTTATTTAAATTAATTATTTGATTTAATTAATTAAAGTAGAATTAATACAAATCCTTTAATAGTCAATACTTCACCGTGAACCACGTAATTATAATAAGGAACATACACTGGATCAATGTTGACGCTCGATGTACTGTCTGGTTCATGAACGACTAACTCCAATCTCTGTTCTTCATTTTGACTTTAAACTGTGGTCTTTTTCCATTCTTCACTCTCTTCAATCATTCGGTACTGATATTGTTTCTTATCACCTATAGAAATCTCTATCCGTTAAATGAATCCATGTGTTTCAATGCTACCTTGAGGCTTGATCAGATAACTGAATCTTCATCCAGTGTAAAACATCAAAACTATAGATTGACTTGTTGATTTTTCTTCTGACAGCTATCATCTGTTAGGCCGAATACACACTAATAATCAATATTAGATGAGAGAATAACAATTAAGATGATTATGCACTTTAAATCTTCTGGTATTAAAAACCCTCTTCGTGATGTAAACTATCACAAAGAGCTGCTAGGTTACAATAAGATGAATAATTCTATTGTTCGATACCCTTCTAGGATTAACCTATCTGTATATATAAGAATATAGCTTCGATACAATCTCTAATTGATATTCCTAATAATCAGCTATACAATGATATCAATTACAGATTGTCACACGTCTCCTAAGTCAACTCGATCTCTTTGATAGCTATCCAATCTCCAAAGATCTCGCTTCCATATCAATCTTCAATTGATCTCTAATATCTTCTGTTGACTTCGTACGCGCTGCTTCTAGACAGACTTTACTAAACTCTGTCCAGCTTCTGTCAGTCAGACTTTACTAAACTCTGACTTCCTTCCAATTAAACTCTAATATTTCACTGTTACACTTAAACACTGAAACATTACATCAATTATATCTAACAATCTCCCCCAACTTGTTTATTAGCAAAAATGCACAAGTTAATAGATAATTGATGATGTCAAAAACAAATAATCATATACAGTGTTTAACAAACTAAACAGAGTTTAAACTGTTACTTAACAAAATTACAGAAAATATGAAAAACTTACAGAGCATAAATTACTTAATCCTTTCAACATCCCATGCTGTCTTCAAGTACTCTGTTAGCAATCTCTCTTCTGCAACTTCAAGTGCTCTTTCCATCTCTAGCTTGATCTCTCGAAGCTTAGAATCTGTACCATCTGTCTGATAAATGGCTGATCTCAGATCATAGATGTTGTTCTTCTTCATTTCATTTCCAAGCCTGATAAAGTATGACTTTGCTGATTCTGAATTAAATTCAAGCACAGTGACACCCAAATCAGTTCTCAGCTTAGCACTGTTTCTCTTCATTTCAACCATTCTTCCATTGTAATCTAAGTACTTTGGTACATATTCAGACTTGTCTTTAATTCCACAAATCATCTTTGATCTTTCCATCTGGTATCTGAGCACTTCTGCAGCTTGATAAGTAGGACTGTTATTTACCTTGAAAATATGTAAGACATACTGCAGTTCTTCATACATCTTCAAATGAATATCATGCTCTCCAATTTTGTAGACAGTCCCATCCTCCATGAAATACAGCAGAAAGTCCTTTTTTAGACTTCTTTGATGGATCAACTGTACTGATTCCAGCTTGTCCAAATTAACTTGAGGGACACCCTTGCCTGGAGCAGCCAGTGATGAATGATCTCTAGGAGTAATATTCAAAGTCCTTTCTCTATTTTACCCTAAACCAGCCAAATCATGAGGTTGCTTAGCAATCATTGCTCTCCTTTGAAAAATATCACCTCCTTGAACTTGCTCAGTATTATCAGGAATAGTAGGTCTCACAAAACCATGAATTGGAAGAGTAGTTTGTACAACATGTGTAGAAATGGAGGTTGTAACTTGCTTTGACTTCTTTAAACTCTTATCATCTTCAACAACTTTTCCTTTAAGCTTTAATCTAGCCTCATCTGCTGTTGGTTTTCTTGAATGAGACAATCTCTGATCAGCATTGACATTTTCATTGAACTTAATGCCTTTAAGAACAAGCCTTGATGCCTTTTCAGCTTTCTTCTTGAATTTCCCAGACTTCAGCTTTTTCTCATGTTCAGCTTTAAGTCTTAGCTCTTCAGCCTTTACATCTTCTAGAGTGACATCATTTCCATGTTCTTCAAGAAACATGTTTGCAGCTAACTCTGTATCATTCTGTGGACCTTCAGCAGTGTTTGCTTTAGCAGAGTTTACTCTAGACCTTGTAATTGCTCTTTTGGTTCTATCAGATCCACCTCCATCTGCAGCATCATCCTTCCTCTCCAAGGATTGAAGTTGTTTGCAAGTAGTGTTTACAACTTTCTCCCCCTTTTTGACATCATCAGGAATCAGGATGGAGGTTAGCAACTCCAAAGAGTTTGCAATGGAATCTATTTTTGTAGCCATCAGAGTTTGATTTTCTTCCACCTTGGCCAATCTAGCTGAATAAGTTTGATGTCTAAGAGTAGCTTCCTTCTCCCTCTTGAAATCAATTTCAGTAATATCTCTTCGAAGGCCATTAATATCTTCTGCAGCGGCATCAAATCGTTTATTAAAGACTTTGACCTGAACAACAGTTGCCTTCAAACAGGAAACAATGTCAGGATTTTTAATTCCATCTGCAGCCTTTTTCACAAAGTCTGCTGCCCTGCCAATTGGAAAAATGCAATCTGATTTATACCATCTGGCAGCTGATCTTTCAAGTGTTCTCTTTCAAGATCATGACATGTCGGAACCTCAGGACCAGACACAGGATAGGCTTGCACCTTGGCATTAATTTGTACTGGTCCCTGAGTGGAAACAGATTTGGCACTGTCCTCTTCTTCATTTGTAACACTTGTCTCAGCATTGACAGTGTTTAAGAAATTATTTCAGGAAGAGTCTCTGCAACTGCAGGATCGACAGTGTTTAGCATAGACTGTGTCTCAACATTACCAGCTTCATTTGTAACACAAGCTTTCTCAACAGCAGCAGCTTCATGTACATGCTCAATTTCAACAAAATTCTCAGCTGTGTGTTCTGCAAGATCAGCATCAACTGCATGTTTCTCAAGAACAATTGATTCTTGAACAATTTGAGCATCAGAGATTGCAGCCTTTGATGGTTGGTCAATTTCAATTCCAACATCTATTGCTCGATTGGCATCAGACATTAAGTCTGTATGTGTAGCCAATGATTCTTCAATGACAGCAGTTGCTTGCTCAGCTAGCAATGTAGCTTCAGAGAGAGTAGCAATTTGAGTAGCAATGTGCTCAGAAAATTGAAAC
The DNA here is from genome assembly GCA_036435485.1 of Saposhnikovia divaricata. Taxonomy (NCBI): domain Eukaryota; kingdom Viridiplantae; phylum Streptophyta; class Magnoliopsida; order Apiales; family Apiaceae; genus Saposhnikovia; species Saposhnikovia divaricata. The sequence goes on from CM071595.1 coordinate 135,720,319, forward strand.
AATGGCTCTAAGATTTCAATGGCAGCCATGCCATCCTTGAGTCCCTGCTGAACCTCTACTGTGTCAACAGTAGGCATCTCCTTAGGAATCACTTTAGGAGCTTCAAAAGGAATGTCATCATCTGATTCATCAATCAGTGTTCTCCTTTTCTTTTTCATGGGCATCTCAGGCTCAGATTCAACATTGTCAGTGGAAGGCATCTTGGAGAGAAACACTCCTGCCCTTTGTCTTTTGCGAAATGTTTTCTTTGATCCTCCTCCCCTCTTTCTCTAAACACGAGAGAACTTAGAAATTTGCTCATTAATGTCTATGGAGGGTGCAGGTTGAGTTTGGGGGTTAACAGTGTTTGATGGTGGAGTTTGAGTTACAGGTGATTTAGGATGAGAAGTTTCTGGGTGAGGTTGAGGTTGATGTTGTGATGATGTGGCAGTGTTTGAGAGTGATTGGTGTATAGGCTCAGTGTTTGGGTTTGTAGCCGTTGATGGTTGTTGTGCTGCTTGTTGTTGTGGTTCTTGTTGTTGTGGTTCTTGTTGTTGTGGTTCTTGGGGTTGTACAAGAAAGTTTGCAACGGCTATAGGATATACCATTGCAGGTAAATCAGCCTTAGCTGCATCCTTGTTGACCAAATCAACAAATATTCGTTTTGTCAACTTGAAAGGTTTGATTTCATCTGCTTCAACAACTTGTTGACCAGGCAGACAATAATTGTATAGTAATTGACAAAAACGAGCATAGTAAATAGTAGTAGGAAAATTTGCTAATCTCTCTCCTAAATTCTTTAAGACATGAGTACCAAAATCGAAATTAGTACCGTATAGAAGAGAGTACCCCATCTGAAGACTGTCAATTGGAATAGCATCCCAATTGGTTATTTTGTTGCCAAACGCCCATGTGATAGAGTCAAAGAAAAAATTCCACTCCTTGCGCAATTTTGGGCGTGTAATGGACCCAAGCTTGTCCATTGAATCAGCATACCCAATCTCTGTGAGCATCGTCCTCAAGTTCATATCAGTCACAATATCATGAGAAGTGTATGTCTCGAAACCAAGAACCTCATTCACTGTCCTTGGAGTAATAACAAAATTGTTCTCTGGAGGAGTGAAAGTCATAGACGGAGTGCCATTTTCTCCATCATCGTAACTGGAATGATGCCAAAAATAGGCAATCTGAGTGCCATACAAATGTTGTGGAGCAGTGAGAGCCGTGCCAATCTCGGAATCTCTCAGAAAGTTTTGAATCACATGGAAATCAGCAGGAGAAACATCTGTACTCAAAGGTGCACCATAGTTATTAGTAGGATATGCCAATCCATTATCATGAAACAGTTTAGTTGCCATTTTGAGTAAGAAAAGAGTAAGCAGGTAAGGTGTTTGATGAAATGTGAGAGTTAGAATGCTAGAGAACAGAATGTAGATGTGTGCAAAGTAAAAATCGATTAAGTGAATAAGTGAACCGTTGTGTGTCAAAAGATTAGAGAAGTAATAAAAAAAATAAAAACTCAAGAGTTTTAATCATTAAGGCACACAGCAGTTCTCTTGTGAAATGTGTGAGTGGGACACGTGGCACACATGCATTGGTGCAGTTAAATCGCATGCGCCGTAAAAACAGTTAATGATTACCATTCACTCTCATATCTTTAACTCCTCACAACTCTCTCTCTCCTGTTTCCAATGCCAAGATTAACTCCCCATTACCAAATAACAGTTGGCAATAATATGAAACAATTTCTGAAATACTCCAAATAAATCAATTATCATGAACAAAAATTTGTACCTCCGAATAATTCACAAAATCCAACAGTGTTTATCAATTATCCAACCTTATTATCATGACTTCCTCAAAAACTGTGCAGGTGTGCAAATGTATGTGTGTGTAGCAGAGTTTACCGAAACAGTATTTAAAGCATCTAATATTTTATAAAATCCATAAAATAAACGAGTAAACCCTGTTTGCACAAACTCTTATAGTCAACTGCTAGTATTTAATGACAGTGTATAAAATAAAAAAAAAGTCCATGTCAAATGCAGAAATAAGTTGATAAACATGCTAAATGTACAAGTATGCATTTTCGAGAAATTTCTTGGGATTTAGGAAATTAATAAGGACTCACCTTTCACTCAATGAAAATATCACTCAAGAACAGGTAAGTATATCACTCAGAATCAACAACATCAGAAGCATGCTTGACATTTGATATTAATCTAACTTTGAACACAATATACAATACAAATGATAATCAAAAGGTCTTTATTGGGTTGTAATGCAGGCTTGGGACAAGGTATGTCAAAGAAGGCTAAAACAGGTTAATGTCAAAAGCTAGCAAGTGACATCCTTATACCATCCAATTTATTGACCTCAACTAGTTGACTCTAAAACAAGGATCAGACAATAATATGCTTTATATATATATATATATATATATATATATATATATATATATATATATATATATATATATTTATATTTATATATAGGGGGCTACTCCAATACAAACCTCCTTAAAATACAAACCTACAAACCAAGCATAATCTAATATTTCAAGCTAATCTAATGACTAAACTAGGGGTACCCCAATACAAAAAATGCTTAAAATAATTGGCTCTATCCAACAAAAAAAATAATAAAAAAAAAATAAAAAAAAAATTCACTGTTCACGTGATGACGTGGCAGTGGATTTCACTGGTTAACGGTGCTTCGCACCTTCTTGTACGGCGCTTCGTGCCTTTATCATTCTAAAGTTGTAAGGAATGGCAATCAATGGTAAAGGCAATAGACGATTGACGGGTGTGTCGAGGGCCTGCGGCCCTCATGACTACCTAACTCATCCGTTTACTGTCTTAAATGCTTCGCATTTCCACGGCAAGTTTTTTTTTTTTTTTTTTTTTTTTTTTTATGGATAGAGCCAATTATTTTAAGCATTTTTTGTGAAGGTACCCTTAGCGGGAACCTTAGAATAAATGAAATATAATTAATTTAGTGTTGGTTTGTAGGTTTGTATTTTAAAAGTGGTTTGTATTTGAGCACTTGCCTATATATATATATATATATATATATATATATATATTTTGTTTTTGTATAGAGAGCTAAATAACATATAGTAACGCAAGATATACTGATCCTTTGTAATTTATTGCACTAGTCAACTATTAGGTACACAATCTCAAATCATAAATGAATGCCCTTTCTTAAAGATTAATAACCATTCACCTTATTACTCCTTTTGACAGTACTAGCCTTTGACAATTTGGGTTCAAATTTATAGATTGGCCAATACAAAAAAAAATTTATAGGCATTAATATGGTGTGTCACCGAAAAATATGATTAGGCTCAATGGGTTAACTAATGGATCATGTAAACAGTGTTTGGTAAATATGGGAATTATGTGGTGTAACCTACTGCCTTTATCATTTTATCAGAATATAATGTTATGCATTTCAGGAAAGATTTCAAGCAACTGCTAGCAATGCAACTAAGCTGTGAACACTCAAGCAAATGAATAAATTGCAAAAGATATGCAATATGGCTCAAAAGCTCACTAGGTTTGTAATTAGATTAATTCCAATTAAAAAATCTCTATAACACAGCTGCTTGTATCTAAAGAATATAAATCAAATCAGTATACATATATTCATGTCCGTCTTATTATTTACACAGTGTCATTTAAAACAGGGTTTGTTTTATGAGAGGCAATGCAGACAGTATTTACAGATTCAGAGTTTAGGATAAATAAACTAAGAGATGCTAAAAATAGCAGGACAGTATTATGCAGTGTAAATTTGTCTGCACAGTCTAAGATTTAATCACAAATAATTCAGAAGAATGCATGATTAATTACTGAGCATATGCTGCATACAATTTCTTCATAGGTGTAATGTTCAGACAATGACAGTATCGGAGTTTAACCAACAGTATACGGAAACAGTGTTTGACAGACAGAGTATGACAGACAGTGTTTAACAAACAGAGTATGCGGAACAGAGTTTGAGGAAAAATGAAGTTTTGAGTCTAACCACTTTCTCCAGTCGAAACCAGAGATCATTCCTAACTCATTTACCAGCTTTGTGAACGTTGTCTCACTCAATGGCTTGGTGAAGATATCTGCTAGCTGTTGGTCTGTAGACACAAAATGCAGTTCAATGTCTCCTTCCACATGCCCTCTGATAAAATGGTACCTTATGCTGATGTGCTTGGTCATAGAGTGCTGTACTGGATTACCTGTCATAGCAATAGCACTTTGGTTATCACAGTAAATAGGAATTTTACTGTACCTCAATCCATAATCCAGCAATTGATTCTTCATCCACAAAATCTGTGCACAACAGCTACCAGCTGCAATATACTCTGCCTCAGCTGTTGAAGTAGAAATTGATTTCTGCTTCTTGTTGTACCATGAGACCAGTCTGTTACCCAGAAATTGACAGCTCCCACTTGTGCTTTTTCTGTCTACCTTGCAACCTGCAAAGTCTGCATTTGAGTAACCAACTAACTTGAAGTCTGTTTCCCTTGGATACCATAAGCCCAGAGTAATAGTGCCCTTTAGAAACTTGAAAATTCTCTTCACAGCTGTTAGATGTGGTTCTCTAGGATCTGCCTGAAACCTTGCACAAAGACAGGTGGCATACATGATGTCAGGTCTGCTTGAAGTCAGATAAAGAAGAGACCATATCATGCCTCTGTAATTTGTCATATCCACTTGTGCTACTGTGTCTTTGTCCAATTTTGTTTCTATTGCCATGAGAGTAGTTGCAGATGAGCATTCAAGCATACCAAATTTCTTGAGGAGATTTCTAGTATATTTTGCTTGATTAATAAGAATTCCATTATCTGTTTGCTTCACCTGTAAGCCTAGAAAATAGCTAAGCTCTCCCATCATGCTCATTTGATACCTTGACTGCATGAGCTTGGCAAACTTTTCACAGAGTTTATTATTTGTAGACCCAAATGTTATGTCATCAACATAAATTTGAACTAGAAGGAGGTCACTCCCTTGATTGAAATAAAACAGAGTTTTGTCAATTGTACCGCTGTTGAATCCACTTTCTAGAAGAAATTGAGCAAGTGTCTCATACCATGCTCTTGGTGCCTGCTTAAGTCCATATAATGCCTTATCTAGCCTGTAGACATAATATGGATATTTGGGGTCCACAAAACCTGGAGGTTGCTCCACAAACACCTCCTCTTCTAGCTTTCCATTGAGAAAAGCACGTTTCACATCCATCTGACATACTTTGAATTTCTTGTGAGAGGCATATGCTAGAAAAATTCTTATCGCTTCCAATCTTGCAACTGGAGCAAAAGTCTCATCATAGTCTATTCCTTCCTGCTGAGAATAGCCTTTTGCCACTAATCTAGCCTTATTTCTTGTGATTACACCCTCACTGTCAGTTTTGTTTCTGAAAACCCATCTTGTACCAACAACAGATCTGTTCTTTGGTCTAGGTACAAGTGTCCAGACTTCATTTCTTTTAAATTCATTTAACTCCTCCTGCATTGCTATTATCCAGTCAGCATCTTGAAGAGCTTCCTCAACTTTCTTTGGTTCTGTTTGAGAAAGGAATGCATGAAACAGACATTCATTAGTTGTTGCACTCCTTGTCTTTACTGTGGCATCTGGATCTCCAATAATTAAATCAGGTGTATGAGATTTTGTCCATTTCCTAGCTGAAGGTAAATGACTTCTTTCAGTTGTTGATCCTCCCCCTCGATCAATGTTCTCCTGATTGTTTTGTTGTCTCTGTTCATTTTCTGAAGCTCCCCCTGAATTCGACTGCTCAAAGTTTGAACTGTTAGTGTTTGAGCTTTCAGAGTTTGCGTCAACAGTGTTTGAGCCATCAGCGTTTGACTCAACAGTGTCTGATCCAGATTCACCATGTGACTCGTTTTCAGTGTTTGAGTCATCATTTTGATCATGCTCCCCCTCAACTGGTTCTCTCCTTTGCTGGGGCTGAGTAATTTCTTCAGTATTCACCAGTAGAGGCTCAGAGTATACTTCGACAGTGTTTGTTGATTCAGCTTCATCAGAGTTTATCTCATCAGAGAATAAATCTTCATTTTCAAAACGAAGTTGATCATGTTCATCCACATCTTCAAGTCCAGTTATTTTCTTGTCATCAAATGACACATGAATAGACTCCATAACCACTCTTGTTCTCAGATTATAAACTCTGTATGCCTTTGTTGACAGTGGATAGCCAACAAAAATCCCTTCATCTGCTTTTAATTCGAATTTAGTCAGCTGTTCAGGATGAGTCTTCAAAACAAAGCATTTGCACCCGAAAATATGAAAGTATTTCAGGTTAGGCTTCTTTTTATTCACCATCTCATATGGTGTCTTTCCATGCTTATTGATCAGTGTAGCATTTTGAGTAAAACAAGCAGTTTGAACAGCTTCTGCCCAGAAATAAGTTGGCAATTTTGCTTCATCAAGCATAGTTCTGGCAGCTTCTATCAAGGTTCTATTTTTCCTTTCAACTACACCATTTTGTTGTGGTGTACCAGGTGCTGAAAATTCTTGCTTCACTCCATTGTTCTTGCAGAATTCTTCCATTGTTGCATTCCTGAACTCAGTTCCATTATCACTTCTGATGATTCTGACTTTGTTACTTGATCTTTTGTCCAGAAGCTTAACATGCTCCATCAGAGTTAATGCAGTTTCATCCTTCTTTGCTAGAAAATACACCCAAGTGAATCTAGTGTATTCATCAACAATGACTAAAGCATATTTCTTCCTTGCTATAGACATAACATTTACTGGACCAAAGAGATCAACATGCAGAAGATGATAAGGATCAGTGATTGAAAATTCTGTCTTGCTCTTGAAAGATGACTTCCTTTGCTTGGCCTTTTGACATGAATCACATAGGCCATCAACATTTAACAGAGCTTTTGGGAGTCCTCTTACAAGATCCTTTTTGATCAATTCATTGATGTTGTTCAAGTTCAAATGTGAGAGTTTCTTGTGCCACTTCCAACTCTCTTCACTAGACATTCTTGTAGACAGGCAAACAGCTTTTCCAACAGAGTCTGTTAAGAGCTTGATTTCATAAATGTTGTTTTGCCTATGACCAACTAGAACACCTTTCCTGTATATTTGCTGATAACTTCACAATATTCAGGTTGAAAATCTACATGATATCCCTTGTCACAGATTTGACTCACAGATAGCAAGTCATGCTTGAGTCCTGGGACATGAGCTACATCGGTGATGATGACATTTCCAAGATTAATATTGCCATATCCCAATGTTCTTTCTACATTGCCATCACCATAGGAAACTTTTGGGCCAGCCTTCTCCTCATAGTCTGATAGCAGGGCTTTATTTCCAGTCATGTGTCCTGAGCATCCACTGTCCACGACTAGGATTGCCTCCCTGTTGCCCTGCCATCACAAGCAATTACTGAGAGTTAGATTTAAGGATCCAGACTTGCTTGGATCCTTTGACATTCTTAACTTTGTTAGCTTTAGCAGCGGAATTAACATAATCAGAGTTTGAGCTAACAGTATCAGAGTTTACACTTGCAGTATTAACTTTAACCCATTTCAGATTGGGTTTCAGTTCATAGTAATTATGATAGATAGCATGATACTCTCTGCAAGTATAAATGGAATGCCAAGTTCTTCCACAGTGTGTGCATAAAGTCTGTGGCTGAGTTCTAGCAAAATCCTTCTTTACCTCAGACTTGGAAGGTAAAGAATTTATATTTTTGTTTTTCTTGCAGAAATTTGCAAGATGCTTAGTACTACCACAGTTATGACATGTCTTTCTTGGAGCATAACTAGCAAGCAATGGTTTATTTCCTGAAGTGATGCCTACTTTTCCATTTCTGTTCTTATTTGACACTCCCTGTTTCTTAACAGATTTTAACTCCTTCAGTTTATGTTTAAGTTGTTTATCTGTCATCAAACCAATATTGACCTGTTTAGCACAAGTTTTTACTGATTTGACCTTAACAGTTTCTTTTTCATTATCAGACAAAAATTTACTGGCTCCATGTACAAAATGAGGTCTGATTTTAACTTGACTTTGAAATCTTAGTTCATCTCCCTCATTATAACCTAGACCAACAGTGTCTGTTTGAAAAACCTGTTGAGTGTCCTTTCCAGAATTAGTCCAAGTCCTAATTTTCTTATTTGCTTCCTCCAACTCAGATTCTAGTTGTTTATATTTCTGAAGCAAATCCTGTTCTATACAAACAGCATCATCTCTCTCTTTCTGAACTTGTTGCATATTTTTTAGCTTTTCTTCAACAATTTTATTTCTCTCTTTGAGTTCAGAATTCTCAGATTTAATCCTCTGATTCTCTAAAGTCTGATCCCTATAACTTATATGCAATGACTTAAGATAAATTCTTAATTGTGAAATGTCATCAATATTATAAGCATAGGTAGTTAGAGGTACCTGATTTTCAGAAGTTTCTGATTCAGTAGTAGCCATGAGAGCATAGTTCATTTCTTCATCAGAATCTGAAGTGTCTGCCCAATTTCTGCCTTTAGTGTAGAGTGCTTTTTCAGTTTTACCTTTCTTGCACTCAGGAGCAAAGTGGCCCATCTCCTTACACTTGTAGCATTGGATTTCAGACTTGTCTTTCTTCCCCCTTGAATCTCTCTTATCAGACTTCTTGAAGCTTTTCTTGTCAGAATTGGAAACATTCTTGGAGAAATTCTTTCCCTTCTTGAAATTCTTGAAGCCCATTTTCTTGAACGTCTTAACCATCAAAGCAGCCATCTGCATTATCTCTTCTTCATCATCCTCAGAATCAGATGATTCGTCTGAGTTTGAGTCATTGTCAGACATTGGTGACTCACTATCAGACTGTACAGCTAGTGCCTTTCCTTTAGCTTTTCTTCTGGATGATTCTTTCTTCATAGGCTTCTCTTCAACCTTAAGATCAACAGACTTAGCCTTTTTGTTGAATCTCCTGTTTCTCTGTTCCATTTCCAATTCATGAGTTTTGAGCAACCCATAAATTTCATCAATTTGGGTCTCATCAAGTTCATAATTGTCTCTAATAGTGGTAGTTTTCACATCCCACTTTTCAGGTAGAGACAGAAGAAACTTTAGATTTGAATCTTCCAAATTATATTCTTTGTCAACCAATGACAAATCATTCAACAGTTTACAGAATTTGTCAAATGTTTTTGTCATGGTCTCTTCAGGTTTAGCCTCAAAATGTTCATACTCCTGAGTGAGTATGTTTCTCCTATTCTTCTTGATAGCAGGAGTTCCCTGACATCTAACCTCAAGAGCATCCCAAATTTCTTTTGCAGTAGTCAAGCCAATAACCTTGTTAGACATAACATTATCCAAAGCACTGTGAAGTAAATGCCTCACCTTTGCATCCTTAGCAATGGATGAAAGATCTTCAGGAGTCATATCCTTCTTCTCCTTAGGAATCATTTTGGCCTCTTGACCAGTAACAGCAGGAGCCAACTTTGTAGGCAGGTGTGGCCCTTCATTAATCCTGTCAAGATATTCTACATCTATAGCTTCCAGAAACATGGTCATCTTTACCCTCCAGATGGGATACTCTAATGGCCTGAGAATATGAACCCTAATAGCTTCATATCGACTAAGAGTGGGTTTAGCATTTTCATACTCTGATGGAGGTGGAACTTCAGACATGATGATTTCTGTGTGTGTGTGGATCTTAAACTGTAATGTTTAACAGATATAGCTCTGATACAAATTTTTAGGCCGAATACACACTAATAATCAATATTAGATGAGAGAATAACAATTAAGATGATTATGCACTTTAAATCTTCTGGTATTAAAAACCCTCTTCGTGATGTAAACTATCATAAAGAGCTGTTAGGTTACAATAAGAATGAATAATTCTATTGTTTGATACCCTTCTAGGATTAACCTATCTGTATATATAAGAATACAGCTTCGATACAATCTCTAATTGATATTCTTAATAATCAGCTATACAATGATATCAATTACAGATTGTCACACGTGTCCTAAGTCAACTCGATCTCTTTGATAGCTATCCAATCTCCAAAGATCTCGCTTCCATATCAATCTTCAATTGATCTCTAATATCTTCTGTTGACTTCGTACGCGCTGCTTCTAGACAGACTTTACTAAACTCTGTCCAGCTTCTGTCAGTCAGACTTTACTAAACTCTGACTTCCTTCCAATTAAACTCTGATATTTCACTGTTACACTTAAACACTGAAACATTACATCAATTATATCTAACATCATCTTTTGAGATTCCTGTGACAGTTGATATTATTTACTTATTACAATTTAATTTAATTGGATTAGGATCCTCGAACTACAAATAGGCTGAGTCATATGCCTTTCAATCTCCCCCTATTTGTTTGTTATACAATAACAAGCAAATACCTAGAGGATTCTTAAACTAATCCCAATTAAACAAGTAAAGGAAAAAACTTTAAATGCTAAGTAAATAATGTAAAAGTTCTGGTTCATACCAGATTCAAACAGAAAAGATAAATACAAGATAGATGATCCTCTAGACTGATCATTTAAGACAATTATCTTATCTTGTTCTATCAAAGCTCTAATGATATAACTTGTAGAGCTAATCTTCGTTTACCACCTTCTTCCTTGTTGATTTCTCCTTCTTCTTGTTCATCCATATCGGGTAGATTCTTGATCAATTTAGAGTCAACAAGTAACTCTCTTCTGGATGACACATCTGTAGGATAAACTAGTGGTATTCCAAGTTTCTTTCTCAACTCACCTTGATACTGCTTATACTTCTTCCTGTTGGTCTGAGCATTGGATCTTATATGATCTGCAGCTTCAATTTTTTCTTGAGATGCAAAACCATGATTTCGAAGAGCATATTCAACATACACCAAATGTCTGGCAAGATGTGTATATAATTCCTTTCTCTGAAGATTAACAGTGTGAATAACTTCTCCCTTGAGAATTTTAACTTGTGGAGGGTTATCTATTACTTCAGGACCAGCTCTTTCAGCAAATTCTTGAAATTTTTCATGAAGTAGTATACCTAGCTCAGAAGATGTTCTGACTTTTGGTCTCAGCACCCAAAGCTCTGACAGAGATCTATCATAGAAGACCTGAAGAGATACTTTATGAGATCCAAGCTTATGACATTCAACAAATATTAGTAGCTCACCATTCTTCGGATCAGATGCAGTAGTTATTCTCACAATTTCTGTCTTCAAAGCTTTTAAGTACATGTCATGTACAGGGTTCTTCTTTTTAAAGCTTTCAAAAATAGTAATCACCCGACGATCATCATAATCAGAAGTTTGTGGTGAGTCTATTACCTTTTGAGCACGTTCCCATTTATCACCACTTTTGTTCTTGATGTACATCTTCCTTACTTCCAGCTTTTGAGCATGTTGCTTTTGAAGTGCTTCCTGTTCAGCCTTTTGAAGCCTTTCATTATGAGCTATCTGTTCTAGTGTCTTCTTGTTCTTCACCAACATCAGGAAACTGCAAGTCAGCAAAAAGATCAAGGTTATCAGGTTCACCTGTATAGTAATAACCTTCTACAACATCAACATCCTGTTCTGCTGCTGCTTGAGTTATCTTCTTCTTCCCCTCACTCCTATCTTCAATTTTTTCTTTACTCACACTTCCTCCCCCTCTAGATTTCTCCACCTTAGTTGAGGAATCCTCTACAGCTTTATGGCTTGTACCAGCTCTAGGGCCACTTTCATCACTACTTCCAAAGAATTTCTTCTCTTCTACTGTAAGTGATTGAGTTCTGCTAATGATATTATATAAGTGTCTCAACCCCTTTGCTTGATGATCATTTTGCCTTTCAATTTGACTGAGACGATGTTCAGTGGATAAGTGATTCTCATTTATGTTATTCTGAAGATCTTCAATCTGATTCGATATAGAAGTTATAATGAGATCTTGAGCCACTGTGACATCTCCAGAGTCGACAATTGCTTGTTGTTGAGAGAGTTTGAGTGCATTGATCTTGTTGTTGAAGATAGTTCTCATGTTATCCATGTCAAACCTTAAGTTTTTATTATCTTCTTCAGCTTGAGCAAGACTTTCTTTCATTTGATCTAGTTGTGCCATGAGAGATAGAGTGTTTGTGTCATTGTGTGCTCTCACCTCAATAGCTCTATGAGTATCACTCACCTCACGTGCTAGTGTTTCACTCAGATTTAAGGTAATCCTTACATCACTCCTCTCATATTCCTGAGCTGCATCCATTGTACCTGCACCAGAAATCACCCTAGCCTCCTCTTGGAAGGTCAGTGGTGGTGCAATGGGAGTTCGCAAATCCCTATCAACCTATGAGGGTTCTTCTACCGTAACAATGGCAGGCACTGTAACTTGCTCTCCTTGCATGACAATGTTTTCAGCTTCATTTAAGAAAATGTCTTCCCCCATTGTGAGTAACAGGGGTGTGCTTGAAGAAATGAAGGGGTTTATAGTTGCCTCAGATATAGTTTTACTTTTCTTTTGTAAAGGCAAATCTGTTGTTTCACTCAAGACATCACTACTAGGGTTAGATCTTTTGACTGACAATTTCTTTCTGTGATAGTGTTTGGAGAATTTTGGATTGGTGTTTGGTGCATTGACCTGGGTTGAGGGTTGTGGTTCTACAGCCCCTTGGTCACTTCTCACAATTTATTGACTATCAGAAAGATATTGAGATTGCGATGTAGTTGAGTCAAATACCTGATCATTAACATTTGCGGCATCTTCACTCTGAGTGGGTTGATCCACTGGAAGTTGATGTTCAGGAGCAGTTAAGGGTTCAGGACCAAGTTGAGGTTCTGGTTCTGGTTGATGTTCAGGAGCTTGTTCTGCTTCATGTTCTGGAGCTTGTTGAATTGCAAGTATTTCAGCAACTGGTTGAGGCATAACATTTGGAAAATTTATGAATGTAGACATATATGGTGTTATGACCACTGGAACATGCAACAGAGCCTTAGAAGTATCCAACCTAGTGTAGAACTTCTTGTTTGGTTTACCAGACCATTGAACTCGATCATTTGGAAAAGGAGCAGGCTGATCCTTAGGCATAAGATGATTAAATATTAATGTCAAAAATCGAGGGTAATGACACTTAACCATTTTACCTTTCCCAAAGTTCTTTCTAGCCTTCTTCACACGATTTAACAATATAGGCCATATCAAGCTGCCAAAGTTGATCCTTCTGTTATGAGCAATTGAGAAACCAATTGATTGTAACATACCTGTGATGACGGTATTGTTACTCTTGGTGGAATTGGCAAAAACCTTTGCTATGATCTCGAAGAAAATGTTCCATTCTTGAAAAAGGTTGCTTTTGAGTGGACGTTTAAGATCCAGTTGACCTTGATAGTTCAGATGTGTAAAGAATTGAGCCAACTCATCAGTTGATGGCGCTTCAGCAAATTGTTCAGTAGGAAGTTTCAGAGCAGCATTGAAGACAGATTCATCCACTGTATATGTCTTATCATTAAAGTTGAAAGAAAACGATCTTCCATCCGAGATAGCTGTAGTACACATTAGTTTAAGTGGATCAAATTTCATGGAAATATTTGCAGTTATAGCATGGCTACAGATATTTTGTTCGTTCAGAAAATTTATCCAGGGCTTGAACCGATCCACCGAGCAATCCTCAGGATTAAAATATCCAATAAAATTGTGATTAACAATCTCAAAATTATTATAAGCACCAGCCATTCCAAATCAGGTATTAAAATTAAGGAACCTGCAAAATTCAACAATTAACCCAATTAATTCATAAAATTTGAATTTAATAATTAATTAAAAATTCGAAAAACTGAATTCTTCACCAAAAATTCTGAAAATTTGAGGCAAAGATCTTGATACCAGTACAAACACATGTATATTTTTAGTTTTTGAAAAATCACAACAAATCTTCTTGAATTTCAAATTGAAAATTCGAAATATTTAAACCCAAAATCACAAAACTCGACCAAATCTTACGTTTAAACCGTTGTTTTGAAGATAATCGACTGTGTAATCGATTAAAGTTCTTAGAATCGTGATTTGAGAGGAAAATCGGGCAGCAATTCGACTCAGTGATGTGTGTATATGTATGTATCGACTGTTCTCGGTGACTTAACACGCGAGTTTGGAGAGAAATAAAACAGATATGACTACTGAATATAACTATCAATTTATATACAAATCAGTTCTAATATGACTATCGGTTGATAGTCATACCGATAGTTATATTACGTGTAAACGTAATATGACTATTCTATATTAATAGTTACATAACAGTTTAAATAACAATATTACTATCGAAAAAAACAAAGAATATGACAATCAGTAAAATTGTTATATCGATAGTCATATTTCGAGCAATAACACTAATATAACTATTCATTAATTAAAGTTATATATACAGAAGACAGTAATATGACTATCTAATTAATAAATTATATCTAGAGTTATATAACAATAAACTTAATTAATATAACTATCAACAAATTCGAATATAACAATCAGATGGATTGTTATACCGATTGTTATATTAATAAAACAACTAATATAACTATCCTAATATTCAACTATTAACAGAATATTTACAAGTAGCAAATTCTAACAATAAAGCAATTTAATTATTATTAAAAAAAACAAGCTACAAAATAGCAAAATAATTTACACTAAAATTAGCAAACCTAATAAAAATTATACAAACGATCATAGGTAGTCCTTTTTACGAAATCAAACATTAATAACAAAAGGACAAACACTACAAATCAAAATAACATAAAATACTAAATATTTACATAATTATTTCTGGTGAATTAATTAATCTATAAATTTTCTAATAAAATAATTTCAATATAGAAAATTATTCAAAAAGAAACTATAATTTATTAAACATCAAAAATAATTAAACTGATTCTAAATAATAACATTTTCAAGAAAAATAGATTTCTCATAAATTACAGCTTGTAAAATTCGAGAAAAATATTTTTAAGGAAAATGAATTAATCTAAAATTACAAGAAGTAATTAGAAATATATAGAGAAGATAATAATAATGATTTAAGAAGAAACAAGCAAAAGTATAAGTTGATAAAATAATTATACAAGTGATTTTAATAACAAATATTAACACATCAATCACTTGCAAATTATTAAAGATCAAACCTCAGATATTAACTAGTTTAATTACTAGGACTATTTAACATACCCAATTCACCAACAAGTCTGGTAAATGTGGATTCGTCAAGAGACTTAGTAAAAATATCTGCTGTTTGTTCTTCCGTATGTATAAAAAGTAACTCCACGGCACCATTCATGACATGCTCTCGAATAAAATGATACCTGATGTCAATGTGCTTTGTTCTCGTATGCTGCACGGGATTGTTGGAGATTGCTATGGCACTTGTATTATCACACAAAATAGGAATATTGTTTAATACAAAGCCATAGTCTCTAAGTTGATTCCTAATCCATAATATCTGAGCACAGCAGCTTCCAGCAGCGATGTATTCAGCTTCGGCTGTTGAGTTGGAAACTGTCTGTTGTTTCTTACTGTACCAGGAAACAAGTCTTCCACCTAGGAATTGACAACTCCCAGATATGCTTTTTCTGTCTACAACACTTCCTGCATAATCTGAATCTGTATATCCAACAACGTTAAAACCAGAATCTTCAGGGTACCAGATGCCTAAGTTAGGCGTACCCTTAAGATATCTCAGGATTCGTTTAACAGCAATGAGATGAACATCTCTAGGATCCGATTGGAACCTTGCACACAGGCACGTAGCATGCATAATATCAGGTCTACTTGCAGCAAGGTAAAGTAATGATCCTATCATACCTCTGTACCTTGTGATATCTACCTTGGCAGAATTTTCACATGCTCCAAATTTGACCGCTGCGGATGATGGTGTTCTTGCTAAAGATGAGTCCTCCATTTGATATTTCTTGAGAAGCTCTTTGACATACTTGGATTAACAGATAAATATTCCATCTGTCCTTTGACTTACTTGCAATCCAAGAAAGAACTTCAGCTCACCCATCATGCTCATTTCAAACTTACCCTGCATTAACTTAGCAAATTTCTTGCAAAGAAGATCATTAGTAGACCCGAATATTATATCGTCCACATAGATTTGGACTAATATTGTATCATTCTTATGTTTCTTTGTGAAGAGAGTTTTGTCCATGACACCTCTAGTAAATTCATTTTCAAGTAAAAATTCAGAGAGAGTGTCATGCCATTTCCTTGGTGCTTGCTTAAGACCATAAATAGCCTTGAAGAGAAAGTAGACATAACCCAATAGATCTGGATCTTCAAAACCAGGTGGTTGTTCTACATATACCTCTTCATCCAGTTTACCATTCAGAAAGGCACTCTTGACATCCATTTGATAAACATGAAAGTTAGAAAAGGCTGCAAATGCCAAGAATATCCTAATGGCCTCAAGTCTAGCCACTGGAGCATAGGTTTCATCATAGTTAATGCCTTCAGATTGTGAATAACCTTTTGCTACCAACCTTGCTTTATTACTTGTTACTGTGCCATCTTCATCAAGTTTGTTTCTGAATACCCACCTAGTACCAACCACTGTTCTATTTGTAGGTCTGGGTACCAGCTTCCATACTTCTTGTTGTTTAAATTGATTGAGTTCATCTTGCATAGCAATCACCCAATCAGGATCTGACAGAGCTTCTTCAGTTTTCTTAGGTTCCATTTCAGATAGAAACCCGGAATAATTACATTGATTTTGCAAAGCTCTTCTAGTCTTTACACCAACATCTGGATCACCAACGATTAGCTCAAAAGGATGAGCTCTATTCCAAACAGTCTGTCTGGGAAGATTTAGTCTTGATGATTCACCTTGTTCTTCATTGTGATGTTGAGTATGACTAGTAGATCCTTCATTAACTCCCCCTGAGTTGTTTCCAGGATGATTAGATGAGTGTTCAGAAGTATGAGTGGTGTTTTCAATATTATCATTATTTTCACCACCATTATTCTGATTAGACTCATCATTGTCATTGTTGTCATTAGCATCAGCAAACACATCAGGTGGACTATCACCATCTGAATCTAGATCTGTCATATCTTCAAAAGATAGCTTTTCAGATGAATCTTCAGTTTGGATACTAGGGAGTTTAGTGTCATCAAATGTTACATTGACACTTTCCATCATCTTCTTATGTTCAATCAAATACACCTTATAAGCTCTTCTTTCATAACCAACAAAAATTGCTTCATGTGCTTTGGCTTCAAATTTTCCACCTTGATCGTCTCCTTCTTTAAGTACAAAGCATTTTGCTCCAAATACATGAAAGTATTTGAGTGTTGGTTTCTTTTCATTCATGGCTTCATAGGGTGTTTTCATCAAGTCTTTGTTGATAAGAGTTCGATTCTGAGTATAGCACGCAGTGTTGACAGCTTCAGCCCAAAAGTACAATGGAAGCCTTGATTCACTTAACATAGTACGTGCAGCTTCAATCAAGGTTCTATTCTTTCTTTCAAATACCCCATTTTGCTGAGGAGTTCTTGGAGCTGAGTATTGTCTGGTTATACCCTTTTCAGTACAAAAGTCATTCAGAACTGCATTCTTGAATTCAGTTCCATTGTCTGACCTTATAGCCCTCACAGGATACATGGAATCCAGCTCAATTAACTTGATATGATCAATCACCAGTTGTGGAGTCTCATCTTTAGAATTCAGGAACAAGACCCATGTGTACTTTGAAAAATCATCAACAATCACAAGAGCATATCTTTTCTTTGACATAGACATCACATTCACTGGACCAAATAGATCCATGTGAAGTAACTGTAAAGGATCAGTTATTGAAGATATATCAGTGCTTCTGTGAGTTGCCCTTTTTAGTTTGCCTTTTTTGACAGGCATCACATAGTCCTTCTTGTGTGAATTCCATAGGGGGTAAACCTCTCACCACTTCCCTCTTAACCAAATAATTCATTGTTTTGAAATTTAGATGAGAAAGTTTCTTGTGCCATAGCCAGCTTTCATCTGTGGATGCTTTAGAATAGAAGCAATTGATTTCTTCAGTGCTTCTAGTGTTCATGTTGGCTACATACAAGTTTCCTTTGCTGACTCCCGTCAGAGATGGTTGTTCACTTCTTTTGTGTGAAATCAGACAATTCTTTTTGTTAAAGTAGACTTCAAATCCCTTGTCACAGAATTGACTGATGCTGAGAAAATTATGCTCAAGTCCTTTTACAAAGGACACTTATTCAATGATAGCATTTCCAGCTTCAAGTCTGCCATATCCATCAGTTCTACCTTTGCTGTTATCTCCAAAGGTAACTACTGGGCCGGCCTTCTCCACCAAATTTGTCAGCAGGGTTCTGTCTCCAGTCATATGCCTTGAACATCCACTGTCCAAGATCCAGGTTACTCATTCAACCTGTTCAATAACCTGCAATGACAAATGGATTAAACCTTCTTCGGGACCCAAATTTGATTGGATCCTGCGGATTTAAAGTATTGACCTTTATCAGGCAAAATAACATTTTTAATTTTAACCTCTTTAGTCAATAAACATTTAACCTTATAAATAGATTTGAAAATCTTTTGTTTTATCTTGGGTATCCATGTTTCTTTAGCAGCAATAACACTTGTGTCATTGACTGGACATTTGACCTGGTAAACATTCTTGGTAACCCTTTGTTTAGTCTTAGGTACAAATGTCTCTCCTAACTTGAGGAGGAAAATCAGTCTTTGATCGAACATTATTGTTCCTGTTCATATGCTGTTGAGGAGCAGTCTGTTTATCACATGCATAACTACCATTAAAATAAGCACGCATACTGTTAAAAGCACAAGACATACAATTGATAACACCACATGCTTTATGATTAGAATCAATGATAGGCATAGTACTCATGTTAGACATGTTATTTTTCTGCTTCAACTTATTACCACCTAATCCAGTCTTAGAAGAACTAGTTGTTTCAACAACTTTGACTGGCACTTTAGGTACATCATTCTTGGATGAAACATTCTTTGGATTAGCGTCCTCAACAGATTTAGCCTTAACAAAGACTGTGACATCTTTCTTGGATGAAACATTCTTTGGATTAGCGTTCTTAACATATTTATCCTTAACAAAGACTGTGCCACTTGCACTGTCCTCATTTCTCATTTCTTCCTGGATAATCATAGAAAGAATATCTGGTGGTCCAGCATCAGATTGTTTAAAAAGAGGTTCTTTAACATTCTTGAGCACATGTGGTATTCCCCTTTCTTTAGCACTAACAAGGTTAGGGGAATTTATGCCCAATGATCCAACAGCTTCATTGTAACCATACCCTATACCTGCTGTTCGTTCTACGGATTGTTTGTTAAAAAACTCTTTGGAAACTTTAACGGAATTATAACAAGCCCTGACCTGTGTTTCAAGTTCAGTAATTCTAGCCATTTGTTTGCCTACAACTTCTAGAATGGATTTCTCCTTTTTATGAAGCATTGTTATTTCATCTCTTTGTTGATCTTGATTAATATGCACCTTTTTCAATTCTGACACTTCATTTCCAAGTTTAGTGCTTAGCAGATCTAGTCTATTATATCCAGTTTGTGCATTATCTAAGGAATTATATATACTATGAATCAATTCAGTGTCAGTAACAATTACCGGTTTGTTATGATGATCAGATGCTTCATCATTTACCACCAACGCAAGATTTCCATATTCTTCATCATCGCTGTCCGTGTCATCCCAACTCTTACCACCCGCAACATAGGCTTTTCCAGTTTTCTTCTTCTCAACAACAAAATCTCTTCTATGAGTTTTCTTGGGTTTCTGACATTCAGTGGCAAAGTGCCCCAATTCATTACAGTTGAAGCAACGAATCTTGCTTCTGTCAACAAATCCAGTTTTATATCCTCCCCTGTTACTAGAGGAAGAAGAGCCTCCTCTCTGGAATCTGTTATTTGACTTGAACCTGTACTTTGGATTTCTTCTGAATCTAAAGTTGCCAAATTGCCTTACCATCAATGCCAGGGATTCATCTTCCAGTTGATCTAGCTCTTCCAATGAGTAAAAGTCTCCACCATCCTGAGTAGGTGGTGTCTGACCAAGTTCTACTTCAGTCTTTTCCTTGTCTGAGCTGTAAGGTAGAACAACCTTAGCTTCCACTTCCTTAGGTGCCTCAACTACAAGAGCAGTAGATGAATTTGGCACTCTTCCTTTACCAGAGACCTCCCTCTACTGTACTTGTTCCAGTGCATAGGTTTTCAGAACACCAAACAATCTTTCAAGAGCAATCTTATTCAAATCTCTTGATTCTCTGATGGCCGTTATTCTATGTTCAAGATGAGTGGGCATCGTCAATAAAAACTTCATATTAATCTCCTTCTGTTTATATTGCTTGCCATGAACTTGCAAGTTGTTGATTATTTTGTTATACCTTTCAAACACTTCCTGAATGCCTTCATTAGGGCCAGCTCTAAAGTGTTCATACTCAGAGGTTAAAATCTGAAGTCTGTTTTCCGTGACTTCATCAATTCCTTCATTGATAGTCTCAATAGTTTCCCACATGTGTTTTGCAGTTTTACAATTCATCACATGACTGTACATCACAACATCCAGGGAATCTATTAGAATAAGTATCAAATTATTATCTAGTCCTGCGTCCTCTTTTTCATCAGGAGTAAGAGAAGCAGCAGGCTTTGGAAAAGATGATGCAGGTGTTACAACAATTCCTCCAACAATAGATTCAGATACATATTCTTTTGGAATTATAGGTCCGTTCTGTAGAACACCCAAATATTTAGAATTTGCGACATCAAGAAACAACTCCATTTTATTTTTCCACATTGCATAATTGTCCTTGTTAAACATGGGAATCTTAACAATGCTTTTTGACGACATGATGAATTTTTAAGTGAGTTAAAAGTTCGAGATAGATTTTTGACGGAATAAAATTAGGATCTTGATTTGTGTATCAATCAATAGGCTCTGATACCAATTGTTAGGTCCGATAAGATTGTAGAAGGGGGGTTGAATACAATCTATATCATTTTCTCGAAATTTGTTCTTTAAATAAAATTTATTTTAAACAAATTTGTGCGGAATAATATAACACAAATTTCAAGTTGAATATAACAATATATTAACTTGATGGGTGTTACAAAATCAGTCCAAATGATTATCAAGTAATTAATAACTAATTAGAAAATTCAACATGAACTTTGCTAATTTATTTAATAAAAATCAAGATATCAATTTGTGAACTAGGAAACTTAATTCGCTAGTAGTACAAGAATCACAAGTAAACAAGTTCCAATGGATAGAATATTACAACTGAGATGAACTTGAATTTACAGAATTTAATTTGTAAGTGTTCTTGAGCTTGAGAGAGAGAGATATAGGCTGATGTGTATTTTTTTTCTTGTTATGTTCGATTGTCTGCTTCTTCTTCTGCAATCTGCTGCCTTTTATAACACAACCATAGTCATATTGCTTTGTTTCAACTGATATAACAATCAGTTAACAATAATATGACATTCGGTATGACTATCCAATGAAAGTAATATGCCTGTCTCTTTAAATATAACTTTCGGTATGACTATCTCCTTGAATGAGATATGACTGTCCAATCCAATATAACATTCGGTATTACTATCTCCTTGAATGAAATATGACTGTCCAGTTTGAACTAAATATGATTGTCACACTTTGAACTAAATACGACTATCGGTATAACTATCCTTTGATAGTTATATTATCATATTTTGCAGCTTATAATTAATTAAATGATTTATAAAAATCATTTAAATAATTATTTCTTTTTCATATTAATTCTGATTTAATTAATCTAATAATTACTTTAATAAATATATTAATTCTGATAGAATTAATTTATTTATTTAAATTAATTATTTGATTTAATTAATTAAAGTAGAATTAATACAAATCCTTTAATAGTCAATACTTCACTATGAACCACGTTGTTAGGCCAAATACACAAATAATAATCAACTTTGTATGAGAAATTAACAAGTAAAAGCGTTTATGCACTTAAAAACTTCTTGTATTTCAAACCCTCTTCGTGATGTAAAATATCACAAAGAGCTGCTAGGTTACAATAATGATAATTCGTTATCGATACCCTTCTAGGGTTAACCTATCTGTATTTATATAACATACAGCTACGATACAATCTCTAATTGATATTCCTAATAATCAGCTATACAATGATATCAATTACAGATTGTCACACGTCTCCTATGTCAACTCGATCTCTTTGATAGCTATCCAATCTTCAAAGATATCGCTTCCATAATTAATCTTTAATCACTGTTGAACAGTAGACGCGCTTCCTTCAGACAGAGTTTAACAAACTCTGTTGAGCTTCCAACTGTCAGAGTTTACGCAAACTCTGACTGCTTCCAGCTAAACTCTGATAACTCCCTGTAACACTTAAACACTGATTAAAACACATCAATTATATTTAACAATCTCCCCCAACTTGTTCATTAGCAAAAATGTACAAGTTAATGACAGTAATTGATGATGTCAAAACAAATAGATAAATACAGTGTTTAAACAGATTCAGAGTTTAAGCTTAAAAACTATAGAGAATAAGAAAATTCTTACAGAACTTAATCTCTAATCATTTCAAGATCTGGCATGGTTCTGAGATAATCAATCAGCAATCTTCTTTCTGCATTTTCAAGTTCAATCTTCATTGCTTCTTTGATTTCTCTGAGTTGAGGATCACTTTCATCTGTTTGGTAAATAGCAGCCCTAAGATCATAAATCTTGTTTCTTCTCATTTCATTACCCAGTCTGATAAATCTGTCTTTTTCTGCCTGAGTATTGAAGTCAAGTACTGTGATTCCCAAATCAGTTTTTAACTTTGCAGTACCTTTCTTCATTTCAATGAGATTGCCTTGGTAATCCCTGTACTTAGGAATGTATCTGCTGTTGTATTTCTGTCCTCTAATAGCCAGATTCTGAGTCATCTTCTGTCTAAGTACATTAGCAACAGATTGAGTCCTTCGACTATTCACCTTGAGAAGATATAGAACATACTCTAGCTCTTCCCAATATTTCAAGCCAATACCATCCTCACCAACTTTGAATACTGTCCCATCAGCCATAAAGTAAAGAAGAAAATCTTTGTCTAAACTCTTCTGATGAACCAACTGCACTGATTCCACTCTATCCAGACTCTCTTGAGGAACACCACGACCTGGAACAGCCAGTGAAGAAGGATCTCTAGGACCAGTATATTGCCTTCTGTCTCTATGTGAACCTAGTCCAGCCTTATTATTTCCAATCTTACCAGATAAAGCTTTTCCATCAGAAATATTCACTGAGACTCCAGATAACACATTTGGATCAGAAATTGTTCCTTTGCCAAAAACAGATTTCAACTGTGAAGAGTGTAAAGGTGTGATCATCGCTTGAGATGCAACAGAAGTTATAACTTTCTTATGTGAGCTTTCACCTTCAATGCCTTTTAGCTTGAGTTTAGCCTCTGCTGCAATTGCTTCCTTTGAGAACCGAGAACTTTGACTAACATCAGTCCTCTCTCTGATCACAACACCTTTAACAACAGGTCTAGGAGCTTTTCCTCTTTGTACCTTATCAGACTTTAAAGCTTTAATATGTTCTTCTTGTAAATTCTTTTCCTCAGCTTCAATGTCCTCAATCGTTACTCCTTCCTCATTCTCTTCAATGAATAGCTTAGCAGCCAATTCTTCATCAGTTTGTGGATTTGAAGATAACAGTAAACTCTTGGTCCTTGAAGTTCCTTGAGTATCAGTACTTCTCCCAACAGACTGTGATTTGGATGACTTACTAGTTCTCAGAGTTTGAACCTCCTCGGCCTTTTTCTTTCCTTTGTCTTTGTTACTTGCCCCTCCATCTCCAGCACTATCCCTTCTGACAACTCTCTCCCCCTTTTTGACATCATCAGGCATAAGAATAGAAGTAATTAACTCCAGGGAAGTAGCAATAGAATCAATTTTAGCAGATAAATCAGACTGGTTTTCTTCAACTTTACTCAGTCTGGCAAAGATATTGTCTTGAGCTTTAGAGAATTTTGTAGTCACTAGTTTTGAATGTGTTTCCATCTTCATCTCTCTAGCTACAACCTCATTTCGCAAAGAAGTGATTGCCAAATTAGTATCATCAAATCGTCTATCCAGAGTTTTAACTTGAACTATAGTTGCTTTCAAGCAAGAAAGAATCTCTGGATTAGAGATAGTATCAGCACTCTGCTTAACAAACTTAGCTGCTCTTCCTGTTGGAAAAATACAATCTTCTTTGTACCATTCAGTAGCATTCTTGGCAAATTGTACTCTTTCAACTTCATGAGAAGTACAAGGTTGAGGAAAAGGTGTATTTTTATCATCAGTTTGTACTGGTGCACTCAGAGAATCATCAGAGTTTGCACTACTATCACCTTCAGCTTCAACACTTGTAGCGTTAACTGGTTCATCTTCAGCCATAGATTTAGCAATATCTTCTGTAAGCTTTTCAGAATTGTCTTCATGTTGCTCAGGCTCAGCAACAGGCATTGACTGAGAAGTTACTTTGGTTGCCTGATCAATTTCTTCACCTTCTTCAACAGTGTGGTGAGCATCAGATATTACCTCAGTATGAGATGCCACAGCTTCAGAAGGAACAGAAGTAGGTTGATCAGCTACACCAATATTAGAGATAGGATCAGAGAGTGGCATAAATGAATCAGGAACATCATTTATTTGAGAAACACCATCTCTTGCATACTCTTCTGCAGGCATTCTATCCTCTGCAGGTATTACATCCTTCTCAACTTCAACAGGAGGTGTTTGCTGTGAAACAACCTCTGGAGCTTCAATATCTTCATCCATAGAGTCAGAGAATATCACTTTTCTTCGTTTTGCTAGAGGTACATTATCTGAATCCTCTTCACAAGGTGGTGACCTAGGCATGTTTGCTCGAGCTTTCAGTCTTTTCCCTTTTCTAGTGTAAACAGCTTCAGGAGATTTCCATTTTGATTTCCTCTTTGTCTCTTCCGCTTGCCTTAGACTTATGCAATCAAAGAAGAAATTCCATTCCTTTCTGAGATTTGGTCGCTTTATACTTCCAAGCTTGTCAAGAGATTCCATGTAACCTATCTCTTGTAGCATGTCTCTCAGATAACTTTCATTAACCAGAGTATAAGAAGTATGTGTGTCAAAACCCATCGTATCTCGTATAGTCTGTGGAGTAATCACATGGTCTTGGTCTTCATAGGTGAAGATAATGGTAGGAGTTCCACTTTCTCCTCCATCCACATAAACTGAGTTCTGCCAGAATGAAGCAATTTGAGACGCTGAAAGAGTAGCAGGTCCAGTCAGAGCTTGTCCAATCTCTGAATCCCTCAAAAAGTTCTGCATGAGATGAAACAATTCTGGAACGCGTTCATGATAGAGTGGAGCCCTCTCTATTTAAGGCCTAGAGACTTGCTCAGATTATTCATTAAACCTTTAACCTTTCAGTCTCCCCTGTAAAATCACAAACCTTTCAAACCAAATACTCTTGAAAAACAATGGCCAACCTTACCATCAAAGAGAAAAACCTTCATCTTGTCGAGAATAGGGACATCTTCAGCTATACACGTGAAGAGTTTGAAGCTTTTGAGTGGGAAAGGCAGCTTGAGATGCTGTGGCTGCAAATGGATGCTGGTCTGGAAGAGCTCGAGAGAGAGAAACCTGCAAGGGTGATTGACATCGATGCTGCCTTCCAAGCAACATTGACATGGCTCTCCTCGAAGGCATCCTCATCCACCACCACCAACCATTGTTAATGAATATGTCAGCAAAAATAACCTTATCCCTTCAACTTCCACCCAAATAAAGTGGCAAAGATGGGATCTGGGAATTTTTGCTAACAATGGAGTGGTGCGGACGGACCTTTTACTTTCCTGTTGAATAGATTAGCAGATAGAGAGAACAAAAAAAATGTAATATATGCTTGTAATCTCTTTCTTATTATCAATGAAAATTTTGTTTTTCTAATCATATTCATTGTGTTCTACAACTGTTATTTGTGTTATATGAACTGTTCTTTAAGAAAATGCATCAAGAAGTGAATATGACAACTAATTAAAGTAATCATATAAAGAACACATTCATCAACTATCCACTGATTAACAGTTGTCAAAAAAAAAAAACTACTTACTCCAAGACTTTCAAATTGTCCAAGTGAAAATTTACCTTAGAGTACAAATCACGAATCAACAGCGTTTGTCAATTCTCCAACTTTATCACCGAAACCCTTTCCTGAATTGCACAGTTGTGAATATTTGTGTGTGTGAAACAGAGTTTACTAAGTCAATTTTTAGAGCATCTAATTTTTCATAAAATCCATAAAGTAAATCAATAAACACTGGATGCACAAACTGTCATAGTAAACACTGACTGTATGATGAAAGCTAAACTCTGAAGTAATCAAACTATATACAGTAACTTTTATTTTATACCCCCTTTATATACATTTTTTTTATCATTTTTTTTCATTTTTTTCATTCATTTTTTTTTTCATTCCAGTAATCAGAGGTTGGAACCAGTCACCAAAAATTCAAAAATTTTAGCCCTTATTATTTTGATAAGTTCCTGGGTCATCCTAGTATTTAACTAGTCACCAAAAATCAGAGAATTTTAGCACATATTATATACCAATAGGTTCCTGGGTCATCCTAGTATCCAACATAATCTCAAAGGAGTATAATAACCTATATACATTTTCTTTGGGGTATTGCAGTAAACATTTCATTTTATCAGAGTATAACTAACAGAGTTTAGAGTTCATCAACATCAGTAGTTCTTCATGAAAGGTAATGCATACAGTATCTATAGACTCAGAGTTTAGGACAAAATAAACTAAGAGATGCTATAAATATGATCCTGTATCATGCTGTGTTAACTTTCTGCACAATCTAAGATTAGATCTCAATAACTAAGAAAGATTCATGATTAATTGCTGAGAATCATGCTTCATACATATTTCTTCATTGGTGTTTTCATTCAGACAAAAATCAACTCAAAGTTCACAAAGTTTATCAAACTTATTAACAGTGTATGATATACAGACAAGCTGACAGAGTTTAGAGACTGCATAACACAACCATCGACGGATAAGACCGTACAATCATCAACGGATAAGACTGTACAACCATCAACGGATAAGACCATATAATATCAACGGATAAGACCATATAATATCAACGGATACAGTTCAGTTAGTCATCAACTGATGCAACCTACAATCAACGGATGACAAGTTGTTTGACAGAATTTAACAGAGTATGCATAACAGAGTTTAATCAACAGAGTACACTTAGCATTTAACCAATCAGGAAATATGATTAACACATTACATAAGTAAAGTTTGAATCTAACCAACATTTCTAGTCAGAACCAGAGACCATTCCTAGTTCATTGACCAGTCTTGTAAATGTAGCTTCACTCAATGGTTTAGTGAAGATATCTGCAAGCTGTTGTTCTGTAGATACAAAATAGAGTTCAATATTTCCTTCTTCCACATGTTCTCTGATGAAGTGGTACCTTATGCTGATGTGCTTGGTCATTGAATGCTGTACTGGATTACCTGTCATAGCAATAGCACTTTGATTATCACATTAAATAGGGATATTACTGTACCTCAATCCATAATCCAGCAATTGATTCTTCATCCATAAGATCTGTGCACAACAGCTACCAGCTGCAATATACTCTGCTTCAGCTGTAGATGTGGAGATTGATTTCTGTTTCTTGCTGTACCAGGAAACAAGTCTGTCACCAAGAAATTGACAACTTCCACTAGTGCTCTTTCTGTCTACCTTCCAGCCTGCAAAGTCTGCATCAGAATACCCAAGTAGCTTAAAATCTGATTCTCTGGGGTACCACAGACCTAATGATATGGTGCCCTTGAGATACTTGAAGATTCTTTTCACAGCTGTCAGATGTGGCTCTCTAGGATCTGCCTGAAACCTTGCACAAAGACATGTTGCATACATGATGTCAGGCCTACTAGCTGTCAAGTATAGAAGAGATCCTATCATGCCCCTGTAGTTTGTCATATCCACTGAAACTCCTGTGTCTTTGTCCAATTTAGTTGCTGTTGCCATGGGAGTTGATGCAGATGAACAGTCAAGCATACCAAATTTCTTGAGAAGATTTCTGGTGTAATTTTCTTGATTAATGAAAATTCCATCTTCTGTTTGTTTCACCTGTAGGCCTAGAAAGTAACTAAGCTCTCCCATCATGCTCATTTGATATCTGGACTGCATGAGCTTGGCAAACTTCTTACAGAGTTTATCATTAGTAGACCCAAAGATGATGTCGTCAACATAAATTTGAACTAAAAGGAGGTCACTTCCTTGATTGAAATAAAACAGAGTTTGGTCAATTGTTCCTCTGTTGAATCCACTTTCTAGAAGAAACTGAGCAAGTGTCTCATACCATGCTCTTGGTGCCTGCTTAAGTCCATATAATGCTTTATCTAGCCTGTAGACATAATCTGGATATTTGGGGTCCACAAATCCTGGTGGTTGTTCAACAAACACTTCTTCATCAAGCTTTCCATTCAGAAAAGCACTTTTCACATCCATCTGGAACACTTTGAATTTCTTGTGAGAGGCATATGCTAGAAAAATTCTGATTGCCTCCAATCTTGCAACTGGAGCAAATGTTTCATCATAGTCTATTCCTTCCTGCTGTGAATAGCCTTTTGCTACCAGTCTAGCCTTGTTCCTTGTGATTACACCTTCACTGTCAGTCTTGTTTCTGAAAACCCATTTAGTACCCACAATAGATCTGTTCTTTGGTCTTGGTACAAGGGTCCAAACTTCATTCCTTTCAAATTCATTTAACTCTTCCTGCATTGCTGTTATCCAGTCTGCATCTTGAAGAGCTTCTTCCACTTTCTTTGGTTCATTTTTAGACAAGAATGCATGAAATAGACATTCACTTGCAGTAGCACTTCTTGTCTTTACTTTTGCATCTGGATCACCAATTATCAAATCAGGTGTATGTGATTTAGTCCATTTCCTAGCAGAAGGCAAATGACTTCTATCAGCATGTGATCCTCCCCCTTGATCCATGCTCTCCTGATTCTGTTGTGATCTATTTTCGTTTTCTGAGACTCCCCCTGAACTTGACTGTCCAGAGTCAGAATTTGAATTTTCAGTGTTTGAAGCATCAGAGTTTGATCCAGATTTTTCAGTTGACTCAGTATCAGTGTTTGAGTCTTCATCTTGATCATGCTCCCCCTCAACTGGTTCTCCTCTTTGTTGTGACTGAGAAGTTTCTCCAGAATTTACCAGTAGAGGTTCAGAGTTTGTTTCAACAGAGTCTGTCAGAATTGTTTCTTCAGAGTTTCCTTCATCAGAGTTTAAAACTTGATTTTCAAAGTTCAGTTGATCATATTCGTCTTTGTCTTCAAGTCCAGTTATCTTCTTATCATCAAAAGAAACATGTATAGATTCCATGATCACTTTAGTTCTCAGATTGTAAACTCTGAATGCCTTTGTTGACAGCGGATAGCCAACAAAAATTCCTTCATCTGCCTTTAGCTCAAACTTGGTCAACTGTTCTGGATGAGTCTTCAAAACGAAACATTTGCACCCGAAA
The DNA here is from genome assembly GCA_036435485.1 of Saposhnikovia divaricata. Classification (NCBI taxonomy): domain Eukaryota; kingdom Viridiplantae; phylum Streptophyta; class Magnoliopsida; order Apiales; family Apiaceae; genus Saposhnikovia; species Saposhnikovia divaricata. The sequence goes on from CM071595.1 coordinate 135,749,863, forward strand.
ATATGAAAGTATTTCAGGTTAGGCTTTTTTTTCTTCACCATCTCATATGGTGTCTTTCCATGCTTATTGATCAGTGTTGCATTTTGAGTAAAACAAGCAGTTTGAATAGCTTCTGCCCAGAAATAAGTTGGCAATTTTGCTTCATCAAGCATAGTTCTGGCAGCTTCAATTAAGGTTCTATTTTTCCTTTCAACTACACCATTTTGTTGTGGTGTACCAGGTGCTGAAAATTCTTGTTTCACTCCATTGTCCTTGCAGAATTCTTCCATTGTTGCATTTCTGAACTCAGTTCCATTATCACTTCTGATGATTCTGACTTTGTTGCTTGATCCTTTGTCCAGAAGCTTCACATGCTCCATCAGAGTTGATGCAGTTTCATCCTTCTTTGCTAGAAAATACACCCAGGTGAATCTAGTGTATTCATCAACAATGACTAAAGCATATTTCTTCCTTGCAATAGACATAACATTTACTGGACCAAATAGATCAACATGAAGAAGATGATGGGGATCAGTGATAGAAGATTCTGTTTTGCTCTTGAAAGATGACTTCCTTTGTTTAGCCTTCTGACATGAGTCACATAGGCCATCAACATTTAACAGGGTCTTTGGGAGTCCTCTTACAAGATCCTTTCTGATCAATTCATTGATGTTGTTCAAGTTCAAATGTGAGAGTTTCTTGTGCCACTTCCAACTCTCTTCACTAGACATTCTTGTAGACAGGCAAACAGCTTTTCCAACAGAGTCTATCAAAAGCTTGATTTCATAAATGTTGTTTTGCCTGTGACCAACTAGAACAACCTTTCCTGTAGATTTGCTGATAACTTCACAATATTCAGGTTGGAAATCTACATGATATCCCTTGTCACAGATTTGACTCACAGATAGCAAGTCATGCTTGAGTCCTGGGACATGAGCTACATTGTTGATGATGACATTTCCAAGATTGATATTGCCATATCCCAATGTTCTTCCTATATTGCCATCACCATAGGAAACTCTTGGGCCAGCCTTCTCCTCATATTCTGATAGCAGGGTTTTATTTCCAGTCATGTGTCCTGAACATCCACTGTCCACGACTAGGGTTGCCTCCCTGTTACCCTGCAATCACAAACAATTACTGAGGATTAGTTTTAAGGATCCAGACTTGCTTGGATCCTTTGGCATTCTTAACTTTGTTAGCTTTTGCAGCGGAATTAACATTATCAGAGTTTGAGCTAACAGTATCAATGTTTACACTTGCAGTATCAACTTTAACCCATTTTAGATTGGGTTTCAGTTCATAGTAATTATGATAGATAGCATGATATTTTCTGCAAGTATAGATGGAATGCCAAGTGCTTCCACAGTGTGTGCATAGAGTCTGTGGCTTAGTTCTAGCAAAATCCTTCTTTACCTCAGACTTTGTAGGTAAAGAATTTATATTTTTATTTTTCTTGCAGAAATTTGCAAGATGCTTAGTACTACCACAGTTATGACATGTCTTTCTTGGAGCATAACTAGCAAGCATTGGTTTATTTCCTGAAGTAATGCCTACTTTTCCATTTTTGTTTTTGTTTGACACTTTCTTTTTCTCAACAGATTTTAACTCCTTCAGTTTATGTTTGAGTTGTTTATCTGTCATTGAACCAATATTAACCTGATTAACACTAGTTTTTACTGGTTTTCTTTTGACAGCTTCTTTTTCATTCTCAGACAAACATTTACTGGTTCCATGAACAAATTTAGTTCTGACTTTAACTTGATTTTGAAATCTAAGTTCATCTTCCTCATTATAACCTAGACCAACAGTGTCTGTTTGAAAAATCTGTTGAGTGTCCTTTCCAGAATTAGTCCAAGTCCTAATTTTCTTATTTGCTTCCTCCAACTCAGATTCTAGTTGTTTATATTTCTGAAGCAAATCCTGTTCTATAGAAACAGCATCATCTCTCTCTTTCTGAACTTGTTGCATGTTTTCAAGTTTCTCTTCAACAAGTTTATTTCTCTCTTTAAGTTCAGAATTTTCAGCTTTTATCCTCTCATTTTCTAAAGTCTGATCCCTATAACTTATATGCAATGACTTAAGAAAAATTCTTAATTGAGCAATGTCATCAATATTATAAGCATAGGTAGTTGGAGGTACCTGATTTTCAGAGGATTCTGATTCAGTAGTAGCCATGAGAGCATAGTTCACTTCTTCATCAGAATCTGAAGTATCTGCCCAATCTCTGCCTTTAGTGTAGAGTACCTTTCCAGTTTTACCCTTCTTGCACTCAGGAGCATAGTGACCCATCTCCTTACACTTGTAGTATTGAATTTCAGACTTATCCTTCTTCCCTTTAGAATCTCTCTAATCAGACTTCCTGTAGCTTTTCCTGTCTTCATTTGAATCCCTAGAAAACCTTTTTCCTTTCTTGAAATTCTTGAAGCCCATTTTCTTGAAAGTCTTCACCATCAGCACAGCCATTTTTCTCATTTCTTCTTTATCATCCTCAGAGTCAGATGATTCAGAAGAGTTTGAATCATAATCAGAGTTTGGTGAATCACTTTTTGAATGTATGACCAAAGCTTTTCCTTTCATTTTCCTTCTTGTTGCCTCTTTCTTCTGAGGCTTTTCTTCAACATTAAGAGCAACAGACTTTCCTTTTCTGCTTGATCTCCTGTTTCTCTGCTCCATTTCCAATTCATAAGTTTTGAGCAGTCCATAAATTTCATCAATCTCTGTTTCAGCAAGATCATAGTTGTCTCTAATAGTGGTTGTTTTCACATCCCACTTTTCAGGTAGAGAAAGAAGAAACTTGAGATTCGAGTCTTCTAGATCATACTCTTTGTTGACCAATGACAGATCATTAATCAGTTTACAGAATCTATCAAATGTTTCTGTCATGGTCTCTTCAGGTTTAGCCTCAAAATGCTCATACTCTTGTGTGAGTATGTTTCTCCTATTCTTCTTAATAGCTGCAGTTCCTTGACACCTGACTTTAAGTGCATCCCATATCTCTTTTGCAGTGGTGCAGTTAATGACTTTGTTAGACATAACATTGTCTAAGGCACTATGTAGTAAATGCCTAACTTTTGCATCCTTAGCAATTGATGATAGATCTTCAGGAGTCATGTCCTTCTTTTCCTTTGGAACCATTTTTGCTGCTTCACCAGCAACTGCAACAGATAGTTTTGTAGGATTGTGAGGGCCTTCATAAATCCTGTCAAGATATTCTGGATCTGTAGCCTCCAGAAACATAGTCATCTTGACCTTCCACATTGCATACTCTAATGGCCTCAGAATAGGAACCCTGATTGGTTCATAACGACTCACAGTAGTAGGAGCCTTTTCAGAAACAGTAGGTGTTGGTGGAGGAATTTCTGACATGATTATTGTTGTGTTTGGATCTTAACCTGTAATAAAGTAACAGATTGGCTCTGATACCACTTGTTAGGCCAAATACACAAATAATAATCAACTTTGTATGAGAAATTAACAAGTAAAAGCGTTTATGCACTTAAAAACTTCTTGTATTTCAAACCCTCTTCGTGATGTAAAATATCACAAAGAGCTGCTAGGTTACAATAATGATAATTCGTTATCGATACCCTTCTAGGGTTAACCTATCTGTATTTATATAACATACAGCTACGATACAATCTCTAATTGATATTCCTAATAATCAGCTATACAATGATATCAATTACAGATTGTCACACGTCTCCTATGTCAACTCGATCTCTTTGATAGCTATCCAATCTTCAAAGATATCGCTTCCATAATTAATCTTTAATCACTGTTGAACAGTAGACGCGCTTCCTTCAGACAGAGTTTAACAAACTCTGTTGAGCTTCCAACTGTCAGAGTTTACGCAAACTCTGACTGCTTCCAGCTAAACTCTGATAACTCCCTGTAACACTTAAACACTGATTAAAACACATCAATTATATTTAACACACGTAATTATAATAAGGAACATACACTGGATCAATGTTGACGCTCGATGTACTGTCTGGTTCATGAACGACTAACTCCAATCTCTGTTCTTCATTTTGACTTTAAACTGTGGTCTTTTTCAATTCTTCACTCTCTTCAATCATTCGGTAATGATATTGTTTCTTATCATTTATAGAAATCTCTGTCCGTTAAATGAATCCATGTGTTTCAATGCTACCTTGAGGCTTGATCAGATAACTGAATCTTCTTCCAGTGTAAAACATCAAAACTATAGATTGACTTGTTGATTTTTCTTCTGACAGCTATCATCTTTTGAGATACCTGTGACAGTTGATATTATTTACTTATTACAATCTAGTTTAATTGGATTAGGATCCTCGAACTACAAATAGGCTGAGTCATATGCCTTTCAGATCCCGGACCCCGGATCTGGGGGTGTTACAGAAGTGGTATCAGAGCGTATGTTATAAACCCCAGAGATGAGGCGACGTTAAAACAATAAATGCACTAAGATAATAAGAACTCTTGTCAAGTTCATAGTTGGAATACATAATGTAGTGCTGACATATAAAACCCTTATGAGAACTCTTAAGTATCATGATAGTAACTTAACTCGATATCGTATCGACGAGTAAGGCGACAGACCTTGAGGCATACGAGCAGCAGCGCGATGATGCTTTATATGCTGAAGATCAGCGGGTAAATTCGATAGAGTACCCTACTGGAGACCCGGAAGAGGTTCCAGCAGATAAGGAAAATCCTGTTAGGATAAGGAGCTTACCCTTGAGGAATGAGGGCCGCAGCCAGAAAGACTGTGATGATTAAGGTATGGTGCCCAGAAAAGTAAGCATAAAGAACTGAGCTATTAGCAAGAGAACTGAAGATTCATGTTGGATTCGTAGCTGGACTACTGGATGTAGTACCAGCAAGTAAGACGGATTGAAAGGATCACTTGAGATCTTATACGAGAATAGATGAGAATCCTTAGAGACTTTCATATTAACGAAGAAAGAGCTAGAGGGATGTATGATTATCAAAGACATCGATTTAGGACGAGGAGCAAAGTCCCTGGGAATAGTTGAGAAAAAGGCAATAAGTGCCATATCATTTGATAAATGAATTAGTATAAATATTGTCAGTAATAATTCGCCATGAGAAGGTAGATGTCATAGGTTATAATTTATTGAACCAAATTGAGGTTAATGAGGTGCTTTTATTAAGGGAAATGTTCATTTTATGAACGAATCAGTTAGAAAGTAAAGACATTGGGAAGTGACAGCATGATTGGATAAAGTTATATAAGGAAGTAGTAGGCAAGACAATGATCTCAGAATCTACCGGAAGGTAAGACCAGTGAGTGAAGATGAACTCGTAATGAGACTACTGTCAGAGACTGAGTATAGGGTTATTTCAACTTAGTGAAATGATGAACCAGAAATGTTAGATGCATGTGATTCAGAGGAATATTAAATTCTTTCTTTGAATGGATTATAGTAGTTACCTTAAGTTTACTCCGACGCGGAATTACAATGGATCAAGTAATACGATCAACAGTTAAAGAGAAAAATGTGAGAAAATCTTCCTGGAGCTAAAAGATGAAATTGGTAATGACCAAGAGTTGGCATTGCTTAATGGAAAAAGGAGACTTTGTGCTTCCAACGACGCTTCGCATAAAGGATTAGGAGGTGTGCTTGCGCAGCACGACAAAGTACTTGCGAACGCATTCGGACAACACGGTTCACTAGGTTTGGATGGCCTCGGTAGTGCCGATCTTGTGGAACGATTAACTCCGACAGTAGTGTTCCTTCTGAGACTAGTGGTTAGGTAGACTGACATTTGGTAGTATTGAATATCAGGACGTTGTGACAGGTTTCAGCTTGAAACTGTTGATTCCCTTCTAAGGGATATATATAAATGGTTCCTCTCCAGAGGTTAAACTTCCAATCTGATGACGATTATTTCGTTAATTAGGACTGCTTATGGTTCTACCTGCTTGGAGGTTCATAGAACTATTCTTTAGGTTTCGAAACTGGTCTCCTTATTGTTACCAGTAGATGGATAGATTGACCAAAATTTCCCTAATTCTTGGAAGAACTTCAACGAATTTTGACAAACCTTGTCTTTCTGATTATCAGAGAACATCATGGAAGAGAGTAGAAACTGGGGTGAACCCCGTGAATTGGGTAAAGTAGCCGCTATATGGGTTGGTGGACAGACCCCGATTATCGCGATTGATTGTAGAAATACAATGATGAAGTGAGATTCGACGAAAAGAGGAAATGTAAGTAAAAAACCAGCCGGACTGAGAAACTCCGGGATTGACTTAAGTGAAAAGGTTGTTATGCCAGGAATGGTAAGCTTGCGTGGCACGTAAGATTGATAAGAATAGTTGAAAAGATAAAAGTAGTGGAAAGGTGACCAGAGACGGTACCGGATAGTCGATTAAGACTTATATGAAGTAAAGTTTTGGAAAGGTAGAAAGGAATCAAAGAAGGCACTATAGCGGCAATTGCTAGAAAAGTAATGATATTAGCCAACCCCTAAAATCATATTTTTTTTTTATTACTGTGGCCAGTTGAGGCCAAGTCACAAAGGATTATCAAGTGACTAGACCAGCAATGAAAGGACAAAGCAGGGTTGCTTCTAAGTAAGCACCGACTGCAAGGGCCTCTGATATAAAGGAAATATTAATGAGATTGTAGAGATCTTCTACTGAACCCTTTACAACCCATGTTTGGATTGGGAATTTACCAGACTTTTGAAATGGGGTCACCCGTACTAAAGTGATTCATATGTATATGATTGTCCAAGATTACGAGTAAAAATGGAAGTATAATGACTTGAGATGTATGATGTTAGGGTATCATGAATACCATGAATATATTATGACTAAGGAAAGTAAACAACGAAGGTTTATGAAGAGAGTATAAAAATGGTCAGAGATGGATCAGTATGCTGTAAAAATTTTGTCTAAGGCAATTACCTTTGAGAAGAACGATAAGTACGAAGAGATTCATGTTGAACTCGACCAATATCTTCCAAAACATCCTTGCTACCATTACCAAGTTCTGTAAGAAAGCAGATAGACATACGTTGTCTTTTGGAAGGTCAAATAGGCTGACAACTATCTGAAAGAAGAGGTTAGCATTAAGCCACCGACCGATTATCAAATGAAAATGATTGAAAAGAGACCCTTATTAAGGATACATGATCTGATTGCCAATTATAGGATGCCAGAATTCCTTGGCAGTTGAATTAAGGATAGGATATCCATAAATTAAGACAAACCCTGGGGAATGCACAAGGGAGGGCATTAACCCTAATAAAGACATTGTGAATTCAAATAATATGAGTTGGATTTGATAAGGCAACAATGGCCTGTAAGGATTATTAAAAAGAGTTCTGGAAATAACATAGACAGAATTATTAGAGTATTGATCAATGACGTTTTGTTATACCCTGTACCTAGAAAATACAGGAGAAATGATAAGGGCGACCTAAGAAACCTTACACGGAAAAAGTTAATATTCTGAGTTTCAAACTAGAAGTTTAGTAGAGAATGTAAGACACAATAACAATAGTGCCAGATGAGGCATGTATGAAACCATGATGAGGTATGGATGGAACCAAAGAAGGTTGAGATTATCCTAGAACAAGAAAGAACTAAGAGAACAAATATGTAACGCCCCGACTTCCCTATACTGAAAATATAATTTTTATAATAAAATAGACTTTGATACAGGGGAATTTTATAAAATTTCGGCATGAAGTATTTGTAAATCGAACTATCCACCTGTATTTCAACCCAAACCAAATTTCAAATTAACAAATACAAATATAACTTAATACACCAATGATTCCTCATCGAGGATCGATTCCAGGTTATGGTATGAAACAAGAAACTAAACTATACAAATTATTACAATTTCTCTCACTACCCTGAATACAATTAATATACCGTCAAATCTGAAGCTTAGTTCCAATCCGTACTTACCCGCTCTGACTTCGAGATCTATCTTGTATAGCCTGCCTCATTGCTCTCATATGATTTGTAAGATGTAGACATCCACCCTTAATCCTAACTGAAAGGTTAGGGAAAATAAAGCAAGAGTGAGCCAACAAAGCTCAGCAAGTTAATAATATAGTGAAACAATAACATTTTAATGGTTCATTGATGAACAATATCAATGACCAACTTATCTCAAGAGAATAATTCAATTATCATCATGGAACAAGGCTTTTCCATTTTGTTCATCAAAACATTCTTTTCATTAAAACTGTTTTATCATTGAAAATACTTTTCATAAACCTTTTCAAAACATTTAAGTTGATTGGAGTTTTTCCACGACTCCAGACAATACGGGTGATCAGCCACGTAAAGTCCTCCTTCCTTTGAATTTGGGTTCCCAATTAGGCAACACATTGGCCTTTAATGCTGGACTAGGACCACCCTAGCCTCTTACGATAAATAAAAATGCTGGACTATGACCACCCTATCCTCTTACGCTTTTCCAATTTATAAACAAATTTATTACTAATAATTTAAAACATTTCACTTTTAAGTCCTTTATACTCACTGCTAACAGATCAGCCCAGTATAAGGAATTTTAAAAAACATCTTTAATTAATTAATCCATTTTCATTTGCAATTATAAAAGACTGAGGATCAGGGAAACATTCGATGTAAAGAATCATAAAAAGTAAAGCAATAAGATTGAATTAACATAGCATGGCGCAGCAAAACAGAATTATATATATATACAAGGTGACATAAATCAATTAAAGAACGAAGCCACTGTTAAGATTCAAGGATTTAACAAGCATTTATAGAATATACATGGAATAGAGAAATCTGAAGTTCAAGGAGGATTTAAGTTACTGCACTGGTCATAAACAATTGAAGAATCGAAGAACAAAACAAGGGTTAGGGTTCTAGAATTTAATTCAAGGGTTATAAAATTTGGTTTCGCTGATATGGTTTAAAGGTATAAACATAAGGCAAAAGGCTAAGATAAAGCAAGACAAAAATTGTAAGTCAAGGGTTATAGTTCGACGAAAAATAGGGTAAATAATAAGGTACATGGGTTTCAATAGTAATTTATAAGGAAAAAACAATAAGGAATAAAAGGATCAAAATAATTAAAAAGGAATGACATTAAGGTATAAGAATTTAAACAACAATTCATAAGCAGTTCAAGGAATCTGAACTTAAATACAAGGTTCGAGTCACTGGCAACAAAAGAATGGGGTATAGATACAAGCAAAAGGAATTGAAAGACATATCAGATAAATAACATAAAACAGTTTCACATCACTTGAACGATAAGTGAGGTTAGTACACCTGCCTCAATATATGAAGTTTCCATTTCCACTACTTCAACTCCTTATCACATTACACCCAACTCTACATCTTTATACATTGGCCTTTCTCGATAATACTCGGCAACTCCGAAGCTTTTCCTTCCTCATCAAATTTCCCTTTTATACTCGTACTGGCTCCCACCTGACCTCTCACTGGTACCTATATAAAAATAAAGTACTATTTCAGTACTTTTATAACCTTAATCGTCTATCTTTATTCTACCCAAACGCATCTTATAACGCTTTACAATTTATCACATATAGCTCATATAGATCATATTCCCAAAATAATAATATATAATCACGTAAATCACATAACACTTAGCATAGATTTTTAACTTATACTTATACTTGATACCACGTATATCATATTTATTTACAAATAATCCTTTGAATTCCGTACCCACATCAATATCTTAACGACTGTCTAACAATTTCTAACAATTTATAAGTTCAAATTCACTTAAACTTTACTAATTAATAACTCAAAATACATACTAAAATCAAATATTGATACTTGAAATCAATTTAACTTGCAGGTAGTGTAGTTGTAACCAGCAAAATAAACTGAAAGATTCACATAAGACAGAACATATCTTCCCCTAAATTCTAATCTTCCCTTTTCTGGCTCCAACTCACGGCCCTTTATATCACACTGAACGGACAAACAAAACTCACACACTTACCCCACTCACATTCGAATACATACAGAACACCTCCCATCTCACACTCACTACCACACCTTAAACTAGGCTGCCTCCCCCGCTATACCACAACCTCCTCTCTAGGCCTTTAATCAAATAAAATACAACCACACTATCACATGTCCCACTTATGTACATTACCACATAAACTCACTCAATGACACATACACACTTGCACATTATTAAACACTCAAACACTGGACAATACGATCTACCACCTCCACATTTGTCTTGGCATTACAGTCTCCTTTTAACTCCCTCGTCTCCATTCCCACACCATGACACACACACATACTCACAATATTGCAACCTTTCCTCCAGATACAAACTTCGACATACACGCAACCAACACCAACATCACCGTTCTCACAGTCTCTTCCTTTTTTTTATTCCCCTGTCTCCTTCTAGCAACACATCCCATGACCACATAATCTCTTTACCCACTCTGTTCCCTTAGCTTCATGGCCTTACAACTCCTCACACCCAGTCGAAGCATCCCAACATTAACACCATCACCGCCTCCTCTACTTTCTCTGAACATAACCCTCTTCACTAACTCCTATTGGCCTCACCTCCAAGCAACCTCGCAACTCTCAACAACACTAACCTCATAAGAGTGAATATACTACTCTAGAATCATCATCTCTGTAAAAAAAACACTTGAACCCAGCAATAAGACCACCGATAATAATTCCAATCAAGACAGTAATTACAACAGTGAAAAGAATATACAAATACCATTTGCATACACCACAATTTGATTACACACATAATCAAACACACACAGCAGCTCATCAATTACACGCACAATACACGGCCTCTACACGCATACATACACATTGTTCAACTAAGAAAACAGGAGAGAACGAGAGATTTCGAGGGAGAGGGGAAGAGAGAGTGAGGCGAGCGAGAGAGATTGAGATTGGAAGGGAGAGAGAGAGAGAGAGAGAGAGAGAGAGAGAGAGAGAGAGAGAGAGATTTGAGGGGGAAGAAAATCAGTGAGAAAAAGATAAGAGAAATGGAGATGTTAGAAGAAGATTACCCGCAAGAACCCTCTAGACTTTGCTGGGTTTCAACATATAAAAAGGGTAAAACAATTTAGTAAGTTATAAATTCTAAAAATCTATTCAAAAACAGTTAATCACCCTTTTTAAAATTCGATGTAAAATAGAAAATGGGGTAAAATAAACTTTTCATTTTTTAAAAATATAAAGTATAAAATTTCGAACACCCACATATTTTTAAAATATTTTTAGGATCGAAAACGGATTAAATACGAATTTTACAAGTTTTGACCCTTTAAATGCAATATATCTCGTAAAATCATTTTAAAATACTTAAGCACCCAAAATAATTCGCCCGATAATTTTAGAAACTAGATAATTTCATAAAGATGATAAAACAAAAGATTTCAGGATTTTTAAATACTCCGATGATTTTATAAGAATTTACAAAGTTCAATAATACACAATTTAAATAGATTTTAATCATCAAAATTTAAATAAAAACTCATGGACCCACATTTCACATATAAATCATCATATCACATGTAAACACGATGTCGCATAAAATTTTATCTAAAAAAAAAATTCATACCCTATAATCCTCATTTAATATTAAATAATTAAATACTAGTAATAATAATTATAATAATAATAATTACGATATTTTCTAGGGCGTTATATCCTTCCCCCCTTAATAGGATTCTGTCCTCAGAATCAATCTTAACTAATACGTAATGACGGTATTACTGAACCATTTCTCTTTCAATTTCCAAATCATTTTTTTTTTCATTCTAGAATTCCTTTATATCATTTCATATCTCGCTAGGCTTGTCCTGTAAGCCCGCAGATTCCAACATAAACTTAAACCTTTAGTTTACACGTCTCGTTAATTCTAGGTACTTATCACTCGTATGTAACGATCCTATTCCACCAAAAATCGGACATGACCTATTCGTAATATGGACTATGCCCTGTACACAACGCTTCAAGCACCAACCCAATCATCCATAAATTCGCATATATATATATATATATATATATATATATATATATATATATATATATATATATATATATATAAAGACGAAACCTGCCTTGACTGAAAATACATGATAACTAGATAAGTCTTTCAAAACGAAATCCATGCAACTAAAACAATTGGTACAACTTCCACGCTCCAACTCATAATCAGGTTGGCTCAGATAAAACTTTGAGAAAAAGAATATCAAGAAATCCCCCAATCATTCTTACTCCCCTTTCAACGTACAATGTTACTCGAGGAGGGAATAACTGGGAAACTTCTATCCATCCTCCATCCCATTGTTTTACCGAGTAACCTTTTCAAAACTAGTAACCATTTATCTTGAAACGTATATATCTTATTCGCAATACAACCGATTCTAGGGTCACTGCCCCTCAATACCATTCAAAATCAAACTCCAACTCTAATATCCCCTAATATTAAACTCGACTTCCGAACCATTACTCTACGTATCTTACAAATCGTTAAAATTTAAACTCTAAACATTATAACTCCCATTTTTATCAATAACTCATTTCCTTGAACTATTTCATTCTTTTACATTCATCAACTTCACCTTCTGCGTCAATTCAGCTCGGAACTTCCTTCTTTCCTGTAACGAATTCATTTGCGATAATCTAGACCTTTAGATCTTCCATCTATAACTTCCCAAATTCTTTAAACATTTCCTTGAGCATTGCCTGCCTATTTAATCCTTTCTTGCTCATCCGGTTGTACTGACACTTGAGCAGTTTTCAATCTCTTCTTGGACTCCTAAAAGCTTTCTCCACCTTTATCCTTTCGTTTTCCTGATTTGTAGGCTTGTCCACTGTTGTAGCTATCTTGGTAATATCTTTGACAACCTTCGATAATCCCTAGCCGGTCCTTTAAAGTTTTCGATCTCCACTGGTGTCTTAGGCTTTTTCCCGATTCATTACTGCTTCGTTGTCATGACATTCACTTCGATCCTCTCGTCATATCCTGAAAATTATAGTTCTTCCAATTGCAAAGCTCGTACTTGGAAATCGTTTATATGCTCTTCTCATGTCCTTGTCCTCTGCTCCTTAACCATACTCAGTTCTCCATATTATCGAATCATGTACGTATGTTGTCAATCCAATACGTAATCTAACTTGATATTCAATCTCTGCTTTAACCTCAATTCTCAAACCTGCTCATCCAATTTTCCTTTGACGTAAATGTAGCTTGGACCATTCAAAATTTCATCGTCTCCATCTTTACTGCTCTCAATCATTGATAACTTTTAGAAATCACCAGGGTTTATAACAAAAGGGATCAATAGAACAGACAGGTATTAACATGTATGAATATAAGATGAGTTTTGTTTGATATGAATTTTATAAAAGAATTTACTGAGAGATCGAAATGATCATTGAACTGTTTTCAGGTTGCATTTGTCACTTAGGTCCACCGCCATAGTACAAAAAGGTGGCCGGCCTTCAGTACTCTCATGACAAACACAATCAGTGGCGTCCCACAAGACTCCTATCACATAGATAAGATGTCCCTGAATCCCCTACATACATAGGGTTGTTCATCCCAGTTAGAATAAAGAAGGCTAAGTATTCAGAGAGAAACAAAAAGAATTCAAGAGTATCAAAAGTTTATATATATATAATGTTGAATAAAGAATAGAAAATGTTCGAGGAAAATAAAAAGAGTTCAAGGGTCTAAATAATTTATATGCGTCATGTTCAATCAAGTGATCCCCTGAAAAATAGAGGTATCTTTGAAAAATATAAATGTGTTTAAATAAATCTGAAAAATTCGTCATCAATTGAAGTATATTTGATTATCAAAGGTGATGGGGTATTATCAAAATAAGAGGAAACAGAAAGAAAGGTTAAATCTCCTTACTCAATAAATTAAATGAAATCAACGGCTAGTAATGAATAACCACGCCATTCCTCCAACTCATGCCAGGAATCGCATTTCACATTTTGTTTACAATCCTTTCACACTTTTTATTATATCGCTCGCAGGGTAACTAATGTCGGAAAAGAAACTATAGAAGGTACACGAAGGTCTGCACGTAGCGTCTTCCAAGCCGATAGCTCCGGTCATCTATTTAGCGTATGTTGTTCCGAATTATCTACCTCATCCTAAATTGAGTATCCGGATGAATCGAATTTCTGGTTGCACGATATGTCGAAGTACTAAATAACGTCGCAACAGTCTTCCTACTGTCCTAAGACGAATCCTATCCTAAATCGTCCTATCTAACGTCCCACTTAAATACGTATACCTAATCATCCTAACTTGTTTCAGTGACCATAACCTGTCGCTCTGATACCAACCTGTAACGCCCCGACTTCCCTATACTGAAAATATACTTTTTATAATAAAATAGACTTTGATACAGGGGAATTTTATAAAATTTCGGCATGAAGTATTCGTAAATCGAACTATCCACCTGTATTTCAACCCAAACCAAATTTCAAATTAACAATTACAAATATAACTTAATACACCAACGATTCCTCGTCGAGGATCGATTCCAGGTTATGGTATGAAATAAGAAACTAAACTATACAAATTATTACAATTTCTCTCACTACCCTGAATACAATTAATATACCGTCAAATCTGAAGCTTAGTTCCAATCCGTGCTTACCCGCTCTGACTTCGAGATCTATCCTGTATAGGCTGCCTCATTGCTCTCATATGATTTGTAAGATGTAGACATCCACCCTTAATCCTAACTGAAAGGTTAGGGAAAATAAAGCAAGAGTGAGCCGACAACGCTCAGCAAGTTAATAATATAGTGAAACAATAACATTTTAATGGTTCATTGATGAACAATATCAATGACCAACTTATCTCAAGAGAATAATTCAATTATCATCATGGAACAAGGCTTTTCCATTTTGTTCATCAAAACATTCCTTCTTCAAAACATTCTTTTCATTAAAACTGTTTTATCATTGAACATACTTTTCATAAACCTTTTCAAAACATTTAAGTTGATTGGAGTTTTTCCACGACTCCGGACAATACGGGTGATCAGCCACGTAAAGTCCTCCTTCCTTTGAAATTGGGTTCCCAATTAGGCAACACATTGGCCTTTAATGCTGGACTAGGACCACCCTAGCCTCTTACGATAAATAAAAATGCTGGACTAGGACCACCCTAGCCTCTTACGCTTTTCCAATTTATAAACAAATTTATTACTAATAATTTAAAACATTTCACTTTTAAGTCCTTTATACTCACTGATAACAAATCAGCCCAGTATAAGGAATTTTAAAAAACATATTTAATTAATTAATCCATTTTCATTTGCAATTATAAAAGACTGAGGATCAGGGAAACATTCGATGTAAAGAATCATAAACAGTAAAGCAATAATATTGAATTAACATAGCATGGCGCAGCAAAACAGAAACATATATATACAAGGAGACATAAATCAATTAAAGAACGAAGCAATTGTTAAGATTCAAAGATTTAACAAGCATTTATAGAATATACATGGAATAGAGAAATCTGAAGTTCAAGGAGGATTTAAGTTACTGCACTGGTCATAAACAATTGAAGAATCGAAGAACAAAACAAGGGTTAGGGTTCTAGAATTTAATTCAAGGGTTATAAAATTTGGTTTCGCTGATATGGTTTAAAGGAATAAACATAAGGCAAAAGGCTAAGATAAAGCAAGACAGAAATTGTAAGTGAAGGGTTATAGTTCGACGAAAAATAGGGTAAATAATAAGGTACATAGGTTTCAATAGTAATTTATAAGGAAAAAACAATAAGGAATAAAAGGTTCAAAATAATTAAAAAGGAATGACATTAAGGTATATGAATTTAAACAACAATTCATAAGCAGTTCAAGGAATCTGAACTTAAATACAAGGTTCGAGTCACTGGCAACAAAAGAATGGGGTATAGATACAAGCAAAAGGAATTGAAAGACATATCAGATAAATAACATAAAACAGTTTCACATCACTTGAACGATAAGTGAGGTTAGTACACCTGCCTCAATATATGAAGTTTCCATTTCCACTACTTCAACTCCTTATCACTTTACACCCAACTCTACTTCTTTATACATTGGCCTTTCTCGATAATACTCGTCAACTCCGAAGCTTTTCCTTCCTCTCCAAATTTCCCTTTTATACTCGTACTGGCTCCCACCTGACCTCTCACTGGTACCTATATAAAAATAAAGTACTATTTCAGTACTTTTATAACCTTAATCGTCTATCTTTATTCTACCCAAACGCATATTATAACGCTTTACAATTTATCACATATAGCTCATATAGATCATATTCCCAAAATAATAATATATAATCACGTAAATCACATAACACTTTGCATAGATTTTTAACTTATACTTATACTTGATACCATGTATATCATATTTATTTAGAAATAATCCTTTGAATTCCGTACCCACATCAATATCTTAACGACTGTCTAACAATTTCTAACAATTTATAAGTTCAAATTCACTTAAACTTTATAATTAATAACTCGAAATACATACTAAAATCACATATTGATACTTGAAATCAATTTAACTAGCAGGTAGTGTAGTTGTAACCAGCAAAATAAACTGAAAGATTCACATAAGACTGAACATATCTTCCCCTAAATTCTAATCTTCCCTTTTCTGGCTCCAACTCACGGCCCTTTATATCACACTGAACGGACAAACAAAACTCACACACTTACCCCACTCACATTCGAATACATACAGAACACCTCCCATCTCACACTCACTACCACACCTTAAACTAGGCTGCCTCCCCTGCTATACCACAACCTCCTCTCTAGGCCTTTAATCAAATAAAATACAACCACACTATCACATGTCCCACTTATGTACATTAGCACATAAACTCACTCAATGACACATACACACTTGCACATTATTAAACACTCAAACACTGGACAATACGATCTACCACCTCCACATTTGTCTTGGCATTACAGTCTCCTTTTAACTCCCTCGTCTCCATTCCCACACCATGACACACACACATACTCACAATATTGCAACCTTTCCTCCGGATACAAACTTCGACATACACGCAACCAACACCAACATCACCGTTCTCACAGTCTCTTCCTTTTTTTTATTCCCCTGTCTCCTTCTAGCAACACAGTCCATGACCACATAATCTCTTTACCCACTCTGTTCCCTTAGCTTCATGGCCTTACAACTCCTCACACCGAGTCGAAGCATCCCAACATTAACACCATCACTGCCTCCTCTACTTTCTCTGAACATAACCCTCTTCACTAACTCCTATTGGCCTCACCTCCAAGCAACCTCGCAACTCTCAACAACACTAACCTCATAAGAGTGAATATACTACTCTAGAATCATCATCTCTGTAAAAAAACACTTGAACCCAGCAATAAGACCACCGATAATAATTCCAATCAAGACAGTAATTACAACAGTGAAAAGAATATACAAATACCATTTACATACACCACAATTTGATTACACACATAATCAAACACACACAGCAGCTCATCAATTACACGCACAACACACGGCCTCTACACGCATACACACACACTGTTCAACTAAGAAAACAGGAGAGAACGAGAAATTTCAAGGGAGAGGGGAAGAGAGAGTGAGGCGAGCGAGAGAGATTGAGATTGGAAGGGAGAGAGAGAGAGATTTGAGGGGGAAGAAAATCAGTGAGAAAAAGATAAGAGAAATGGAGATGTTAGAAGAAGATTACCCGCAAGAACCCTCTAGACTTTGCTGGGTTTCAACATATAAAAAGGGTAAAACAATTTAGTAAGTTATAAATTCTAAAAATCTATTCAAAAATAGTTTATCACCCTTTTTAAAATTCGATGTAAAATAGAAAATGGGGTAAAATAAACTTTTCATTTTTTAAAAATATAAAGTATAAAATTTCGAACACCCACATATTTTTAAAATATTTTTAGGATCGAAAACGGATTAAATACGAATTTTACAAGTTTTGACCCTTTAAATGCAATATATCTCGTAAAATCATTTTAAAATACTTAAACACCCAAAATAATTCGCCCGATAATTTTAGAAACTAGATAATTTCATAAAGATGATAAAACAAAAGATTTCAGGATTTTTAAATACTCCGATGATTTTATAAGAATTTACAAAGTTCAATAATACACAATTTAAATAGATTTTAATCATCAAAATTTAAATAAAAACACACGGACCCACAATTCACATATAAATCATCATATCACATGTAAACACGATGTCACATAAAATTTTATCTAAAAAAAATTCATACCCTATAATCCTCATTTAATATTAAATAATTAAATACTAGTAATAATAATTATAATAATAATAATTACGATATTTTCTAGGGTGTTATAAAATATCCTATGTATGATCGAGAGTAACTTTGATAAAGTTCCCACGGGAAGGTGAAAGCAATGACTTATGGAAAAAGACTGATAGATATATTTTTCTCCTTCAGCAGAGCTTAAGGGAGGATGCTTTCACCCAACAGTGATGGGAATGAGGTAGAAAAACTTGAGTTGGAATGTACCCAGAGAACATGGATTACAAGAAATCATTATCATCAGGAAAGGCCAATGAGGTGGCCGACAGTCTAAGTATAGAGGAATAATTATAAATGTTCATACCGAAGAAACAGAATGATATTTGGAAGGACCTTAAAGGTCATATCGGAGTGGAGGAATTTACATTCCTTCTGATGACTGTGCAAGAATCGACGGTAACAATAGTTTAAGTAAAGATTCGATTCCCAATATTGTCTTAAGCAAAATACACACCATAGAAGGTCCCGTTTTGAGGAAAACCAGGACCATGATACAAAATTGACGTAGTAAACCATTAAGTTTCCAGTCTTTTATGGAAGATGCATGAGTGATAGTTTTATCAACCGGACCTAGCTGCGATGCTTGAAACTCTTCTGTAATTTTATCTACTTCATGTAATATCTACATCAAGTTCAGGAAGTGTTCCTTATGGATATGGAATAGTGATTACTTTGTCTCCCTAAGGGATTTGAAACCCGTAGGGTTAGCTATTAACGCACTACGTAAACAACAAGCGATGGTGATTCTTCTAAGAAATTAGATGACAACGTAAAGATAAAGAAAGTGTTGCTATTGATAAACTAAATGGCATGTTGATGAATGACAAGCAAGTTTGTGTTAGTGTATTTCTGCGCAAAGAAGATAGAGAATATGAGGTCGATGATTCATGATGCTAAATGTATTCCCATAGAAAGAATTAATGAGACTTGGAGGGTAGGGCAGCTGAGCCCGAGACTTATTAGGCCACCTGAGAGTTTAAAAGTGTTCGGAAGGTGGCATTCGAGCCAGTTTTACGCCCAAAGCTTATAGCATGGTAGTAACGTGTTTCATGTGGCAAAGCTACACCAGTAAAATGCAGATGCTCAATAGATGATAAGAGTGCGAGCAGGTAGGTACGACCTGGTCTGACTTACGAAAGACAACCTGTGGAAAACCACGGGTAGAAAAGAACAAGTGATGAGAAACAAGGTTGGCAGAAGTAGATTATATTGGATCTAAGTTAAAGAAATCGGCCAGATTCATTTCAGAGGTTTTAAATTGGAATAATGTGATGATTATAGAGTAAATGTGATGGGATACCAATAAGGAGGTGCCAAGTGCAAAAGATGCCTCAATAAAGAGATGACGGTGGAGGTAAATAATAGAAGTGAACAAGAATCAGCTAATAAGAAGGATGTGATTGATAAAGAAAAGGCTGGGAAAGCAACTATGGAATGTGAAGCAAGGAATGTTATGAATGGATTAATAAATGGGTTTTCTAATGAATTCTCGGGATGACAACCTGAGAGGTTCAAAGATTTTCCAAAAGTAAGTGTGCTAAGGTTGAACCAGAGTATAGGTCCATAGAATCGTGGACAAAGCAGCAAGATATGTTGACACATGAGGTTGTGATCAAATAGTATTGGATATAATTATGATTATTTTCTTCTTTGATGAACCTCTATAGTTCAGAGGTAAATTTTGAGTATGATATTTTACAATCATGAAAACTTTCTATAATCCTTTAGAATTCTTTTCTTTTCTTCTCTCTTATTCATCTTCTTTATGAATTGAGAAGAACAACCCTTTAAGGAGGGGAGGAACTGCTACGTGACTATCTGTCTATGTGATAGAAGTCTAAGTGGAATACCATAACTTGTTTAATTGCTTGTCAAGTACTAAAGGCTGGCCCCCTTCTATACTAACTATGCAATATAACAAATGTTCATTGATCATAGTGATCTCTCAATAAATCTTTCCACTTCTCTATATTGATGGAGATTGTGAAGATTAAAGCGATCAGGAAATGAACATTACGAGCGAGGTTACCTCCGAATTCGCAGTATGATAGTGATACCAATGTTACTGCAGGTATCAATAAGGATAAGATTGAGTAAGAGCATAACCCGGATAGTGTGTGGTACGAAAAGTAGCAACGCTGATGGAAAAAGGATAAAGTATGGATTGTAGCACTAGAAGATGTGCTGAGAAGGGGTAGAACGACTAAGAATTGACCGGAAAGCTAAAAAGTGAACGACAGGCAAACGACTCTTTGCTTCCGACCTGATTCCGAGACGGAATCCTTTTAAGGAGGGGAGACTGTAAGAACCCCAAATTTTGGATATAATTAAAACTTTTTATTATGTACTGAGGTAATGGTGAATAGTGATTACGACTACGATGTAACGATTGAGATAATGAATGAAAGGAATAGATTTGGATTCAAATGTTTATATGCCATGAAGAATACTATTGGTTGACACTTTAGATAAGAATTATCTATCTCCTAGGGAATTGAGATTTGATAATTCTAAAGGAGAAGATTATTCTTATGTCATCCAAATCGATATCTGTTATTGGTCCAATGGGTCCGTAAAAAGGTTAAGGAACGATCAAAAGAGATCAGGGAAAATTGTACAACCCTAAGAGAATAAGTAAAGAATAAAGAATGAATAGTGTTTTTGGTGGAAAAGAGAATATTATGAGACGACACTATATAGAAGTATTCGGAACGGATTTCCGAGGTCGTAATAGTGATCCAGGGGGAAAATAAGTGTATGTAAAAGCTGTCGGATTCTGAAAAACCACACTTTTATTTTCTCCGAGAGTTCCCTGGACACTGATAGACTTAAGAATTTAACGAAGGGATTTAAGGAATATAAATTCAAAAGTTAGTAAGAAAGATGGAGAATGATAGTATTAATATTAAGAAGATTCCCGGTAAACCCTAATTAGAAATCCGTGAAATATTCCTACGAACGATCAATCGAAACGAGCAATAACCGGACAAAAGAAACAAGCAGAGGAAGCAAGAGTCATGCATAAGCCACTAGAAAATATGTAGCAACCAAGTGGGCTCAAGTAACTAGCTTGGTTATGGAATGAACAAGTACTTAGCTAAATCCAACTCCAAGTTAGCTAGCAACCATTTAAAACACAACACGTCTTGCCCAATTGCATCATCTAGTGCATCACACTCCACTAACACCACCAAGATGAGATATTATCTAGCAAAGGATCACTTTATGCATTATTACCACAAAACAAATCAAGAAAACACAAACTCTCTCCATTTTCTTAAACCTGGCCAGCAAGAACCACTATGAAAGAAAAATTCATATCTCCTTTTCTATCCATGATAAAATCACCAAATTTTAACCATAGCCTCTCCACTCCATGGGTAATATTCTCTCAAAATTTCATGTCCAACAAAGTAGTATAGCCTAGTCAAATCCATGCTCAAAGTTGGGGAAACAAATCTGCCCAGTTTCTGTCCAGCAGAAAAAGAGGGCTCAAAACCCTAGCTAGGAAGCTTCATATCTGATGAGCTAGGACTCAAAACAAAGCTTAGGAAGAGCCCAAATGTTGTAAAAATTTGAGAGCTAAATTCTTATTTTTCAATTTTCTATGATTTTTACAAGTTTAGGGTGAATAGTAACTTCCAAGAACTAATCTTTGATTTCTTGTTTTCTGTGGTTGATCCAAGCTTTGTTAAAGCTATACAAGGACTAGAACAAGCTTAGTAAGGCTAGTACATACTCCAAGGAAGGTAATCATCTCACGAAACCCTAGATCTTAGTTTAAGTTTTGATGATTATTGGATGATTTTGAGATTAGTTATGAAATGGTGTATTATAAGCATGATTATGTAATTAGCTTTATTGATCTAAGAGATATAATGAATATGATGGTGAAGTATGATATTTCTGGATTTGTTGAGATGAGAATCAGGTGCATAAGATGTATGTATGCCCGGTGTGGCTTGGTGATTGTTGTAACAATTTGGAAACGTCCGATTTATAGCCGTCGTAATGCCCAATTTTCGTTAACCTCTATAAAACCGTGCATAACAGTTAGGATGAGTTTCTGGCCTTGATGAATAAATGACATGTCCTTGTAGATCTCGAGCCATAGATCGTTTTGGCGCAAAAAACGAAACATTCCGACTTACGGTTTAGGTGTTATGGTCAAATTACTAAAATTGGTTCGAACCCGTAAGTAAAAGTTCGTAACTTCAATTGAACCCTTCTAAAGCATGTTACTCAGTGGCAAATCTTGGTAAATAAATACTAGGGGTCATAAGGAAGGTATGAAAGAAAACCACATATCAAACGGATTATTTTCCGATTTTATAAAAATGTTTGAATCAAAGTTAAACGCGAACGAACCTCTAAAAACCCGCTTGGTTATAACTTTGGTAAAACACTTAGAAAACGAACGATAAAACTCGAGGTATAATCTCGGTTCGTAATCGATCGACTTTAGAACTTATATGACTTAATTATATACCGAGTGTGGGTATGATGACATGTCGTAATAACGAACAAATGTCGGATCGTATCAGTAATAAAAAGAGTTACACTAAAAGGTGTATAACGAGATAATTCGAAAACGTGTTTCGATTTAAGTGAAGTTTATACCTAGACTTTTAAAAGGTGTTAAGTGGTTAATCTCGAATGTTCTGATTGTTTATAGATCATCGAGCAGACCCAGGACACGCTATCTCCACCCACACCCGATTACCAGGCAAGTGTTCAAACCTTTGAACCTGTTGTTGTGATAATATATGTATATGATTTCTGTTTTACATATGTCATCGCATGCATGCCTGTTTCCAATTATATTGTGACTCTGGTTTTTGTGATACTTGTTTCCTGAATTGATATTGGCATATAGACTAGATACGAATTATCAGTGATAAGCCGGATTGTTTTGGTAAGACCCTTAGCGAAGGGCATATGATATTCATTCTAAATATAGACCGGGAGTCGGTATTTTGAGATATAGATAGTCGTGGAAACCCGGAGGGATTCCAACGACAGATTATTATTTATCTGAGGAATGTTATTGTTAAACGTTATTTATATTCTATAAAGTATCTATTACTTGGAAATATTTCGAGGAATGTTATTCGAGTATTATCTCAGTCGAGAGATATTAAATGAATGTTAGTTTCGAATATTCATTTAAGGTTTTATGTACTTGATGAATATTATTTTAAAATATTCATTGGAAGTTATATTTACTTAAGGAATATTATTTCGATTATTCCTTTAATGTTTTGATTATTAAATGAATATTATTTGGATATTCATTTAGAAGATTAATTACTAAATGAATATTATTTGGATGTTCATTTAGAAGATTATTTATTAAATGAATGTTATTTGGATATTCATTTAGAAGATTAAATATTAAATGAATATTATTTTCAAATATTCATTTAAGGTTTGACTTATTTATTGAATATTATTTTAAATATTTATTGGAGTTTAATTATTTAATGAATATTATTTTGAATATTCATTTAAGGAGGGTTTTATTTAGCAAATAATTCTATATATTCATTCGAGGATTACTTACGAGCGATATTATGATTTAATCATATTCCGTAATTATTATTGAGTTAATGAATATTCTTGGAATATTTATTTTATTCTTTTAAATTCATTTTAAAATGATTTATATTATTCGGAGATTATCTTTCACCTCCAGTTATTATGTAAAATATTTCGGAGTCTTTTTACGACTATCTTATCAAGGAAAGGTTCCCAACTCCTTATTTTTTTTTCATTTAAATCTATCTTAAAGGATTTAAATGCTCGCTCAAACTTCCATGTTAAAGGGGAACCTACTTGAGCAATGTTATTTATCTTGTAGACTTCCCAGTCATAAATCTCATAATTTATCCTTTTCACTCGCAACTTGGTTGCTATGGACTCATTAAGTCTGTGTGTACCTTCTCATCATTCGAGGGGTAAGATTATTGGAACAAGTTGATATCCATTAACAAGCAAAAACTTGGGAAATGTTGGTGAATTTTCCTTTCCAACTAGATACGACTACTTTGTGGAGTCTTATCAACAAGTATTTCACTTGGGGAAGGGAGGACAAACTCTCGTTTCAATGCTGTGGATTTATTCGAACTAGGAGTCGTGGGTAAGAGGCCGAGTCGCGCGGTCCATCACAAGGCCTAACCATTGGCCAGGGAGTTAGTATTAAAGGCAATCGACAAGTGGGGCCGTCAGTTCTTCCTTCTACCGGTAGTAAACTATATTGGGCTGTACCATCCCTGACTGATCATCAGGGAGTGGGACAGCTGACGCGTGATAACTCCTGTATTGGTTCATCTCCCAAATTGGGAATTCCCTGCAACACGTATCGAAGAGACTTCTTTCAGGTTGACGGTGTCTTCCGCAAGACGTATCGAAGAGACTTCTTTCAGGTTGTAGGACTTCGAAAAATGTTAATAACTGGAATTGCAATATTTTCCTTGCAAGTTTCTCTTTATATGATAAATGATAATATCTTGCTTATTTTCGACATAGCAGATATTCCCACATATATTTACATTTTGAGTTACCTTGTAACTTCATCGTTCATATTATACTGGCATCATTTCCGTAAATGCATGGCATATGGTTTGAAAGATACTTTTGAACTGTTATATATTATCGTTCAGTTAAATATTATTATTGGTGGGCTATTGCTCACCCTTGCTTTATTATTATATCACAACAACAGCTAGACCAGATGACTCGCACAAGGCGCACTCGACGCTGGCGAGGACGATGAGACTACCAGAGCCGAAGAGAAAGCTATTGGTAGGATAGATTTATTCTTTCAGTACCAAGTATATGGTCTAGTATGACTTATGCAAATGGATGGCAAAGAGTATGTATTCATATTGAACTTCTTTTGGATTGTAAGAACTCATATTGTGCTTAATAAAATTTGGTAGTTACTCTGATTTCATCTTTGGGACTATAACGGGTGTGTTTTATATTGTTGTGTTGGGTCATAAAGATGTAATTTATTTTGAGTTGAAGTAAGTTCAAATATTGTGAACAGTAATGGAGACCGTAACGACCGGATCCCGGACCCCGGTTCTGGGGGTGTTACACCCAGAGTTGGCCTTCATTGGAACATGAGGTCCTTTCTCTATGCAATCTACATAGCCTTCATCGATGGCTGAGAGATGAAGGTGCATTTTTACTTTACAGTGAAAGTAATTATCTTTGTCAAGCATTGGAATCTTCACACCTGTATCCTTCCTTCCCATGGTTTTGATCTTTAGACTTCTTGTATGCTAGAAGTTTGCTCTGATACCAATTTTTAGGTCCCGAAGTATCGTAGAAGGGGGGTTGAATATGATACTACCAAAAAAAAAATAATTTCGAGAATATATCTTTATTTATAATAAACTCGAAGGGGTGTTACAACTTCTAATCCAATGGATTAGCTTCAAAACCAGAACACTCTTAAGGATAGTTTAGGCATGAGGACCTTCTTCCCGACACTTCCTGAAAGCGGGCTAAGCCGGCTTCCCTACTAGATGGACTGTCTAGCAGCTTACAAAGAGAAGATATAAGAGAGAGAAGAGAGAGTTGTGTGTTGAGGTATATTTTGAAATGAAATACAATAGGCCTATTTATAGGTTATAGAAAGTCACTATGTTGTACTATGCTGTACTATTCCAACAACTCCCGTGGGCCCCACCAGCCACTTTTTGAATAGTACCACTATTCATCACCTACCACTGTGGGCCCCACCAGCCACTATTTACACAGTACCACTATTTGCACAGTACCACTATTTGCACAAAACCACTATTTGCATAGTTACTACTATTTGCACAGTACCACTATTTGCACAGTAATCGTGCATAGTAACCTTGCATAGTAATTGTGCATAGTAACTTTGCATAGTATTACTATTTTTAGCTACTTCTTTTGGGCTTCTCTTTTCTTGAAATATTCTATCTATCCTTGATCGTCAATCTGCTTTATCAATTTTCTTTCTGAATAAATGTGTTGATCCTTCTCGTATGTGCTGACACTTAGTGCACTAGTCTGGTTCACAAGTGCCTAGCACTGATCTTGATCTTCACACCTTCGTTACATTCCAATTGATTAGCCTGCAGCAGTATCTTCAAATAATGTATATACATGGAATCTTTTGGCCCTTCAACTGAATTATCTGTACATCTTATTCTGTCACTGAGGCTTGATCATGTTAATGAACTTCTTTCAGGGACTTGATCCTTGTTGATACCTGTTCTTCAAATTTCACGATCCCTGTATAGAGTTAATATTATTTATATTTTATCCTAGTTGAGTTATATATGTCCTCTATTACATATTACATTACATTATGCTTTACACTTCTAAAACCTTTGATAGATAGAGGTTACCACCTTCATTTCCTTCAATAGGGGGCGCCCTACCAGAGCATTGTGCGACGTCTCCTGATCCAAAATCATAAAATCCATCATCTGAGTCATAGAAAGAGACCCTTCTCCAAGAGTCATTGACAGCTTGATAGCTCCCATGACTTTCATAGATTCGCCCGAAAAGCCATACATCCATCCATTATTTGGAATCATGTCCTTATCTAAAAGTCCCAACTTCTTGTAGGTGTTGTAGTAGAGGATATTTACTGAGCTTCCATTATCGACAAAAACCTGATGCACATTCTTGGAGCCAATCTGGATTGCTACCACCAAAGCATCATTATGAGGGTGGTGCACCCACCTGGCTTCTTCCTTAGTGAAAGTAATGTCTACACACTCCCTTTTGAATAATTTGGGAGGCCCAAGCTATTCACATTAGTGATGGGTTTGTACCTTTCCTCCCTTGCATATCTTTCTAGAGTATGGTTGCTATCACCCCCAGGTGATGTCCTCCAAAGATGGTATGAATACTACCTTCCTTAACGAATTTTTTCTCTTCAAGCTTATCCTCACTACGGAGGGCGCGCCCTCTATCTCTTCTGTCATGATTTTCCTTATGCTTTTTTACTTCTCTAAGAATCCAATCAGTCAAATATTCTTCTTTGATTAGGTCTTCGATTTTATCTTTCAATTGATGACACTCATGAATGTTGTGCCCCGAAGACTCATGATACTCGCAATAATTCTTCTTATCTTTGCTTTTCCAAGAAGATAGAGGCTCTGGCCTCCTAAAGAGTCCTTTGTTTTTATTCACCTCGAAGATGTGCTCAATGGGGGCTGTCAAAGGGGCATAATTATTTGGCCTCCTATCATAAGTGTACGTATCTGGAGGTCCCCAATTGTTTCCAACATCAGTTGTATTTACCCGATTAGCACCAATCCTAGTACGGTGTGTAGGACTCACAGACCTATCATTTCTCTTATTAACTCACCCTTTAGAATTCCCTTGCGTGTCTATTTTTCGGTTATCTACCAAGAATTGCTCCACTATTTTGAAGGACTCAGCTTGTACGAACACATTAGCCAAACTATTTTGAAGGACTCAGCTTTCTGAGTTGTGGTGCTGACTACTTTGATTATTTTCACTAACTCCCCCTGAGTTAGTGCCAGCTCCTACAGAACTACTGTCAACTCGTCTCGAGCCTTGATCAGTCGTCCTTGAGCTGCTATTTACTCCCCCTGAGTTGTTGCCGGTTTGTACTGAAGAAGTCTCTCCTGATCTTGTAGAATTAGCTTGTTCACTAGACTCAGGTTCTTCATGTACACTTGGAACATTTAATGGAACAACCAACTCAGGTTCATCTTCAAGATCTTCTAAGTCCAGATTCTGAAATTTTAGGGACTCAGGTTCACTAGAATCTCTAGAAATTGATGGGAGTTTGGTATCGTCAAATCTGACGTTGTAGCTTTCAGTCACTTTTCGATCATTCACTAAGAACACTCTATAAGCTGCCACCACATCTGTAGAGTAACCAACAAAGATTCCTTCACGAGCTTTTGCTGCAAACTTGCCTAGATTTTCATCATCTATAAGTACGTAGCATTTTGCTCCAAAGACATGAAAGTATTTGATTGTTGGTCTTCTGTTGTTCATTAATTCACATGGTGTCTTTTCTTTATCTTTTATAATCAAGGTTCTATTTTGAGTGTAACAAGCGGTACTCACTGCTTCGGCCCAGAAGTATAAAGGAAGTTTTGAATCATACAACAAAGTTCTTGCTGCTTGAACCAAAGTTCTATTCTTCCTTTCAACTACTCCATTTTGCTGTGGAGTTCTCGGGGCTGAATACTGACGATGTTTTCCTTTAGATACACAGAAGTCATTCAGCACTGCGTTTTTGAATTCAGTGCCATTGTCTGATCTAATCGTCTTCACAGTAAGTGTTGAAACATTCTCAATTTGAGTAATGTGATCAATGATTAAGAAAGGTACTTCGTCTATCGTCATTGCGAAAAATACCCATGTATACTTGGAGAGGTCAGCCACGATTACCAATGCATATCTTTTCCTAGACAAAGATAGGACATTCACTGGGCCAAACAAATCCATATGAAGAAGTTGCAGAGGCTCAGTAATACTAGAAATTTCTTTGCTTTTATGCGATGCTCGCTTCGACTTTCCCATTTCACAAGCTTCACAGAGTCCTTTAGGAGTGAACTCCATTTGAGGTAGATCTCTCACCAATTCTCGCCTCGCGAGAGCATTCATCGTTTTGAAGTTTAAGTGAGATAGCTTTTTGTGCCATAACCAGCTTTCATCATCCGAGGCTTTGTTGTAGAAACAGGTGACCTCATTCTGATTTGCTGAATCCATGTTTGCAACAAAAAGATCTGCCTTTCGAACTCCTCTCAAAGCCAGTGAGCCTTCCTTGATGTGAGTGATTGAAACACCTTTCTTGTTAAAGACAATTTCGTAACCTTTGTCACAGAATTGACTGATACTCAACAGATTGTGCTTCAGTCCCTCAACATAGGAAATATCTTCAATGATGACATTACCAGTCTTCAGTTTGCCATATCCCTTAGTCACACCTATGCTGTCATCTCCAAAGGTAACATAAGGGCCAGCCTTCATAACCAACTCTGTAAGCAGGGACTTGTTTCCAGTCATATGCCTCGATGCTCCACTGTCTAGCACCCGTATAACTTTATTTCTATTCTGCTTAACGCCCTGCAATGACAGATTGGTTAGACATTCTTCGGAACCCAACTTTGATTGGGCCCGGCTTTTCGATAAGATCGAGAATCAACAGATTTAACAACAGGAGATGCACTTTTCTTAACATTACTAGAGCTTTCGACTATCTCCTTTCCTTTCTCAGACTTGACAGATTTGTCAGTCTTAGGAGAAGGTTTGTCACTCCTAACTTTAGGAGGACTGACAGTCTTGGCTCTCACATGCTTTTTCTTGATGTTTGAACTAGCAACAGTATTTGAGCAAGACTGGCTAGATGCATTCATTAGATGCACAAAAGTTTGCATGATGTTAAAAGTGCATGGCATACAATTAGGTTGACCACACTGTGCATGATTCTGATGCAGATTATTCATTGTATGTGTGGTAGGCATGGCATGTGCAACAGGAACATTTATGTTAGCTTTACATGCATAAGAAAGATGTTCAGTAGATTTACAGTGATAACATGCTTTCTTTATTCGTTCAGCCTTAACCTCTTTTATGCCTTTTTCTTTCTTTCCTTGTTGTTTAACAGCCTTAGCTCCTAATCCAGTCTAGATTCATCTCTAGGGAAATTGATTTTAACTTGTTTGATAGGAGTTATAGGTTGTGCTTTCTGGCGATCTTCCATCTCAATCTCATATCTAGCTATCAATTCAGTCTCTTCTTCTTCTATTCTAGGAACAAGGTGTTTGTAGATAGGTTTGACAGCTGATTTAAGAATGATAGGTGTTTCCTTTTTAAGGTCACTGGAACTAGGGTCAATAGGTCTCTTTCCTTCTTTCTTAGGAAGGTCAGAATAATCAAGTCCTACACCTACTCCAGTTATCTTCTTAAATGTGTCATTATCTACATACACTTTACTAGCAGCTAGTTTGTAAGCTTCGCATTTAGTTTCTAACTCAGCTAGATTGTTCCTAAGACATGCTTCTACTTCTTCCTTAAGGACGAGCTTGTGTTCTAGAGATTTGATAAAGTCTCTTAGGGAAGTATCTACAGTGCAAGCAGCCTCTAACTCTTCCACTTTTGCCTCAAGCATTCTACATTTGGCAACAAGTGTTTTCTGTTCCTTTTGGGAAGAGTCTAGGCTTTTGCACAACATATAGATCTCTTCACTAAGAGCCCCGTTCTGTTCCTTATAATCATCAATAGACATTTCTACTTTAAGAGTCAGAACTGGTACCTCTGGTTCCTCTGATGTCTCAGCCGTGAGGGCAAAGTTTGCTACATGAGTAACATCTTCCTCATCTGAATCATCCCAAGCTCTTCCTTCTGTCACCAATAAAGCTCGTTTTCCATGTCTTTCCTTCACCAGCGATTCATACTTGCTTTTGAGGGCTTCATATGTCTCTTTTGGATAAGTCTGTTTAGGCTTTTTGCAGTCCGAGGCAAAATGTCCAGCTTCACCACAATTATAGCATTTGAACTTCATTTTGAAATCCAAAGGAGATTTGTAGCTGGTATTCTTGCCTTTTCCTTTGTAGCCTGACGAACTACCACCACCCCTAGCAGCCCGATAATAAGATGAAGAATTTCTCTGTGGTCGGTTGCTCTTTCTGAATCTCATGTTGCTGAACTTCCTTGCCATGTATGCCACGACACTATCGTCCATGTTGTCCAGCTCTTCTTGGGTGTAGTAGTCATCATCACTGTTAGATGTGCACTCGTCATCATTATCAACTTGATGTGGTGCAAGTGATGATTTAGGCTTTGCTGCAACCATTGCCTTCTTAGACTCTTCCTCATCAGCAACAAATCCTGATGCAGTTTCTTTTCCTTTGGAATTATTGTCCCATGCTTGATCTTGAAGTGTTTCCAGCTCATAGGTCTTTAATATTCCATAATATTCTTCCAGAGAAGTTGTATGCAAATCTCTGGTTTCTCTTATTGCGTAGACCCTATGTTCAATGCTCTTTGGCTGGTTCCTCAGATATCTCGTATTAGTCTCAACCATGGGGAGAGTTACACCTCTCAGATTCAAATCCAATACCAACTGACTGAATCGTAGGTAGACGTCTGTTATGCCTTCTCCTTTTCGTATTCTAAAGGTGTCATACTCCATCTTGAGTATGAGTGTCTTGTTGCTTCTAACCTCTGCAGATCCTTCCATGACAACTTTTATCTTGTCCCAAATCTTCTTCGCTGTAGTCAGACCTTTGACTATGTTGAACATTTCATGATCAAGAGATTCCATCAAGGTTTGTCGTATGGCAGTATCATAAGCTATTTGTTCCTTGTCAGCATCTGAAAACTCCGAGGCCTTTTTAGGCTCAGACCGAGGTGCTATAACCACCCCTCCTTCCGTATGTGCAGGAATAACCACCATTGGAACAAATTTACCCTTGTCAAGGACTTCCAGATATTCAGGGTTAACAGTCTCTAGATATAGTCTCATTCTGAAAACCCATTCTTCATAGTGATCTCGGTTGAACATTGGGATCTTGAATGCATTTTTAGGAGCCATTTCAATTCTGGTCACTAAAAGTTTCTAAGTACCCAAGACTAGGCTATGTAGAATATTTATGTAGAACTTTTGCCTAAGTCGAAATTTCTCTAAGTAGAAATTTTGCTCAAGTCGAAATTCACCAAGTAGAAATTGTCCAAGTCGAAATTCTATGTAGAAATTCTCAAGTAGAAATTCTATGTAGAACTTTTGTCCTTAGAATAATTTTTCTGCAGATTACTTTAATATTGAATAAACAATATTATCTCTTTAACACCTTTTTGACTTTTGATGCTTTACTCACCTAACCCGCCTAACCCACGTGCTAGGTACTGAGTATGTCTTGTTTCACTTTCGACCGTGAATAATGCAAATCACAAAGTCCAAAAACACCTTTTATTATTTTACTATTTATCTGTTTGAAAAGGAGATCAAAAAGTTGTTGGGTTGTCTTCTTTGATAAGAACAGATGATGAGCACTCAAGAACACCAAATATGAAAGTACCCAGATTAATTCACAAAAATTAATTAAAATACACCCAAGCTAAATAATCACACCTGGAGTATTTAAATAATTTTTTCAGATGAGTTTTCACCACAAACGAATTAAAGCTCACTTTTCGAGAAAATGAAAATTAGATCTAGAAAATGAAAACTCACGATTCTTCTACTCAACACAAGGATCTATGTTTTGTATGTTAAACATATAGCTCTGATACCAATTGTTAGGTCCAAATGTGTTGTAGAGGGGGGGTGAATACAACTTTTCGAATATGAGAAGCAATAAATACGATGCAATAAACGAACACACAGATTCAAGGAATATATGTCTTATATATAACTTGAAAGGGTTGCTACAACATTCATTACAAAGTATGACAGAAGTTCAGAGAGAAGTGAATGATACTAAGCTCTGTGAATGCACTCTCTCTCTTTTACATGTGTTTCTCTTAAGAATTGCTCACACTAAAACATTACACAAGTACTTCTATTTATACTACATGTAATCTATGTCCTGTAGTCTTCAAAGACTAAGATATACGTGGCCCAATGATGTCCACATAAATCTTGCCTTATCTTGAAAGCTTGGAAATCTGCCAATCAGAAGATGCCATGTGTCATGTTGAAGCTGCACTCTAAGTAGAACTTCTACTTGAGAATTTCTACTTAGCCATCTCGAAGTTCTAAGTAGAACTTCTACTTAGAAACTTCTACTTGGTCATCTAGAATATTTAGTACTTAGAAAATATTCTGGTCTTCAACTTGAAACTTCAATGCACATCTTGAACTTGTGATATCTTCATGTCTTCTTTATTCTTCACCAAGCTCTTGAACATGGATCTTTATTACTGACATAAACTTGCTATCAATGTCCTGACACTTGATGCACTGGTCTGGTTCATAAGTGACTAGTCTTGATAGGGTTTTTGCTTCTTGAATAAATTACCATATCCAATTAGTAATATGGCTTTCCAATATTTGCTTTCCTTCTTGTTCACTTGAAATCAATTGGTCTTATTGATACTGATAGTTATGATCTTGATTCTTGGCTTTTCAAATCACTGAGGCATGAACAACTTTGACTTGAACTTCTCTCAATGATTTCTTCTTGACTTGATCATAGTTAACATGTTGAATTGTATCAATTACCTTGTCTTCATTTAGTGTTGATTTCTTGTGACTTCTTGTTCTTGATTGTCTTCTGGTTAAGTATCTTTTCCTTTAGTTGAGTTACATTAGTTATAGTGTTACAAGTTTACACACTCTGCCTTTCAATCTCCCCCTATTTGACTGTCTAACAATGACATTCAAATTAATGAAGGATAACTCAACTAAACAATGAGACGAGAAAAGATAATTAACATTACAGTCTTGAATAATATACAATTGAAAAGTACTTGAAAACAATACAATGAACTTAAACTAGAAACAGAATTCGAACTTCGAATTAAAGATCATTTGAGTGATTCCTATCACCTGGATTATTTCATACCTTTTAGTCAAACTTATATCACCTTATTGGATTCACTCTAAGGTGAATTTTCCTCAAGTGAGTTAAATCAACCGAAAGACATGAAGTTTTTCCAACTTCAAGTTCACACCACTCTGACCTTTAACCCTAATTCCGTTTCCTCTTTCTAGCTTCAGCAGCTTGGTCTTTCTCTTCTTTCTGCCTTTTGCGCTTCTCCTTCTGCTGCTGTTCTTTCTGTACACTGGATCGCGAAGCTGCTTCCACCTAGCATTCAACAGACTTACAGCTTCCATTTCTAGAGGATTCTTGGGCTCTGGATAAGGATGTTTGAAAAGCCTTCTAAGTTTGTCCACCTCCTGAGTAGTTCTGATCTTTGGAATGTCCTCAAAGTTCTTCATTATGAGCTGAGGTTTCCAGTGAGATTTATCAGCTTTAAACTGACAATAGATCATCTTGGGGTAGCCCTTGACACGGTCAGTATTGTGGACACTGGCCGCATCTCGCTCCATCCGCTTCTTTTCCACTACTACTTCAGACAGGTAACTCATGAGTCTCTGCTTTTCTTCCACAAACTTATCTTCCACTTCGCCCCATTTAAATACATATAATACTCTCTCCAGAAATGCAGCATCTTCAGTCCGTAGCAGCCATTTTCTACTCATATGCAAGATTGTTTGATTCTGGTCTGCATCTATGAATACTAAGGCATCAGCTGTATCTTCAACATAAGCGTGTATCCAGTATACACTATCACTTCCTGGAACACCAATTTCCTCCCTTATCTCTCCTTGTTCCAGTGCTCCAGAAGGAAGAGTCAGAGCTTCATCTACATTCTTCATGGCTTGAAGAATATTCCATTTCTTCTCTATCAGCTCCGGCTCAATCTTCACGTCATCTAGAGGGTTTGGAGCAATGATATCACACTTCCACACCTCATTGCTCTTCTTGAATATGACTCTTTCAATGATCTTCACGGATTTTTCTTTAAGCTCAGAAGCGAATCCCTTACTCATCATTTGTCTACAGACAGCTTTGAGAGATTCCACTGAAAGCTCCGTTACGTCATTTTCCTCCATGCTAACCCTCTTCATCTTCCCATCAACTACCATCCAGACAAAATTTGGATATGCTGAGAATTCTGGACCCTTGTCCTCTGCTAGCTGCATTAACTGATCCCTATACAGAATGCTTAGCTCCTCAGATTGAGAGTATTGAATTTTGGTTGCTAGCAAGAACAACTCTGACGCAGATCTTCTCGTTATGAATTGGTCATCCACATATAGGAAAGATGTTGGGACTCCTTCTACCAAAGACAAAATAACCTGCCACTCTTAAGTGTTGCATTATATCCAACCCTGACTTTAGAAATTAATCTCTTCAAAGAATTTATATAGTCCACAGTCATTGGATTCTGCAAATTCAAGTTGTAGAACAGATCATCTGCCTCCTTGTTATGAACTCCTTTCGCACAGGATCCCATCAATATCTTCCTTGCTTCATCCCATTTCTGTCCTATCCTTCGTTTGTCCAGATCAACTTGAGGATCAGCTAGCCTTGCAAGCTCATGATCGTACTGCTTCCCTTGGAGCTCCACTTTCTTTTCTAGGAAGGCAGCACGTTCTTGCATCATCTTCATTTTATGGAACTGAGCTTGTTCCAAGGCTAACTGTTGAGCTTTAATGGTTTCCTCATCAACAGGAATTTCTTCAGGCATTCCGGAAGACATCCCAGCACCTCCACCTTGTTCCTTCAAAGATCTCTTTATAGCATGTGCCAAAGGTACGTCTTCCATATCAGAATCTGAGTCAAGTACCTCCTGTACTGTTTCCTGATGACTCAGGTCAACGAATGGTTCATCAACCATCATTGCCTTACCCTTTCTCCTCCTCAGAGCCTCTTCATCAACAGACGGCTCAATTTCTGGTTCCTTGACAAGATCAGCGGGTTCTTCAATTTCTTCGATGTGAACTGCCTGCTGTCTCGTCTCCTTTCCACTCTCCCCCTTAGGTGAGTTATCCTGAGCTCCACCTTGGTCTTCAGATCCACCAGCTGCATAAGAACCTCCAAAACCAGAACCGGAGGCTCCCGCTCCACTAGCACCACCTGCACCAGCATCGGGGGGAGGTTGTTGCGACTCGAAACACTCCGGGGGCACAAAACTCGTGACTGCGAACATCATTCTACTGATCTCCACAGCCATTGTATGCATTGTAGACTCCATTGCCCCCATCCTCCCATTAAGAGTGCTTCCCAAGACACCACCAGCATGGCCCAAGTCATTGACCTTATTTGTCAAAGCATCAAAAGCTGTATCTTGACTTGCCATTCTTGCTGCGTAGTCGTCTAGAGCCCTTTGATTGTTTCCAATGTTCATCCCGAACTACCCCATCGTCTGCCCGAACTGCCTCATCTGATTTTCCATAGAAGTCATACATGTATCAAGATTTTCAATATTAAGGGACGGTGTTTGGTTTAGGTGACCTCGCTCTAATACTCGTTCTGTTAGTATTTGGCGCTCTGTTGCGGGCCTTAAAAATGAAGGTCCCTCTCTCCCTAACCTCTCACACACACTCCCTGTCTCACACTCGTGTATGTCTTCAATTATTGATACGAAGTATGAAGCAGTACCTGCAGAAATTGGATAAGCAAAATAATTGGCAGTTATGGGATCTATGTCTGTTCTGCCCTGAGTTGGAATCTCAGGCTAAGGGGCTGCAAAGTGTTCTTGTACGACATCAGAACCGATCCTCTTTGCAGCATCTGTCCGTACCGGTGAAGGTACGGCTGAAGTTGTTAAAACTCCATGTCCTTTTGAAGCAACAGGATCTTCAAAAGGTACATAATCCTCACCAAAATCAAAATCCCTATGTGCAGATTGTTTAAGGGGAGAACCACTCTCGTGAGGTGGAGTGGTTGCGTGTGACACATTAGGGTTTGACTGGACGTTTGAAGTAGCAGCATGAAAAGGTTTGGCTTTCTTTCGAATAAGTTGCTGCTCTTCGGGTTCACTCTCCTCATCATCTCCTACATATACATGTGCTGGCTTTCTGACTTCCGTTAACAGGGGTGAAAGAGAATAAGAATGTGTATCAGGCTCAGAAATATAGCTCTCACCCTGGGATAGATCCTGCGGGTTAGCAGTCTCTTGGGTCTCGGAATCAGATACATAGGAGGAGGAATGAATAGAATGCATGGAGAGATTACCTGATTCATTACCTTGTGCCTCATCGCTTTGCTCATCAGGAATCCCATCAAATGCCTCAGCATGAGTAGATGGATTCTGAGCATATGAAGAAACTTGCGAGGATTCCTCCAAATTGGTAACTCCTGCATCATATCTAAGCCACATTTGAATATTTTCAGGAACTGACATAGGTTTACCTTGATGTTTATCCTGATTAGCAATGGTTGAAAGTGACTTAGTGCCCATCCCTAGCGATGCAGATGTTGGGCTTCTGGCAAATCCCTGTCTGATAGCAAGAGCATCCTTCGGTATTAAATCATTAATCAGCATTTGTAGGAACCGAGGAAACCAGCAGACAACATCAGTTGTAGTGAGATCTCTGCTTGCAGGAGATCCCATTGAAGCCACTATCTCAGAGAGAACTATGCGTCCATAATTTATATCCTGTTCTCTTGCTAGGGCAACTGCAAAGGTTTGCATTGGAATTGGAATTTGATGAAAATCTTTTTCGCGTGCCCGAAAACATCTTGTGATGGCCTCGAAAAAGTAATTCCATTCCACATGGAAGAATTGTTTTTGGATGTTTCCAGTGATCCGGCCAGTCGGAGGATAACATCCTATTTCTTCAAAGAATGTGAGGCGTTGTTCCGCTGTAGGTTCTGCATCATAAGGTAAACCTGTTGACAATTTCTTCAGTCACCTCATATTCCTGACCCGCTAAGGTAAACCTGAAACCAAAGGGGGTTGTTTTGCTCCCAAAAGTAACCGCACTAGTCCATAATTGCTGTAAAGCATCATGTACTAGTGTAGGTTTAGCAGTAAAAGCATGGCTAGCCTTGGAGTACAAATTAAGAAATCGTATCCAAAACTTAAACCGCGGGAGTTGATCACCAATTTCCATAGAAATATTATAAAAAAATTTTTAGCAAGTGAAAATTGGTGAGCCATTTTAATTTAAATGTTTTTCTTTAAAAGATATGAATTTTTTTTTAATTTTGAAAAACAAATAATTTACGAATTAACAGTTTTATCCCTTTTAATTTTTCGAGAATATCAAAAGACAATCTGAAAAGTTAAACTACGGGATATGAACAGTTGCCAATTACTAAATCTGAATATTCAAAGAAGATGAATATTCGTGTGTATACCAGTGAAATCGTGTGTATATGGATAGAGAATATGAAATCGTGTTTTGTGAACAGTTACACAAACAATTTATGTTCGTGTGTATGTATATGCGCGTGTATGAATGGTCACTAAACACAGTAACACAAAGATTAATGATAACACAGTGAGTAGCAGTAAAAAAAAATTGGCAGTAATTCGTGATTAGTATGAGTTTAATCACAAAAACACGGATTAAAGGTATGTAATTTGTGAAATCGCCCTGTTTTTGTGAAGCTGCTGCTGTGAAAATGAAATTAGGTAAAGTGAATGATGCATCGAGTTAGAGATGTATATATAGATGATTGTGAAATGACAAAAGTATCCCTTTTAAAAAGAGTGTTAAAGTCTAAGTACATAGAGGGAGGACTTAAGTCGAACTCTATCTCGAACATCTCTATCTCGAACATCAAGTCGAACTTCGAGATGAAGTTCGAGATAGAGGTTAACTCGAACAAATAAGCACAAATAAGCACTTTAACCAATTTTACAGCAAAGACTATAGGGAAATCCTATCTCGAACTTGATTAACTTGTAGTAAACTTGGAAAATTCCCCTTCAGTAAAAGAAATAGGGAAATTCGAGATACGTTTCGAGTTAGAAGTTTAACTCTATCTCGAACATCAAGTCGAAATTCGAGTTGAGTTTCGAGATAGAGACTAACTCGAAGTTATTCTCAATTCTTTCCAAAATACCCCCTTGAAGCATAAACTACAGGGTAATTCAAGATATGTTTCGAGTTAGGAGTGTAACTCGAAAAATTCCCTTTAGCTTAACTGAGAACTCTATCTCAAACATCAAGTCGAAATTCGAGTTGAGTTTCGAGATAGACTAAGAACTCTATTTCGAACATCAAGTCGAAATTCGAGTTGAGTTTCGAGATAGACTAACTCGAAGCTATTCTCAATTCTTTTCAAAATATTCCCTTAATGGAAACCTCATCTCAACCTTTGAGATGAAATTCGAGATAGACTTTATCTCGAATATTTTGAAGATAGAACTAGGCACACTGGTAACTCGAACTCGAACTCGAAGTCGAATTTCGAGATGAATTTCGAGATAGCCAACTCGAAATTCTTCCCAGACTTAGAATTTTTCAAAAACTTCACTCTGACAGCTTAAGTCGAAATTCAAGTCGAATTTCTAGATGAGTTTCGAGATAGAAACTAACTCGAAATTTTGAAGATTTTAAATTCTAAGGCCTCTAATTACATGAAAATCATAGGTAAATTCATCTAAAAATCATGCAAAATTTAGAATATTATGAATTTAACTCCCCCTATGATCATGCAATCTAACAAGCATAAATTCACAGA
Organism: Saposhnikovia divaricata; assembly: GCA_036435485.1. Classification (NCBI taxonomy): domain Eukaryota; kingdom Viridiplantae; phylum Streptophyta; class Magnoliopsida; order Apiales; family Apiaceae; genus Saposhnikovia; species Saposhnikovia divaricata. The sequence goes on from CM071595.1 coordinate 135,789,394, forward strand.
TTTGTGCTATAAAAGACACTTAAAACACAAGGAATTCATGCAAAATGACACTATATGCAAACTATAAAAATCATTAATTAGGCATTTTAAAGTCTAAGAACATAATGATTAAGTAGCTTGCACACACAAACATAAACTTGGATTTTACAGATAGAAGGCTTTACTAACTTGTGTTAAGCATTCCCAATTCACCAACCAATCTATTGAATGTTACTTCATCAAGAGGTTTGGTGAATATATCTGCAAATTGTTGCATTGTGGGCACAAAATGTAGCTCCACAGTCCCCTCCTCGACATGTTCTCTTATGAAGTGATACCTGATGTCGATGTGCTTGGTTCTTGAGTGATCTACAGGATTGTTGGTTATGGCAATGGCACTTGTGTTGTCACACATGATTGGAATTTTCTTGTGCTCCATGCCATAATCCTTCAATTGGTTCCTCATCCACAGTATTTGAGCTACACAGCTTCCAGCAGCAATGTACTCAGCTTCAGCAGTAGAAGTAGATACTGTATGTTGCTTTTTACTTTTCCAGGACACCAATCTTCTGCCAAGAAATTGACAAGCACCAGATGTGCTTTTCCTATCAATCCTGCAACCTGCATAGTCTGAATCCGAATAGCCAATAAGATTAAAACCTGTATCTCTTGGGTACCAAATTCCTAGATTTGGTGTGCCCTTGAGATACCTAAAAATTCTTTTGACGGCTACGAGATGTGATTCTCTAGGATCCGCTTGGAACCTTGCACATAAACAAGTTGCGAACATTATATCGGGTCTACTTGCAGTTAAATAGAGGAGTGAGCCAATCATACCTCGATAGCTTGTGATGTCAACTGATTTACCTGATTTGTCTTCATCAAGCTTCGTGGCTGTTGCCATGGGAGTCTTAGCTGCTGATGCATCTTCTAGATTATACTTCTTGAGTAAATCTCTGACGTACTTGGATTGACAGATAAAGATACCATCTTTCCTCTGACTGATCTGTAATCCAAGGAAGAAGGACAGCTCTCCCATCATGCTCATCTCATATTTTTCCTGCATTAGCTTGGCAAATTTCTCGCACAAGCGCTCATTTGATGACCCAAAAATAATATCGTCCACATAGACTTGAACAAGTATTAAGTCATTTCTTACATTTTTATAGAACAATGTTTTATCAATTACTCCCTAACAAAACCATTTTCAATTAAGAATAAGGATAGGGTTTCATACCATCGCCTTGGGGATTGCTTGAGGCCATAGACAGATTTGAAGAGAAGATACACAAAATCTACATGTTCTGGATCAACGAAGCCAGGCGGCTGTTCCAGATACACTTCTTCTTCTAACTCTCCGTTCAGGAAGGCACTTTTCACATCCATCTGGAAAACCTTGAAGTTCTTATGTGCTGTAAATGCCAAGAACATCCTGACTGCCTCAAGTCTTGCAACTGGTGCATAGGTTTCATCATAATCAATTCCTTCTCGCTGAGAATAACCTTTTGCAACCAAACGAGCCTTGTTTCGTGTTACAAGTCCGTTTTCATCCAGTTTATTTATGAATACCCACCTAGCTCCAATTACTGATATGTTCTTTGGTCGGGGTACCAGTTTCCAAACTTTCTGCCTTTCAAACAGATTGAGTTCCTCTTGCATTGCAATCACCCAATCAGCATCACCAAGAGCTTCTTCTATTTCTTTAGGTTCAAGCTTGGATAAGAACCCAGAATATAAGGAAATATTAGCCAGGCCAGCTCTTGCAGTTCTTCTAGTAGTCACACCAGCATCTGGATCACCAATAATTAACTCAAACGGATGGTCTCTATTCCATACCCGTTCACCTGGAAATTGTCTTGATGATTCAGCTTGACTTTCTGAGTTGTGGTGCTGACTACTTTGATTATTTTCACTAACTCCCCCTGAGTTAGTGCCAGCTCCTACAGAACTACTGTCAACTCGTCTCGAGCCTTGATCAGTCATCCTTGAGCTGCTATTTACTCCCCCTGAGTTGTTGCCGGTTTGTACTGAAGAAGTCTCTCCTGATCTTGTAGAATTAGCTTGTTCACTAGACTCAGGTTCTTCATGTACACTTGGAACATTTAATGGAACAACCAACTCAGGTTCATCTTCAAGATCTTCTAAGTCCAGATTCTGAAATTTTAGGGACTCAGGTTCACTAGAATCTCTAGAAATTGATGGGAGTTTGGTATCGTCAAATCTGACGTTGTAGCTTTCAGTCACTTTTCGATCATTCACTAAGAACACTCTATAAGCTGCCACCACATCTGTAGAGTAACCAACAAAGATTCCTTCACGAGCTTTTGCTGCAAACTTGCCTAGATTTTCATCATCTATAAGTACGTAGCATTTTGCTCCAAAGACATGAAAGTATTTGATTGTTGGTCTTCTGTTGTTCATTAATTCACATGGTGTCTTTTCTTTATCTTTTATAATCAAGGTTCTATTTTGAGTGTAACAAGCGGTACTCACTGCTTCGGCCCAGAAGTATAATGGAAGTTTTGAATCATACAACAAAGTTCTTGCTGCTTCAACCAAAGTTCTATTCTTCCTTTCAACTACTTCATTTTGCTGTGGAGTTCTCGGGGCTGAATACTGACGATGTATTCCTTTAGATACACAGAAGTCATTCAGCACTGCGTTTTTGAATTCAGTGCCATTGTCTGATCTAATCGTCTTCACAGTAAGTGTTGAAACATTCTCAATTTGAGTAATGTGATCAATGATTAAGAAAGGTACTTCGTCTATCGTCATTGCGAACAATACCCATGTATACTTGGAGAGGTCATCCACGATTACCAATGCATATCTTTTCCTAGACAAAGATAGGACATTCACTGGGCCAAACAAATCCATATGAAGAAGTTGCAGAGGCTCAGTAATACTAGAAATTTCTTTGCTTTTATGCGATGCTCGCTTCGACTTTCCCATTTCACAAGCTTCACAGAGTCCTTTAGGAGTGAACTCCATTTGAGGTAGATCTCTCACCAATTCTCGCCTCGCGAGAGCATTCATCGTTTTGAAGTTTAAGTGAGATAGCTTTTTGTGCCATAACCAGCTTTCATCATCCGAGGCTTTGTTGTAGAAACAGGTGACCTCATTCTGATTTGCTGAATCCATGTCTGCAACAAAAAGATCTACCTTTCGAACTCCTCTCAAAGCCAGTGAGCCTTCCTTGATGTGAGTGATTGAAACACCTTTCTTGTTAAAGACAATTTCGTAACCTTTGTCACAGAATTGACTGATACTCAACAGATTGTGCTTCAGTCCCTCAACATAGGAAATATCTTCAATGATGACATTACCAGTCTTCAGTTTTCCATATCCCTTAGTCACACCTATGCTGTCATCTCCAAAGGTAACATAAGGGCCAACCTTCATAACCAACTCTGTAAGCAGGGACTTGTTTCCAGTCATATGCCTCGATGCTCCACTGTCTAGCACCCATATAACTTTATTTCTATTCTGCTTAACGCCCTGCAATGACAGATTGGTTAGACATTCTTCGGAACCCAACTTTGATTGGGCCCGGCTTTTCGATAAGATCGAGAATCAACAGATTTAACAACAGGAGATGCACTTTTCTTAACATTACTAGAGCTTTCGACTATCTCCTTTCCTTTCTCAGACTTGACAGATTTGTCAGTCTTAGGAGAAGGTTTGTCACTCCTAACTTTAGGAGGACTGACAGTCTTGGCTCTCACATGCTTTTTATTGATGTTTGAACTAGCAACAGTATTTGAGCAAGACTGGCTAGATGCATTCATTAGATGCACAAAAGTTTGCATGATGTTAAAAGTGCATGGCATACAATTAGGTTGACCACACTGTGCATGATTCTGATGCAGATTATTCATTGTATGTGTGGTAGGCATGGCATGTGCAACAGGAACATTTATGTTAGCTTTACATGCATAAGAAAGATGTTCAGTAGATTTACAGTGATAACATGCTTTCTTTATTCGTTCAGCCTTAACCTCTTTTATGCCTTTTTCTTTCTTTCCTTGTTGTTTAACAGCCTTAGCTCCTAATCCTAGTCTAGATTCATCTCTAGGGAAATTGATTTTAACTTGTTTGATAGGAGTTATAGGTTGTGCTTTCTGGCGATCTTCCATCTCAATCTCATATCTAGCTATCAATTCAGTCTCTTCTTCTTCTATTCTAGGAACAAGGTGTTTGTAGATAGGTTTGACAGCTGATTTAAGAATGATAGGTGTTTCCTTTTTAAGGTCACTGGAACTAGGGTCAATAGGTCTCTTTCCTTCTTTCTTAGGAAGGTCAGAATAATCAAGTCCTACACCTACTCCAGTTATCTTCTTAAATGTGTCATTATCTACATACACTTTACTAGCAGCTAGTTTGTAAGCTTCGCATTTAGTTTCTAACTCAGCTAGATTGTTCCTAAGACATGCTTCTACTTCTTCCTTAAGGACGAGCTTGTGTTCTAGAGATTTGATAAAGTCTCTTAGGGAAGTATCTACAGTGCAAGCAGCCTCTAACTCTTCCACTTTTGCCTCAAGCATTCTACATTTGGCAACAAGTGTTTTCTGTTCCTTTTGGGAAGAGTCTAGGCTTTTGCACAACATATAGATCTCTTCACTAAGAGCCCCGTTCTGTTCCTTATAATCATCAATAGACATTTCTACTTTAAGAGTCAGAACTGGTACCTCTGGTTCCTCTGATGTCTCAGCCGTGAGGGCAAAGTTTGCTACATGAGTAACATCTTCCTCATCTGAATCATCCCAAGCTCTTCCTTCTGTCACCAATAAAGCTCGTTTTCCATGTCTTTCCTTCACCAGCGATTCATACTTGCTTTTGAAGGCTTCATATGTCTCTTTTGGATAAGTCTGTTTAGGCTTTTTGCAGTCCGAGGCAAAATGTCCAGCTTCACCACAATTATAGCATTTGAACTTCATTTTGAAATCCAAAGGAGATTTGTAGCTGGTATTCTTGCCTTTTCCTTTGTAGCCTGACGAACTACCACCACCCCTAGCAGCCCGATAATAAGATGAAGAATTTCTCTGTGGTCGGTTGCTCTTTCTGAATCTCATGTTGCTGAACTTCCTTGCCATGTATGCCACGACACTATCGTCCATGTTGTCCAGCTCTTCTTGGGTGTAGTAGTCATCATCACTGTTAGATGTGCACTCGTCATCATTTTCAACTTGATGTGGTGCAAGTGATGATTTAGGCTTTGCTGCAACCATTGCCTTCTTAGACTCTTCCTCATCAGCAACAAATCCTGATGCAGTTTCTTTTCCTTTGGAATTATTGTCCCATGCTTGATCTTGAATTGTTTCCAGCTCATAGGTCTTTAATATTCCATAATATTCTTCCAGAGAAGTTGTATGCAAATCTCTGGTTTCTCTTATTGCGTAGACCCTATGTTCAATGCTCTTTGGCTGGTTCCTCAGATATCTCGTATTAGTCTCAACCATTGGGAGAGTTACACCTCTCAGATTCAAATCCAATACCAACTGACTGAATCGTAGGTAGACGTCTGTTATGCCTTCTCCTTTTCGTATTCTAAAGGTGTCATACTCCATCTTGAGTATGAGTGTCTTGTTGCTTCTAACCTCTGCAGATCCTTCCATGACAACTTCTATCTTGTCCCAAATCTTCTTCGCTGTAGTCAGACCTTTGACTATGTTGAACATTTCATGATCAAGAGATTCCATCAAGGTTTGTCGTATGGCAGTATCATAAGCTATTTGTTCCTTGTCAGCATCTGAAAACTCCGAGGCCTTTTTAGGCTCAGACCGAGGTGCTATAACCACCCCTCCTTCCGTATGTGCAGGAATAACCACCATTGGAACAAATTTACCCTTGTCAAGGACTTCCAGATATTCAGGGTTAACAGTCTCTAGATATAGTCTCATTCTGAAAACCCATTCTTCATAGTGATCTCGGTTGAACATTGGGATCTTGAATGCATTTTTAGGAGCCATTTCAATTCTGGTCACTAAAAGTTTCTAAGTACCCAAGACTAGGCTATGTAGAATATTTATGTAGAACTTTTGCCTAAGTCGAAATTTCTCTAAGTAGAAATTTTGCTCAAGTCGAAATTCACCAAGTAGAAATTGTCCAAGTCGAAATTCTATGTAGAAATTCTCAAGTAGAAATTCTATGTAGAACTTTTGTCCTTAGAATAATTTTTCTGCAGATTACTTTAATATTGAATAAACAATATTATCTCTTTAACACCTTTTTGACTTTTGATGCTTTACTCACCTAACCCGCCTAACCCACGTGCTAGGTACTGAGTATGTCTTGTTTCACTTTCGGTCGTGAATAATGCAAATCACAAAGTCCAAAAACACCTTTTATTATTTTACTATTTATCTGTTTGAAAAGGAGATCAAAAAGTTGTTGGGTTGTCTTCTTTGATAAGAACAGATGATGAGCACTCAAGAACACCAAATATGAAAGTACCCAGATTAATTCACAAAAATTAATTAAAATACACCCAAACTAAATAATCACACCTGGAGTATTTAAATAATTTTTTCAGATGAGTTTTCACCACAAACGAATTAAAGCTCACTTTTCGAGAAAATGAAAATTAGATCTAGAAAATGAAAACTCACGATTCTTCTACTCAACACAAGGATCTATGTTTTGTATGTTAAACATATAGCTCTGATACCAATTGTTAGGTCCAAATGTGTTGTAGAGGGGGGTGAATACAACTTTTCGAATATGAGAAGCAATAAATACGATGCAATAAACGAACACACAGATTCAAGGAATATATGTCTTATATATAACTTGAAAGGGTTGCTACAACATTCATTACAAAGTATGACAGAAGTTCAGAGAGAAGTGAATGATACTAAGCTCTGTGAATGCACTCTCTCTCTTTTACATGTGTTTCTCTTAAGAATTGCTCACACTAAAACATTACACAAGTACTTCTATTTATACTACATGTAATCTATGTCATGTAGTCTTCAAAGACTAAGATATACGTGGCCCAATGATGTCCACATAAATCTTGCCTTATCTTGAAAGCTTGGAAATCTGCCAATCAGAAGATGCCATGTGTCATGTTGAAGCTGCACTCTAAGTAGAACTTCTACTTGAGAATTTCTACTTAGCCATCTCGAAGTTCTAAGTAGAACTTCTACTTAGAAACTTCTACTTGGTCATCTAGAATATTTAGTACTTAGAAAATATTCTGGTCTTCAACTTGAAACTTCAATGCACATCTTGAACTTGTGATATCTTCATGTCTTCTTTATTCTTCACCAAGCTCTTGAACATGGATCTTTATTACTGACATAAACTTGCTATCAATGTCCTGACACTTGATGCACTGGTCTGGTTCATAAGTGACTAGTCTTGATAGGGTTTTTGCTTCTTGAATAAATTACCATATCCAATTAGTAATATGTCTTTCCAATATTTGTTTTCCTTCTTGTTCACTTGAAATCAATTGGTCTTATTGATACTGATAGTTATGATCTTGATTCTTGGCTTTTCAAATCACTGAGGCATGAACAACTTTGACTTGAACTTCTCTCAATGATTTCTTCTTGGCTTGATCATAGTTAACATGTTGAATTGTATCAATTACCTTGTCTTCATTTAGTGTTGATTTCTTGTGACTTCTTGTTCTTGATTGTCTTCTGGTTAAGTATCTTTTCCTTTAGTTGAGTTACATTAGTTATAGTGTTACAAGTTTACACACTCTGCCTTTCAGGTTGTGACTGGAGGAGCATATTTCACCGCGGCCTGGAACTTAGTTAAGAATAAAGTTCTCATCACCTCCTAAGAGGTAATTACTCCTGGCCCAAGCTTTTGAAACAACTACTGAGCAGTTTCTCTGAAATTTGATACCAACAATCGACATCTTGCTAGATTTATTACCTGGTATACATCCATCTCAATGTCAAAACTTCCCAGGAATTTCGCAGGGCCCACATTTCCATGGAAACTTAGGTCATTATTCATAGACCGATACCCAGCAGGCAGCTGTGCCTCTCTGACTTCTGTTGAAAATGAAGAGGAAGTCTGGGCCGTAGCAGATATCCCTCCTCCGTCTAGGTGAACAAGAAACCTCTTCAAATCATCCACATTGAAAGTTCCAACTCCCGGAATATTTTGGACATTTGGTTGTGCACCTGTCTGCGTACCCCACGGGGGTGGAGGCGGAGGTGAAGCTGTTGTTTGAGTACCTTCTGGAGCCCCAGCATGAGGTTGTACAACCACATCTCCTTGAGTTTGAGTCTGATCCTGCTGACCCTGGGGATTCCCCTAAGGATGTGGATTTCCCTAAGGTTGTGGATTTCCTTGTGAGCCTCCTTGACGCTGTTCCCTTGAGGTAGGGCGCGTCCTCGACCTGGCCTTGCTTGAGGTGCCCGAATGAACTTGATAAATTCGAGGAGATCCTCTTCCAAAGGGCGTGCCCTCTTTATTACGAGGCTGCCTGTCCCCTCTTTATATCTTTATTCTTCTATCACCATTATCACGGCTATTTCTTCTTCCAGTATTATCATTAAGAGGAGGTTGTTTGTGTCCAAGGGGCCTCGACCTGTGATCAGGGGGCGCACTCTGTGAACCATTACCTCCTGGAAGGGCTCGATCATGTCCAAGGGGCCTCGACCTGAAATCAGGGGGGGCACGCTGTGGATCATGGGGCCTCGAGTCCAAATACTTCTCCTTTTCTTTTTCTTTCTTATGATGCTCAAGGAGTACCATCCTTAAGTCATCATCATCAAGCCTTATTCCAAGGCATTCCTTCAGAGTTGAATAATCTTTCTTCTCCCTAGAAATCTGTTCTTCATCTTGTCGAATCTCACTAGGGGTGCGCCCAGAACGGTGAGGGTGAGGGCGCGCCCTCTCTTGGGGATCCGATAACCTGCAATCACAATTATCTTCACTAGGATGTTCAATAATAGGATCGGAGTAATCTAACCTTTGAGGAGTAATGAGCTGAAATCTCTTCTCTTGCACTCCTTCGCCTCTTCGAGAGCTTTCCTCAATTTGAAGGGCTTTCCCTGTTCGGCGATGATTTCGTGGGATACTCCGAGATTTTCTCCTTGATTATTACACTTCCTCCATAGAACTCAATCTTGCCCCGAAACTATTTATTGCATCTCCTATACGATACAGTTGCTCCAAAGCACAAACCAGAAGTCCCCATCTTTCCACCTTAGGGTACGCCCTATGTGTTTAAGAAGGGTCCTTATATCCAGACAAACCCTTGGAGGCCTTCTACGACAGACATCCCCCTCCTGAGATACGACAAGAGGAAATTATTCTATAATTCTTGGAAAACCAGCTTGCATGGAAATCTTCATAGCATTTACATTAGGGAAGGCGCACCCTCCTTGTACAGAAAGGAGAGGGCGCGCCCTGATCCCTGTAATTCGTGCCAAAACCATAATTTATTCTGATAATCCCCAAATTGAACCCGTATCCGACCCAAATTAATTTTAGAATACCCGAACAGAATTTTGGCTATAAGCTTTCTTTCTCCATTTTTGGAGGTGCTATTGCATGTTTTTTTTTTTGCTAAATTAAGTTGTATTAAAAAGGAAAAAGATGTACAAAGTCAGGGGGCATACCCCGCGAGAAAACTACCAAAGCAAGACTAAAACAAGTTGCTCAACAGATCCAAAAACTCAACAAACAATTAATACAGAAGAGGCAATAAGGTGTTGTCCTTCCTAACTGCATTTTTGAAACATTTGCATGAGTAAAGCTTTTCCCGCACCATTTGTTTTACCATTTGTTGCACCTGCTCTGCTGTTCTAACATGTCCTGTGTTATGAATACGGTTGTTTCTTTCTTGCCAAACCATATGCACAGTCACTGCCAAGAACAAGTAAGACATTAATTTCTTCATTTCTGAGTGAGAACCAGTCACAACTCGACCATCCAAATAGCTATCCCAGTCCTTCAAGATTCTATATCCAGAGGTAGACATTATTTTGTCCACAAAGCCACACGAAGCGAATAGATGGACGTTAGTTTCAGTAGCATTGTTGCACAAGATACAAATAGAGTCAGAATTCATCCCAAACCTTATCATTCGCTCCTTAGTCAGGAGCCTATTTTTAAGAGCTACCCAAAGTGTAAAGGAACACTTTGGTATGGCTACCTTATGCAAAAGAATATCAATCCAAGCAAGGCTAGTCTCAAGGGCTCTGATGGAATTCCAGATAGTGGAAAGCGAGACAAGACACGCAAGTTGCCCATCCAAACATATAGCATCCTCCTGACCTATTAAAATGGTACTCACTAAGTCGCGCAGATCAGTAACCCAAGAGTGGTTAGAGGATGGAAAAGACCACGCAGCATTGTGGATATATCGCTCAACTTTAGCAAGGCTGTTAGAATCCACTAGAGAGATGATAGTAGGATGGAAACATTTAATCAGAATATCCCCATTCACCTAGGGGTCATACCAGAAAGAAAACTGAGACTAATTGCCCACTTAATAATTAATTCTCCTCAAAGCATCCGGTCTAGTATTTAAAATTTGTCTGACACACCATGAAGAACCAGACGGGATGTTCATGAACCAGAAAGGTTTGTTCTTAATGATGACGCTCTTGAACCAGTTAACCCAAAGAGAATTGCTAGCGGGCTGAATAACACGCCAAATATGAAACAAAAACGTTGCCCGACTCCATTTACATAAATCACGAAGACCTAAACCACCCTCAGACTTAGGGAGGCAACATTCCCGCCAAGAAACTTTAACCTGTTTACTGTTAGAAGCAGAGCCCCCCCCCCCTCACAGAAATTTTACAAACATTGACTAGAGATTTCTTAGCACTAACACTGGGAGAGGCAAGTGAACAGACCAAAAACTTTGAATCCCAAACAACATCACTTTCAAAAGATGTAGTCTGCCTGCATGATTCAGGGTAATATTTGTCCAGAGATAAATCTTGCTTCTTATCTTCATGATTAGCAGGCTGCAATCTCTATGAGAGAGTTTGGTCGAGATAAGAGGTAATCCCAAGTAACGAATAGGCAGTGAGCCTAGTTGAAAGCCAGTAGGTCGTAAAACATTACTCTTAACATCACTATTCATATTGGCAAAGAAGCAAGAACTTTTACATTTGTTAGGATACAGCCCAAAGATATTAGAGAACATAGTTACACCAGACATGAGGCAATCAATGGAAGCCTGGTCTCCATAAGAGTATAGCATAACATCGTCAACAAATATGAGATGAGTAATAGACAGAGGCTTAGCAAGCCAATGGTACTTTTAATATGGATTGGCAGAAGTGGAGTGATTTAAACACGAAGTGAGCACCTCCATAGAAATCACAAAAAGATAGGGAGAGATAGGGTCTCCCTGTCGAAGGCCAGATTAGCTGCAAAGAACCCTTGAAGCGAACCATTCACCTTCACAGATATCATACATGTCCGAATACAAGTCATGATCCACTGAACAAACAACTGCGGGAAACCCATTCTGAGAAGAACTTTTTCTAAAAACTGCCAATTAAGCATATCAAATGCCTTTTTAATATCAAGCTTGACGACACATCGAGGCTTGCCAGAGTTCAAATGATATTTAGCACACAAGGCTTGGGCCAGAAAAATGTTGTCGCCAATGAGTCTTCCCGGGATAAATGCAGACTGACAGGGAGATATAAGGCTGGGCATAATACACTTGAGTCTTGCTGTTAACATCTTTGTAATGCATTTGTATAAGATGTTACAACAAGCAATAGGACAAAAATCATTCATTATTGAGGCGGAATGGTGCTTAGGAACCAGTGCTATAGCTGTAGAGTTGACTGCACGGGGCAAGTGATTAGAAGAAAAGAAATGGAGAACTCCCCTGCAAACATCCTCACCCACAATACTCCACAAAGCTATGAAGAATTCTGTAGTGAATCCATCAGGGCCTGGACTTTTATTCTTAGCCATATGAGATATAGTGTGCCGAACATCTGCAGGAGTACAAGGCTTCATCAAGCTCTCAATATGTAACGGAGTGAGCTGCGGAATATTAAGGTCAGAAGGAATATCAGCAACACTGCTGCAATGCCCCAGAAGAGAAGTAAAATATGTAACAACCACATTTGAGATATCTCTATGAGAAGTATGAACTTTGCCCTCTTCATCTTCTAAGGCCAATATTTTATTGTGATTCCAACGACTTTTGCAGGAGTTAAAGAAAAATCTATTGTTCGAGTCTCCACTCTTCAACCAATTCACACGAGATTTTTGTTTTAGAAAAATTTCCTCAAGATGCAAAGCATTGTTGTATTCTTGAATCAGTTTTCTTTCGATTTCATACTGATCAGAGGAAGGCAAGGTTGGGAGAGCTTCTTGGAATGATAAAAGAGCTGATCGAGTTTCCTCAACTACTGAATGAAGATTACCATTAGAAGTATTCAAGCTTCTCATAACATCTTTGACTCTTTTAAGTTTATACGTCAGAACATACCAGGGATCACCTTTAATTTCTACATTCCAAACCGAGTGAACCTCCTTCAAGAACTCTGTGACTTTAATGAGGTGGTTGAAAAAAGCAAAGGGCCTGCGAATGACATCATAATGAATACCCATGGAGACAGTGACCGGGCATGATCAGACAATCCTCTGGAGAGCACTCTAGCTTGAGACAAAGCAAAAGTACCAAACCAAGCCCCATTAACTAAGCCCCATTAAAATCCTTGAACTCAATCATACCAGCATTCTAATTAGTACCTTTGCTTAATTCATTAGGCCCCAGACAAACGTTGAAGTCACCAATAATTCCCCAGGGCAAGGACTGGCCAATGAGAGCAGCCACATTAGTAAGCTCATCCCAGAGATTACGTCTTTCGATTGCAGTGTTATAGGCGTACACAAATGAAGTGACAAACACCTCTTGAGTATCAACTCGTTGAATTGAGAAAGTAACTTGTTGGGCAGAACTGTTCAAAATAACTACCTTCCAAACACCATGGTCCCATCCAACCCAAATACATCCATTAAGGTGGTGTTCATAGTTGAAGAACCACCGGAACTTAGGGCTAATAAATCTAGAAACAAAACTAGCAGAATCTTTTTTGACATGAGTCTCTAAAATGGCGCAAAAAGATAGCTTATGCAAGCTCAAAAAATCTTTGACAAAATTCTGCTTATTATTGAGGCCCCTGATGTTATAGGAACAAAAATCGATTGACATAATAATTACGTGAATCGTGGGGAGAATTTACAAGCAGCTCCCATCTGCTTGTGCTTTTGCTTTTTCTTAGAAGACTGAAATAAATTAGCTTTAGTAGGCCTACCCAACTTTGCATCCACTTCATCAACCCTAGCAAGACTCTTAAAAGTATTTAAAGGAATCAGAGATTCATCCAAGGGAGTACCTGGAGATGGCACAAAACTTCTCTTTTTGTCAACTTTCTGCCAGCCTACATCATCTTCCATAGGAGTAGTACATTCAATTGGTGTTGTAGCCTCAGGAGATTGCTCAACCGCATTAGGCTCAGGACCGGCCTTATCAGAAATAGAGACATCCTCATTCATAGATTCCTCTAGGGCTTTACGATGATCTTGTTGCTTGTCGATACTATCTGTTTTATGATTATCATCATCCTTGTCATGCTTTTTGGGGACCCAGCGTCTCTTAGTGACTGGACAAGCCCCTGATATATGACCCAAGGCTTTGCATTCTCAGCACATTAATGGCTTATTAGGATAGCTAACAAGCACCTCAACAATCCTCTTCTCTCTTGTGTTTGGGTCAAGGTCTGTAACACTAATTTTATCCGGCAGGGCTTCACCCAAGGTGTAATTCACAAACATTCTGGCATATGGAAGAATCTCCAACTTCCAGGTTAACTCATCAGCGCCAATGGGGGGTGCTATTGTACTAGCTAGAAAGCTTAGTCCCCTACGTGTCCAGTAATAGTCAGGAATGGCTTCGAATTTAACCCACAATGGGATGGATTTGACTGGGTCAGACTGAACATTGGTGCCCCAAGCGTGCACTAGGAGCGGTTTCTTGTCGATATAATAAGTGCCTCTAGCCAGGACGTTATGCATTTGAATCTCTGTTTCAAACTTAAAGATGAAAACTCGAGAGCTTTTCTAAGATACATGAACTAAACCTCGCTTGCTCCAAGCTTCATTTGCAAAATCCACTACTCTTTTAAAGGGAAGAGATGCCTTAGAGAACGAACCAACAATACAATTACAGAATTTATCATTACCTTCTTGAAGTACCTCATCTGGGGGTGTGACAACACTAACACCTTTAGGCATTGGCAAGTAGTCAAACTTAATAGCTTTAGGAGATGAAGGAGACTTATGGACAATATGTGCCCAAGATGTTTCAAATCAGGTTTTTCATTCCCTTGAGAGTCTTTAGCACCAGACGATCCTTCATCCTTATTATTCGTATGAATCTCAGCCTGGACGTGCGTTGAGTCTTCAAATATACCTCCACTGGTCTTAGACTTGAAATTAGGAGAACCACAGTCACCCCTTTTCCCCCAAGGGATTACATCCAGTATTATTATTTTTTTTGACATCTATTGGTGAATATGGGCAAGCCAAACTCGTCACGACCCGAAATAAATCTAGAAGGGTCATTCAAACCCGTGTTGAAAGCAGCACTATCCTCCAACAATTCTTTCTCAAGCGACGCCATGGACAAGCCTTTCCTAGCCAACATACTCTGCATCTCCAGCATCTTCTTACGCAAGGCTATTAACTCCTGTCTTTCGTCCCTATTGATAGTGAAAGCGGCCGTAGCCACTGATAACTCCAAATCTTGATCGGGTCTTTCCTCGCCAACTCCTGTCTCGGAAGTAGTGTAGCTGCTGTGGGGTGTCTGCAAAACAACACCGGAGGGGGGGGTTTGGCCCCGAGGTGCCTCCGGCGTGAGAATAAGAGTTGGCTCTGGAAGGTAATAATCAAGTAGAGTACCACAAAGTAATGAGAGTGTGTGGATGTGTAATAGTGTTCAACCCCTAAACCCTATTTACTAGGGGTATTTATAGCCCTAGGCCTAGGGTTTAGGGGTAGGTTACCTTCACCCCCGACCGTTGGATCTGGGGGACAAACCGCTGAATATTCGGGATGTAGGACACGTGGACCAGTCTGGGGTGACCGTTGACTGGAGTGTGGCCATGTTGTTGCAGAAATGATTTGGCACGTGCCTTCCCTTGTCTTTTAGTGTTGGTCAGCGCCATATGTCGGAATGTCAGCTGAGGTGGGGTGCCATGTGTGTCGAGTGTCACCCATCTGGGGTCCCCTAGTCTGGGGTGGAGACCACGCCACGTGGTAGTGGCCCCGGGCCCGGGGTCCACTACTCTGGGCTGGGCCGCTCGTATTCTCATGAGATGATTTACTCATTGTTTTGGGCTCCTTGTTGGGCCTTGGCTGTTTATGGCCTATCATTTGCCCCCCACTCCCTAATGCGGATTTTCCGGATGGGGGAGTAGTAAGGGGTGTTTCTGCCTTGGGGAGTGGATTTGTGGATACTCCGGGATGCGAGACATATGTCCTCGGGGCTGGACGTTTTGTGGTTCTGTGAGTGCGTCTTCTTTGTGGGTTGGGCTTTGGCCTCGGTCGCCCCCAGGCCCGGGGTCGGGATTGAAGTGTACATCCCGGGACGTTGGGTTTGCGCGTACACAAAAATGCACGTCTATTAAGGAATATAGGTAATATTTTGAGTGCATTTTTGGATTTTGTTTTTGTTTCTTTTCTTTTTTTTTTTTGGAAAAATAACAGCTGTCATCCACTATCCCCGGGCATTGGAGATAGTGGGCCGGTCTTTTTGGGCCGCCACGTGTCTTGGGCGGTCTGGATTCTGGTCTTGCCTATAAATAGCGGCTCCCTCCCCTCATTTGTCTTTTACGAGTTTTTTATTTGCTGTTGTGATTCTGCTACTCTGAAGACCTGCACTCCGGGCTATAAGCGTGATCTGATCCAAGTTCATTGTCGCACCCAGACCTCCGGACTTCACTGTAAGTTTTCTTGCTCCGGTCTTTGTATTCCTTTTTGTCTTCAATTTTATTTTACTTTCTTGGCCCGGACTGAGTAGAGACTAATTGTAGGCTTTATCTTTTTGTTGGGTAGCCCGGGGTAGTCCCTTTGTATGGTTAGGAAAGTAACTGCTAGACGAGTTTTAATTCCTCTCTCCGACCCAAGTACTTCTTCAAGTAGTGTTAATTCCCCGGATAGTAGTCTAGAATTGATAGACCTAGATTGGGGTATAATGGGTAAGAAGAAGAGCCGCCTTCCCGTATTAACGAGTATTGCGACCAAGGACATGGGTCCGGGGTACAGTCTGAGTGAGCCGGACGGTAGCTGGGGCCACTCTAAGTATTATTTTGTGAAGAGGGACCCGGGGATTCCTCAAGCTTACTTCTTCAGGGATCTCAGTGCGGAGTTTGGGGAGAGTCCGGATGTAGCAGAGATGACCCGATACAATAGGGCTTTTCTTGACTCTAAGTTCGGGGCTAAGCCAGGGTCCGGAATGGATGTTGGTCCCTTTAGGGCGGAGTATTTGGAGACTCCGGTTGAGTGGGACACTATATTCCGGGCTACTTTCCACATAGATGGTGACGTGGAGTGGAGATGGCCGGAGCCCGGGGAGAAGATTTACCACAGGCCCGATGGCGGTTGGGTCGGGGTATGGTTGGAGCATTTGAGGTCAGGATATGGGCCCAGGTGTCATCAGTTTGTTAAGTCCTTGTGCCTGTTTGAGTATGGGATCCCCATTACCCAATTGACTCCAAACGCGGTCAAGTGGATTTCGTACTTTCTGGGGTGTTGTGAGGCCGCCGGAGTGTTACCTACTTTCAAGCTTTTTCACCATCTTTTCCAGATGGTCCGGTCCAACAATGTTCCTTTGTTTGAGTTTAGATTCCGGGCTAAAGCCTGTGGCTATCCTTCTTCGGATTCGAAGCCACTAGTTATGCTTCCGTCTTTGAAAGGCTGGAACGGAGAGTTCGTCTTTCTCCGGGGTGTTGATATCCGGTTCATGCCCACCTTCAAGGAGAATCCTTTGGCTATGCACTTCGAGGTGTTTGATCTCCAGGATGCGGCGTTGGACCGGGTACATGCCTTCTGCCGAGGTCTTGGGAGGCTGGTGACTCGGGAGGATCTCATGAGTCATGCCTACCTTTACCGGATAGGATGTAAGTCCGGGCTATATTTTCATCGTACTCACATCTGTTGTTTTGGTTTTACGCCGGGCTAATGTAAAAATCTCCTTTGTTGTTTTTTTTTGTTTCCAGGTCTTCCAGGTTATAACCCGGAGTTTGAAAGAGTTGCTGAGATGAACAAATCCAACAGAGCTTTGGCCGCGGCTCTTAAGAGCATTGGGCATGTTCGCGATAACACTAAGGCCCCCGGGGAAGCTGGTGACTCCCAGGCCGAGGAGGGGAGAACAGGGGGTTCGGGGCCAGTGATCCCCGAAGCTGTGGTGGACGAATCCGGACTGGTTCCGAGGAAGAGGCCCAGGGTTTCTTCTGTTCAAGCTGAGAAGTTTGGGACCATGCTCTCGGACTGTGAGCTTGTGCAGGAGAGCTCTGCTGGTGGTAGCCCGAAGAAGGCTAACTTCCGTCCTCACGAGGTCGCCCCCGTGTCTCCGGAAGAAAGAAACTTCATCGGTTTCCTGGCTGATCTCCCCAGCAAGACGGAGTGGGAGGATATGGGTAAAACTTCGGCCACTTCGCTCTTGCAGGAAATGATGGGGGTTTACGGTCAGGTATGCATCTCCCCGAATTTCCCACACTTGTTTTTCTTGTTAGGCTTCTAATTGTATTTATATTGACAGCTCGGGGTCCGGATGGCCGGGGCTGCAGCTTCTGCATGCCGAGAGATCAAGGAGGGCCAGGCTGCGTTGGCTGGGGCATCTGGGAAAGATCAAGAGATTTCCGGCCTGAAGAAGCAAGTCACCGAGCTGGAGGAGCGCATGGAATCCCGGGTTGAGAAACTCAAGGCCGGGGCTAAGCAAGTTGCTGATGAGAGGGATGCGTACCGGGCTAAGGTCAAGGATTACAAAGAAGAAGTGAAGAAGCTCCGGGATGAACTGAAAGCCAAGAAGTCCGAAGAGGATGTCATTGCTGAGTTCCGGGCTTCGGATGCTTACGACGACGACCTTTCCTTGGTCGCAGCCCGGAAAATCAGCCGCTGCTGGGTTGTTGCCGAGAAGATGTGTAAGAGCGATCCTGGGTCTGCCACTTGGGAGAACTTCATTAAAGAGTACATGGAGGCCGAGGATGCTCTTGCCCGGGGTGAAGGGGAACCGACTCCTTTCGCTGCTTCCAGCTCCTCCCGTCCTCCTCCGGCTTAACCTCGTTATGTGGCTGCGTCCAGTGCCCGGGCTGTGCCCTTGTAATTTCTTTCATTTTGATGTAATCTTAACTTGGTTTTATAACTTTAAATTCTGCTGTCGTGTGTAACTTTCAACTGTCGGGTGTTTCGGGCTGTCGGTCAGCCCGGCCTGTCTGCTGCTTTTATGTTTATTTTGTTCCGCAAGTTTTGCCTTATTCTTTTGTTGTTGGTTTGTTTGTAGTTTTTATTGCCCCCCACTCCTTAATTCGGGTATTCCGGATTGGGGAGTCGTTTGGTTTACTTGGAAAGGATGAAAACTTTTCCAAGTAGGAATTCGGATGGCTATGGCTTCCCGGGCCGAAGCATTGCTGAGGTCCCGGGCTTTGGCCTACTTGGAAAGGATGAAAACTTTTCCAAGTAGGAATTTGGATGCCTATGGCTTCCCGGGCCGTAGCATTGCTGAGGTCCCGGGCTTTGGCCTACTTGGAAAGGATGAAAACTTTTCCAAGTAGGAATTTGGATGCCTATGGCTTCCCGGGCCGAAGCATTGCTGGGGTCCCGGGCTTTGGCCTACTTGGAAAGGATGAAAACTTTTCCAAGTAGGAATTTGGATGCCTATGGCTTCCCGGGCCGAAGCATTGCTGGGGTCCCGGGCTTTGGCCTACTTGGAAAGGATGAAAACTTTTCCAAGTAGGAATTTGGATGCCTATGGCTTCCCGGGCCGAAGCATTGCTGAGGTCCCGGGCTTTGGCCTACTTGGAAAGGATGAAAACTTTTCCAAGTAGGAATTTGGATGCCTATGGCTTCCCGGGCCGAAGCATTGCTGGGGTCCCGGGCTTTGGCCTACTTGGAAAGGATGAAAACTTTTCCAAGTAGGAATTTGGATGCCTATGGCTTTCCGGGCCGAAGCATTGCTGGGGTCCCGGGCTTTGGCCTACTTGGAAAGGATGAAAACTTTTCCAAGTAGGAATTTGGATGCCTATGGCTTCCCGGGCCGAAGCATTGCTGGGGTCCCGGGCTTTGGCCTACTTGGAAAGGATGAAAACTTTTCCAAGTAGGAATTTGGATGCCTATGGCTTCCCGGGCCGAAGCATTGCTGGGGTCCCGGGCTTTGGCCTACTTGGAAAGGATGAAAACTTTTCCAAGTAGGAATTTGGATGCCTATGGCTTCCCGGGCCGAAGCATTGCTGAGGTCCCGGGCTTTGGCCTACTTGGAAAGGATGAAAACTTTTCCAAGTAGGAATTTGGATGATAATTATAAAATTGAAATGCCAAGTAGGAAATAGAGTTCTTTTTCATTGATAACAGAACGATTACATGATTTCCAAGTACAATTCCCAAAAAACGCCCGTGTATGAGCTGAAACTATTTCCCTTTACTGGTAGTATTTTCTTAGTCTGAGGCCATGCCAGGTGTTGGGGACTTCGGAGTTGTCCATGTGACTGAGCTTGTAGGTTCCGGGGCGGAGTACCTCTTTAACTCTGTAGGGACCTTCCCACTTAGGCATAAGTTTTCCTGTGTTAGTGGGGTCTGAAGCCTCGGTATCCCGGAGTACTAGATCCCCGATTTGGAAGTTTTTGACTCTTGACTTCTTTCCGAAGTATTCTCTTGTTTTCTCTTTATACTTCTCCATTCTTTGTACTGCTTTGTCCCGGACCTCATCAACTAGCTCTAGATTGACTCGTAGCCCTTCTTCATTTGCAATTTCATCAAAGTTGATTACCCTGTGGGAAGGAGAACCCACTTCGATTGGCAACATTGCTTCGGTTCCGTACGCTAACTTGAACGGAGTTTCCCCTGTCCCGGACCGTGGGCTAGTTCTGTATGCCCATAACACATGTGGCAGCTCTTCGGGCCATTTGTTCTTGCATTCCTTCAGCCTCTTCTCAATTCCTCTTAGCAGAATTCTGTTTGTCGCTTCCACTTGCCCGTTGCCCTGGGGATAGGCTACTGAAGATTTCTTGTGTTTGATTCCCCTTTCCCTCAAATAGTTTTCAAAGTCTGAGCCGATGAACTGGGGACCATTATCCGAGACCAGGACCCTGGGCAGGCCAAACCGCATTAATATGTTGTCCATGAATTTGATGCAGTCTTGCTGGTTTATGGTTCGCATCGCCTTTGCTTCGGCCCATTTAGTCATGTAGTCAATGGCTACAAGGAGGTACCTCAGATCACCCTTGGCCCGGGGGAAAGGCCCTACTATATCGATGCCCCATACAGCAAATGGGATAGGGGATAAGACTGAGGATGGTAACACCGGGCTTTGTCTTGGTACATTGCTGAACAGTTGGCAATTTCTGCACTTCTTGACGAATTCTACTGCATCTGAGTGGATTGTTGGCCAGTAGTAACCTTGCCTTATGATTTTGTATGCGAGGGACTTTGCGGACATATGATCCCCACAAATCCCTTCGTGTACCTCTTGTAGACAGTAATTGGCTTCCTCCGGGCCTACACACTTCAGTGTCGGAGATGAGAAGGTTCGGCGATAGAGTTGGTCTTCTTCTATGAAGTATTTCGAAGCCTTGTTTTTCAATCTTCTGGCTTCATTCTTGTCTTCGGGCAACTCTCCTTTCTCCAAGTAGAGGATGAAGGGGGTCATCCAGTTCGGGGTTCCCTCTATCTCCGTTACTTCTTTCTGATCGATGGCCGGGGTTTCAAGTTCTTCAAAGTAGACCGAACTGTCTAGTTCGGCTGAGTTCTGAACCAGCTTGGATAATTCATCAGCTTCGGAGTTTTCTTCCCTGTTGATTTGGCTGATTTGATACTCCGGAATGGTGGCTAGGTAACTTTTGACAAGGGCTTGGTATTGGGCCAGTTTTTGGTCTTTAGCTAGGTATTCCCCTTTGGTTTGCCGCACCACGATTTGGGAGTCACTATAGATGTTCAGGCTGTTGATTCTCAAAGTTCGTGCTAACCTTAGCCCGGCTAGAAGAGCTTCATATTCGGCTTGGTTGTTCGTTGCTGGGAATTTGAATGTTATGGCTTGTTTGATTTGGAAGCCTTCCGGGCTCTTCATGATTATTCCTGCCCCGGACCTGTCGGCTGTTGAGGATCCATCCACATGGAGAGTCCATGACCCCGGGGCTTGGTCCTGATTTACCAAACGTCCAGCTACTGTCGTAGCTTGCTTCGGTTCCGGGAAGGAGCATTCTACTATGAAATCTGCCAAAGCCTGTGCCTTGATGGCGGTCCGGGGCACGAACGTTAAGTGAAATTGGCTTAGCTCAATTGCCCAATTTATTAATCTTCCGGATGCATCTGGCTTGTGGATTATTCGCCTTAACGGCTGGTCTGTTATCACTTTGATTTCTCTGCCTTGGAAGTAGTGTCTGAGTTTCCTTGAGGCCGTGACTAAGGCGAAGGCAAATTTCTCTAGATTGGGGTATCTGGTTTCTGCATCTTTTAGAACCTGGCTGATGTAGTACACCGGCCGCTGGTTTCCCTCGACTTCCCGGACCAAGGCCGCGGCCACGGTCAGGGGCCCGGCGGAGAGGTATAGATGTAGGGGTTCCCCGGGCTCCGGCTTTGTTAGAAGCGGTTGTGATGAGAGATATTGCTTGATGGTTTCAAGAGCTTGCTGGCAGTCCGGGCTCCAGGTAATTTCTTTTTTGTTGCTTGCCCCCCTGAGCAAAGTGAAGAATGGTAAGCACTTTTCTGCCAAATTGGGTATGAATCTTCTTAAGGCTGCCAATGATCCGGCTAACTTCTGAATGTCTTTCTGAGTCCGGGGTGATTGCATATCCAAGATGGCTTTTATCTTTTCCGGATTAGCCTCAATCCCTCTCTGGCTGATCATGAAGCCTAGGAACTTTCCTGCTGCTACCCCGAAGGTGCACTTCTCCGGATTCAACTTCATCTCATTTTTTCTGAGATTTTCAAAACATTCCCGCAGGTCGGGGACATGCTCCCTAACCGTTTCAGACTTGGCAATGATATCATCGACATAGGATTCCAAATTCCGGCCGATTTGATCCTTGAAGACCTCCACCATGGCTCTTTGGTATGTAGCTCCAGCATTCCGGAGTCCAAAGGGCATGAACTTATAAGCATAAACAGCTCTGTGAGTGATAAATGCGGTTTTGGCTATGTCTGCCGGGTTCATCTTGATTTGGTTATATCCGGAGAATGCGTCCATGAAGCTAAGCATCACATGTCCGGAGGTGGCATCGATGAGCTGGTCTATACTTGGCAGTGGATATGGATCTTTGGGGCAGGCTTCATTTAGGTCCGTGTAATCAACACACATCCTCCATTTCCCACTAGGCTTCTTGACCAGAACTACATTGGCTAACCACTCCGGGTATTTGACCTCGCAGATGATATCTGCCTTGAGCAGTTTGTCCACTTCCTCGTCTATGGCTTTCTGCCTCTCCGGGGCGAAGTTCCTCCTTTTCTGTTTCACAGGCTTCCTCCGGGGATCAACATCCAGGCTATGCATGGCGAGGGACTCCCGGAGCCCGGGCATATCAGATGGGC
Organism: Saposhnikovia divaricata; assembly: GCA_036435485.1. Taxonomy (NCBI): domain Eukaryota; kingdom Viridiplantae; phylum Streptophyta; class Magnoliopsida; order Apiales; family Apiaceae; genus Saposhnikovia; species Saposhnikovia divaricata. The sequence continues at coordinate 135,812,128 of CM071595.1, forward strand.
TCCAAGCAAAAACATCAGCATATTCCCGGAGTAGATGGATTAATTCTTCTCTGAAGGCGGTTTCTAGACCAGCTCCGATCTTAATTTTTCTTTCTGAGTTTCCCGGTATGAGTTCGATTGTTTCGGTTTCCACTGCAGGTTCCACCTTAGCTTGGTCTTGAAGCAGGGACGATTTTGCACTCGGGCCTGGGAGTTGGAGATCTGATATTCCCGGGCCTCAGTCATATTTGGTCCCTGGGACATGGCTCCGGAGACTTCAATGTTTTGTACCTCTTTTCCGGGGTTCTTGTAAGTTGAAACTCTGTGCTTCTTTCTGCTTAGATTCTTGTGGTAAGAGGAAGCTTTCCTCTTGTTCTCCGGGTCGGCCTCCGCCATGACTAAGGCTTGGCCATAGCACCGGCTGGCTGTTTCTGTGTCGCCCCTAACTTCTCCGACCCCGGAGGGTGTGGGAAACTTGAACTTGAGATGTGGGGTTGAGGTTACGGCTCGGAGCTTGGTCAGGGCTGGGCGCCCCAGGATTACATTGTAAGAGGAAGGGCTATTGATTACATAGAATTTGACCATATGAACTATCTGTTTCGGGGCGGTGCCAAATTGGACGGGCAAGTAAAGGGTTCCTTGGATCGGAACCAAGTTGTGGCCGAAGCCATATATCGGGTCTTCCCGGCACTCATTCATCCTGATGCTTCCAAGTTGCATCCTGTCCATGGTATGTTTGAATAGTATGTTGACGGAGGATCCGTTGTCAACAAGAATTCTTTTTACCTCATTTTCGGCGATGTCCAGGGTTACGACTAGGGCTTCATTGTGGTTAGGATCTACTCCCTCAAAGTCGGCGTTACTGAAAGATATGATTTGCTCTGGGGCCGAGCTTATCATCATTACTTCATCTCCGGAGTCCGGGCTTCCCGGAGGGGAATTGGATCCTCCCAATACAACGTGCACCACATTCTTGGTCTTCTGGGCCCCGGGTCCTTCGCCCCTTTCCGTGGTTCTCCGAGCTAGATATTGGCCCATATTTCCTTTCTTGACTTGGTCTTCGATGAAGAACTTAAGGGAGACACAGCTTTCCGTCTCGTGGCCATGGGTTGCATGGTAATCGCAATGTTTGTCACGGGGCCTATTCTCTGGGGCCGAAACCAAGGGTTTGGGAGGATAAAAGAAGGGCTTGCTCCGAACTTCTTTTAATATATCGGCGCGTGGCCGGTTCAAAGGTGTCCATTCTGGCTCCGGCCTTGGTTCGGCCCTCCCCGGTCTCGGGGGTCTGGCTTCGGACTTGGCCCCGGAGGAGTGGCCTTTGTCCGGGACCGTCAGTTGATGACTCGGGATATAGTTGTACTGTTTGTTGGGCTTAAACTTCTTATCCGTGTTGTGATCATTTCTAGAGCGATCATCTTTACCTCTTCCCGAGGAGGTGCCCTGTCGGGTCATTCTCATTGCTTGTAGGACATCAGTTTCTTTGATGAACTTGGCGGCCATAGAGTAGGCTGCAGCTAGACTTTGGGGCTCTTTGTTTACCAATTCAATAACATAGCGCTCACTACGCTCCGGGTCTAGGTTCTTCCGGAATATGCTCAAGGCTTCTCTTTCGTCTAGGTTGGTGACTTGGTTTATGGCTTCTTGGAAACGTTTCATAAATGCGGCAAGCGTCTCGTTGTCATGTTGCCTTATTGTTTCAAGGTGGCACATGTGATATTCCGGGGGTTTGTTGGCTCGGAATCTCCGGAGAAAGGCTTCCCGGAACTCCTTCCAGCTGTGTATGCTCCGGGAAGGGATCCGGCTGAACCATCTCTGAGCTGCTCCCTTTAGGGTGGAAGCGAAGAACCTACACTTGGTTAGGTCATTGTAGAAGTATATCTGGGCTATTTGCTCAAAGTAGTTGAGGTGTTCTTCTGGGTCCTCTAGCCCATTAAAGGAGTCAAAGTTGTAGTGCTTGAGGTTCTTTTGCCGGGGTATGGCTTCAAGGGAATGGCTGAAAGGGGTGAGTGTGTCCTGGATCTCGAACCCGGAGTCACTATTGACTTTCCTCTGCAGCTCATGGATCATTTGCACCAGGTGGTTTGGATTTTCTTCATCATCTGAGATAATCTCCGGGCTTACCTCCCTCCGGGTTCTTTTGGATTTGGATTTCCTCATTCTTTCTTCTTCCTCTTGGAGCCTCTTCTGGATTCTGAGCTCCAACTTAGCCTGTTCCTCCTGCCTTATTCTTTCCCGGAGCGTTTCTAGTCTCTTGGCTTCATCATTTTTGTCCCTACTCCGAACCTCCTGGTCCTTTCTGTTTCCCTTGCCCCGGTTTCCAAGGCGGTCAAAGACCGAGGCCCGGGAATGATGGGAGTTGGCTGATTCCCCGGAATTTTCCGCTTGCACAGGTTCAGGTTCCGGGAGGGGACGGTTCCTATAATTTCGGATTGCCTGGGCTAGCTCCTCGGGTGTCAGGTTTTCCATTTGAGCGGAGTCCAGGGGCACATCTGTATACTTATACCGGTTCACCTCGACGGTTACCCGAGCGTCGTTTGGCCCAATTCCGAGCCTCTCTTGGATTGGGATCTGGACAGGTGGGACTTGCTCCGGGATAGTTATTAAGGGTTCGTCTCTAGTTGCGCTGGGTGCTTGGCGCTGGGTAGAGGTGGTTCTTCGGGGCATGGTTCGAGGTTTTAGGTAGTTCGGGTTGCTTCAGTTTGGTTGTTGGTTCGGGGTTTTGGGGTTCGGAGGTTCCCCTCCTTCTAGCGCCAATGATATCTCCAAATCTTGATCGGGTCTTTCCTCGCCAACTCCTGTCTCGGAAGTAGTGTAGCTGCTGTGGGGTGTCTGCAAAACAACACCGGAGGGGGGGGTTTGGCCCCGAGGTGCCTCCGGCGTGAGAATAAGAGTTGGCTCTGGAAGGTAATAATCAAGTAGAGTACCACAAAGTAATGAGAGTGTGTGGATGTGTAATAGTGTTCAACCCCTAAACCCTATTTACTAGGGGTATTTATAGCCCTAGGCCTAGGGTTTAGGGGTAGGTTACCTTCACCCCCGACCGTTGGATCTGGGGGACAAACCGCTGAATATTCGGGATGTAGGACACGTGGACCAGTCTGGGGTGACCGTTGACTGGAGTGTGGCCATGTTGTTGCAGAAATGATTTGGCACGTGCCTTCCCTTGTCTTTTAGTGTTGGTCAGCGCCATATGTCGGAATGTCAGCTGAGGTGGGGTGCCACGTGTGTCGAGTGTCACCCATCTGGGGTCCCCTAGTCTGGGGTGGAGACCACGCCACGTGGTAGTGGCCCCGGGCCCGGGGTCCACTACTCTGGGCTGGGCCGCTCGTATTCTCATGAGATGATTTACTCATTGTTTTGGGCTCCTTGTTGGGCCTTGGCTGTTTATGGCCTATCAGCCACTCTGTTCACCGTGTCTCTTTCAGTAGCAGCTCTGTCATCTTCAAACAAAAGGGCGTCTTCCTCATAGGTGTCCGCTCCTACTTCTTCATTTTCCACTAGGATACCCTCAGAACTACTAGGAATCCCCACCAAAATGGGGTAATCCTCAACTTCTCTGTGCGAACGCAGATTTTCCACATCATTGACCTCATGATCGTCCTGCACACAATGAGACCCTTGGCTAACCATAGCGAAATTTGTAAAGCTAAAAAGAGGTTAAGAAGAGATGTATAGAATATAAGAAATATACTGTTTAGGTTAGAGATGAAGAGGAAGAAGATGAATTCATGAATATATAGGCTTAAGTGATGGATTAGAGCATTCACATCCCATTCCCCATCCCCAACCCCAAAAACTTACTAAAAATAGGAAATCCCCAAATAAAAATAGTAAATCCCCAAAATTATCAAAGAGTTTCTACATCCCATTCCCCATTTTCCATTCCCCTATCCCTATATTCTTTTTTATATTACTTTTTTCTCTCTCTTTCACTTACAATTTTAACTATCAAAACTCACCCACTATTATAAATACAATTTAATTTAATATTATTATATGAGGAGAGAGAGTGTATGAGGATGGGGATGAGGCATCAACTTTGGTCCCTAAATATGGGGACTCAAACTTTGGTCCCTAAATCAAACCCAAAATGGGGAATGGGATGGAGGAGTGTTTTAGAAGAAAAGTTGGACAAATCATCAAATTATAAGGATGGGGTTAGAGATGGGGAATGGGATGTGAATGCTCTTAATTGTGTGTAGAATGTGAGATCTAAGTAATAAAATAGTAGCGGCTGCAAGAAAGTGAAGTAGGGTTTTTAGAGAGAAGGTAGAGTTTCTCTCTCCAAGACTTTCATTTTTTTAGATGATAGTTATTGCATGTTTCCTTTCTTACGGAATCCTCTGATTGAGCAGCAAGATCAATGACCAGTGATTTGAGTATTCCGCCCCTTTTAGGCATGGGAAACCCACCAACAGGACATGCGCGTTATAGAAGCATCTGAACTCAACCTTTGCTCGACTAAACTCAATTAATAAAGGTTAAGATTATAGAATCAAGTTACCCAAGATTAACACATGTATTCGTAATTTCTTTATTCAAAATTTTAATAAACCAATTTAATTATAATAGAATTTTAATATTTAATTTTTTTAACAAAACAATACAACATTCTAAAAAAAAGGATTCTGGGATGAAATTAAAATAAGATACGAACTAAATTTGATACAAAATAATACCATTAAAAATGGATTTTACTTACTAAAAAAGGTCAAAAATGACACGATTTATTCATTTACAAATGTTTGTAAACTTCATGTCCATCAGCATGCATGTCAATACGTCTGCATGTATTTTGACTATTTCTCATTTCAGTTGGTGTGTTTTCTAATCGTCTACTCCTTTCTTGAGACAACAATGTTTGGTTGATTTTCAACTCAAATCTTGGCTTGTACATTATGTAGTTGACATTTTCACCTCCCTGTTTTTACGGGTTCAATCGAAGAATAATTACTTTTACAATTTTGTAAAAGTCAACATATAAACACCTACTCTTTTGGCCCTCCCAATTCTTTAAATTTGGGACACACAATTTGACATGGATAAATTTGGGACAGACAATTTGCTAATTTCTTTTTTTAAAATAAAAATTTAATGTTTTAATTTTTATTCAAAAAAAATAAAATTTTAAAAATAAGTTATGAAACTATACTTTATATACATTTTAAAATACTTAACAAACCCTCTAGGTGTAAAAAATTGGGAAGGACAGAGGAAGTACTATTTAAATTAACCGTTACTTACAACATTTTTAATAGGAGTTGCCAAGAGATTATCAAAGTTGATGTGACAATGTACTATTGATTATCAATCGAGTTGCAAGGTTGGTTATTCATATTATAGTTTGGAAATTATTCATATTTGTTATAGTTTGGAAATTATTTATATTGTGATAATTTGGGAACACATAGGTAATTTTAAAAATGATAATTATTGGAATGATTTTTAAATAATTGTTACCAAAAATAACATGGAATAAAGAGAAAATAAAAAATTAATATATATGATGATTTATCAAAGAATGACAATTTTTTAACAATCTTTACTAGAAACTAGCAATATGCCCGTGCTACGTACACGGTTTTTTTTTATATTTTTCATTTTTGGTAATTAATAGTGAATAAATTAAAACGAACTTTAATCTTTTAACATTTTAATTTATGTCTTTGAATTAATTGTTTTTGTTAAAGACATTTTGATATATGGGTTAATGTATTTTATTTGTAATTAAACATGGATTTTCTTTACAATTAATATACAATTTTATTATAAATTATTATAATAATTTTATTTTCATAACATTATTTATATGATAAGTGATAAAAATAAATAAATAAAATAATACAACACAACGAATTTTTTTAACTTGCATTCACTTTGTTTTTATCTTTTTTATCATATATAAAGTTATTGAGATTCTTAGGATTGTCATTCTTAGGGTTAAATTTTTTTTTTTTATTTACAATTTATTGCATCTCTTTGTTTTTCGTGTATCAGTGAGTAATTAGTATTAGGAAAATAACGTAAAATGTAATTTCCAATTACGATATTCATTACAAAAATAATTATTATTGTTTGAGGAAATATTTTTTTTAAACATGTATTTACACATAAATCATTTTTAATTATTTTTAATTTAATTAAAATTACAAAAGGAATTTTTTTTAATTAAATTAAAAATAGTTAGCTTAACATAAAAAGTAATTTCTGATAATGCATCTAAAATACAGATATTTGAGATTTATTGAAAAATAGCAATCTATACTGGCCGAAACATTAAATTATTGGTAACTATTTTTTGGTATTTCATTTTTTTACTTAATTACTCTTACTTATATATTAGTATATTTTTACCTAAATACCCTTAATTATATCTATCTATAGTATTATATTAAAGTCAAAATATTGAAAGAAATGAAAAAAATATAATTATAAATAAATAATAAATTTCTTTTTTATGTATATCATGTTACCTTTGTATTTTTTTCAATAATTTATAAAATTCCATTTTTCATGTAAAATTTACCTCTTATATTTAATTAAATATTGTAATTACCAATAACTTATTGATTAACTTTTTCTGATAAAATGTATTATCTTTTCTATATTTTTAATTAAAATTCCCATTCGATACAAAATATCATGGGCCACACATATATAATTAATATAATTAAATTATATCATTTAAAAATTTTGAAACTACAGAATTCGTATCTTAAAATTATCAATACGAATTAAAAAAATATAAAATATTAAAAAAATTGTACATTGCACGAATTCTAAGCTAATAATAATTTTCAAAAATTAATGCATTAATATAAGTAGTTAAGAGAGAAGTCGTAGACATTTTAAAGTCTCTCTTACAATTAAAAAGAGAGAGAAGCGTGATGAATTTGCTAAAGTTTCTCTTACTCCATGTTAAAAAATCCTACAGTTGTAGACAATTTAATTTCTATTAGACTGTCTTGAGATATAAAAATAACTTCATACAAAATGCTTGCAGACCTTTTCTAGCAACTGCTCCTTTTCTTCTTGCTCTTCGGTAGTCAAATGATCACCCCCATCTAAACAATCCATACTAATTAGATTTTTACCATATTAAAATATTAGTCAACTGAAAACTAATGAACTTAGTGCTTACAACCTTTAGGTTCATCAACTTCTACATAGTTTTTTGCCTGATTCTTCTGATGAGCTTGCTACACACCAGGATCTTCCATCAGGAGGGCACCAGGATCTAAGCCACAAAGTAAAGGGAAATAAATCCAAAAAATACTTACAACTGAGGCATGCGGGGAATTCGAGGCTCTTTTGGTCTTAAGGGACCATTTTGCCGCATTGTTTGCTTGAAGTACTCTAATTCCGAGTAACTGATATAATGAATAAATCTTATCTATATATAAAGGAAAATATCGGGCGAGTGACGTGGTAGCCTTCACCTTCCTTCTAACCCATTTCTCTCATTCCGTAACTTTCCCCATTTTGGCCTATTTTTGGTGAAAATATTCAATTTTAGGTTTTTATTTTCCAAGTTCAATCAATTACAAACTTTTCGCCTACCAAATCCGTTCAGACGATAGAGGTATATGTATAGATGTATTTATAGTCGTGCATCGTGCAAACCAATACACACAAATTCTAGGCTTAGAGAAGAAAGAATTCACAGGGAGAAGAAAGAATTCACGATGATTTAACCAAGTTTGTTTCTTCAAAAATTTGATTTTACAGAGCTATGTGCATATGTTGTATGATATTAGCAAGAGAAGAATGGATGTTCAAGTGACTGATGTTGAGATGGATGAGAAGAGAAAGAAATGGACCCGCCCTGCATACAAGGCTGAGCGAGGTGTTCTTTATAAGGTTGGTGGCCATCTCTAACTTTAAAAACAAGTTCTGATTCCTTCAAGTGATTACTGAAAGTATCAATCTTTTTTTTTTTTTGGGTTCTTCCAGTACATAAAAAATGTGCAATTGGCTTCAAATGGATGCGTGACCGATGAGTAATAATAGCAAACCATCAGTTGGAATGTTATAGACCAATTAAGCCCATTTTGTTCCAAGCCAGAAACAGGCATTTATCAGAGCTGTCGGGACTTGTATGTGTTAATCTTTTTCTTCTTGGCGTAGATTTTAGAAATGTTTGTTTTTCAGGTTGTAACATTTGAGCCTTGGTCATTTTGTAAAATAATTTTTCCTGGCACCCTGTTTAGTCGTGAGGGATTGAGTAAATTGTATGGGGAATAACCTTTTTATATAAAAACTTTAGTAATCCGATTGATCATTTAGGTCCTGGAATTTTCGTATGTACTTTTTGACATGCAGTTTCTGTGTTATATGTGGAAAATAGACTCTGGCTTTCCAGTGGTAAATAGACGTCCCTGCACATATGAACTCAGATAATTCGGAAAAGATGTTGAAACAAGATTGCATTATATATTGCAAACAATTGTAGTTCTTGTATTGCCTTCTTTGTTCCTTTCCGTCAGAATTTTTGGCCCTCAAAATTATCCTGCTAGCCTGCTTGGTCTCTCAATTCAGATACATTTTGTAACAACCTCAAGGTCTAGATGGTTACAAATTACAATTACATGGGCTATATAAGATTCCTGTGACCGACTATTATCATTCAGGCAAGTAAATTGGGTTATGTTATTACTTTATTTATATTGTATATTAAATTTGGCACCGGATATTGTGCTCTAATATGTATTCATTTTAAACTTTAAAGTAGTTATTCTACAAATTTATTGCTAATACTGGATAATAATAGACTGCTAAGCGATATGACTTCTTTCAGGTTTCACTGCAGGCTATATAAGTACTACTAACTGAAGGAGGTCTTTGTCATTTTCAACGTGTAAAGTTAAGTATTCAGGCACAACGCAGTCCATTTTTTGATCAAACTCTCCAGGACCATTCTGCAGCATCCCATGCACACAGATGAAAGAAGGGAAATATAGCAGATCCTGATGATATTTAGATGAAAGGAGGTAAAAATTAGTTCAGTAGGTTTTATTGAATTGAACAGTAACCGAAAAGTTCGAAAAAAGTAGTTTGTGAATAGTGATAAAATGAAAAACAAGGGAATAATTATAATTTACCTCTTGAATACAAGGCATATTGCTGCTTCATCAGTACTGACAATTTTATCATATGTACAGGAAAAGAGATTAGGTAAACTGCATGTGGAAGGGAATCAAATTACCAGTCATGCATGACAATATTGACTGCAGCAAGGTAGCAAAATACTAATCTGTAACATTCGTAATATTAGAAGCGGATATATTAGTAGAATAAGAAGTTATAATAGTAATAGGTTCCAGTTTGATGCATTTCCATCGTTAAATTAGAAATTATGTGTAATATTAAATGTTATTTGTTTAATTGTTTAAATTGTACGTATTATTAAAATTTTTGTAGATACGATTTCTTTTCATAAAGGTATGATTTGATTACTATTTTAATATAAGATTATTATTTTAAATAAATAAACGATACGTGCTAGTATGTTTTATTCGTTTCTTAAATTTTTGAGTTACAAGTATCGAATTTTGAAATTCTTTTAAACGACACGAAAGATTCGTTATAGATATATTTTTCTATCGTATAAATAGATTTTACGAAACGAAAATAGAAATTACGGGTATTAATTTTTAAATAATATAAATATCGAAAGTTTATTCGTTATTTCACAACCAAGGTACGTTTCTAAAATTTTTACTCCCTAAATTCTATTTTCTCTCTAATTAACACACACACTCACACACACACTCACGCACACACACGTTTACACACACATACACACTGTTAAAATTTTTAAAATTTTGATTTCTAGAAACTAGTTCAATCTTGCATGCAATTACATATATGAATTCCTGGTAATCACAGCATCAATTTAAGCTATCAAACGTAGAAAACCATGATCGGATGATTTTGATTTTAAAAAACCCATTTTTAAAATTTTTGATCGAATTTCTGTTTGAGTGATTGTTTGATTGTATGAATGTTAGAATCATGCTTAGGACATTGTTTAGAGTCGATTCATGTATAAAAGTGTTAGAATTGATCATGATTTGAGTCGCCGGAAAATTTCTGTCGAAAATTGTTTAATTTATTTCCGGCTTGTTCTTGATTGGTTCTTGATTCTGAATTGATTATTGTGGTGTTAGATGATTGTAGTATAGTATATATTTTATTTAGAATTTTCTGTGAAGTTTGATTTTTGGTCGAAAATTTAGTTTTGGCCGGAATTTTGTTTCGGTACGTTTTTGGTAAAAACTGACATTGCCATTGTGTTTAGAACGTGTTTTGGAGTCAAAATATGTGTTCTGAGAATTTTTTTCTGGGTGATTTTAGTGTCGCCGGAATTTGGCCGGCGGCGGCGGTGGCACGACGGTCGGCGCCGGAATCTGCCATTGCCGTCTCCGAGCATTCATCGTGTTCTTCGTGTTCTTCATGAGGGAGACGATGAACAGTATGAGTTTGATCTTCTTTCCCAGGTGGGGAAGAAGATGAATAGTGTTTTTGGGTTAAAATTTTATTTTTAATATTTTATTTTTCTAAAAATCAGAAAAATACTTTTATTTAATTATTTAATTATTATTTGAGTTATTTAATTATTTAAATGATTAATATTTGTTATTTATTTAATTCGAAATTTTATTTATTTATTTATTTATTTATTATTTATTTATTTCGAAAAATATTTATTTAATTAATAATTTATTTAAATTTAATTTCAAAAATAATTTTTAATTATTTATTTATTTAAAGTAAATATTTTACTTTACTTTAAATAAAATTTACGAAAATTATTTATTTTATTTTAAGTTAGTTTAAATAGGAATTGATTTTATTTATTGATTAATTTAAATGAAAATTAATTAGAATTTGAATTAAAATTCAGATTTTAATCATTTTATTTATCTTAAGTAATATTTAAAATTTATTTATAAATTAGATAAAAATTTACTTTATCTTAAATAAAAATTTCATAATTTATGAATAATTATTTATATTATTTTAAATTAGGAGATTAATCCTAAAATCTAAATTTCAGTTAAAAATGGGATAAAAATTTATTTACGGCCCTAATAAAATTCAAAAATTTTCTTAAAAATTATTCTATCAATTAGACACGTATTATAGTACGTTGATAATATTTGTTAATTATTTTTATTAAAGACATTTATAAATGTCGAACCAATTATTGTTTTTCGAGTCAAATAACTGTTTATAGTTGAGTTAAATTATTTTAATTGATACCTGCTATGTGTTATTATGATTAAATCGAGTCAATTAAATTTGTATAACATTATATGATATGTGTTAGGATAATTTAATTTTTAGTATGTCAACTTTAGTGACCTAAACGTTATATTCTTTACTGATAGGATCTAGTAGACACGAAGGGTAGCTAGCTTTGGATCTCCCTGAGTTACACGTCTAGATTCTACTCTTAAGGCAAGTTTCCCTATCCATACTCCTTTATTCAGAATATGTCTTTACTTTAAATTTTAAGCGGAATGTTTTACTTAAAAACTCGTAATTTTTACGAAAACCTGTTAAGTAATTCAATCGATTTTACTACTTCCATTTCTGTTAGAGCATGTGAAATTTATTATTGAGCATGTGTTTAACCTGTTTAAAAGATTATATTGATTTGGTGGTGTTACTACCCAATTATTTTGAAATGTTGTTCCTACGATATATGTTAGGAATGAAATTATAGAGATGTTTATCCCTTGATCTCTAGACAAAATGTTTTGTTTTAATATGTGAATATGTTTAGCGTAAGAGGCCGATTGCAGGTCCAGCTTTTATTTGAGATGTACCAATGCCAATCAGTGTCATCTTAAGGCCAATAGCAATAAGTGCCATCAGGATCCATATTTTTATAGCCTGTACATCATGTGTGCATGGTTTTTGGGTTAAGCAGGACTGATCATCGGCTTAACTCTTGCAACTGTTGATATTCCACATATTACTTAAGGGAAAAATTTAAGTTTTGGCAGGAAATATTGTTGCTTTAATAAAAGATACTGTTACAAAAATTTAAACTCTGTTGCTATGGATATATCATTTCTTTTACAGGAATTGGTGTATATATAGTGTTAAATATTTTCATATACTTGCTGAGCGTCTTCGCTCACTCTTGCAAAACTACTTTACTTTTCAGATGGCTCGTACTTACCAAACCACCCGTAAGCAGACTTCAGGACGGTATAGATACCCTGTGTTTCCCATCCAGGTGTGCCGTACTTTTAGTTGTTAAGTTATGTAATAACTAGTTGAAGAATTTAAATCCGAATTCACGTTGTAATATCATCTAGACATTTGGTTATCAGGAATCCTCTTCTCGAAGATGTACTGATAGCATAAGATATTGTAATAACTTTTGTTTAAGTAGTATTGTTTTGATGCCATGAACTGTTGACGGTCCTACCTTGTGGGGTCGTGTTAGTCTTTATTTATTATTCTATTATTTCTAGTGGCACCGGGTTTCCAGGGCGTCACAAGTTGGTATCAGAGCAACAGTTTTGGCAAATAAAAACAATAATAGGAAAATTGAATATAAGATAAGGATAGACAGATATAGATAGTGTAGTCACGATTAATCAAACTCACAACGGGTTTGAGTTGAGATCGCTGGAGTCAATCTTAACTAATTAATATTATTATGATAAGCTACTAATTAGAACTTATGGATATTATGTAATTGCAGTTTCCTGAGACACCTAGTGGCAGTTCGAGTTCTGGTGGATCGACAGAGTCCCTATCTAGTGTTGAGATTATTGAGATATCGAGTGACTCTGAGGGAGAGATTGAGATCATTGATGTTGAGAGTGATACTGAGTTTGAGATGGAGACCCCTGGAGAGGAGGATGATCCTTCCATGGAGATTAGTGATGAGTCTGAGCACCCAGTGTCAGTTCCAGTTGAGCCAGAGTACCCAGTTCCAGTTTCTCCTGAGACAGATACCACTTATGGACCTTTAGCTATCATACCAGCTCCTGTTCCTATGCCAGTACCCTTGAGGGCGATTCCCACATCTTTTGTATCGCCAGTTGCTTCAGCCCCCTCTGCTTGTTCTGTGTCACCTCCTGAGATGAGAGGACCCGCTCATGTTCCATATCATGTTTTTGCTGATATGGCTAAGGAAAGAGATTTCCTGCTTGGTCAGAATAGAGAGTTGATGCAGATGTTGGACCCTGCCGAGGCCAGTTCCCGTGCTCCCCAGGAGTGATTACTTAGATCCTGATCTTTTGGACTTAGATGTTTCTCTAGTATATGTATAGGCAGTATGTTGTATTTTGATGTAGTTGATGCCATGTTATATAGTTAGACCTTACGGGTCAGTCTTTTGGATTGTATATCAGATGTTTGTATCTGCTGTTGGTTGGGCCATCTTGTTGACTTAGATGTTGTTTTGTGGAAACCATGGATTATCGAGAATGTTCTTATGTTATATAAGCTTTTGGTTTAGTGGATATACTTTCTCAGTTATGGATTAGTTTTATTTCTAGTTTCAGTATCTAGATTTCCTTGTTTGCAAAATCTTATAATAACAAACAAATTTACAAAAAAATTTAATGACAGATGAAGATGTACCTTGTAATAAGTTTTTATAAAGAATCTGTTATTAAAGGTATTCTTCTAAAAAAAAAATAATAAATAAATAAAAATTTGTTTGTTTATTATCAGAACAATGCCTCCAAAGAAAAATACTACTACTGCTGGAAATAGAAATAGTCAGATGGATCCAGTTTTAGCTCGGATGATGGATATGATGCAGCAGCAGAACGATACAATTGCTCAGCAGCAGCAGCAAATGCAATTACAACTTCAGCAGCAACAACATCATGTAAATCCCGCTGTTACCTTCAAATCATTTCAATCTGTTAAGCCGCCAGAGTTCAAGGGTTCAGATGATCCGATTGAGGCCATGACTTGGCTGAAAGAGATAGAGAAAGCATTTGAGCTAGTAAAGGTAGAAGAAAATCAGAAGACAGTTTTTGCCAGTTACTTTTTGAAGAATGAAGCAAATTACTGGTGGGATTCAGTTAAGGCTTTGGAAGAAGAGGAGAATATTACGTGGGAAAGATTTACAGAGTTGTTTTTGGAGAAATACTATCCTCGTTATATGAAAAGTAGGATGGAGTTGGAGTTCTTAGAATTGTAGCAAGGTGATAAGAGTGTAGCAGAGTATGAGACCAGATTCACAGAATTATCCAGATTTGTGCCAGAGTATGTGAATACGGATGAAAAGAGGGCAATGAGATTCCAGCAAGGACTGAAAGCTTGGATAAGAGGAAAATTGGCAATATTGGAACTGACTACTTATGCAGGAATAGTACAGAAGGCCATGATCGCCGAAGGAGAAAGTAATGCACAACAGAGAGAGAAGGATGGGCTTAAGAGGAAGTTTGAGGTTACTGAGACTACAAGTCATTATGCAAGAAATCATCAGACAGCTCCTAATAGGAAACCAGGATTTCAGCAATGAAGGAATATGAATTATAAGAAGCCAGAAACAAGGAATGTTCCCCAGAATACTCAAGGAAGTCGTTTCCAGAATAATAATCAGCAGAGACCACCATTATCAAAATGCAGGGATTGTAATCAGAATCATGTTCCAGGAAAGTGTAAGATCAACATTACATGTTATAAGTGTGGAGATAAGGGACATTTTGCAAATGAGTGCAGTGGTCAGAAGGTGGGAAATAAGTGCTTTAAGTGTGGAAAGACTGGACATATTACAAAGGATTGCAAGGTTCCTGTGGCAGCAAACAATATGATGAAAGCAAACCAACAGCGGACTGCAAGGACATACAACATGTCAAGGAAAGATGCCGGTAAAAGCAAGGATGTAGTCACAGGTACATTTCCTGTCAATACAGTGGATGCTAAAGTTTTATTTGATTCTGGTGCAAGTAAATCTTTTGTGTCTAAGGAATTTTTGTTTAAAACGAAATGGAAAGTTGAATTTTTGGATGAGATTTTAATGATAGAAACAGCTGATCAACATAAAGTGTTAGTAAATCAAGTTTGTCCTCGATGCGCCATAGATATACTAGGATATTCATTTTCTGCCGATTTAATACCTTTTGAGTTAGGAGAATTTGACGTAATCCTAGGAATGGACTGGCTAGCATCTTATAATGCCCAGATAGATTGTAAGAAGAAGAGAGTAACGTTGCAAACCCCAGAAGGCGTAGAAGTTATTTTCCAAGGAAAATTGCAACACAAGGAATTTTTAACTATAATGCAAGCTAAGAAACTAATGCGTAAAGGATGTGAGGCTTATTTGGCTCACATAAGAGACTTGGAGAAGGAAGCTCCTAAGATAGAAGAAATTCAAGTGGTGAACGAATTCCAAGATGTGTTTCCAGATGAACTTCCAGGATTGCCTCCAGACAGAGAAATAGAGTTCAGCATTGATTTAGCTCCTGGCACAGAACCAGTTTCGAAAGCTCCGTATCGGATGGCACCAATAGAACTTAAAGAGTTGGCCATACAACTGTCAGATCTGTTGGAAAAAGGAGTAATCAGACCCAGTACATCCCCGTGGGGTGCACCAGTGTTGTTCGTAAAGAAGAAGGATGGTAGCATGAGGCTATGCATTGATTATAGGGAATTGAACAAGTTAACTATCAAGAATAGATATCCTTTACCGAGGATTGATGATTTGTTTGATCAATTGAAGGGTGCCAAGTACTTTTCAAAGGTTGATTTACGTTCAGGCTACCACCAATTAAAAGTGAAGACGGAAGATATTCCTAAGACGGCATTTAGAACCAGATATGGACATTATGAGTTTCTAGTAATGGCTTTTGGTTTAACAAATGCGCCCGCAGCTTTTATGGATTTGATGAATAGAGTGTTCAAGAAATATTTGGACAAATGCGTGATAGTATTTATTGATGACATCTTGATCTATTCACGGACAGCAGAAGATCGCGCACAACATTTAAGGATTGCACTAGAGATTCTAAGGAAAGAAAGATTATATGCAAAGTTTTCGAAATGCGAATTTTGGTTAAGAGAAGTACAGTTTCTTGGACATGTAGTTGGTAAAGATGGAATTAAAGTAGATCCAACTAAGATTGAAGCAGTAACGAATTGGGAGAGACCAAGGACACCAACTGAGGTAAGAAGTTTCATGGGATTGGCAGGTTATTATAGAAGATTTGTGAAAGATTTTGCTAAGATAGCTACTCCTTTGACTAAACTTACCCGGAAGAATCAGAAGTTTGAATGGAATGAGAAATGTGAAGAAAGTTTTCAGGAACTGAAAAAGAGATTGGTAACTGCTCCAGTTTTAGCATTACCAGATGAACAAGGGAATTTTGTGATCTACAGTGACGCATCTCAACGAGGATTGGGGTGTGTATTAATGCAACATGGGAAGGTGATTGCGTATGCTTCAAGGCAATTGAAAGAACACGAGCAAAAATACCCAACACATGATTTGGAGTTAGCTGCGATAGTTTTTGCACTCAAGCTTTGGAGACATTATTTATATGGAGAGAAGTGCGAGATTTTCACAGACCACAAGAGCTTAAAATATATATTTACTCAGAAAGAGTTAAACATGAGACAACGAAGATGGCTAGAATTGATCAAAGATTATGATTGCAGTATCAACTATCATCCAGGGAAGGCTAATGTTGTAGCGGATGCATTGAGCGGGAAAGAAAGACTGAATTTGCTAACGATACAAGAAAAGTTACAAGTGGAATTTGAGAAAATGGAAATTGATATACGAATGCTTGATTCAGCCAATGAGATGTTATATACGATGACGTTTCAACCAGAGTTGTTGGAAAAGATTAGGAAATGTCAAAAAGAAGTGATGAACCAGAATACTGAAAGTCTAACAGGCGAGGAATTGAGTAGCCAAAAGGATGATAAAGGAATCTTACGTTTTTCCTCGAGAATTTGGGTGCCAAACGTACAGGAATTGAAAGATGAGATTTTACATGAAGCACATAATTCAAAGTTTTCAGTTCACCCCGGAAGTACGAAGATGTATCGAGATTTAAAAGAAAATTATTGGTGGCCGGATATGAAAAGGGAAGTAGCAGAATGGGTCAGTAAGTGTTATACATGTCAAAGAGTAAAAGCAGAACATCAGAGACCCAGTGGTTTGTTACAACCATTGGAAATTCCCGAATGGAAATGGGAACAGATTGCCATGGATTTTGTAGTAGGTCTACCAAAGACAAGAGCGAACCACGATGCAATTTGGGTTGTCATAGATCGATTAACGAAATCAGCGCATTTTCTTCCAATCAAAAGGTTTTCAATGGATAAATTGGTCAAACTTTATCTCAAAGAAATTGTAATGCGTCATGGAGTTCCAGTATCAATCGTGTCAGATCGAGACCCAGGGTTTAACTCAAGATTTTGGAGAAAATTTCAAGAAAGTTTAGGAACCAAGTTAAACATGAGCACTGCATATCATCCTCAGACAGATGGACAGAGCGAAAGAACCATTCAAACAATTGAAGATATGCTTCGGGTGTGTGCAGTGGATTTTGAAGGAAATTGGGATGACCATTTACCTTTGGTAGAATTCTCGTACAATAATAGTTATCACGCAAGTATTGGCATGCCTTCCTATGAAGCTTTGTATGGAAGACGTTGTCGATCTCCGGTATATTGGGATGAAGTTGGTGAACGAAAAATTTTGGGTCCGGAGATAATTCAGCAAACTAAAGAATCAATAGAGCTTATTCGAAAAAGGATCCAAGCTGCTCAGAACAGACAAAGAAAATATGCAGATTTAAAAAGGAAGGATATAGAATTTCAGATAGGAGAGCCAGTGCTGCTGAAAGTATCACCTTGGAAAGGTTTATCCAGATTCGGGAAAAAAGGAAAACTTAGCCCCAGATTTGTTGGACCATTTGAGATTTTAGGACGCGTGGGAAGAGTTGCTTATGAGTTGGCATTACCCCCATCCATGCGCCATATCCACAACATTTTCCATGTATCTTTGCTTAAGAGATATACACCTGATTCTAGGCATGTTATAGAGCACGAGCCGGTAGAGATTCAGCAAGATTTATCCTATGTCGAGATGCCAGTGCGTATATTAGATCGCCGAGAGAAGATTCTAAGAAATAAGACAGTGGCGTTAGTAAGGATTTTGTGGAGGAATCCCAAGGTCGAAGAGTCAACTTGGGAGCTTGAAAGCGAAATGCTGGAAAAGTATCCTCATCTATTTTCTTAAGGTAAATTCTGAGGTCAGAATTCTTTTAAGGGGGGGAGGATGTAACATTCGTAATATTAGAAGCGGATATATTAGTAGAATAAGAAGTTATAATAGTAATAGGTTCCAGTTTGATGCATTTCCATCGTTAAATTAGAAATTATGTGTAATATTAAATATTACTCCCTCTGTCCCATCCATTTCTTTACACTTTCCTTTTTGGGATGTCCCAACCAATTCTTTACGTTTCCTAAAATAGTAACTTTTAACAATAAAATACTTTATTACATCCACTACTTCACTCCACTTTTTCAACACTTTACACTATTACACCCACTAACTCACTTATTTTAACAATAAAATCACTATTACACCCACTAACTCACTTATTTTAACAATATTACACCCATTATCTTGGTTTCCGTGCAAAAAGCAAATGTAAACAACTCGTTGGGACGGAGGGAGTATGTGTTTAATTGTTTAAATTGTACGTATTATTAAAATTTTTGTAGATACGATTTCTTTTCATAAAGGTATGATTTGATTACTATTTTAATATAAGATTATTATTTTAAATAAATAAACGATACGTGCTAGTATGTTTTATTCGTTTCTTAAATTTTTGAGTTACAAGTATCGAATTTTGAAATTCTTTTAAACGACACGAAAGATTTGTTATAGATATATTTTTCTATCGTATAAATAGATTTTACGAAACGAAAATAGAAATTACGGGTATTAATTTTTAAATAATATAAATAGCGAAAGTTTATTCGTTATTTCACAACCAAGGTACGTTTCTAAAATTTTTACTCCCTAAATTCTATTTTCTCTCTAATTAACACACACACTCACACACACACTCACGCACACACACGTTTACACACACATACACACACTGTTAAAATTTTTAAAATTTTGATTTCTAGAAACTAGTTCAATCTTGCATGCAATTACATATATGAATTCCTGGTAATCACAGCATCAATTTAAGCTATCAAACGTAGAAAACCATGATCGGATGATTTTGATTTTAAAAAACCCATTTTTAAAATTTTTGATCGAATTTCTGTTTGAGTGATTGTTTGATTGTATGAATGTTAGAATCATGCTTAGGACATTGTTTAGAGTCGATTCATGTATAAAAGTGTTAGAATTGATCATGATTTGAGTCGCCGGAAAATTTTTGTCGAAAATTGTTTAATTTATTTCCGGCTTGTTCTTGATTGGTTCTTGATTCTGAATTGATTATTGTGTTGTTAGATGATTGTAGTATAGTATATATTTTATTTAGAATTTTCTGTGAAGTTTGATTTTTGGTCGAAAATTTAGTTTTGGCCGGAATTTTGTTTCGGTACGTTTTTGGTAAAAACTGACATTGCCATTGTGTTTAGAACGTGTTTTGGAGTCAAAATATGTGTTCTGGGAATTTTTTTCTGGGTGATTTTAGTGTCGCCGGAATTTGGCCGGCGGCGGCGGTGGCACGGCGGTCGGCGCCGGAATCTGCCATTGCCGTCTCCGAGCATTCATCGTGTTCTTCGTGTTCTTCATGAGGGAGACGATGAACAGTATGAGTTTGATCTTCTTTCCCAGGTGGGGAAGAAGATGAATAGTATTTTTGGGTTAAAATTTTATTTTTAATATTTTATTTTTCTAAAAATCAGAAAAATACTTTTATTTAATTATTTAATTATTATTTGAGTTATTTAATTATTTAAATGATTAATATTTGTTATTTATTTAATTCGAAATTTTATTTATTTATTTATTTATTATTTATTTATTTCGAAAAATATTTATTTAATTAATAATTTATTTAAATTTAATTTCAAAAATAATTTTTAATTATTTATTTATTTAAAGTAAATATTTTACTTTACTTTAAATAAAATTTACGAAAACTATTTATTTTATTTTAAGTTAGTTTAAATAGGAATTGATTTTATTTATTGATTAATTTAAATGAAAATTAATTAGAATTTGAATTAAAATTCAGATTTTAATCATTTTATTTATCTTAAGTAATATTTAAAATTTATTTATAAATTAGATAAAAATTTACTTTATCTTAAATAAAAATTTCATAATTTATGAATAATTATTTATATTATTTTAAATTAGGAGATTAATCCTAAAATCTAAATTTCAGTTAAAAATGGGATAAAAATTTATTTACGGCCCTAATAAAATTCAAAAATTTTCTTAAAAATTATTCTATCAATTAGACACGTATTATAGTACGTTGATAATATTTGTTAATTATTTTCATTAATGACATTTATAAATGTCGAACCAATTATTGTTTTTCGAGTCAAATAACTGTTTATAGTTGAGTTAAATTATTTTAATTGATACCTGCTATGTGTTATTATGATTAAATCGAGTCAATTAAATTTGTATAACATTATATGATATGTGTTAGGATAATTTAATTTTTAGTATGTCAACTTTAGTGACCTAAACGTTATATTCTTTACTGATAGGATCTAGTAGACACGAAGGGTAGCTAGCTTTGGATCTCCCTGAGTTACACGTCTAGATTCTACTCTTAAGGCAAGTTTCCCTATCCATACTCCTTTATTCAGAATATGTCTTTACTTTAAATTTTAAGCGGAATGTTTTACTTAAAAACTCGTAATTTTTACGAAAACCTGTTAAGTAATTCAATCGATTTTACTACTTCCATTTCTGTTAGAGCATGTGAAATTTATTATTGAGCATGTGTTTAACCTGTTTAAAAGATTATATTGATTTGGTGGTGTTACTACCCAATTATTTTGAAATGTTGTTCCTACGATATATGTTAGGAATGAAATTATAGAGATGCTTATCCCTTGATCTCTAGACAAAATGTTTTGTTTTAATATGTGAATATGTTTAGCGTAAGAGGCCGGTTGCAGGTCCAACTTTTATTTGAGATGTACCAATGCCAATCAGTGTCATCTTAAGGCCAATAGCAATAAGTGCCATCAGGATCCATATTTTTATAGCCTGTACATCATGTGTGCATGGTTTTTGGGTTAAGCAGGACTGATCATCGGCTTAACTCTTGCAACTGTTGATATTCCACATATTACTTAAGGGAAAAATTTAAGTTTTGGCAGGAAATATTGTTGCTTTAATAAAAGATACTGTTACAAAAATTTAAACTCTGTTGCTATGGATATATCATTTCTTTTACAGGAATTGGTGTATATATAGTGTTAAATATTTTCATATACTTGCTGAGCGTCTTCGCTCACTCTTGCAAAACTACTTTACTTTTCAGATGGCTCGTACTTACCAAACCACCCGTAAGAAGACTTCAGGACGGTATAGATACCCTGTGTTTCCCATCCAGGTGTGCCGTACTTTTAGTTGTTAAGTTATGTAATAACTAGTTGAAGAATTTAAATCCGAATTCACGTTGTAATATCATCTAGACATTTGGTTATCAGGAATCCTCTTCTCGAAGATGTACTGATAGCATAAGATATTGTAATAACTTTTGTTTAAGTAGTATTGTTTTGATGCCATGAACTGTTGACGGTCCTACCTTGTGGGGTCGTGTTAGTCTTTATTTATTATTCTATTATTTCTAGTGGCACCGGGTTTCCGGGGCGTCACATAATCCCAAGTCTTCTCCTCAAACTCGAACACGCTCAGGATGGAAATTTTCCATTTATTTGATGGAACATTGAAGTGGATGTTGAATTTGCCTGATCTGAAATAGGCAGGCTACTTCCATATATATTATCATCCTTCTCCACTTTAGGCTCGACGAATTTAAATCATTCTGGTTTAGTTGCCTGTCTAGGAAAGGGTGAACTGAATCCACTGGTTTTCCATGGCTACTAATATCTACACCACTCTGATTGCTATTTGCTGACCCAGGGATGGTCATTGGTAAAGAAAAGGGATACCCAGGGAGTACTGAGGAGACGGAACATGCTGCAGGGGCATCAGTGTGGTCAGGGTTCATAAGAAATGAGCCAAAAGACATTGAGTTGGGCAGGGGTGGTAAATTAACTTGGTAAAGAGAAGGAGCTCCAAATTTCATATCTGCACCTAAATTTCCAACAACATATGGTCTCATAAAATTATTGCGTGATGCAGGATTTCTTTCAAAGTGAAGAGCAATATCGGGAACTGGCGGTTCAGGCTTTGGGGCATTAGCTGTTCTAGATAGTGATGCTGTAGCCTGAGAATGAGATACATGATCCGGAGGTAAACTACAAGTGATGCTGCAGTTGTTTATAGTGTTGTGCTCTAATATGTATTCATTTTAAACTTTAAAGTGGTTACAGGTGTTTCATTGCATCCACAGGCCGGGTTTGCTTTGTTAAGTTAAAAGATTCATATATATTCTTTGAAGCAGTCTTAACCAACCATAGAGTATTTCATTATTTGTTTTGTTTATATTGTCAAATTTGCGATAAAGAAACTGAGATTTTGTGGTGTATCAATATTAGGACTAGGGAAGAACTGAACTACAACACCCTTTGTGCTGATCTATGAAGATAAATTTCTTTTAGTAAACTAATAAAGGAGGATCTTGGGCCTCCACCTGGCAGCCTCCCAGGTAGATTATTCTATTTCCAATTTTCCATTGTTTGGAAAGAGTGTATACTGTATTGCTTTTCAATATTGTTTCTTGCATAATTATAATGAACTGCGTAGTGATGATGACTTAACGTAATTATTATCTTGAATAGAATTTGTGAAATGGCAAGAAACTTGGTTGTCGTTACACATATGAAATACTCGATATGAAATACTCTGTGCTTTGTTGTTTCTTGCGTAATTATTAAGAGCTGATTACCAATTGGTTTGAAACTGATGACTTAGTGCTTTGATTCTTGAATAGATTCACTCCTAATTTTGTCATTATTTACCCCTAATTTAGTTTTGGGCCTTTTTTTGCACAAAGAGCCGTGACAACTATGACATTTGTAACTATTTCAAATTCAAAATAGGATCAACTTAACGACATGATGTTAAGTGGTCGCAAAATAATTAAGATAATTATGAAAATATATAGTGACTGGATGCTTGAAGTTTAGCTGATTAGTACACAAATTTAGATATAGTTTGTGGTATGTTGCTGTTAAATCTTATATGCTCATTGTGCTTAAGCCCTTACAAGTGAGTTTTGTTATGGGTCCAGAATGCTATATAATTGAGAAGTAGAAGGAAACTTATAAAAGGTGCCTTGCTTCGTATATATAATTTAATTGGTTAGCTTGCATGTAAACCTTCATATAAGCAAATGATATTTGTAATTTTCTTAACTTAATGAATGATTTGTATTTGATAGTTGCACTATCTCATTATTGTGATACGCTTGCTGCATGTGATCTTTGAGCGTTGAATGTACATTTTTTAGATTTTTTTACTCAAATGTTTTTTTATTTTGTGAACCATGGCTTCATATCCCTCCCAACATTCAGCTCTCCATTATCGAATGCAACCTTCACTTCATGGATCTCCTTTTGAGCGAAGGCACTCATCGCTTAATTCTTTCACAATGTTTATAGAGGTGGAAGAAAGGTCACACCATAATAAGTATTATCAGTCTGCTACTAGAAATGTGGAATTGTAGTTGTTTGCTTATATTAGCTATGTGTAAAGTTGAGGCAAGGCAGTGCGAGAAGAGTTAACAAGACACTGCTTTTACTTGTAATATGTGTATATGTTATTTGTTTATATACAAATATTTTAATTATTCCGACTTTAGAACTAAAAAAAAGAATTAATTTTTCCATGTTTCCTTCCCTCCCCGTGAATGGTTTTTTTGGTTATCACCTATCATATATACAAATATGAGGTAAAGTTAGACGAGGTGCCTTAGTCATTAACAATGTTGATCATAAAAATGCCTGCACAGTACACATTTACCATACAATATGTTTTCTCCCAGTGCATTTATGGGAAGGAGAATATGTAGCTTGCTACTTTTAGGTTCTTATGTTTAGTTTTAGTTTGCACATATTGGTGCATTGCAACGCATATTATATTTAGTATGGCTTTTCGTTGTCATAATCCAATGTTAACAGTATCATATTTTTTTAGTTCATGCTCTCTCTTTAAAAAATTTAGATGAACAATGGAAGTACTTAACAAAATTTAAATTCACATATCTTATCAAATATATTTAAAGTGTTCTTCACAACCGCGCGAAGCGCAGTTATTTCACCTAGTTAATTAAATATAAGAGCACCACTAAACACATAACGTAATATACAAAAGTGAAGATGACATTTACTTGCGCTTCCTTTCTCTTCTTGATGGTTCAACCTAATTGTCACTAACAATCTTCTTGAAATCAACTTTGTTCTCTTACTATTGACAAAACAGATAAAATTTAGAAAACCCACAGCACCAAATTAATTGCGACTTTCCGAGTGTTAAAAGTGTAAGAAAATGACTGAGCAAATGAAGAAAATGTACGACCCTATCATCTTCAAGAACATACAAATCAGCTGTTACCCTAGTGTGTTTTGATGTTATATACTGCAAGCTGATAGTTTATCTTTGTACTAGTATTACTATATTTCAGCTAGCTAAATTTCATATTTATTATATGATCAACAAGCTGTTATAAGTTTTACAGGATAATCTCAATCAGACTTACAGGTCAATTTCAGCAAGCCGTTTTGTCTCACCTTATGCATTTCAGCAAGCTGTTTTCACACATCCTGGAGATAATCAGAAATCTGTCAAGTGCGGAAATCATGCATAAAATCTCAAATTCTTTATAGGATATATTCTGTTAAGATTCATATATTATAAACATTATAATATATATCCTAGAGCTCTTCTAAAACATTTCCAAAACCTCTCCTTGATTATAGGAGTTGATTTTCAATCAAAGATTCTTTTCAAAACAACTTCTATACATATATACATATACAACAGTTGGAGCTTTATTACAAAACGTTTTTCTCTCCTCCAACAGACATATTTTGCTGCATATCACGATTAAGTATCGTAACAAATTAAACGTGAATTCTAAAGGATTAAGACCGTTATAATTTGAACGTTACTTGAACGTTGTATGTAGGTTATAAATAGAGTTGTTCATATCTTTTCCAAATACTGATTGGAGACACATATACAACTCACAAAGCTTATTGAAAACCTTTCTCTTTGATTCTCTCGAGCTCTAAGATATATTCATATTCGTTTATATATATAGAGAATCCGTAGTTTGAGTTGTAACTCTTTTCATTCGATTTGTATTGTTCATGTTGTAAGATTTAGTTGCTGGATAGTTGGCTAAGGGAATTAGGGTTCTGGGATCTAGTGCTAGAGAATATTGTACTTGGGAAGTATAGTTCTTAGAGAGCAGGGATCTGGAACAGCAATTCAGCAAGCCATTATCAGCAGCTGGGAAAAAGGGAGATATATTATTGTATCTTGTAATTGGTTTATTTCGTTGAAAAATAATATATTCTCTTACCAAGTTGGTAAGGGACCAGGACGTAGACCATAGGGGATTAGGGGTCGAACCTGGCTAAAATTCTTGTGTGTTCTTTATTGCTTACTGTTTCTATTCTGCATTGCATATTTACATTACAGCAAGCTATCTTTATTTGTGTAAGCAAATCAGTAAGCCGATTCTTTCTGGCACGCAGACTGTTTGAATAACAGTCAGCCTTTATATTCGGTAATCCTAAAAGTAATCTTAGAAAGCCATAAAACATACTCTAGGTGTTCAATTTCATCAGCAGCTGAAAAGAAATAGTTACGTACATCAAGTGTTTATCCAATTGAAAATAAAATCATACAAATATGAGATTCTTCGCATTAGTTATAAATAGACTGTTCTTGGCATTAAGCACTTGCCAACGAATCTTGATGTTTTTAAAATTTTATTTTATCATACCATTTTCATGGATAGATAGGTGTTCATAACTTCAGCTGGACCTTTACTCTAAGCGAAGCATTACAAATTTATGTTTCAACAAAAGTGAATCTCTTCGCTACCTCTGGATCCATTTGTTTTGTAATGTGTTATGTAACTAAATATATTGCATAGAGTTTAAATGTGCTATGTAACCAAATATATTGCATAGAATTTTATTTACCTCCATGATTTGGATACTTCTTCAGTATAGAATCCGCAGCCTTCAATCCTTTCTTGTATTGTTTCATTTCGTATGATTTCTGTAACAATACCAGCAAGTGACCATTAAAGTATTAATCTCAATGATAATATTTGCTGAAAAACTTTTCAAGATATACTGGTATTAGAAATTATTCAGAAACAAAAAATTAGTAGATCAGTGACTCTTTTAAAGCATTCAGTAATTCATCAAATTTGAGAACAAAGAAATTAGAAGGAAACAAATTCTAATATGGTACAATGTTTATATTGGCTTGCCATTATATATACTAGTCCAACAACATTATACAAAAGAAAATACCTAACTACATTTTCATTACTTACAGTCATCTCAATTTATAGTCACCTCAATAATGCTCAAAAACACATTTGCAAAGGGATCCAACAGCCTCCAATGAGATATCAGTTATTTTTGCACAGGCAGCAACACCAATTGATTTTCAACTGCTTCCGCATCCAATTGCTAACTCAACAAAACCCGTATCAGTTAAAACCTTCACAAAATCGCAAATTAAGATCTTCAAGTTTCTTACAACACTCCCCAACAGCACCTAAACCTTGATCACCAACATAGCAATCCTTAAGTAAAAATTATAACATGTTAGCTTACGCATGTAATACTACCTATATGTTCCTATTGTAAGTTCAATTAGAAAATACTGAAACACTGAAATAATTATTGCAAGTTAGATGCAATAAGCTTCTCACCTTGCCGTGATATTGCTTCTAGCTAAAAGGATAGTGAGTTTCTGCATCAAGATATATACCAATCAGCAGTAAAAAGGTCGCACTTTATTATGTAAATTACAGACTACTTGTGGAACATGTCAGAATAAGTTAAGAATTATATTTAATCTATTTATAGTTAAGAATTTAATATTTTGCTCATCCGGATATCATGCCATTAAGTGAATTTCCTGGATAATATATTGAGTTCTAAGGTTGTGGCTATACTTCTTTTAGGGATTAGACTGTAACTTTTACGAACTATTCTCATTATTATCTCTAAGTATTACTAATCTCATAGTCTTGAACTATATATTAATTCAAATTTCGTCTATAGCATAATGTTTGGACTAATTATTGTATAGAGATAAAGTAAAGAGTGCAAAGTCCAGGGATAAATAACCCATGAAATAAACATAGCATCAGTGTGGAAAACACTGTATCTTTTCTAATTGGATAAGGTAAGTACTTGTACTTGAAGCACAACACTGTGCATTATATCATAGATAATAAATTGTAAGATAAATTTGAAGCTAGTAAATCTTCATTTACATGAAAATTTCAAAAAATGGGTTTTTACATATAGGAATCTCAGAAAACATAAACATATTTTGTGCCTGGCATGTTGACATTAGGGAGTCTATTTTCTGGTTTTCGTTTTTTGGATCCACAATCCACTCATATGCTGCATATTATGATACTGTAGATGTTTGTTTACTACTTAGGACTTGAGCTTTCTTGATTTTATAGTAGCAGTTTAAATTACCATTCTTTAGGGAGCCGAAGAATTAAGGCAAATGTTTGGAATTTGAATATACCAATTTTAACACATCTTCCTTCTAAATAGAAAATATGGAACCTGCTATTTATCTGAGACATGGTAAAAGTTCATTTGCACGTATACTTTTGTTTATTAATATTATAAGAAGATATAGATCACATTAAAATCAAAGTTATACCCTAATGATTGGCTAACTGCTGGATGACCTAAATGTAGCTATGTATGTTTCAATTCTTCTAGCATTTTTAGTTTCCTATATTTCCAATTTTCTTAATAAATTGTCCTTTCGTTTTTTAATGCCTTGAGACTTAAAGAGTGAAAATATGTACTACTCATTATAAAAGAAATGTAAAACTATATCAGATAAAGAAAATTTCTAAAAAAGAGTGAATTAGATTTACTAACATCTCAAATTAACGAATGATGCATGTTCAGCCTAAGGTGGAAAACATAGGATCTATGGGTCTAGCAGGCATCCCGGCTCTCCCCAATGATGTACTTTGACCAGCTAGGAAGCGCATATACCAGGGTGTACTGAAAGCATTGATACTTGACTGTGGTTCTGCACAACCCACCTGTCGATGTGAAACATTTGAAATTGAAAACCAACAAAAAATATGGCAATTTTTAAAGAATAGGTAAGTGAATTAAATTTAGGGAAGCAAATTCTTGTCAAAGAAAAAAAGAATTAACGATACAAAATGCGACATACTGGTGATTGAATACCATAGCAGGATACTTCTATCTAAAGCTGGTCTGGTAGAACATATATAAAAGCAATTAGGTAGCATTTACAATTAATTGAGTTGTCTTATAAACCTATGACACCAGATTCCCAATTTCCTAAGATTTCATTAATTAATGTTCCCCCACTTTGCACACCCATAGATTGACCATTAGCATACTGAATATCACAATCAACAAAAGAAGTATTAGTGCATCACACAATAGTGTTTGCAATGCATCAGATCATATATAGTATACGATCTGCTTCACTTATCTTCCAGCTCTCCAAGCTATAAAATACTATTAAGTATGACCAACAGCATTCTAAAAAGTTAACAACGAATCTGACTTATATGGTGCATGCCAAGAGTTTTTTATAGAGAAGAAAGAGAAGAAAAAAAAAAAGAACTGTAAAACTAAAATATACTCTCTGTAGAATGCATATCCATGACATGCTAGTTAAACACTAAAATGCCGAAATGTATTAAAAACGTATGGGATTTATGCAAATAATATACACATGCTCAGAGTTCTTCTTTGCCTTAAATGAAGAAAGGATGTCTGACCTCACTCTCTTATAAACCATATTAAATGTACGCATACAAATTATAAACCATGAAACTATGTTGGCAAATTCTGATATTCACTTGATTATGACATGCAATTGTTATGACAACTAATGCAACTAATCTTGTTAGGAGATGTGACTTAGATGAAGCTAGCGGAGAAGTGTTACTTCCACCACCTCCATTACCTTCCACCATTCTGGTCAAGAATGGAGATATAATGAATTAGCCAGTTCAGCCCAATACTTCCGCAAAGTAAGGTCAGCAATTACTTCCCTGGATGCCAATAGAGGGATAACTCCAAGTAGCAGCTTAAGTAGTGAAAGAAACTCATATGCGGAAGTATTTAGAATATTTCATATCATAATCAAGTATTTAGAATTCTCCTATCTACTCTATAATACTACATTTACATACATAAAAGAAAAATACAAAGATTGTATAAACCTGATAAAGTAAGTTAGGTTAGAGATGGACAGCTGGATTATCAAATGTTGACACCATCTGCAATTGCATTAATCAAATGCTACAAGAATATATGCATCATCGCAAAAAGAAGACCAACACACTTTATATATAGCAACGCGTGTTGATGAAACTGCGCCTCTAGCAGTCCCTGCTGCTAGCCCCATTAAACCTGCAGTGTTAACCACGCCTCCAGCTGCAGTGGATGCAACGTGTGTCACATGGCCTTCCGCGTCTCTTGGTGAAACAAAATCTTGGGGATCAAAAATTCCATCACTCTTGTAATATCGTGCCCCAACAATTTTACTGCAATTACCAACGAATTATAATTTGGGAATAAGATTGATTTGTTATTCTTGGGAAATTATATTATAATAACTACATTTGGATTTGTTTATCTATTAGCACAATATGTGAACAAACGAACAACTACAATGCATAAGAAATACACGCAAAGTTATAAAGAGGTGCCAAAAACTGGTACCATGGTGCCAAAAATGAGATCCTCGTGCTTTCTTTCTTTTTATCAAATAGTCAAGATCAAATTATATAATATCAAGCAATCAAATGTAAGACACAAATTAGTAAAATCTAGTCACAAATAGCGCAATCCATCAAACTCTCTAAGCAAAAGCATTACATAATGGAAGACTCTCAACTACAGTAATCATC
Organism: Saposhnikovia divaricata; assembly: GCA_036435485.1. Classification (NCBI taxonomy): domain Eukaryota; kingdom Viridiplantae; phylum Streptophyta; class Magnoliopsida; order Apiales; family Apiaceae; genus Saposhnikovia; species Saposhnikovia divaricata. The sequence continues at coordinate 135,842,364 of CM071595.1, forward strand.
ACATAATATTTAGAAATTTAATGCACATAAAAATATACTTTATTACATGTATGTAATTACATACATCATAAATGTAATAATTAATCGAAATGCATCCTAAAATAATCCTTATTCCACATAGTTGTGATTTTGAAATACCTAGTACATTGAGCATTAGCTCGCTCTAGACCTTCTGGTATGTTTTCTCTATGCACAAACCATTGCTTCCAACCTAAAAGCCTACCTGCTCTTCCTGCAATTTGCAAAAAATCAAAATAGTAAAGATGTACGTCCATTCTATAAGGAAAACATAAAAGAATCTATAAGAAAAGCAAGGTACCGGAAGGCACTGATGGATACTCCTATTGAAGCAAGGTTTTACATGAATTTTCTATGTAGCTCTTACAAATGAATGGAAGTTAAGTGATCGATTGTAATATAGCCCACATATCTTAAAAATTAAGATTACACGCAAATCCGTGTCACGATTCTGTACCTCCAAGTACTTAAGACGTACTTTCGAAACACGTAGTGCAATACATAATTATCAAAACTTGAATATTTCATAGCAATTCCTGTTGATATAAGACAATTTTTTGTTCAGACATTATAACAAACACGTAGTGTTCCTGTTCTATTAACACTTCCCTAAATAACATAAAACACAAAATTTGGAATAGAATAACTCGAATTAATTGTAATGTATAAATTACAACAATCGACATGTATATCACGATTCAGATTTTCATGTAGTACACACAACCAAACACGAATAATTTCAATTTCCCAGAGTAACAAAAAATAAAATTAAACCGGATGATGTGGAGATATGTAGAGAAAATTGCATCCTCATTTGCAAGCTACAAAACCACAAACCAAATGCTTATTTCATAAAATTAAACCAACAGACTTTGTACAATGAATAATCAATTAATACTTCAAAGGAAAATACAAACCTGATTTTGGTTTTGATTTTGGTATCAACGGAGAATCAGTTAAGATTGATTTCTGATGTGGCTTTTAAAATGATTTTTATCCATCATATGGTTATTTTCATCTGGTCTACAATGGTTGCTCCCTGAAAAATGATTCACGATACATTAAGAACATGTGTATGAGTATAAGTAGTACTAACCCTTATGTTGTCTAGATGATGTATCACTTTAGCAGATTCATCCATTGATGTGTGGAAGGCGATTAAGTTGATTATTGTAATCGTTTGTATGTACGTATATACAAATCTAACATGTCATAGTCGCCAAGAGATAAACAATCATGATCAATGATTTGATAAAGGTTAACATGGTGCAGGTTGGACTCGTACTAATTCAAATGTTTATTAGCAAAGAATAATGGAAGGTGTTTGAGCGTGAATGATCTGTTAATAAGGTTTGTTCCAAGTTTAGCGCTGATAAGAATTCAAAAAATAGACCAAGCTGTGATACGTAATCAGGATGGATAGTCCAATAACCTTAAATGTAATAAAAATCATAAAAAATGGTGGGTATAATGGTAAAAAAAATGAAATTCTTCACTAACAGGAATTAAGATATGGTGATGCTCTTATGTAAAAAAGAACTTACCTTGCACACATTCACTCCATCTTATTATGGGTGTACAATTTTGCTTAAAATACACAAAACAGAGAGTTAAAATTTGTACTAAGGAATCATTTGTTAAATCTGAACAATATTTTCTGAACGATTGAAATTTTGGAGCAAATAATCTGAATGTTGAGCGAATGATATTGTTTGTTTAGCTAACTCCTATTTTATCTGAATAATGGAATTAACAAATTTTAAATATAATATGATAAAATTGTTTAAATATTCTTTTCTCAAATAAGTTTAAATATTTGGATAGAAAATTAACATGATTTATTCGAATATTAATGCACATGATTTGAATAGTTTATTTGTTTATTAAGAAAAAAAGACGCATGTTGATACATATTTAATATTATTAAATTACATCAAAATTGTATTAAACTACATAATGTAATTACATTTAATCTTTAATTTACTTTCTTACATAAATTTTATAAAAACTTAATAATCAAGCCAATCATTAAACTTAAAATTTTAGGATATGTATACTATACTATTATAAGTAAATTATGGTATATTTGGTTGTCGATTTGGTACTCTCTTTTTGTCATACATTTTAAATATATTAAATCTCTATTATTAAAAAATAAAATGACAGAGTACATATTAATTATAAAAATGTATATATTAATTATAAAATGACAAAGTACATATTAATTATAAAATGTATATTATATTAATAATAATAAAAGTACCAAATAATATATTTTAGTGCAATCAAGCTGAACAAAGAAATAATAACTGATCCAGTTCAGACTCGTTCACCCGTTATCAAATGAGCCCTAAGTCAATAAAATATAAATTTGGAATTAAGCAAAAATCGAAGTGATAAGATATAAAATCTTATCACTAGGCTACTAAGGTAGTTAATTTGTACGTAGATTTATAATAAGGCATATATCACTAGCTACTAGTACAATATACGAAATTTGTAAATACAATATTGGAAATTCCGTATAAGTTGATCAACTTTAGAGTAAGAATTTTAAAAAAATGCTAAAAAAAAAAGTTACAGGTTTCAAGTCGGGATGAATATTGAAATTAAGCCAAGAGATTTTAAAGAAACCTAATAATTTAAAGAAAATCATAGTGCTAGAAATCGGTCAAAATTGACATTTTCAATTTAACGGGTGTTGGTCATTTTTATCATAATTTTAATTAAAATGGTTCAAAATATCACAATTCAGAAAAGTCGTCCTTTTTATCATGTAATAACACATTTTCAAATTACATTTCTAAAAAAACATAATTTTATGATACGTTTTCTATAGTTGTAAACAGTTTTATTTTTTTAATTTCGGAAAATGCATCTCTAGATTGTGTTTCTTGAGAAAGTAAAATAGTAAAAACATTGGAAACGCAAGTTTCAATTGCGTTTACTATTAAAGAAAGAAGAAGTCCAACACTGTACGTTTCAGGTCTAAGAGCATCCGCAGCCGTAATATGATTTGGATGCCCGAATTGTACTGTTTTTGGACTCCACAGAATTGACAACAAGGCGAGGTTGGGCAGCACTAATAGTTGGCTAAGGCAGTCCAACGGGGAAAGGCCACTTTCTTTTTAAACGTGATTAGAACTTGCATTTATAAATGATTTTAACTTCAAATTGTGATTAAAAGGACCTTTTCTCCAATTTAACATATATATTTAATACACTTTACAATTTATGAAAAAAATATATTCTTAGAAAAACGATTAATTGTAAAGAAAGTTTAGGAAGCCAAGAGATTTTGGCGCCGGCATGTGGCCCTGTTGCTTCTCTTCGAAACATTTGAATTCTCGGTTGATTCTTTACTGCATTTCAGTTTAGCTAGTTGTACTCATAATCTAAACCAGCTGTGTTAATATACGTTAATTATACTCCTAATCATCAAATTATACATACATCTTCCTTTGCTTTCATTCCTACAATCTATTAACACATAACAAGCTCAAATGAAATCTTGCCTTCATAAAATGTCTCTTTTATTGCTTCTTTTAGTCGCTACGCCCTTGGCAATATTAGCACAAACTAAGGTCGGATTCTATTCTAGCTCTTGCCCGAAAGCCGAATCCATTGTTCAAGCCACTGTTAAAAAACATGTTCAAGACAACTCTGCAATTGCTCCTGGATTGCTTAGAATGGTGTTCCATGATTGTTTTGTTCATGGTTGTGATGCTTCGATTCTTATCGACGGAACCGATACTGAGAAAACAGCTAGACCAAATCTTCTGTTGAGAGGATATGAAGTCATTGATGATGCCAAAACACAACTAGAGGCAGCATGCCCTGGAGTTGTGTCTTGTGCTGATATTCTTGCTCTTGCTGCTCGTGATTCTACAGTTGAGGTGCCTATTTACGATTTCAACGTCAAATATTTGTACAATTATATACTTGCTCCATGCTTACACAAAATCATTGATCAGCTACTAAAAGTCGTAATCCTTTTATATACAGGTCGGTGGATTGAACTATAGTGTGCCAACCGGAAGGAGAGACGGACGAGTGTCATTAGCATCTGATACCGCGAATTTGCCAAGTTTCACAGATTCTGTCACCATCCAAAAGCAAAAATTTCAAGATGTAGGTCTCAGCCCTAAAGATCTTGTCACTCTTGTAGGAGGACACACTATTGGAACCGTGGCTTGCCAATTCGTAAGTTATAGATTATACAACTACACAAGCTCTGGTGGGGCGGATCCTACCATTGATCCCACATTTCTTCCTACTCTCCAATCACTCTGTCCACAAGACGGTGATGGGAATAAACGAGTCGCATTAGATTTTGGTAGCGGTGACCAGTTCGATCATTCTTTCTTCAAAAATGTACAAAATAATCGCGGAATTCTGGAATCGGATCAAAGTTTGTGGCAGGACAATACAACAAAGAATTTTGTGCAGAGATATATTGGTGTTGGTGGCTTTGATGGATTGAGATTAAACATTGAGTTCGGAAAAGCCATGATTAGTATGACTAACATTGGAGTGAAAACTGGGGCTGATGGAGAAATTCGTAAAGTTTGTTCAGCAATTAATTGATGTAAACATTAATTGATTTTTTTCAAATGTAAACTCCAATTTCCAATTCTTGAAATGTAATAATAATTAACTTATGGTGCTATGGCACATTGGCACTGTAGTGGTTACTTAAAAGCTTATAAGCTAAACCCGCACATCTTATAAGTTAAATATGAATGACATTGGGAAAAACCCTGAATAGATTCGATTATTTCACTTAATAATTAAACCGGTAACCAAAGAGCTGAGCTGCATGTTCGGACCTTACATTTATTTAATGCTTTCATAGCTAAACAACGGAAACATTTTCCAACATGAAGCTCTTGAGGCTAATAAAACTTGGGACATAAACTGATGCATAAATTCTCTGCAAAACAGTCCACTTTTTGCCAGATTTTAGTTCAAAGATGATATGTGACGAAAAAGTATTCACTGCACAAAATTAAGATACTCCGATCTTTCAAAACTTTTAATGCATAAAACATATGAGAACGAAGACCCTGATATATACCTTAAATGACGATTTCTTTACTCCAACTTTCCTTCACTCCATTATCCTTCATCACCCAATCGACAAGTTTAGAATCTGACCTATTATCACAGATACACACAAGCACCCTCCAAGAACTCCCAAGCTCCTAAAATTTATATACCCGCCAACTTGAAGAGCAGAGGCAACTAGTTGACATGATTCTTTCTCCAAGTCAAAGGTACACACCATTTCATTAGGTCCGTCCTTTTGAACACAAGCTAGCCAATGAAGGTTGCCATTGACATATATACCGTCCTGACAACAGACTACAAAGGGGACATCTCCTAGACTTTCCCGAGATTTCAGTTGAAAGAAACTTACCTCCATAAAAGTGTACTACCTTGTACTCGTTGCTGGCTTCAACATATCCAAAGCCATAACTGGCAAGGCCATAACCTGAAAAGCCATAAGGGCAAAAACCACTGAAACGAGGATATGATTTTTCTATGTTCTTGTTATATGGAAGGGGTATTTACTCTCGTGTACCGGATTGCATATACGAGCTGCACCAGCATCATACATATTCCTTAAACTAATTAACCCATTAACTGAACCACTTAAGATCGAGCCATCTGGTACTTTAAATCTAATTAGGAGTCATGGTGAATATCATGCTGGTCATATTTGTCATCTAGTTCGCCGTTTTTAAGGATTTTATCTTCTTGAACTATAAGCCCCGCAGGTGATCTTGATAGATGCAAATTAACAAAGGTTCTGAGAGTACACTGCGCCATCTTTTGCATACACATTTGCAGTGGACTATTGTCTACATGGGCATTCTTGATAGAGCATTAGCCTCAACCTCTAGTGGTAAATCCATAGTGGGTCTGGCCACACCTTCCTTCCTTCCACTGACAAGAAGCAAGTTATCCTGTGTTTTTTTTTAGTATTCGCAATCAGATCCCAAACAAACAAAAATACAAATGCACCCAACTAAGCATCATATAAAACTATTCCAGAGAGTATTTCTATACTTTGTAACTCTGTTTCTTATTATTCTTATTGCCTAGGAGGCTAGGACCACCCTGTACTCCCACACATAGGTTTGATTTTCCTCTTTTTTTGCTTAGCAACCTGATTAATAATTTTAACTTTAGCCATGCTACATTCTGGAATGTTATGCCACTTACTGTGTTATGCTACTTACTGTAATAAGCGAAGGGCTAAAGCACAACAGCATTGACATTAGGAAAAGTAACATAATGGTGATAAGTTCATTTACCATGCTATTTATTTAGCCTATGGCTAATGCTTCTGCTCAACATAATTTTGGTCATTAGGTATATTTATTTTTTGTTTAACTTTTATTTCGTCCGATTTTGTAACAAGAACCAAACCTATATAAACCAAATCGAAATTTTGAAACCGAAACCAATGGTTCGGTTGCATTTGCTATTTTTTATTTTTAAAACATGAATACAAGAGACAAAACAATTAAATCCTTTAAATTGCAGCAATACATGAATACAACTATTTCAAAAGTAGCTTGTAAATTTCCCAACAAGTTTACCAGCAAAAATGAGAAGCCATATTTTTATATAATCATTTCATCCTGTAATTATCATGTACTCAACAGAATCTTGATATATAATTTAAAACTGTAATAAAAAAATTTATATCTTGTCATAAACATATATTACATGCTAAGATCACAGCAATGCTGAAACTGAAAAAGGGTTGTAAAGATTACCACTGATAAATGGGATAAACGCAAAAACAAACAAACCAAAGAGCATATACAAAAAAAACTAAAAAAAAAAAAAAAACACACACACACACAAGAAGATGTAAAGTAGTAGAGTATAGACTATAGAAGCATATACATTTGTTGGAAACAGATGAATGTACCTTTGGACAAGATTAGATGAAGAAACTGAGAAGTCAGAACAAGCAGCTCTGGGGTTTGTGTTTGAGAGTGAAGAAAAGTGTACTAGGTACGTACAACCAATTATTGGAGTCTCGTGTAACATGATAAACTACAATGCATCCGTGTGGACTGTGGACTAGTGGAGTGCCTTATATAGTGTCCGTCCTATTTTCATTATAAAATATTTTTGCTATTATGAATAATAATTGTAAAAGTCAGATTATTGTTTGATAATTTTTTTGATATGTGAGATATAATATAAAAAGATTAGTATTTTTAATAGTTTTTTATAATAATTACTTCACGGAAAAAGTGTAATTTTAATTATTATTTTTTAAATATAAAAGCATCATCTCTTAAGAAAATCTACTTTCTGAAATTTTATCAAATAAATCTTCATCTGCTTTTCAAGCAGGAAACTGTAATCAGTGTCTTTTGACACCAATACTAGAACCATAAAAAACTATTGCACAATATGTGCATTGTTGTTTGTTTTGCGGTATATACGAGAAGAAAAACTACTTCACAGTGTGCGTACTAATTGTAATTTGTTTTTGTTATGTACATTAATTTCCTCGCCTTAAACTTATTTCATTAACTTTGTGTGAAATAAAACTATAAAAAACAGATAAAATTATAAAAAAAAAGAGATTAGTAGACCACGTTATCTTTTTTATAATCCTACAGTTATAGTTATTAACTTTGGTTCAGACAAAGATCACACATAAAATTAGCATAGTTAAGAATCACTAAAATTTTAACACACATAACAGTAAAATTTAACAAAATACATATATGTACGAACCATACTTCTTCTATACCTTAATTCCGGAAGAGTGAAGTTCAAATGTAGTTTTCTTTTATCTTGTTCATTAATTTAAAGAAGAAAGCTGTATCCTATTATGGTCATTATATATATATATATATATATATATATATATATATATACATGGAAGACAACCTAAAAACTGATACATGGTTACATTGCAACGATTCAGGTTGAAACCAACTCTAACTAGAAACTGTAAATCGAAGCAAACAAGTTTATCTACACCTCAGATGCCTAACATTGTGTACATGACGCTGCATCGAGTAACTTTATTTTCTAACTGGTCTCAAGAAAATAATATTTTTCTCCATTTTATATTATATTACATCTTCGTACACAAGAAACATTTCTATTTATGCAGGCACGAGACTCAGCGCAGCACAATAACTAGTTAACTGTCTTATTTGGACCAGTGTCGGGCTCTGTTTTCTGTAGTTCAAGGAGAAATTATATAGACAGGTTATTTAGCAAAAAAAAATAAAAAATTACTGCTACTTTAACTGTTTAGCATAGGTAATTCTTCAGATTCTAGCAAAAGATGTTTGAGCTTACCAGCAATGCGACCGGAGAGATGAAGGATTAGGCAGCACATCACAGGCAAGTCTGTTGGCCTATCGAACAAATGATGTGCTACAGATTACAGAACAATCAACAGGATTTGTGTCAGTCTCCATATCAATGATAATCAAATTTAGAAGGCACCAAATCATTGTCACCACAGAAATTTTCACACATAATGATCAAGAACAAGACTTCAGCTGTAGCAGCTATCTAACGAAATGGGTATCATACTATTATGTAATGCCAAAAAGAAAAACCGTGAATGAAGGATTAATTACATATAATAATTTATAGTTAATCTTGTACTTCCTGCAATTTCTGTACCTAGTTAAAAATGTATAGTGTTCGCTATGTTTACCTCTTAGATGAAGGAATTTCGGTAAAACTACGGGCCACGACAATTCTGATATTAAGCACATTGTGTTATCATATGTTACTACCATGAGAAATGTTTTTTATGTGGAATGTATGTAACCATGTTTTCTATGTGGAATGTAAACTAGTTTATATGGTCTGTTTTTTGTTGGACAAAATTTGTTAAAAACAGACATTCATCCGAGAAAACACGATCTGCAGCAGGAATCACCATTGCCTAGTTTGTCTCAAACCCCTACCAAACATGTCTTTTCATATAGATCCTCTAGTACTCCAGGTTGACTACTATAACTACAATGAATGTGAATGTTTCCCATAGGTTGAAACCTATGCAGCACACAAACATGACAGCTGCAGTTAAGCTGATGCATGAACTGTAAAATTGAGTATGCTATGACTCTGAATGCTGACAGACCATAACTTTTAAAGGCTTATTAAAAGATACAACTAATGACAAATGTATATATAAAAAAAGTAGTATACTATGATAACCTAATTACATAAATACAAGTCCAGAATCATTATAAAGGTTCAGAATTTAATATTTACAGTAAGATTTAAGAAATGATACACGATACTAATAACCCAAAATATTTACTATTTTACGGAACAGAAAGTAATTTTTGCTCTTCTTTTCATATTCGTCCCCATATTACCAATTAGGAAAATTATGAGTGGCAACATTATAGCAACTAATAGTAAGACCACTGATTCTATATGACTAACTAGATTACTAAGATGATCCATCAACTTAACAACTTTTTTCCCTCAGAAAAGACCTTACACATTATTTTTTCTAAAAATAACTTCCACTTCTTAGAACTGACAAAAAAATGGTTTGAACTTTACCTTTGTATTCATTTGTATTCAAGAGTAGAACTTTGACAATACATATCTTACTGCACAGATATTGTAATACCAAGCTCAATCGACAACATGCATTTCAACCAAAAATTAACACAGACATACAAGAAGATCTATTTCAAGAAATGAATATCATCTTCATCCTGAACGAACAAAATGTTGAATTGAATCGTACCAGCCTCTACTGGGGGTTATTACTCATTTTTGTACTTGATGTTTTATTTTCCCATTATTTCTTCAATTTAGAAAACAAAGGAGAATAATATTTATAGGCACTCTCTCTTAGCTCCAAAGGAAGCTCAAGAAATGAATGCAATCTTTGTTACATTTCCGAACATTAGTGGTGATTTGTTGCGAGAATAAGTTAAATATTTTCTCCTGCTTAGGCGGTAATATTGAAGGGATTTCTGACACTACAGTACTGTATAAAACAAATATTTTTTTCCCCTTTTTAAAAAGTGATTCTTTTATGGAATAAAGTAAGTCTACTTGTTATTAGATTTGGATGATCTAATTAAATGTCTACTTGTTATAGCAAACATGTTAAATTGTCAAGAGGAACCAAAACGCTTTAGGAACTGGAGTTGCTATGAGTGGAGTAAGCTCGCATAGACTTTGATTTAGAACTTGACTGATATGGCCATAGACTCCGAACTGGACAACTAACCTATAACTCATAGGATTATGACTTACTCATCAATGTAAGTATTTATACAACTAAGCCTTTTTGAAGAAAAATTAAGGATGAACACAGTAACACACGATATATATAGAGACACAAAGAAAAAACTGACGAATCCAAAACAACTAGGCAAAACTAGTAATCACCTTCATTTCCATTTTGGCCAAATGAAATCTTCACTTGAAAGGAACACTAACTAGCTAACTACACTTAATAAGGATGTTCAAGCATTAGAACTTCACAAATTGCACTAGTATGATCAACTGTATCTTAAAGGGAGGACTCTTAAATCATTTAACTGAAAAATAACAGTTCTCCAATTTGGTAACCAAGTAGAAACTTTGCTTTTTCACTCTGAGGATGTGCAGTAAAACAGTAAACAAACTGCAATTGGTCACTCATTCTATCAGCAAGGCTTAGCCTAGTGCTCTGTAACCCAGACTTTTCAATTTATCTGCATACAGCAGACACTCGGCACCGGGACATAGATATGGATATGGATACTCGACACTTTCTTTCAGGCCAAAAACACGTAATAATTTCAAATATTTAATGAGTCTGCCACTTGGACACATAACAATGTCGGACATTTCCGGATAAGTCTGGGTTACATAGGCATAGTGGATACCCTCTCCTCTTGGTAATAAGAGGTGGAGGGTTCGAGCCATAGTAGGGACAGGGTGCGTGTATACTGAAATTTCTGTAATTTAATTGCCCTTTACCCGAAAAAAAAAGTACTTTTCTGATTCCTAAAGCCGATAGGTAAAGACACTCTCACATAATATACGTCATTTTTATTGTCAGTTACAATCTTAATACCCAAATATTTTTATTTACTCCAACCATAACAGGTTGAGTACAGGCTCTAGAACTTAAACCTCCAACTGTCTATTCCCGTTGAAGAATACCCTGGGGAAAATTTATTTGGAGTGCAACAAAACTATGAGGATCTGTATGACCCAAGGACCGCGAGCTGTTTCATTATTCACTTAAAGCACACTAGCATAAAATTGAATAATATCTCGCACATAAGGGAAGATACAAGACACCACACAGTTGTTCTATTTGCTTGTCTTTACTATGAGTTTTAGATGCTACAAAAACTTCTAGAATGACAAACATAATCAGTGCTGAGAAACCAACATACCTGATCCCATAGCAGGAAACCCGATTAACCTCAGCTGCTTCCTTATCTCAGCCACAGCACTAACTTGGTGGCTTCATTTGTCCACCTGATTCGCCTCATCTATAAAGGGACAAAATTTTGTAGGAGAAATTGGCAGGAAAAGGAAAGCTGAGCACAACTAATGAAAACTCTTGTAAAAGACAGAGTATTCTACATGAGAAGAAGAGGATCTAACAAGGTCTTTTCAACAGAATCTAGTTACATAATGTATAACTGTAAGAGGCATCTTAAGCATTTCCTTAAATCTAGTGATGCTCATAAAAGTTTACCAATAATCTCTACAAGAACAAGAACCGTTTCTAAAATGGTGGAACCTACTGCGATCTCTTACAACAATCTCTCGGTTGAAAACCTTGGATATGAGTTTTATTGCTAGATGGCAGTCTGCACAAACCCTCAGATTCTTCACAACACTTATGGGGGTGCAAGAGGGGGTATTGATGAGCATGAATGCAATTGCAATCTTCTCACTATGATATGATAAAGCAGTCTCCTTTTCCTCTTCTTCAATATCTGCAAGCACATTGGTGGTGCGAGGCACATAACCTTCTAGTCGCAACAACATCGTAATTTCAGCTAGCTTTGCATATATTTCATCACTTTGTGGATGTGATCTATCTCCCATAACAAATTCATGGACATTATTTCCCAACTCAACTAAGCTATGTCCGGGGAATTTTCTTATGCCTTCGTTTAGCATCGTCTTTCTAACCTTTTGCACCTCTGACCAACGTCTCTCAGACGCATAGAGGTTGGAAAGGAGCACGTAATCCCCGCAATGTTTAGGCTCTAATTTCTGAAGTTGCACCCTTGCAACCTCTCCTAAAGCCAAATGCCCATGATTTGCACAGGCCCCTAACAATGTCCTCCATATAACAGCATTGGGTGGCACTGACATGTTTTTAATATAGTCAAACGCTTGCTTCACCAACCCAGCCCTCCCCAACAAGTCAACCATGCATCCGTAATGTTCTATCTTCGGCGCTATCCTAAATTCCTCTACCATCTTATTAAAGTAAGCAAATCCCTCATCAACCATTCCGCAATGACTACAAGCATACAGCACCCCAACAAAAGTAATTTCACTAGGCACCAAACCTTCACTCTCCAATTTCTTAAACAACTCAAGAGCCTCAAAACCGAACCCATTAACCGCCAACCCAACAATCAAAGAAGTCCACGACACAATACTCTTTTCCTCCATCTCATAAAAAACCATACTCGCCTCCCTAATCTTCCCACACTTAGCATAAACATCCACAAGCGCATTCGCAGCATGTAAATTCCTATCCAACCCAACCTTAAACATAAACCCATGCGCCCGCCTCGCCAACGCTAACGCCCCAAGCTCCGCACAACCAGTAAGCAAACTAACCATCGTAAACCCATCCGGCTGCACACCCTCAACACCCATTTCCCTAAACAAAGTCAAAGTCTCATTCGGCCTACTATTCACCGCAAACCCATTAATCACCGAATTCCACGTCACAAGATTCCTCTCAGACATTTCATCAAACACCTTATACGCACTCTCCGCATACCCACAAGCACCATAAACATGAACCAACGCATTTTGCACAAACACCAATTTCTCATACCCATTCCTCACCACACCACCATGCACTTTCTCGCATTCTCGAACATCCATCAATTTCCCAATTGCCTTCAAAAGAAATGGATAAGTATGCGTATCAGGGACAACCAACAAACCCCTCATTCTCCTAAATAAATCAACCGCAGGCCTTGCATCATCGCTCTCCGCATACCCTCTAATCATCGTATTCCACGTAAACACATTCGGGTTTTCGACATTCTTGAACACATTATTAGCATAAGACATTGCCCCAGAAATAGACACAATAGTAAAGATCAAGTGTTTTCCGAAATCGGGGTTTTCGAGAGGGAGGCCGTGGCGTATCGAGAAGGCATGGATTTGTTTGAGTTTGAGGAATGAGGAAGCGCAGGAGAGGAGCAGAGAGATGCATTTTTTGACAACGTAGAGGTTTGGGTTTTGTTGAGATGAGAATATTGTGGGGATCGAGGGTTTAAAGGATTGTGAAAAGGGTTTGGTGGGTGAATTTGATTGCATATATGGGGAGTGAGATGGGAATGGAGGAATATATAGAAGATATGGAGGGAAGTGAATTTGTTAGAATTTCAAACAAAGGAGACGAGGGAGTAGACTAGTCGAGTACCGGAGTAACACTTATATTTGCACAAGAGATATATACTGCGGAAATTTCTTTTTAAAAAGGTGCAAATGTGCAATCAACCCAAAATAATTGTTCCAAATGTAATTGCTTGCAACCTGTTGTGCAATTATAAATGTAATTTTTATGGGCTATTTGCTAAAAAATCTAGTGAACTTTTTTCAATTTTATCTAATAATCATTATGATTTTTTTATCACCATTTAACCATCTATCTTTTTAAAATTATGCAAAATTTAATCATGATTAATAAAAAAAATGACATGGTAAACAAATGTCACCTAATTACAACTGAAAGCCCACATGTCATGACATGACAGACATGAATAATTACTTCTTACTACGTTGCCAAAATAATTATTATACAACTGAATATGCTAAAATAATCATTAATTCAATATTATGTTAATGGATTGGTAAAAATCCATTTAGGTTTAGAGTTGGTCCATTAAAATATGTTGGATTCAATTTAAATTTTAATGAATTAATAAAAATCTATAGATTTTTAAAATATTATTATTGATTTTAATTCGACATGGTTTTAGGAAAGTTGATAAAAAAAAATATCGTAGAATTTTGTTGTTCTTAACGTAGTTTCTCACAAATCATATGAAATTTCATGAATTTTAGTCATATTTCAATGATAAAAAATATACTAACAAATCCATAAAAATCAACCATTTTATCCATTACAAAATATCAATTAACTATTAGATAGATTTTAATATATTTTGTAAAATTTAAATTGAATACCAACATATTTTATGAACTTTTTAAAATCTAAAACAACTGTTCCCAGATTTCAAAAAACTTTTTGAAATTAATATTAAATACCATCATATTTTAAAGAATTTTCACAATCCAAATTGAATTCAAAATCCAAATTGAAATTTTAAAAAATTTTAAAAATTAAAAAAAAATATTGAATTAATGGTTATTTTAGCATTAATCAGTTGTATAATGGTTATTTTGACAAATTAAAAGAAAGACATTATTCATTGTGCCACATGAACACATCATGAACACATGATTAGTACAGTAACCATGATTAGTTTGCAACTTCAGCAAATTGTAACTCTGATTAATGCACTAATGTATTTTTTACATAATTTTAGAAAGGTAGATGGTTAAATGGTAACAAAAAAACCATAATAATTATTTTATCAAATCGAGAAAAGTTCAATGGATTTTTGGCAGATAGCTCTAATTTTTATCGTATTTTTGTAAAAAGTTTGAAAATATAGATGTTTTTGATAAATTCCTTTTATATTTTTAGTGTTTTCTGTGTTTAATATCGTGTCGGCAAGGATTAAATGGCTAATTAATCATTGTAATATATAAAAGTTTTAATTGAGTTATAATTTGAAAAAGAAATTCAATCATATCATTGTATTATCAATTATTGTCAATTAAAATAATAAATTGTTAATTATTTTCATAGAGCAGTAAATTTTTTAAATTTTTAACAAGAAATGTTAACTTTTTTCAGCTTCTTGGTTGTCACATTTCTACCATATCAGTATCCACATTACATGTTCAAACCGTTCATACCAGATATGACCCCACCCCACCCCACCCCACCCCACCCCACCCCACATGTTCAGTAAATTGCACTTTGGTAGCCAAAATAACGTCAAGATAAAAAAAAAAAAAAAATTGGCCACCAAAGTGCCAAACAAAAAAAAGGTAAGTTATCAAAGTGTTCAATTTTAAAACTTGGCCACCAAAATGAAAAAAATTAAACTACACACAACAAAATGTTAACTTTCAAAACTTGGCCACCAAAGTGCAAAACAATTAAAGTATAGGCCACCAAAGTGCAATTTACTCTTAACTTTATTAAGCATTTCATATATTTATATAGTTGATATAGAGTGAGAGGAACGAAACAATTTTTTTTTTTTACCTTACTTTTACTCAGTAAGGCCGTAATCCATCAATCATTTATGCATTACATATCAATTTTAAACCAACCTAAAAGAGTAGTCTGCTATTGTGGATAAAATTGATGCTCATGACATATTGACATTGGATCCTTAATTAAGGATCCACACAATAGTTTATGAAATATCTCTTGGCTAGTACATATTGAGAGAATGTGTTAAGTCAGAGAAGGAGACATGTGTACAACATGATTCAACATGTTAAATTAAAAGTTAGAAATCATCATCTGGGTAAAAAATTGAGTAGACTGTAGACCTGTGCAATAGAAAGAGTAGGCACTTCAGTTCACGCATACCTTACGGGCTTGATGCATACCTTTAGCAATCGATATATGATTAATATAAATACTAACTCAATCCGTCCATTTGTAGGAAAAAAGTGGATAAATTTAAATCCTACAACAAACACTTTAAAGATAAATAAACGTATATCATACACAAAAATTGGATATTTGACGAAATAAAGATAAGCACAACGAATTATATACACATTGAAATTGACTCTAGATTAAAGACCATTTGCAGCTCCCGATGAATTCAGAACCCCAAACAAAATACACAAAACAGGATGAAGCCATTTCTCCGATTTCTCTCATCACGGCTACAAAAAAGCAAAACAAAGCATGTCAAAGAACATCAAAATAACAAACAAAATACATTTTAAATCATACAGAATTTTAATCGAACACCTTCTATGCAGACCTGTTAGAATTGTTTGCCATTGGCACAAAGAGAAAATAATCAGAGAAGACGATATTGATTAAAACATCAATAAAATGCATTGGAAAAGAGAAAAAATGGAAAAGAAAACCTTGCTAACAATCAGAGAAGATGATATTGAATCGAGATACAGGTTTCTAGAATCAAGATACATACCCAATTAATCATATTCACCGTTGAATTTGTATCTTGTAAATTGTCTCAATCACAAATTCATTTTAAAATCATTCTCGTTTCATATTCTATAAATTCAAACAGGCAAATATTAGTAAACAACAAATGTAGTATACACATACACACATATATGAATACATAAAAAAAAGACCACGAAGACCGAAAGAAAGAAAAAAGACTAAGAAGGAGAAAAAAGATGAGAGAAATTAATGATATTTTATGTGTACCACCATTCTTGAGAGAGAGGATGAGAGAGATCAAAGATATTTTATGTGTACCGCCATTCTTGAGAGAGAGCTTGAGAGAGAGGTGAGAGAAGTTGTTTATATAATATTCATCAAATTAATCTGAGCACTAATGTGGATATTGTTTCTTGATTGATCCATATTTTGTACTATATTTTTTGAATTATGGCTACAATTAAGAAAATGGTATTAACTGTGTGTTAATATATATGAAGCAATCTTTTTTTGAATTTTAAAAAAGATATGAAGAAATTTGTGTATACATGAGGAGATTACGAACTTTAATCAAGGAAAAATTTGAAAAAGATTGAGTTTGTCTGATACACATTATCCTGAGCAAGAACCATAAAATTTAAATTCAAAATATGCTTAAGTTAAGGAAGTTAGATTCAAAAATGTAACAAATTGCCATAAAGAGAGGAATGATTTAGTGGCACAATATGTGAAAAGATATGATATTAATTGACTGTATTTTTGAATATGAAGATGGGTCAAATAATACCCATAAAACACATTAAAATACGTTAAAAATGGAAACGGTCCAATTGGGTTAAAAAAAAAGTGGATTCGGGTCAAGTAATATGAAAAAAACAAAGGAATACCATCCAGCAAATGGGTAGTCCAATTGGGTTAAAAAAAAGTGGATTCGGGTCAAGTAATATGAAAAAAAAACAAAGGAATACAATTGGATAGTATCTATGAGAAATGTGCAAGTTTTGGAATTAAGATATATAGATGGGTATTATCCGTTTTTGAATTGGGTAGCACGATTGTTTTGTGAATAAATTAATAGATTTTACATTGTGTTGAGCATTAACGGGTAAAACCCGTTTAACATTAGATTTCCAAGAAATGTTGATTGACGTATATATCCTCCGGTAGAAAGAATAAAGGGTAATTAATGAGGGATAAAGATAGTAATTTTCTAAACTTTTTGTATTCAAGAATTAGTAATAATAAACAGATCTATTATCTACTTTCTATTATATTCTAAATGTGTGCTAATGAAGGATTTGGATATTTACTCAAATTGTCCTTTCTATTTTTCTTTACAATATAAGTTAAGGCTATTTTGGTGATTTCCCAATTCAAAAAATTATGTCAGCATGACATCATTTCCTTAATATTGTGTAGTTTTAAAGTTGGTAATATATTAAATTTGTGACGCCCCTAGATCCGGGGTCAGGGATCCAGGTCATCACGGTCCAATTTCCATTCAATATCAATATCTCTTGAGTTTTTTTTTTTATATTTAATACTTAAGCAATTGACCCCACACTAATACACACACACACACACCAGTCATATGCTCATAGAACAACATTCACAATATTAAAAGTTTAAAGTTAACAGTTATTAAAAACCCAGAATTCTACTAAGTACATTGTTGAATAATACTTCTAAAGGAAGCATTTCAACAACCAAAAGTTTATTACAAACTTACACACTTAATTTACATAAGTCTACTAAGCCCCTTTCGCTTGTCACTACCTCGGGGATGGTCGCCAGCACTCGCTCAAAAGGTCGCCTTTCCCTTACCCTCTTGCGGGGTGTAGTGCATAGTATCGGCATGGGACCTAGCTGCTATATACATAAGTAGCAAGAGTGAGCTATAATAGCTCAGCAAGATAATATTGTAACCTAGAATTTAGAATGTGAACAGGTATACGCATATAAGCATATATATAAGCAGAGACCAATTATAATCTTTAAGGAAGAAAAAGCTCTTATTTAATAATACATCATCCACTTACTATTATAAGAAAGAAATCTAAAATAATATAATATCAGTTTTTCTTCATCTGTAACCATAATTCCCTCATCTCATATCATTATTCTGTTTTCAGTATAAAAATCTGAAAATCATTGTCAACACTTTCTTTTCAAAAACATTGGGGATATCTGCTGTCGCCTGATACATTAGGACGATGATCAGTCGCCTAATCGTACCTGCTCTCTTTTTACTACCGGTAGAAGGAATGAAGATCATCCCTGGAGGAAGACCACCTGCTAACATCCTCCCTTGGCATCTTCGTACCGTAATAAAAATAATAAATGCTGGACTGTGTCGCACACAGCCCTGACACAGCCACTTACGCAAGTCTGTTGCAATCCCCCTTTTTGTCACATCATTATTCCCTTTTGAAAATATCATTCCACATTTCCATTTTCTCGCTTTCATTTTCACATATCATTCACTCATATCATTTCAATTCTCGCACATTACTTCTATAATATATATATATATATAACATAATGCTCTGATTATGATCCAGACATCTCTTTCATATTCAAGAAATCAAATAAGATTTATTACACCACTGGTTTTCAAAAAGAATATTTTTAATATAATATTATAAACCATATAACCCTAGATAACAACTGATACCATTCTTCATATAACTCTAGATAACAACTGATACCATTCTCTTTCACCTCTCTTTACCATAATGCATATTCGCTCCATTCATAATCATATCCACATTCATATTTCATAATTTATATCCATTTCTCTTTAATTCCAATATCAGGGAAATAATTCTTAGCAATATAGCAAACATAGAATAACATATATATTCCATGAAATCATTTACTTTGAAAATAAAATAGTTTTCCAAGGTAAGGATAGAAGAAATCTTGCCTCGGTTTCGGTATCCTGACAGTATGGCTCGTCCCTCTTCCGGAGTTTCTATAAACACAAAAGGACCGTCGTTAGAATACCACATCTCTTACTCACTACACTCTTGTATAACATTACCTTTGAAACTTTAATATATGATTAACGTATCACTATTACCCCAAAGGTTCAAGAACTTAACCATTTAAAACCTTAATCGAAGTTTCAGGGGTTTTCACCATTTCCCCTAACGATCACACTTAACTGTAAAAATTCTCAGAAAATATGGATTTCGAATTTTACCACAAGGTCAACTGGTAATGACTCTCTGACTACCCTACTGCAATGTCCCAAAGTTTTATAATTTTTAATAATGTCTAAGTATGGTAGTTATAGCCTCAAAGTTGGTACAACTACGTTTTCTCGACTATCGAACGTCTTTCACTAAAACTGACTTTTCTCCTAAACCGTTCATCAGATTTTAACGCACTTTATATCAAAACGATCTATGAACCAAGCTCTATCATCTCATGGTCACTTGGGAGTCTGGACAGTAACCTACCGTACGGGTATAGGGTCCAAAAACAGGGCAGATTCTTGGTCTAACGAAAATCGGACATTATAACGGCTATATTTTCATACTTTCCAAAATCAAACTCCTCCAAATCAATCGTCCACCTTATACACCATCACCTACACCATGTGGTCTACATCCCAACCATGGTTACAAGTCCACAACACACAATTTCCATATCAAAACAAACCATTTATAACACATAATCATCATAAACTAGACATTAACATCACTTAACTACTAACCAACTCAATTTCCACCATAAATACAAAAAGGGCAAGAGTAGTTATACCTTCTTGAAGCTTTGACAACACTTAACAAGCCTTGGTAACCCTTAAACAACCTTACACTAGCTTGGATTAACTAAAAGAACCATGAAAATCAAGTTAGTTTCTTGAAAACCACTATTCATTACTATTCACCATCAACTTTCATGAATTTATTACCTTGCCAAATGATGTTAGTTTGCTATGAATCTTTGTAGATGATCCTTCCTAACCTCCAAGAAGCCCCATGAATTTCCTCTTGATTTTATCTTGATGCTAGCTAGGATTTTTGTTTTTGTTTTTTTTGTATTTGGCCGAATGGTATGATGAAGAAGATGGGGAGAGATTTTTGTGTTTCTTTGATAATTATCTTGTTTAATCTTGTGTATTCTAGATTGTCTTGGAAGCCTTGGATGATATTTGTGGTTTAAGCCAAGCAAAAGTACTAATTTATCCTTAAAAACAAGTTAATGGAAAGTGATGTCATCTTGATGACCTAATAATCTCTTTTCTTGTTTTTCTAAGTATTATGCTAATAATCTTGGATAATAATAATGTGGTATGCATCCTTGTTAGATTACTAATCTTGGTTGTTTGGTTTCCCTACTCGTCTAATTGTGATTCGGTTCGAACATACCTCATTATCTCAGTGGTTCTGAAATCGTTTAACAATCCAAATTCCTTTGAAAATTCCTTAACTTAATAATCCTTTAGTTTACCCTAATACACCAATTTCTCAATATATAATTCCTTTAATATCTCCATGCTCCTTAATATCTGATAAAATAGAAGCTCATTCGAACTCGAAATCCTCAAAAATCTGTATTCAGGAATTTCTGAAATCTATCGTCATTTCGAGTCACTTATTTCCCTAGTACAATACTAATATGGTTTCTGTTTACTCATTTTCTGTTTAAATTATTGTGTACCTACACACCATTTCCCTAAATCCTCAAATTTTACTATTCATGTGATCACTGTAGCATTGCTAAAGTTAGGGTTATTACAAAATTAGTATTATTTATTTATTTTCTTAATTAAGGGAAGCATTAATTTCCTTAATCAAGGGAAGCAGTAAAAATATATATATTCAACTTTAATTTTAAAAAAAAAAATGCTAGAGCTCCTAAATTGGATCCCAAAAAATTTCCAAAATGCTACGTGTCATCTTCTGATTGGTCACATTATAATTAAATAAGATGGACCCCCTTGGATTCACATCAATCACACCAATTAAAATAGTCCATTTTGCCAAATCACCAATGCCACATCATTAATTATTGTCTGATAATTACTATGTATGTTGAAGAAATGATGTCATGATAACATAATATTTTTTAATTGGGAATTTACCAGAATAACCTTAAGATCTATGCATTTGGAAAGTTATCTAGGATGAAATGAGTAAATATGCATATCCAATTCAAAAGTAATACTAGCAATATGCATATCCAAAAGTAAATATGATAACAATGAGTAAATATGCATATCCAAAAGTAAATATGATAACAATGATTATTTTTGAGCACCTATTAAGAATACTAGCAATATGGCTCGTACTTCGCACACGGAAAACTTAATTTATTTATTTTATCGATGATTAAAAAGTAAAACATGATGCTTATATGAAAAGGATTGTCATAAGAACTTGCAAGACTGAATAAGTCACCGAGATCAATAGATACTTTCATTTTATACTTGTTAAAAATTAAAACCATATACTTGCATCATTGTTTAAAGTTGTGTCCTTTTAACACATCTCTAATATTAATTTATGATGGAACTCGAAGGCCATTTTGTCACTTGATCCTCCATTTTATTCATGAAGTATTCACTGATGATAGAGGATATACAAAAAGCTTATAAAAAATATATAAAATTTTGTTTTTAAATGGTTTTAAGAATAATAATGTTATAATGATATTCTATTTGATTTAATTTGTTTTACAAAGAAAAAATATACAAAATTTAGCGAATAAAAAAATGTATATAGACGCTTTTATTATTTATTATTTACATATATGTATCTGTAAGAACCCAAATTTTCGGTAGAATTAAAACTTTTTATTAAGTATTGATAAAATGAGGAACAATGATTCCGACAACAAGGTCACCAGCTCTAATGAATGAATGGAATGGATATGGATTCAAATACTTATATGTCATGAAGAATGCTAATGGTTGACAACTTAGGTAAGAATAATCTATCTCCTAGGGGAATAAGATATGGCAATTCCAAGCAGGAGAATATTCTCATGTCATCCAGATCGATAACGATTGGTCCAGTGGGTCCGTAGAAAGGGTTAAGGAACGCCCGAGAAAGAACAAAGACATTGTCATAAATATAGGGAATACAGGAAGAATAAAGAATGAATAGTGTTTTTGGTGGAAATGAGAATATTATGAGGCGACACTGTATAGAAGTATTCGGAACGGATTTCCGAGTTCGTATTAGTGATCCAGGGGGAAAATAAGTGTATGTAAAAGCTGTCGAATTCTGAAAAACCACATTTTTATTTTCTCCGAGAGTTCCCTGGACACTGATAGACTTAAGAATTGAATGAAGGGATTTAAGGAATTTAAATTCGAAAGTTAGTAAGAAAGATGGAGAATGATAGTATTAATATTAAGAGGATTTCCGGTAAACCCTAATTAGAAATCCGTGAGTATTCCTACGAACGATCAATCGAAATGAGCAATAACCGGACAAAGAAACAAGCAGGGAATCAAGATACATGCATGTAGTGGTGGAAAATATCTAGAAAACCAAGTGATGACTCATGCAACTAGCATACTTAGAGATGAAACTAGTACTTAGCAAAGCAAACTACTTGGTTAGACCTAAACACCATCCAATCTTCAACACTTGTCCAAGATGATGCATACAATGACATAATAGCTTTAATAAATCTACTTTATGAGATAATATCTCAAAGACACAAGATGAGAACAAGAGATTAGCAATCAAACAAGCAACCAACTCCATTCCTCTCCAAAGAGAAGCACTCGGCTTCTCCTTTAATTCCAAATCCAAAATCAACCTTCCAACCATCAATTTATCTCCAAATTTTTATGGTAGATCTTATATTTCATAAAAATGATACCCTAGAAATTTTAGCCTCAAACACCACTTTTTCCATTTTCAATAAAATCATCAAAGTCTAGGGTGAATAGTAACTTTCAAGAACAAATCTTGGTTTTCTTGATTTCTTGGATGATCTAAGCTTGGTTAAGGATATACAAGGACTATACAAGGTTTAGCAAGGTCTTTACCCCCTCCATGGAAGGTATATCTCACCAAAACCCTAGCTCTTACTTTGACTTTAATGATGTTCTTGATGAGTTTTTAGATTAGTATGATTATGGTAATGATTAAAGCATGCTTATGTAGTGATTTGTTGATATAAGAAGATAAAATAGTTTAAATGAACGGAAAGGCATTTCTTGGCCTTAGTTCATGGTTAAATAACATGTATATGTTGTTTGGAGTGGAAACTATGATTATTGGAAAGTTTGGAATTTGGAAATATTCGATTTATAGCCGTCGTAATGCCCGATTTGTGATAACCTTAAAGAATTCATGCATTACAGTAGGGTTAATTGTCTTAACTGGTTATGAACATGACATGTCCTCGTAGATCTCGAGTCATAGATCGTTTTGACGAAAGAATCGAAACATTCCGACTTACTGTTTATGAGTTATGGTCAAATTACTAAAATTGGTTCGGAACCGTAAGTAAAAGTTCGTAACTTCAATTGAACCCTCGTAAAGCATGTTACTCAGTGGCGAATCATGGTAAATAAATACTAGGGGTCATAAGGAAGGTATGAAAGAAAACCACATATCAAACGGATCGTTTTCCAATTTTATAAAAATTTTTGAATCAAGGTTAAACGCGGACGAACCCCTTAAAAGTATAACTTTGGTTATAACTTAGAAAACAAGCGATAAAACTCGAGGTATAATCTTGGTTCGTAATCGATCGACTTTAGAACTTATACGACTTATGTATATACCAAGTATGGGTATGATGAAATGTCTAAATAACGAACAAATGTCGGATCGTATCAGTGATAAAAAGAGTTACACTAAACAGTGTATAACGAGATAATTCGAAAACGTGTTTCGACTTAAGTGAAGTTTATACTTAGAATTTTAAAAGGTGTTAAGTGGTTAATCTCGAATGTTCTGATTGTTTATAGATCATCGAGCAGACCCAGGACACGCTATCTCTACCCACACCCGATTACCAGGCAAATGTTCAAAACTTTGAACCTGTTGTTGTGATAATATATATATGTGATTGCCATTTTACATATGCCATAGCATGCATGCCTATTGTCAAATTATATTATGATACCTGTTCCCTGAATTGATATTGGCTTATAGACTAGATACGAATTATCAGTTATAAGCCGTATTGTTTTGGTAAGACCCTTAGCAAAGGGCATATGATATTCATTCTTAAATATAGACCGGGAGTCGGTATTTTGAGATATAGATAGTCGTGGAAACCCGGAGGGATTCCAACGGCATATTATTATTTATCTTAAGGAATGTTATTATTAAACATTATTTATATTTCCATAAAGTATCAATTACTTGGAAATCTTTCGAAGAATGTTATTTGAGAATTATCTCAGCCGAGAAATATTAGGTGAATATTATTTTTGAATATTCACTTAGAGTTTGATTATTTAATGAATAATTACTTTGATATTCATGGGAATTTTATTTATTAAATGAATATTACTTTCGAATATTCATTTAAGGTTTTATGTATCTGATGAATATTATTTTAAAATATTCATTGGAAGTTATATTTACTTAAGGGATATTATTTCGAATATTCCTTTAAAGTTTTGATTACTAAATGAATATTATTTGGATATCCATTTAGAAGATTATTTATTAAATGAATATCATTTCCAAATATTCATTTAAGGTTTGACTTATTTACTGAATATTATCTTAAATACTTAGTGGAGTTTAATTATTAATGAATATTATTTTTAATATTCATTTAAGGAGGGATTTATTTAGTAAATAATTCTATATATTCATTCGAGGATTACTTACGAGCAATATTATGATTTAATAATATTTCGTAATTATTATTGAGTTAATAAATATTCTTGGAATATTTATTTAATTCTTTTAAATTCTTTTTTAAATGATTTATATTATTCGGAGTCTTTTTACGACTATTTTATCAAGGAAAGGTTCCCAACTCCTTATTTTCATTTAAATCTATCTTAAAAGGATTTAAATGCTCGCTCAAACTTCCATATTATAAGGGAACCTACTTGAGCAATGTTATTTATCTTGTTGACTTCCTGGTCATAAATCTTGTAAAAGTATTCGTGTCACTCGCAACTTGGTTACTGTTTATCAATTGAATCTTTGAGTAACCTTCTCATCATTCGAGGGGTAAGATTATTGGAACAAGATGGTATCCTCTAACAAGCAGCAGCTTGAGAGATATGATGTTGAATTTTCCTTTCCAACTAGATACGACTACTTTGTGGAGTCTTATCAACAAGTATCATACTTGGGGAAAGGGGGATGAACTTTACGTTCAGAGTCAAGAACTTCTTTTCGAACTTGGAGTCGTGTAAGAGGCCGAGTAGCGCCGGTCCATCCCAATTGGCCCAACCGTTGGCCGGGGAGATCTAACAGGGCGGTACACAAGTAAATCCATCGGCTCTTCCTTCTACCGGTAGTAAATCTAAATTGAGCTGTACAATCTGTGACTAATCATCGTAAGGATTGGAACAGTGGGCGCGGTGAATACTCCAGCAAAAGTTCATCATTTAAATTCATTTATTTTCTGCAACATTATCATTGTTGGCAGTATTGGAAAGTATTCATAATTGGAATTGCAATGTTTTTCCTGCAAGTCCCTCTTTTATGATAAATGATAATATCTTGCTTATCTTCGACATAGCAGATATTCCGACCTATATATATGCATTTTGAGTTACCTTGTAACTTCATTGTTCATATTATACTGGCATCATTTCCTTAAATGCATGGCATATGGTTTGAAAGATACTTTTGAACTGTTATATATTATCGTTCAGTTATACATTATTGTTGGTGGGCTATTGCTCACCCTTGCGTTATTATTATATCACAACAACAGCTAGACCAGATGACTCGCACAAGGCGCACTCGACGCTGGCGAGGACGATGAGACTACCAGAGCCGAAGAGAAAGCTATTGGTAGGATAGATTCATTCTTTCAGTACCAAGTATATGGGTTGGTATGACTTATGAAAATGGATGGCAAAGAGTATGTATTTAGATTGTAATTCTTTTGGATTATAAGAACTCATAATGTGATTAATAAAATTTGATTGTTACTCTGATTTCATCTCTGGGACTATAACGGGTGTGTTTTATATTGTTGTGTTGGGTCATAAAGATGTAATTTATTTTATGTTGAAGTAAGTTCAAGTATTGTGGACAGAAATGGAGACCGCGGGATCTGGGGGTGTTACAGTATCAATAAGATAATTAATGATATAATACATAATAAATAATAAATTATATCAAATTTTACCAATAAATCGATTTACTATTTTAAAAAATATAATATATAATTAAAGATGTAGCATTAAATTTTATATAATATAATTATCTTCCTAAGTTATTATATTCGGTACTCACAATAAATGAAACAATTAATTAAAAAAAATTAAGAAAGACTTAAAACAAAAAGATTATAAGAAATACACATGATTTTAGGAATTATACTGTTATAATGATATTCTATTTTATATGATTTGTTTGATATATAATTAGGCATAAAATATTCGATTATGTATTTTACATTATCAAATTTTAAGGAAATGATTAAATAATAATTAATTGCAATTTTATATAAATCAATGTTTAAGCATTGATTGATAAGATATTAATTGATTATAATTTACGAATTACAATGATCATGCCGGAAATTTTGCCCGCGCTATGCGCGCTCTAAAAGTTATAATAATTTTTTAAAAATTGAATTTAAAAGTTAATGTTTATTTATTTTTGTTATCCACAATATTGATCTCGTCCAATTTATAGTCATATTATCAATGATAACTTATGCTACACATGTGATTAAAAATTAGAAAAAATAGTTTTAAAAAACATTCTAATTTAAATTTTTGTAAAAATCACATTAAATTGTAATCATATTGTTAATCGATGTCAAAATTATCAAATACAAACAATGACATTCGTTTCCTATTTGTTATATTATCAAAATTAAAAAAGAGGTACATAACTCCAATTCTAGTTATTAAAAGATACCATATTAGATATTTTAGAAATCGCATAAATGTATGCAAAATTTTTTATAAGATTCATGAGTTCAAGGTTTTTCACCGTCGCCTAACGGTGACTTCTCGCATTTTAAATATTGTAAAACTGAAAATTGTAATTAAGTGATAAAAATCAATTACGAAAAAGTACTTTATGCGATATTTCATGACCTCATAAATGTATCTAATAAATTGATATAAAAATCTAGTTCAAAGTTTCTCGCCGTCGCCTAAAGGCGATGGCTCGCAATTTAGATATTGTAACTATAAAACTAAAATTGATTATGAGATTGAGAAGGAATAAAAAAAATTAAGCATATTATTGACGACTTCTCAGTGCCGTCTTCGATGATGCCTCGCATTTTGGTAACAAAAAGAGTTATAACAAATTTAATTTAATATAGCAAGGTATAACAATTAAAAATCTACGCAATATGATATTACTATTAGGTGAATATTAGGAATTTTAACCCTGCAAAGTTATTTTATTTAGCTCATAATATTCTGTTCATGTGCAAAGATTAAAAATTTTACCCACGTTACACGCGCTCTAAAAATTATAATAAATCAATACGTATAAGATGCGATTAGTGATATGTTAACTCGAATAACTTGTAGAAGGGGGCTTGAATACAAGTTATATAATCATGTCTCATTTTTGCTTGATTAGATGAACAAGAACAAACGAATAAGTTAAACTGTTTGTATTAATAAAATCAAATACAAACTCTACCAAAGGTGTACAATACCTTTAGCAGCTGCTGACAATACAAATCTCTCTCTGTTTGTTTCGAACTCTCGAATACAAACCTTATACTAAGCTTACGTTTACGAACTCTACGAACTCACTAACTCTTTTACAATGATATAGAGAGAGTATTTATAATGTTACCTATTAACTAATAACAGAAAGTTATAATCTATACATGATAATGTTCTGCCGTCCATTTGATAGTTTCCATCAATAGAAAATTCTTACCTTCATGATATCTTCTTGCTTGTTCTTCAAAACAACGATCCTGTTTTATAGCATTTGCCAGTTTCTGTAGCATCCGTAATGACATCATTAGTAATAAGACAGATATCAGGATTTCACCTTGCATCAGGATTCGACATCCATCAGTATTTGACTTGTCATATCAGGATCTGCTCATAGTTCCTGAAATGAGTCCTTGACTGTGACGCCCCCAGATCCGGGGTCGGAGATCTAGGCGCTCACGGTCCATTTTCCATTAATAACATACATGTTCTTGCACATAATATAAATAAAACAGCCATCGACCCCACACTAACTCACACCGCACACACACACACACAGGTTAGAGCCTCAGAAACGTCACAACATTGATTAAGCAGTAATAAAAGTATCAGAGTTATTACAGACCGAATTAAATAGTATTTATGCTACCAGCAACACTTCGATATGAAGCGAAGTTGGCGGCTTGAAAGTTTGTTACGATACACTGCCTTGCACAGGTCATACTGATAAATAAAACGAACTAACAAAAGCTGCCAACCAATCCGGCTAATGGGGCCTACCGGTGGAATCTCAACTGCTGGCTCGGGTCTAGTCACCTGCTTTCGAGCAGTCTATCTGGGTCTTACCATTTCGCTTAGCTGTTGTGTTTGTAAAATTTGAAAACAAGCAAGAGTGAGCAACTATAGCTCAGCAAGAAATATATGTATAAGGTAAGCAATATAACATTTCATATGATTGGCAGTTATTAAACTTGTTTGTATCAATCAGATATAAAATCACTTGTCATTGTTGATAAATTCCGAAGGTGCAACAATATGTGCCCTTGTTTTCAAAATAAACTTTCAGTTCTAGATACTGCATTGAGTCAACATCTTTCTCATCAAAATAGAACACTATCAGCAACTTGGCACAAAAGCCTAAGAAGCAGTGTCAAAGCATTTTTCCAAAATGGAGGAATGGGACTTAAAGAAAACACAAAACCTGACAAGGATTGACGATGATCAGTCGCCACATCCAAGTCCAATAATCCGCGGGTCTTCTCTACCGGTAGAAGGATAGAAACTACATCCGTAACTATCCCCGGGTGAAAACTACATCCGTAATCACCCTCGATGAAAACTACATCCGTAATCATCCTTCGACAACACCTGGGCCGGAATAATAATTGATGGACCGCCTGGCTCACGGCCGCTTACACATCCCGGGAATCGTTCGTCAACGGTTCCCACACCTGCCAGAGTCCCTTTTTCTTTTTCTTTTGAAAACTTGATTTTGATTGAAAACAGAGTAATTGAGGTCCGACATATGTCGACCGATGATTCTTGAAATCATACAAGAAGCAGAATCTGACCGGGGGTTTTCGAAAATGTTTTGAGTTCGAAAGAGTTCGAGTTTGAAAGTATTAAAGGTATCTTGGATTGACTTCATCTTTGAAACAATGAACAATAATTAATAAATAATATTTTAATATTTAATATTAATAATTAATAAAATAAATATTCGATAAAATAAACTTTTAATCCAAGATAGGGTTTCGAGTATTTACGAAGATATGAACATAATTACTTGAGTATACGATACTCCCCGAATGACCCTTCGGGTTTTCGCAATCTAGATACGATATAATAAAATACCGCTCCCCGGTCAATAGTATATACGGACCGCTACGACCTCTATTGCTAGAGTCGTTGTCCGAAGAAAACATTTCAATCTAAGTTCAAGGGGTACAAGCATATATGTACTTATACAATCTCAATTGCATCAATACTTCGATAAACATAGCATTTGATACGGTTGAAAACTACAAACACAACAGTGAAAGTCCTTGTACATGTATAAGTTTTGAAAAGTAAACTTGCCTTGGTTTGGTTGGGGTGGTCGAGCGTGCGGAGTCGAACGATCTATACATAAGCAATAACCGCTCGTTAGTACCTTAACAATATCTCTTTAATTACGGGGTTTTAGGGGGTACGAAATTAACTTAATGACCTCGTCTTATGACACTCTAGCCCCACTATAGGTTCATGTCTTACGCTCGTCACTTATTCAACTTAATTTAGTTACCACATTCGAATCATAACCAATACCCCTAGAATTATGCTCCACTAACGACTTTTTTCCTTGCGCGAAATTTACTCTAGCATTTTTATAAAATTCAAAAATTCATATTTTAATCAAATTCTTTTTGGGTGGTCTTCACCACTTCATTCCCTAACTTCTCAAATTTTTCCATGATCCCACATATATTTTTAGGGGTTTAAACAAGGTTCACAAGGGGGTCACTTAGTGCAGTCCGGAATCCAGAAACACAATTTACTTCTCCGGCCATAACTTAAAGTCTATACATCACCTAGTTATGAACCTTACATTTCCAGAAACTACATTCAATTATCTTTCCAACAATATATGGTAGAACCTCAGGGGACAAGATTTGAGGGTTCTAAACCATGTTACAAGGCAGGTCAATGTTCCTGGAAAACTCAGCAAGCATGTATTCACTTAGATCAACCAATTTTCTCAATTCCACAACACAACCAACACCTAATTCACTTAGTTCATGCTTTATAACACTCATGGAGATACATATACTATCCACAATCATAAAAATCACAATCACAACATCAAAACTCAAGATCCATGTCATCCATTACTTATACAACCAAGATTAACACATATATACATGGATCTACTACCAAACATCATAAACACTACATGGCCAAAAGGGTTTGTGATTTTTATACCTTCTTGAGCACCTAGGAGCCTTGGATAAGCCTTACAAAACTCAATAACACCTTGAATGGTCTCCTACAACCCTTACAATCCAAGATCTAAAAGAAAAACCAACCATGGTTACTATTCACAATATCTATTATAATTAATATCTTGAACTTGGATGGATGAAATGGCTTGAAACTCTTAACATGCCTTTCTTAGATGATGGTGAGGGCCTAGGAATTATGTCTTGATTTATGAGTGATGGGAAATGGGGGAGGAAGAATTTTCTTCTTCCTTTTTGGTGCTTGGCCGAGAGCTCTCTTCCAAGGGGGGGGAGAGCTTTTGGTGTTTTTGATTTTTGTGTTTGTTTGTTTGGTGAATAATTGTGTTAAAAGGTGTTGGGTGATACATAATGTGTATGTATAGGCAAGGTACTAGCATAGGTATGGTCACATGTACTACTTGTCTCCTCTTTTTGAAAAGCAAGGCAACTAGTTACTATTCCCCTTCCATTTGGTTAACTAGTTTGCTTATTTCTAACCAC
Source organism: Saposhnikovia divaricata (assembly GCA_036435485.1). NCBI lineage: Eukaryota > Viridiplantae > Streptophyta > Magnoliopsida > Apiales > Apiaceae > Saposhnikovia > Saposhnikovia divaricata. The sequence goes on from CM071595.1 coordinate 135,874,147, forward strand.
TTGGTTGCATGGGACTTGCATGCAATACTACTCCTTGTATCATTATTCTTCCACCAATGCTTGTCATTTAATCTTTAATTCGTATCGTATCTTAATTAATCTCTCGTAATAATATTTTGTCGCGTAGAGATTTCTCCTATAATTCCTTAAGTACTTAATTGTGTAAGTCCCTCGAATATCCATAATTCCTCGTCATAATCCTTAATAAATCTTTCAATACTCTAATCATTCTCAAATCCCAAGTTTTATACATCTTACTAACAATAAGACTCTTGCCTTCACAATCTTCCTTTTATCTTACATAGTGAATGTAACAACATAGTTTCTCAGACAATCAATTCTATTAATCAACAGGGATGACTAGAAAGGTTCCAAATTGACAATGTCACATGATATTAAATAAAAGGAAATATTACCAAAAATTAGGGTTCTTACATTGACACATTGTTCCTGACTTAACTTACAGATCACTGTCAAACACATATATCTTATACAAAGTGCTAAATCCTTTATAAGATCAGGATATACAAGAAGTATATGCAAATTCTATTCTTAACATCACAACTCATGAATTATTTCTAACAATCTCCCCCTATTTATGCTTTAGAATCTGAAGCATAAATCTAAGTTGTAGATGTCAAAACATATAACAATACAACCAGAATATAATTTATGAATTTAAGATCATGAAGTTAAGTACCTCCTTCTTTAGATGTAGAATTACTATCTAGTACTTAGAAGAAAGAATTCAACTATTTGATGTTTCTTTTCCTTTACCACTTTCCTGTTGAGATTCACCTCTGTCACCCTTAGTTCTTCTTGTATCGCCCCCAGTCTATTTATCTCCCCTAGTCTGTTGCCTTTGAATTGTTTTTATCTCCCCCTTTTTGACATCAGCAACATTAATTCCAAGAGATTCAGTAACAGAACAAATGAGATTCATCAAAACTGCTTGATTTTCCAAAATAGTGACTTGGTTATCTTCAAGATTTGAAGTCGTGATTGAATATCAATTCGAGATTTCTGAATATCCTTTACAACGTCTGTTAACTCGAATAACTTGTAGAATGGGGGTTGAATACAAGTTATATAATCGTGTCTGATTTTTGATTGATTAGATGAATAAGAACAAACGAATAAATCAAATTGTTTGTATTAATAAAATCAAATACAAACTCTACCAAAGGTGTACAATACCTTTAGCAGCTGCTTACAATACAAATCTCGCTCTGTTTGTTTCGAACTCTCGAAAACAAACCTTATACTGAGCTTCACATTTTTGCACTTACGAACTCACCAGCTCTTTTTACAATGATATTGAGAGAGTATTTATAATGCTACCTATCAACTAATAACAGAAAGTAATGATCTATACATGACAATGTTCTGCCGTCCAGTTGATAGTTTCCATCAATAGAAAATTCTTTCCTTCATGACATCTTCTTGCTTGTTCTATAAAACAACGATCCTATTTTATAGCACTTTCCAGTTTCTGTAGCATCCGTAATGACATCATCAGTATTATGACTGATATCAGGATTTCACCTTACATCAGGACTTGACATCCTTCAGTATCTGTCTTGCGTATCAGGATCTTCTGTCAATTCCCGCAATGTAGTCCTTGACACACTGTTCCTGACTTAACTCTATAGATTACTGTCTAACACATATATCTTATACAAAGTGCTAAATCCTTTATAAGATCAGGATATACAAGAAGTATGTGCAAATTCTATTCTTAACATCACAACTCATGAATTATTCCTAACAATCTCCCCCTATTTATGCTTTAGAATCTGAAGCATAAATCTAAGTTGTAGATGTCAAAACATATAACAATACAGTCATAATAGAATTTATGAATGTAGGTTTCATGAAGTTAAGTACCTCCTTCTTCAGATGTAGACATAGTATCTAGTACTTAGAAGAAAGAATCAACTATTTGATGCTTCTTTTCCTTCACCACTTCCCTGTTGAGATTCACCTCTGTCACCTTTAGTTCTTCTTGTATCGACCCCAGTCTGTTTATCTCCCCTAGTCTGTTGCCTTTGAATTGTTTTTATCTCCCCCTTTTTGACATCAGAAACATTAATTCCAAGAGATTCAGTAACAGAACAAATGAGATTCATCAGAACTGCTTGATTTTCCATAATTGTGACTTGGTTATCTTCAAGAATTTCAAGTCGTGGTTGAATATCAATCTGAGATTACAAGTAATAATACTTGAGTAGAATTACAAGCATCTTCACCTTTCGGATCTAAAACTAAAATATGATCATCCTGTCCTTCACCAGTATTAAGTGTACTAACATCTACAAAACCTGACTCCTCCTGAGACTGATCAGATACTGTTGATATCTCAATTCTAGCTGATATTGGAAGTACATACAAAGGAATACTAGGATCATTCAGAATATCTTCTGGAACATGTGGAGTAAGAGAGTGTTTTAGCCTTTCACCTCTTCTGTTGATGATTCCTGCAAGCCTTTCTTTCTGTTTCTGTGCTTTAACTTCTGGCTTTGCATTGTGCTTTGCTAAGTCATTCTTTTCATACATTTTGATAAAAGAAGAAGTACCAGCATTCATACCAAGATTATCAGACCAAGATTTAGGAAAAATCTGATCCCAACAATTAAATGATGGTGGTTTCCTAATTTTCTCTCCCTCACTATGGAGTTGTTCATCCATACTCTCATTCTCACTTTGACTTATTAAAGTCAACACTCTTTCTACCTCTCCTTTTGCCCGGTCAGGAGCCAGCCTCTCTGTTTGTAGATCTATGTCCATCTTTCAAGTGTATCACTCAAATTTGGATAAGTGCTCTCATGACCTACAGAAAAATAGGGGTTAGGAGAAGTTGTTATACCTGAACTCACATGGAGAGAGGGTTCCTCATATGGTAAGGGGCTTGAGGTTTTCGCCAAGGAGTGAGCTGCTATAGTCTCTGAACCCTCACAAACATCTACTGTCATTTCAGAAACTATAGGCTTCAGTATACCACTTTCAGGGTCTACACTAGACTCTGATGTCTTCAGTAAAACTTTATTAGACACCATAGTTAGTATGTCACCGTCTTTAAGTGTTTTTTGCTGAGACTCACCCTCAAGGTGGATAGACTCTGACTGAATAATATTTGTTTGATCTTCAGGAAAATCAATCAAAGTCATCTCTCCCATATCATAGGGTATCTCACTTGCAGTTTCAGCCATCACAGAAGACCTTTCAGCATCAGCTATCACAGTTCCTGAGTCATCCAACCTCTGACTAGATGGTTCTTGTGTTGCAGTGACTGTGATCTGATTTATCCTACTATTCACCTTTGGTGCAATAGTATCTCCTGTTGAATGCATTCCACTGACTACTACCTCCTTTTGTTCACCTTGAGCTGGAGCATCTTCAACAATGAAATCCTTGTGAAACAAGTATGTGTGAAGTGATTGAAGTGCAACATGTGTAGAAAGTCAAAATGACTTGCGTAACTATTTTCTGATAGTTACATAGAAATATATCTTCAGTAAGTCAAGTCTTTGATGTAAAAGTCCATATTCTTCAGGAAATGAAAGTCTTGGAACTCTTTCAGTCAGAAATTGTAGAACAGGCCTGGAAAGCTTCACTTTGATAGAAATAACTTCCATAGCTAGTCTGTATGTCAATGTAGTTCCCACGAAGAATCAAGATTAAAGTCTCTCTTGTTAATTGCTGACTTGGTTATAGCTTTATGTGTAGAGACTTGCATAATGTTAGTTGGACTAGACTCTGTGTGTGTAGGTGACAAATGAATCTTTCTCCATGTTCTCCTGGTATAGTGAGTAACAGATTTATCTTGAGAAGACTCAAGAGGTGTAGAAACAGAAGTGATCTTGGGATGAGGTCCTTTTTCGATAGACACAGCCTTTTGAGAGACAGTATCCAGTAACTGTTTTCCCTTTTTAAGAACTACAACCTTTTGGGAGACTGCAGCCTGGCTGTGACTAGGTTGTACATCTCTTTGTCCTAGCTTAGAAAGTTGAATTGTAGCCTTCAATTCTGTTCTCTCAGCAAGAGATATATTATCATCATCTTCACTAGAACTACTACTTGAAACAACAAATCTTCTCTTCTTTACAACTGATGCCTTTTGAGAAACACTAGAGGTTGGTTTCTTTGAAACAATAGGCTGTGAATCAAAATTTGGTTCTTGAATTGTTTCAGAGATTATAATTTGTTGGGTTACTTGGGTAGACACAGGGGGGTTCTCCACCAATTGAGATTCCTGAGTCATTTCACCACCAAAGAAAGAAGAATTGGAGAGAGTAGGGAGATGAGTTCTTAGAAGTACCTGAACATGTTGTGGATAGTGAATTGCAGGTATTTCTTCTAGATTCTTTCATTGTCCTTCTTTGTAATGTCAGAGAAAATTCTCTTTTGCTGTACATAAAAAGAAACACAATATTCTCTACCAAATCTAGCTTCAACATTAGGAATAAAATGGTTAATAAACAATTGCATGAATCTGTGATAATAAACCATTTTCCTATCTTGATCTCTTGACCCAAGTTTGATACACATCTGACTTAAGATAATGTGACCAAAATTAATTACTCTGTTATAAAGCAAACCACATGCAATGTGAGATGTAACAGCAGTAATTTGTTGAAAAGAACTACATTTTCCAGTAAAACATTTAGCAAGTTGGTCAAAGAAGAAAGACCATTCTTTCCTAAGAAAGGATCTATTTAACTAGATCATGTTATCAAGAGGTCTATTACAACCTAAATTAGATAACATAGTTCTTACATTATCATCAGATGGTACATTCTCAAAATTCATACTAACAGGTAAGTGAACTACTGAATTAACAACAGATTCCTTAATATCAAATGAGTCTTGTCCTAAGTGTAGAACAATCTTACCTGCTTGACCCTGAACAGAGTCAATTAGCTCAGCACTCTCCCAAGCTTGTGAAACAGTAACTTGATTAATGTGTGAAGATGCTGTCAAGGCATACTTTAATGGTCCTTCCGCCATAAAGTCCATAATCGGGTGAAAATCAGTTGACACCCATTCCTTGTTGGTGATTGCTGCAACATGACTATTCATCATAAAATCAAAGTCACCAAACTTGAAAGCTACTGATTGGGGTAGTCTTCTTTGAGCTTCCATTTTAATCTGGAAAGAACTTGAGAAATCTTGAAATTAATTAGTGATTTTGAGAACTCAAGAGTGTTTTTGCTTTAGAAAATGTGAATTTAGAAAAAGCAATACACAATTAGAGTTTCAAAACAAGTGTATTTCAAAAATCCTTCAGACCCATTATCCCACGTTGACACGTAGGTTGACAGGTGTCAGTTCCTGAAAAATGCAGTTACCCATGATTTTTGGAAAATAAAATCCAAAGTTGATTTCAATTAAATAAATCAGGGTATAATCAAGATAAAAATCAATACTGATCAGCTTCCTTTTCCTGATATGCTCTTCTCTTCAAGATAATCACAAATTGCAATGTGATTTATAAATAATGATATTCACAAATTCTGATGATCACACTTGTACATCCTGATCAATATCATCTTGATTCCAGAGACTAAATGGAGTTCTACGTGGCATTTTCTTTTATCTGAAAAAGAAATAAACAATAATCTGAACAAAATAATTTGGTTAGATACGTTTAACATTTCTTTAAAATACAAGAAATACAGTCACGCGCAATAATAATGACTAACTGCATTGATAATCTCCAAGAGACTGTTCGGCTTCTCACGGTTTTCTATATAATAACCTGGTGTCATTTGCCATACTCCAAAACCTTTCAATCTTTTCTCTGTAAACCACACCTTTACTCATGGCTTTCAACCCAAATACTCATGTGAACCCTAACTTTCGGTTCATTTCGTCTGAGATGTTCTTTGTTCTTGATGATCAGGAGCAAGTGAACTATCTCTTAGAAGAGATGACTTTTCTCATCGAGTTAGATATGGTTGGTATCAACCCAAATGATATCCAAAAGTCTCCTCTAAAACATCTACAAGTTGAACAAAATCCTCATCTAATCTCTTCACACCTTGAGGATGAAGACTTTGGTGAAGAGTCCGGGATTGATCTTGATGGAGATGCTATTCATTTAACCATCAATCCTCAATAAACATGGGTTGTACCAGCTGCTCTCATCCAAGTCATCCTGAAAAGAAATTCAAGAACAGATGGGACCGTTCAAATTCCCAAATGGATTTTGAGATGCTCCTTGTCCTGTATCTTAGATGCATGAAAGAAGCAAGATCCAATATCCATAACATTAGACAAGAATAGGATTATCAGTAGAATTTAGACAAAAAGAAGTTTGTATTTCATTTCCATGTATGTAATGCTTTTGATTAATGAAAATACAAGTTTTCTTATTATCTACTTGTCTATTGTTGTTTATTGAACTGATCTAAAAATAGTATAAATTATCAGTATGCATGTATTAAAACTTGCTAGCATAGACTTAACAAAATTCAGAATTGAACTACTGCATAAGATGAACTTCAGGATTTGAAACACTAAGTCACCGACTAAACAAATTTCAAAATCCTGATACTGACACATGAATCATGATGATGTCAGCATCCTGATAGTAATCTTGATCCTGATGAATATTAACAAGTCTATCATACTGTAATTTATCAAAGTAAGATGTTACAGCTTAAGCATTTAAAAATAAAATATAGATCCTGACAAAAATATCAAGTCTATAAGCTGAAACAACATACCTTGCTACTTATGCAGATGTTAAAAATCTAAAAATTTAACATTCAACTCACTAACCAATCTAATGAATGTAGCCTCATCAAGTGGTTTATTTAGAATATCTGCAAGCTGTTTGTCAGTAGGAACAAAATAAAGTTCCACAGTACCAGTCTCAATATGTTCTCTAATAAAATGATACCTGACATCAATGTGCTTAGTCCTTGAATGTTGACCTGGATTTTCTGCAATTTTGATAGCACTAGTATTATCACAAAACATAGGAATATTACTTAGTGTCATACCATAATCCACCAACTGATTTCTTATCCAAAGGAGTTGAGCATAACAACTGCCTGCTGCAATGTACTCAGCTTCTGCAGTTGAGGTTGAAACTGATTGCTGCTTCTTGCTTGCCCAAGAAATCAATCTATTTCCCAAGAATTGACATGTACCTGTAGTGCTTTTCCTGTCTATTTTACAACCTGCATAATCAGAGTCTGAATAGCCAATTAGGGAGAAATAAGATTCTCTAGGATACCACAAACCAAGGTTTGGAGTTCCTTTGAGATACATAAAAATTCTCTTCACAGCAATTAAATGAGATTCCTTAAGATCACTTTGGAATCTAGCACATAAACAGGTAGAAAACATTATATCTAGTCTACTTGCAGTTAAGTAAAATAGTGAACCTATCATGCCGCTATAGCTAGTGTTATCAACACTCTTTCCCTTAGGATCAGAGTCTAGTTAAGTGGTTGTTGCCATGGGTGTTTTTGCAGCTGAACAATCTTGAAAGTCAAACATTTTTAAAAGATCTTTGATACACTTTGACTGATTAATGAAAATACCAGTCTCAGTCTGTTTGACCTACAAACCTAAAAAGTAATTTAGTTCACCCATCATGCTCATCTGATACTTAGACTGCATAAGCTTGCTAAACTTAGCACATAACTTCTCATTAGTAGAACCAAATATGATGTCATCAACATAAACTTGAACTAAAAGCAATTCACCTTTAATCTTTCTAAAGAATAGAGTTTTGTCAATTGTACCTCTTGTGAAACCATTTTTAAGAAGAAATTTTGACAAAGTCTCATACCATGCTCTTGGTGCTTGCTTTAGTCCATAGAGTGCCTTGTCAAGTTTATAGACATGATATGGAAACTTTGGATCAACAAAACCAGGTGGTTGCTCCACATACACTTCCTCATCAAGCTTGCCATTTAGAAAAGCACTCTTTACATCCATCTGGTATACCTTGAACTTTGAATAAGCTGCAAATGCAAGAAACATTCTGATTGCTTCCAATCTTGCTACAGGGGCAAAGGTTTCATCATAATCAATTCCTTCCTTCTAAGAGTATCCCTTGGCCACCAGTCTTGCTTTGTTTCTTACAATCATACCAGATTCATCTAGCTTGTTTCTGAAAACCCATTTTGCACCAACAATAGATTTGTCTTTAGGTCTTGGTACTAATTTCCAGACTTTGTTTCTCTCAAACTCATTTAGTTCTTCCTGCATTGCAATTACCCAATCAGGATCCTGTAAGGCTTCTTCAACCTTTTTAGGTTCATTCTTTGAGAGAAAACAACTGTACAAGCATTCATTTTGAATTGATCTTCTAGTTCGAACACCACTATTTGGATCACCAATAATCAAATCTTCAGTATGATCCCTTGTCCATTTTGTAACAGGTGGAAGATTACTCCTTCTAGACTCTCCCCCTATGTTAGTGGTATCTCTCGTAGAAGAGTGTTCATTTCCTTCAAAAGCTCCCCCTTGATCAGTAGAATCAGTTGACTCCATACTGCTACTAGTCTCTGATCTTCCTTCGCTTGTCTTTGAAGGATCAGTTCCTGATGGAGTAGACTCTGAATGACTAGTCTGCTCCTGATGAGCACTGTGTTCTCCTCGATTAACTTGCTCCCCCTCAACAGTAGCATTCCTTTGAGAAGCAATAGAGATTTCTTCTGGAGAACCTTCATCATCAGTGGAGAGAATCTCAGAATCCTTAAGATTTTCAAATTCCAATTTGTCATGGCTTTCATCAGTTTTCAAAATTCCAAACTTCTTGTCATCAAATCCAGCATGAATTGATTCCATAACAATGTGAGTTCTGAGATTATTAACTTTGAAGGCCTTTGATGCTGAATATACTAGAAAGATTGCTTCATTCGATTTGGCTTCAAACTTTCCAAGTTGTTCTGGATGAACTTTCAGGACATAGCATTTGCATCCAAAGATGTGAAAGTATTTCACACTTGGTTTCTTTCCTTCGATTATCTCATAGGGAGTCTTTCCATGACTATTTATCAAGGTGCAATTTTGAGTAAAACATGCAGTTTGATAGCTTCTACCCAGAAATAGGTTAGAAGCATTGCATCTGCAAGCATGGTTCTTGCTGCCTCTATGAGAGTTCTGTTCTTTCTTTCTACTACACCATTCTGCTGAGGTGTTCCAGGTGCAGAAAATTGTTGAGTGATTCCATTGTCTGCACAATACTCCTACATTGTAGAATTCTTGAATTCTGTACCATTGTCACTCTTAAGTACTTTAACTTTGTACTCAGAGCTATTCTGAATATTCTTGACAAGTTCAATGGTGTGCTGAGGAGCTTCATCCTTTTTATGTAGAAAGAATACCCATGTGAACCTTGTGTAATCATCCACTATAACTAGAGAAAATCTTTTCTTGCTGATAGACATAATGTTTACTGGACCAAATAGATCAAGATGCAGCATGTGAAATGGTTCAATAATTGAATTTTCAGTCTTGCTCTTGAAAGTGGTTCTTCTTTATTTTCCAAGCTGACAAGCATCACAAAGTCCATCTTGCACATAATTTGCCCGAGGTAGGCCTCTCACTAGATTGTGCTTAACAAGTTGATTAAGCTTCTTGAAGTTAATATGTGAGAGCTTCTTGTGCCAATTCCAGCTTTCATCATTTGTTGCCTTGCTGTAAAGACATCTGACAATTCTTTTAGATGTGTCAGTCAAGCTGGCTTCATAAATGTTATCATGTCTCTGACCAGTTAGAACAATGTCTCCATTCTTCATATTCAAGATTTTACATTCTTCACTATCAAAGATTGATTGGTAACCTTTATCACCCAGTTGACTTATGCTTAAAAGTGTGTGTTTCAAGCCTTCAACCAGTGCTATGTTTTCTATGATGACATTCCCCAAAACAATTGAGCCATATCCCAGAGTTTCTCCTTTGTTAGCATCACCAAAAGATATTACTGGGCCAGCTTTCCTCTCAAACTTTGTAAGCAGGGACTTCTTTCCAGTCATATGTCCAGAGCATCCACTGTCCAAGATAATTGAATGCTTCCTTCTTGTGCCCTGCAAACAAAAAGTGAATAGTTAGAATTTTTTAGGACCCAACTTTGATTGGATCCTTTCTTACTAACTTTAGAAACAACAGGCTTTGAAGATTTTGCTTTGGATTTACCTGTTACAGAGTCAACCTTAGACTCTAATTTCACAAACTATTTTTGACTAGGAGTTTCAGATTTCAGAGAATAATAGTCATAATACAGTTCATGATATTCCTTACACATGTAAATGGAATGAAGTAAACTACCACAATGATAACAAGCTTTTTGTGGTTGGTATTGAATTTTCTGAGTCTTGGGGAATCTAGACTCAATTTTCCAAGAAGGTTTTTTATTGCAGTCTAGGGCTAAATGATTATGATTTCCACATTTTCTTGTAATTATTCTTTGTTAATACCTTGTTTTCCATTCCTATTCCTCTTGATCTTACTAGACTCTGAAATACCTTCTAGGCTCTATTTCAGCTGAGACTTAGACAAAAAGCCTATGTTGACATTCTTAGGTTTTTCTAACACTCTCTCATCTGAACTACTATTGTTAATTCTTTTGTGCACAACTGGGGTACCTTTCGAATAAACAAACTTAACATGATTAGGTTGAAAAAATTTCTGTTTACCTTCAGATTTGGATGTGCTAGCTTCTTGTTTATTATTATCCTTCTGGACAACAACTACATGAGTTTCACTTTTATCCTTTTCAATAACCTAAGCCAAAAACCTTCCCAAGAATTTGATTTTCAATGATTTCTTAAGTCTTTTTACCAGAGTTGTTAATGGTTTTCATCATCTCTCTCTCTTCCTCGAGTTCTTCTCTGACATAGTCATATACCTCAAGAATAACACCATAATCATGCTTAGCTTTATCAGAATCTATTCTATAATGTTCCATTTGAATTAACTCAGATTCTAGAATATTATTTCTATCAACTAATTCATCATTCTTAATCTTAAGTTCATCTCTTTCAATAGTAAGAATTATGAAATTAGTCATAAGATTTTTAAATTCAGCATGGATAGATCTAATATCATCAGAGTCTAAGATATCAAATGAATCAAGAGAGTGAAGTGATACCTTAACAGAAGATGGAGAAGTTTTCTTTGGAGATCCAGGTCTGTCTGAAGTATTTGCCATCAATGCAATGTTGTCATAATCCAATTCATCTTCAGAATCACTGGAATCAGCCCAATCCTTCTGTGTGACCATGAGTGCATTACCCTTTACTGAATTCCTAGGCTTCTTACACTCACTAGCAAAGTGTCCAAGCTCGCTGCAGTTAAAGCATTTGGTGAAAGGCATATGACTCAGCCTATTTGTAGTTCGAGGATCCTAATCCAATTAAACTAGATTGTAATAAGTAAATAATATCAACTGTCACAAGAATCTCACAAGATGATAACCGTCAGAAGAAAAATCAACAAGTCAATCTATAGTTTTGATGTTTTACACTGGAAGAAGATTCAGATATCTGATCAGGCCTCAAGGTAGCATTGAAATAAGTGGATTCATTTTCGAAGACAGAGATTTCTATTAGTGACAAGAAACAATTTCAGTACCGAATGATTGATGAGAGTGAAGAGTATAAAAGACCACAGTGTTAAAAGTCACGATGAAGAACAGAGATTGGAGTTAGTCGTTCATGAACCAGACAGTACATCGAACGTCAACATCATGCCAGTGTATGTTCCTTACTATAATTACGTGGTTTTCAGCGGAGTATTGACTATTAAAGAATTTATATTAATTCTATTTTAATTGATTAAGTCAAGTAATTAAGTTAATAAATAAATTAATTCTATCAGAATTAATATATTTGTTAAAGTGATTATTAGATTAATTAAATAAGAATTAATATGGAAAAGAATTAATTAGTTAAATGATTTTTTATAAGTCATTTAATTAATTATAAGCTGAAAAATATGAATGATATAACTATCAAACTGATAGTTATACCGATAGTCATATTCAGTTAAATGGAGATAGTCATATTCAGTTAAATGGAGATAGTCATATTCAGTTAAATGGAGATAGTCATATTTCATTCAATTGGTAAGTTATACCGAATGTTATATTCATTTGGTAAGTCATACCGAATGTCATATTGGCTAGTTAAGTTATACCGAAAGTTATATTTAAGCTGGACAGTCATATTACATTGATTTGATAGTCATACCGATTGTCATATTAATGTAAAATGATTGTCATATCAGTTTAAATCAAGTAGTATGACTATGGCTGTGTATATAAGGCAGAAGAAGGCAGTTAAATCAGAACCAGTCGAACCAAACACAAGAAATTCACACAGCAGCCTATTTCTCTCTCTTTCAAGCTCAAGAACACCTACAAGTTTAATTCTGTAAATTCAAGTTCATCTCAGTTGTAATATCCTATCCGTTGGAACTTGTTTACTTGTGATTCTTGTACTACTAGCGAATTAAGTTTCCTAGTTCACAAATTGATATCTTGATTTTATTAACTAAATTAGCAAAGTTCATGTTGAATTTTCTAATTAGTTATTAATCACTTGATAATCATTTGGACTGATTTTGTAACACCCCTCAAGTTAATATATTGTTATATTCAACTTGAAATTTGTGTTATATTATTCCGAAAAAAAATATTCGTTTAAGGCAAAATTATTGAACGAATAAATTTTGAGAAAATGGTATAGATTGTATTCAACCCCCCCTTCTACAATCTTAACGGACCTAACATTTGGTCTTTGCCTTATCAAGCTTGACAATTGTACTTTTGCCCTTGTCATTCTTCTTCTCCTCTTTCATTTAAAAAGGTCTTTTGCTAAATCTTCTCATGTTGAATCTTCCTTTCTTGAAAGCTTTAGCAAACATAGCAAAGAGTTCCTGCATCTCTGATTCAGAATCATTGTTGTCAGAGTCTATATCTGTAGTCTCTAACTCAGAACTTTCTTTGCTTTTCTTCTTCCTTTAGTCCTTTATAGTAGTCTCAATATTCTGTTCTTCTGGAAGCTTCTTTGATTCAGATTGAGCAGTAAGTGCAACAGTTTTCATCTTTCCTTCAACTCTGCTCTTCTTCTGCTGCCTGTCCAGTTCATAAGCCCTCAGTTTTCCATAAACTGCCTCTAATGATATTTTGTCCAGATCATTAGCTTCCTCAATTGCAGATATCTTCTCATTGAAGAAATCAGGAAAGGCTTTCATGCTTAGTATTCATATCCTCCAAGTCATAATATTTGTCGTGCATGGCCATCTCATTGATGAGTTTAGTAAACCTATCAAAGGTATCAGTAAGTGACTCACCAGACTTGGATTCAAAGTACTCATACTGTTGTATGAGAAGTGTCCTCATATTCTTCCTGACAAGTTTTGTTCCTTCATAATGAACATTCAGATTGTCCCATATCTCCTTAGCCATTTTACAAGAAAGAACATAGTTAGGGAGAACAGAATCAAGACTATTGAACAGTATGTTTCTCACTTTAGCATCCTTAAGAACGTTCTCCTTTTCCTTATCTGTCTATTCAGATTTAGGCTTCTCTGCTGTGTGCTCTGGAACAACTTTTCCTTCGACAGTTGCTTGAAGAACAACCCTTGTTGCAACGAAAGGCCCATCTCTAATTCTGTCAAGATAATCAGGATCTGTTGCTTCCAGGTGATGCAACATCTTCACTTCGCAGATAGTATACTCGTTTCTCTTGAGCATAGGGATCTTAGCATTACCATCCTTGTAATCAGACATGATTACAGATCTTTATGATTATTCGAAATCAAACTGCTTTGATACCAATTGTTAACTCGAATAACTTGTAGAAGGGGGGTTGAATACAAGTTATATAATCGCGTCTAATTTTTGCTTGATTAGATGAACAAGAACAAATGAATAAATCAAACTGTTTGTATTAATAAAATCAAATACAAACTCTACCAAAGGTGTAAAATACCTTTAGCAGCTACTGACAATACAAATCTCTCTCTGTTTGTTATGAACTCTCGAAAACAAACCTTATACTGAGCTTCACGTTTTTGCACTTACGAACTCACTAGCTCTTTTTACAATGATATTGAGAGAGTATTTATAATGCTACCTATCAACTAATAACAGAAAGTAATGATCTATACATGACAATGTTCTGCCATCCAGTTGATAGTTTCCATCAATAGAAAATTCTTTCCTTCATGATATATTTTTGCTTGTTCTTCAAAACAACGATCCTATTTTATAGCACTTTCCAGTTTCTGTAGCATCCATAATGACATCATCAGTATTACGACTGATATCAGGATTTCACCTTGCATCAGGACTTGACATCCATCAGTATCTGTCTTGTCGTATCAGGATCTTCTATCAGTTCCTGAAATGTAGTCCTTAACACACTATTCCTGACTTAACTCTATAGATTACTGTTTAACACATATATCTTATACAAAGTGCTAAATCCTTTATAAGATCAGGATATACAAGAAGTATGTGCAAATTCTATTCTTAACATCATAACTCATGAATTATTCCTAACAACGTCAGAATGAACTTCAAAGTTGGAAGTGCTTGTTGTATCTTCAGAATCAGATGCAGAAATAACCTTATCTTCAAGCCTTGTAGAATAAGTTGCATGTGTAGCATGCTCTACTGAAGTAGACTGATATTCAAGTAATAATACTTGAGTAGAATTACAAGCATCTTCACCTTTCTGATCTGAAACTGAAATATGATCATCCTGTCCTTCAGCAGTATTCTGTGTACTAACATCTGCAAAACCTGACTCCTCTTAAGAGTGATCAGATACTGTTGATGTCTCAATTCTAGCTGATATTGGAAGTACATACAAAGGAATACTAGGATCATTCGGAATATCTTCTGGTACATGTGGAGTAAGAGAGTGTCTTAGCCTTTCACCTCTTCTGTTGATGATTCCTACAAGCCTTTCTTTCTATTTCTATGCTTTAACTTCTAGCTTTGCATTGTGCTTTGCTAAGTCATTCTTCTCATACATTTTGATAAAAGAATAAGTACCAGCATCCATACCAAGATTATCAGACCAATATTCAGGAAAAATCTGATCCTAGAAATAAAACGATGGTGGTTTCCTAATTTTCTCTCCCTTACTATGGAATTGATCATCCATACTCTCATTCTCACTTTGACTTACTAAAGTGAACACTCTTTCTACCTCTCCTTTTGCCTGGTCAGGAGCCAGCCTCTCTGTTTGTGGATCTATGTCCATCTTTTCAAGTGTATCACTCAAATTTGGATAAGTGCTCTCATGACCTACAGAAAAATAGGGGTTAGAATATGTTTTTATACCTG
This sequence comes from Saposhnikovia divaricata, assembly GCA_036435485.1. Lineage (NCBI taxonomy): Eukaryota > Viridiplantae > Streptophyta > Magnoliopsida > Apiales > Apiaceae > Saposhnikovia > Saposhnikovia divaricata. The sequence goes on from CM071595.1 coordinate 135,889,469, forward strand.
AACTCACATGTAGAGAGGGTTCCTCATATGGCAAGGGGCTTGAGGCTTTCACCAAGGAGTGAGCTGCTATAGTCTCTGAACCCTCACAAACATCTACTGTCATTTCAGAAACTATAGGCTCTAGTATACCACTTTTAGGGTCTACACTAGACTCTGATGTCTTCAGTAAAACTTCATTAGACACCATAGTTAGTATGTCACCGTCTTTAAGTGTTGTTTGCTGAGACTCACCCTCAAGGTGGATAGACTCTGACTGAACAATATTTGTTAGATCTTCAGAAAAATCAATCAAAGTCATTCCTCCCATATCATAGGGTATCTCACTTGCAGTTTCAGTAATCACAGAAGACCTTTCAGCATCAGCAATCACTGTTCCTGAGTCATCCAACCTCTGACTAGATGGTTCTTGTGTTGCAGTGATTGTGATCCGATCTATTCTATTATTCACCACTAGTGCAATAGTATCTCCTGTTGACTGCATTCCACTATCTACTACCTCCTTTTGTTCACCTTTAGCTGGAGCATTTTCAACAATGAAATCCTTGTGAAACAAGTATGTATGAAGTGATTGAAGTGCAACATGCTTAGAAAGTCCAAATGACTTGCGTAACTGTTTTCTGATAGTTACATAGAAATATGTCTTCAATAAGTCAAGTCTTTGATGTCAAAGTCCATATTCTTCATGAAATGAAAGTCTTGGAACTCTTTTAGTCAGAAATTGTAGAATAGGCCTGGAAAGCTTCACTTTGATAGAAATAACTTCCATAGCTAGTCTGTATGTCAATGTAGTTTCCCATGAAGAATCAAGATTGAAGTCTCTCTTGTCATTTGCTGACTTGGTTATAGCTTTATGTGTAGAGACCTGCATAATGTTAGTTGGACTAGACTCTGTGTGTGTAGGTGACAAATGAATCTTTCTCCTTGTTCTCTTGGTATAGTGAGTAACAGATTTATCTTGAGAAGACTCAAGAGGTGTAAACACAGAAGTGATCTTGGGATGAGATCCTTTTTCAATAGACACAGTCTTTTGATAGACAGTATCCAGTAACTATTTTCCTTTTTAAAGAACTACAGCCTTTTGGGTGCAGCCTGGCTGTGACTAGGTTGTACATCTCTTTGTCCTAGTTAAGAAAGTTGAATTGCAGCCTTCAATTCTGCTCTCTCCGCAAGAGATATATTATCATCATCTTCACTAGAACTACTACTTGAAATAACAACTCTTCTCTTCTTTACAACTGATATCTTTTGAGAAACACCGGAGGTTGGTTTCTTTGAAACAATAGGCTGTGAATCAAAATTTGGTTCCTGAATTGTTTCAGAGATTATAATTTGTTGGGTTACTTGGGTAGACACAGGGGGGTTCTCCACCAATTGAGATTCCTGAGTCATTTCACCACCAAAGAAAGAAGAATTGTAGAGAATAGGAAGATGAGTTCTTAGAATTACCTGAACATGTTGTGGATAGTGAATTGCAGGTATTTCTTCTAGATTCTTTTCACTGTCTTTCTTTGTAATGTCAGAGAAAATATTATTTTGCTATACATAAGAAGAAACACAATGTTTACTACCAAATCTAGCTTCAACATCACGAATAAAATGGTTAATAAACAATTGCATGAATCTGTGATAATAAACCATTTTCCTATCATGATCTCTTGACCAAAGTTTGATACACATCTGACTTAAGATAATGTGACCAAAATTAATTACTCTGTTATAAAGCAAACCATATGCAATGTGAGATGTAACAGCAGTAATTTGTTAAAAAGAACTACATTTACCAGTAAAACATTAACAAGTTGGTCAAAGAAGAAAGACCATTCTTTCCTAAGAAAGGATCTATTTAACTGGATCATGTTATCAAGAGGTCCATTATAACCTAAATCAGATAACATAGTTCTTACATTATCATCAGATGGTACATTCTCAAAATTCATAGTAACAGGTAAGTGAAGTACTGAATTAACAACAGATTAAGTAATATCAAATGAGTCTTGTCCTAAGTGTAGAACAATCTTACCTGCTTTACCTGAACAGAGTCAATTACTTCAGCACTCTCCCAAGCTTGTGAAACAACAACTTGATTAATGTATGGAGATGCTGTCAAGGCATACTTTAATGGTCCTTTCGCCATAAAGTCCATAATCGGGTGAAAATCAGTTGACACCCCTTCCTTGTTGGTGATTGCTGCAACATGATTGTTCATCATAAAATCAAAGTCAGCAAACTTGAAAGCTACTGATTTGGGTAGTCTTCTTTGAGCTGCAATTTTGATCTGAAAAGAACTTAATAATCTTGAAATTAATTAGTGATTTTGAGAACTCGAGAGTGTTTTTGCTTTATAAAATGTGAATTTAGAAAAAGAAATACACAATTAGAGTTTCAAAACAAGTGTATTTCAAAAATCCTTCAGACCCATTATCCCACGTTGACACGTAGGTTGACAGGTGTCAGTTCCTGAAAAATGCAGTTACCCATGATTTTTGGAAAATAAAATCCAAAATTGATTTCAATTAAATAAATCAGGGTATAATCAAGATAAAAATCAATACTGATCAGCTTCCATTTCCTGATGTGATCTTCTCTTCAAGATAATCACAAATTGCAATGTGATTTATAAATAATGATATTCACAAATCTTGATGATCACACTTGTAGATCCTGATCAATATCATCCTGATTCCAGAGACTAAGTGGAGTTTCCACGTGGCATTTTATTTTAATCTGAAAAAAAAAATTAACAAAAATTTGAACTAAATCAATTGGTTAGATACATTTAACATTTCTTGAAAATACAAGAAATACAGTCACGAGTAATAATAATGACAGACTGCATTGATAATCTCCAAATAACTGTTCTGCTTCTCACGGTTTTCTATATAATAACCTGGTGTCATTCGCCATATACCAAAACCTTTCAATCTTTTCTCTGTAAACCACACCTTTACTCATGGCTTTCAACCCAAATACTCATATGAACCCTAACTTTCGGTTCATTTCCTCTGAGATGTTCTTTGCTCTTGATGATCAGGAGCAAGTGAACTATCTCTTAGAAGAGATGACTTTTCTCATCGAGTTAGATATGGTTGGTATCAACCCAAATGATATCCAAAAGTCTCCTCTAAAACATCTACCATTTGAACAAAATCCTCTTCTAATCTCTTCACACCTTGGGGATGAAAAATTTGGTGAAGAGTCTGGGGTTGATCTTGATGGAGATGCTATTCATTTAACCATCAGTCCTCAATAAACATGGGGTTGTACCAGCTCCTCTCATTCAAGTCATCCTGAAAAGAAATTCAAGAGCAGATGGGACCGTTCAAATTCCCAAATGGATTTTGAGATGCTCCTTGTCCCGTATCTTAGATGCATGAAAGAAGCAATATCCAATATCCATAACATTAGACAAGAATAGGATTATCAGTAGAAGTTAGACAAAAAGAAGTTTATATTTTATTTCCATGTATGTAATGCTTTTGATTAATGAAAATACAAGTTTTCTTATTATCTACTTGTCTATTGTTGTTTATTGAACTGATCTGAAAATAACATAAATTATCAGTATGCATGTATTAAAACTTGCTAGCATAGACTTAACAAAACTCAGAATTGAACTACTGCATAAGATGTGATAGTGTTAGTGCCCTAGAGACAATGTAATTCTAGGATAGACTATTTTGTTATTCAGTGATTATGTTATATCGATTATTCAACAATAAATTTATTATGTCTTTATTTACTGCGATATAAATATTAGAATAATAAATGTCCTTGGAATATGTAACATGTATTCTATATCTTTAAGTATGTGACTTAAAAATGAGATTATAAGAATAGTGTTAATATTCCTAAATATCCCTAATCGAGCATTATTAATATGGGACAATTATAATGCATAAAGATTAGTATGTTTGTTGACTGATGACCACATCTCATTGGTCATAGGTATAGTGATACTAAAGTCAAGAACATAGGTGCATGTAATATTCTACATGGCACTGGATTGACCCACAGTGAGTTTCTACATGTTGATAATGTCAGTAGAAAGACTCACAGTGATAATGGTGTAACGATCCTTAGACTTGAGATCATTATATTTCTATACGAGGATTAATATACTTTGACTACATTAAAAGTTACCTTTGACCGGGTGATGATAAAAATGTACATCGGGTATATTATGAGACGTATGAGAAATATGAATGATAGATAAAGAATTTAACCCTCATATTCTTAGGAGAGATATTATTGGCCTATTGATTGAGTGAGACTATGAAAATGCATGGCCATGCTCAAATATTGATTTGTTTTAATAGTCTACTCATTGATCAAGGAAACCCGGATTAAACATTGATGAGGATGACTAATTACATGCCTCGAGTTTAATCTATAATATATGGTTAAGGGGATTATATTACATGGAAACATTAATCACGAAAGGTTTAATTGGATCACCAATTATTATTATTACTTGGGTAGCAATGATGTATTACTAGATGCCGCTCATTGTTTATAATATTATTATTGGATATTAAAATTATTGCCAACGTAATAATAACCTAAAGGGTTACACAATAAGAACGTTTAAAAGGAGTTTTAATTAAATTTCGAATTTAAATTAATTGATGATAAAATTCGAATCTGGTTATTTAATTAATTAAGTTGGACTTAGTTAATTAGATTTCGAATTTAAATCATTAAAACCCAAATCAGTTTGGTTTTAGTAGAAGCCCAAACCGATTAGGGTTAAGCCCATCTCATTCTCTCTTATAAATACATAGAGATGTATTGGTTTAGGGTTAGACTTTGCCAAAATCGTTTTTAGCAAAAACCCTAGCAGCTCTACATCAAGAGAGGCTAGAGAGAGAGATCGAAATAGAGGGCAGATTACGGCTAGTACCAACTCCGGAGATTGCGGAGACAATCGTACGTTCGTGTGGACTGATTAGCGAAGCAGATCTCACGAAGAGGGCTGTGTGGTGATCGTTCTTGGACCTCCATCTGTCATCAATTTTTAAAGCTTCTTTAAGGTAATAATCTAATTCCGAATTAAATATCATGTTTTTGCATGGATCCTGCGGTAGGGTTTCGATTTTATTATTTTTAATTATTGCTTTCCGCTACGTTTGTTGCCTCGAAACCCTTCAATGGCATTAGAGCTACTTGCAAAAATGTTTTAATTCGGTTATATGTTACAGTTTTGATATATATACGAGCATGTTTGATGATTGTCATGTATGATGCGTTGATTTTGATATATATGTATAAACTTTATATTGATGATGATTGAGATGATCATATGATGATTATATAATCTGTATATATACTGATATATATATATATATATATATATATATATATATATATATATATATATATATGATTTACGTTTGTTCTTGATATGGGGATTGTATACGATACGATTTCTGTATACGCTGCGCAGATTTGGTGAAATCTGTGTCCAGTGTCCGATTTACGCAAACGATATGTGTTTTCTAACTGGAAACGACCGTCTGAACAAAACAGATAGCAAAGCTTTTATCGACTCATCTGTAAGGCGTTTGACGCCGTTTAGTGCCTGAAAACGGCGATTTATTATTATCAGAATTTGATTCTGATTTTCTGATTTTTTGTGTTATATGATTTCTTTGATTGGATCATCTGAAATATGATATGGTTACATGTTCTTAATTGTTATATGAGCATGGTGATTGGTTATGGCCCTAAGACCAATAGGATAGTGGTTTTGATTTTATGGTTTGGTTTCTAAATACGACTTGCATGTCGTTGTTTCTTGTAATTAATAAATCTCGAATGTAACTCGAGTTCATCTTGTAAGTTTATTAGTGTAGCATCTTTTTCAAGAATTCAATGTAACTTTTAAAGACGACAAGAAGAACATGGAATCAAGGAGGCGATTCCCCACGAAGATGCAATGGAGAAGCCTTGTATGTAATTGTATTTTGTTAACCACCATAGATTGACCTTGATCTTTTCATTAGCTTGAAAAGATCACATAGGATGGGCCATAACCAAACACGTTTAATTTATGTACTTTACATATATATGAATGTATGCGATACAATGTATATGTAGAGATAAAGATGCATGTTTAATTAGATTAATCATGTATGTATTAGATACGACACCCATGCCATGCCTGCTTAAATAAGATAAAATCTGTAACGACTCGAGATTTTAAAATTTACTAAAACGACTATGAGATTTCTGTGTTTATGAAACACGGAATTAAATACGAATTTTCAATTATTTCGATATGGGGAGATTTTGTCAAAAACGGGTCATACCTGTAAGGAAGTTGGATATTAAGTGAGGCCGCTTGTGACTCCTCCAACAACCTGGAAATCAAACCATTGGTGAATATTGATTTGAAGTATTTAATTCAAGGAAAAATTGGGAATCTCTTTATGATGGGATCATGGTCGTTTTAAACAAACCCCTAACAAAATATTAAGTTTAAGATGCCTTCCAAATGGGAAACACTCGTCAAGACCTAGATCGACAAAGGGTAGGTGCGCCAAAGCGGAGTACCCTCGTTTATTGTGGTAAGGCGCGATCGAGTAAGTTAGTGATACTCAAATGTTAGACCTTTGGGTTCGACTTAACTAAGTGACCACAATAGGATTGTGAACTTAGAGGCATATAGTTTGGTAAGATTTACTGGATGAATAGGAACAAATGTTGTTATGTGAACAAATGTTGTTCTACCAAACTATCCAAGAGTTATATATGATATAATTGACAAATGTTGTCTACCTAAATAATCATTTTAAGGAGAAAAGCAAAAGCTGACCTTAAAAGGGATGAAATATGGATCTTGGCTCACTAGAAAGGTTTAGAGATACTTTTCCGAATTGATAGGTAGGGCTATTAATTTGATAAAAATAGTGGGAGATATATATTTTGAATATATATGAACAATCACTTGAACATAACTTAATAATACCGCAGACTAATTATTTTATTCATTTTAACATTGTGAATATTCAAATGGCAAACAACTCAAATAAACTTCTCTGTACGATCAGTCCTTGAGAAGGGCAAGTTGACAGGAACTAACTTCCTAGATTAGAAAAGGTATTTGAGGATTGTCCTCAAGCAAGAGCGAAAGCTCTATGTCATATATATTCCACGCCCTGGATCTCTCTCTGAAGGTGCAACGGAGGCTCAACGAAATGCTTATCAGAAGCATTTGGATGTTGACACCGATGTCACCTGTTTGATGCTTGCGACTATGAGTCCTGAGCTGCAGAAACATCATGAGAATTTTGATTCTTATATGATGATCGAGCACCTTAAATGTATGTTTGAAGGACATGCTCGTCAAGAGAGATTTGATACAAGCAAGGCCTTGTATGTGTGTAAATAGGGTGAAAAGGAAGAGAAACTGTCAAAATTATTTGGAGGATTTAAAGAAACTGAATGTTGTTCAGATTTCTAATTCAGGTATTTATGTTATAGAAGTCAATTTATCTACTTCTTCATCATGGGTATTAGATACTGGATGTGATTCCCACATTTGTGTAAATGTGCAAGAACTTCGAAGAAGTTGAACTTTGGCGAAAGGAGAAGTCGACCTACATGTTGGCAATGGAGCAAAGGTTGCTGCTTTAGTTGTAGGGACTTATCATTTATCGTTGCCCACAGAGCTCATTTTAGAACTTGAGAACTGTTTTTACGTGCCTGCGATTTGTAGAAACATTATTTTCGTTTCTTGTTTGGACAAGATTGGTTTTCCATTTTTGATTCAGAACAATGGTTGTTCGTTTTCATTGAATAATGTTACCTACGGGGTTGCACATTTGTTTAATGGTTTATATGTTCTTGATCTTGATACTCCTGTCTATAATATAAGTAATAAACATCTTAAGACAAATGACTCAAATCAAACATACCTCTAGCAGTGTCGTTTAGGCCTTATAAATGAGAATCGCATTTCCAAATTACATAGGGATGGATACTTGGATAAGTTTGATTTTGAATCATACGAAGAATGCGAATCGTGTCTCATTGGAAAAATGACTAAAGCTCCTTTTACCGGTCAAGGTGAGAGGGCCACCAACGATTTGAATTGATACATAGTGATGTATGTGGTCCAATACGTACGATGGCAAGAGGTGGCTTTTATTATTTCAAAACCTTTACTGATGATTTTAGTAGATACGGATATGTGTATCTTTTGAAGAACAAATCCGAATCGTTTGAAAAATTCAAAGAGTATAAGGCTGAAGTAGAGAAGCAAAAGAGCGAAAGTATTAAAAGTCTACGATCTGATCGTGGGGGAGAATACTTAAGCTTAGAATTTAAGAATTTCTTAAAGGAGTGTGGTATCGTATCACAACTCACTCCTCCTGGAACACCACAATGGAATGGGGTGTCTGAAAGGAGAAATCGTACCTTGTTGGACATGGTGCGATCTATGATGAGTCATGCGGATCTTCCAATTAGTTTCTGGGGTTATGCCCTAGAGACGGCTGCACAAACACTAAACCGAGTTCCTTCAAAATCGGTTCAAAAGACACCATATGAGATATGGACTGAGAAACGTAATAGCTTGTCATTTATGAAAGTTTGGGGATGTGAAGCGTTTGTGAAACGTTTTATCTCTGATAAGCTAGGACCGAAATCAGACAAATGTAATTTTGTATGATACCCGTTGGAAACTAAAGGGTATTATTTCTATAAACATTCTGAGAACAAAGTGTTTATTGCTCGAACGGCTGTATTTCTAGAGAGAGAACTGCTTTCTAAGAAAAACAGTAGGAGGACAATAGATCTCGATGAGGATCGAGAACTACAAGATATTGTTGAACAAGAGTTGGAACACGAGCAGAATGAGACTCAAGATGTTGAGAACAATACCGGTCAAGAAACACATGTCGTTCGTAGATCAAGTAGGATTCGCCATGAGCCAGAGAGATATTATGGATTTCTCCTGACTCAAGGTGGCGATGTGATGCTTGTAGATAATGATGAGCCTCTCACCTACAAGGATGTTATGAATAGTCCAGATTCTGAGAGATGGTTGGAAGCCTTGAAATCTGAGATGGATTCCATGTATGAAAACAAAGTATGGACTTTGGTTGCACCACCTGATGGGGTTAAACCCATAGAGTGCAAGTGGGTTTTCAAGAAGAAAACTGACATGGATGGAAATTTACAGACCTACAAAGCAAGACTGGTGGCGAAAGGTTTCAAGCAAATTCATGGTATTGACTATGATGAAACTTTCTCACCGGTAGCTATGGTCAAGTCCATCAGGATTTTGCTTGCGATAGCGGCTTATTATGACTATGAAATCTGGCAAATGGATGTCAAGACTGCTTTCTTAAATGGAAGCCTAGAAGAGGATGTGTACATGACACAACCTGAGGGTTTTGTCGATCCAAAGTTTGCTAGAATGGTTTGTAAGTTGCTACGATCTATTTATGGATTGAAGCAGGCCTCAAGGAGATGGAACATCCGTTTTGATGAAACAGTCAAAAAGTTTGGCTTCATACAAAATGAGGATGAGCCGTGTGTTTACAAAAAGGTTAGTGGGAGCCATGTGGCATTCCTAGTATTATATGTAGATGACATATTATTAATAGGGAATGACATTCCTTCTCTACAGGCTGTGAAGACTTGGTTGGGAAAAAGTTTCTCGATGAAAGACTTAGGCGATGCTACATATATCTTAGGGATCAGGATCTATAGAGATAGATCTAAAAGATTAATTGGCCTAAGTCAGAGTACATACATTGACAAAGTATTGCATCGTTTTGGAATGCAAGAGGCAAAGAGGGGCTTTGTCCCGGTGTCTCATGGGACAGTGATCTCAATGGAAAACTATCCTAAATCATTAGATGATAAGGACCGTATGAGTAAAGTACCATATGCTTCGGCAATTGGTTCTATAATGTATGCGATGATATGTACTCGTCCTGATGTCTCGTATGCTTTTAGCATGACGAGCAGATACCAGTCTAATCCAGGTGAGGGTAACTGGAAAGTTGTCAAGAATATTCTTAAGTACCTTAAAATGGACTAAAAATTCGTTCTTGATATATGGAGAAGATGATAAGCTGGTTGTAAGAGGTTACAATAATGCTAGTTTCCAGAAAGATAGGGACGATTCTGTGTCCCAGCCTGGATTCGTGTTTTGTCTAAATGGAGGTGCTATAAGCTTGAAAAGTTCAAAGCAAGAGGAAGTAGCTGATTCTACAATGGAAGTTAAGTATATTGCTGCCAGTGAAGCAGCCAAAGAGGCTGTTTGGATTTGGAAGTTTATTAGAGGACTTGGTGTGGTTCCATCGATCGCAGATCCAGTTGATCTGTATTGTGATAACAATGGAGCCATTGCGCAGGCTAAGGAACCAAGGTCTCATTCCAAGGCAAATCATATACTTAGGAGATATCACCTTCTTCAAGAGATAAACGAGAGAGGAGATATACATATATGTAAAGTGCATACTAATGATAATGTTGCGGACCCACTGACCAAAGCTTTGTCGCAGCAAAAGCATGAAGGTCACACTAGTTCCATGGGTATTAGATACATGGGTGATTGGCTCTAGTGCAAGTGGGAGATTGATAGTGTTAGTGCCCTAGAGACAATGTAATTCTAGGATAGACTATTTTGTTATTCAGTGATTATGTTATATCGATTATTCAACAATAAATTTATTATGTCTTTATTTACTGCGATATAAATATTAGAACAATAAATGTCCTTGGAATATGTAACATGTATTCTATATCTTTAAGTATGTGACTTAAAAATGAGATTATAAGAATAGTGTTAATATTCCTAAATATCCCTAATCGAGCATTATTAATATGGGACAATTATAATGCATAAAGATTAGTATGTTTGTTGACTGATGACCACATCTCATTGGTCATAGGTATAATGATACTAAAGTCAAGAACATAGGTGCATGTAAAATTCTACATGGCACTGGATTGACCCACAGTGAGTTTCTACATGTTGATAATGTCATTAGAAAGACTCACAGTGATAATGGTGTAATGATCCTTAGACTTGAGATCATTATATTTCTATACGAGGATTAATATACTTTGACTACATTAAAAGTTACCTTTAACCGGGTGATGATAAAAATGTACATCGGGTATATTATGAGACATATGAGAAATATGAATGATAGATAAAGGATTTAACCCTCCTATTCTTAGGAGAGATATTATTGGCCTCTTGATTGAGTGAGACTATGAAAATGCATGGCCATGCTCAAATATTGATTTGTTTTAATAGTCTACTCATTGATCAAGGAAACCCGGATTAATCATTGATGAGGATGACTAATTACATGCCTCGAGTTTAATCTATAATATATGGTTAAAGGGATTATATTACATGGAAACATTAATCACGAAAGGTTTAATTGGATCACCAATTATTATTATTACTTAGGTAGCAATGATGTATTACTAGATGCCGCTCATTGTTTATAATTTTATTATTGGATATTAAAATTATTTCCAACGTAATAATAACCTAAAGGGTTACACAATAAGAACGTTTAAAAGGAGTTTTAATTTAAATTTTGAATTTAAATTAATTGATGATAAAATTCGAAATTGGTTATTTAATTAATTAAGTTGGACTTAGTTAATTAGATTTCGAATTTAAATAATTGAAACCCAAATCAGTTTGGTTTTAGTAGAAGCCCAAACCGATTAGGGTTAAGCCCATCTCATTCTCTCTTATAAATACATAGAGATGTATTGGTTTAGGGTTAGACTTTGCCAAAATCATTTTTAGCAAAAACCCTAGCAGCTCTACATCAAGAGAGGCTAGAGAGAGAGATCGAGATAGAGGGCAGGTTACGGCTAGTACCAACTCCGGAGATTGCGGAGACAATCGTGCGTTCGTGTGGACTGATTAGCGAAGCAGATCTCACGAAGAGGGCTGTGTGGTGATCGTTCTTGGACCTCCATCTGTCATCAATTTTTAAATCTTCTTTAAGGTAATCATCTAATTCCGAATTAAATATCATGTTTTTGCATGGATCCTGCGGTTGGGTTTCGATTTTATTGTTTTTAATTATTGCTTTCCGCTGCGTTTGTTGCCTCGAAACCCTTCAAGATGAACTTCAGGATTTGAAAAACTAAGTCACCGACTAAACAAATTTCAAAATCCTGATACTGACACATAAATCCTGATGACGTCAGCATCCTGATAGTAATCCTGATCCTGAAGAATATTAACAAGTCTATCATACTGTAATTTATCAAAGTAAGATGTTACAACTTAAGCATTTAACTGTCAAATATAGATCATGACAAAAATATGAAGTCTATAAGCTGAAACAACATACCTTGCTACTTATGCAGATGTTAAAGATCTAGAAATTTAACATTCCTAACTCACTAACCAATCTAATGAATGTAGCCTCATCAAGTGGTTTAGTTAGAATATCTGCAAGCTGTTTGTCAGTAGGAACAAAATGAAGTTCCATAGTACCATTCTCAATATGTTCTCTAGTAAAATGATACCTGACATCAATGTGCTTAGTCCTTAAATGTTGAACTGGGTTCTCTGCAATTTTGATAGCACTAGTATTATCACAGAACATAGGAATATTACTAAATGTCATACCATAATCCATCAACTGATTTCTTATCCAAAGGAGCTGTGTAAGAACCCAGATTTTTGATAGAATTAAAACTTTTATTTTGTACCAATGTAAAAGTGAATAGTGGTGACGACTGTGATGTAACGACTGTTCCAATGAATGAAAGGAATGGATTTAGATTCAAATATTTTTATGCCATGAAGAATGCTATTGGTTGATAGCATAGATAAGAATAATCTATCATCCAGTGAATAAGGTATGGTATCCTAAGAAAGGAAGTATTCTCATGTCATCCAAATCGATATCTATTAAGAATCCAGTAACTCCATAAAAAGAGATAAGGAACGCTCGGGAAAGCGCGAGAGCATTTTTCTAAGTACAAGGAATAAAAAGAGAAAAAGCAATGAATAGTCTTTTTAAGGGAATTTGGAATATTATTAGGCGACACTATATAAGAAGTATTCAGAACGGATTTCTGAGTTCGTATCGATGATTAGTGGATGAAATAAGTGTATGTAAACGATATCAGATTCAGAAAAATAGCACTTTTATTTTCTCCGACATTTTCCTGGACACTGAAGGATTTATTTAAGAGATTTGAGGAATTTAAATTCAAGGATTATGAAGGAGGATTAAAGATATTTGTATAAATATTAAGAAGGTTTCCGGTAAAACCTTAACGAGAAATATTTGAGATATTCCTCCGAACGATTATTGTTATGGAGTAATAAACGGACAAAAGAGCAAGTAGAGGATCAAGGTCCATGCATGTGCAAGAGGATAAGAGCAAGTAACTAAGTAGTTACACAAGGAACTAGCACACTTAGCAAACAAAACCAAGTACTTAGCTTTTGTCATCATCTTACCATTTCAAACCAACACTTGTTCATTTAAGTGATGCAAGCAATGACCTATTACCTTTATTAAAGCTACTTTAGGATAGATATTATCCATACGCATCACAATAATTCACATTTGCCAAGGATGAGTGCAAGAGAAGCCAAGCAAATACCATTTTTCTCTCATTCTCTCAAACTGCCCAGCAAGAACACCTCAAAGAAGAAAATTCATATCTCCATTTATATCCATGATAAAATCACCAAATTTTGACCACAGCCTCTCCACTCCATGGGAAATATTCGCTCAAAATTTCATGGCATTCTAATGAGTGTAGCCTAGTCAAATCTCCTCCCCAAGAGAAGAAACCAAACTGTCCAGATTGTTTGACAGTTTCTGTGATGATTTTAAAACGGCCATATCTCCTTCATTACTCAATACAATTTGGTGTTCTTTAGCTTGTTGGAAATCTGGTTAGATGCTCTACAACTCTCCTTTAGAAGCCTCGTTCAGAAAAGCTCGGTAAGGCCTTCGTTTTTCATGATCTTTCAGATGGGTTATAGAAACTCTGAAAATATCTAAACATATTCTTGATGTTTCTTGTTAGATTAAGCTTGGTTAAGGTTATACAAGGATTAATCAAGGCTTAGTAAGGTCTCTACATCCTCCAAGGATGGTATAACCCTCATAAACCCTAAATCATACTTTGAGTTTTGTGATTGTTCTTAGTGATCTTAGATGCGATATGATTATGATAATGATATTAGCATGATTGTGTAGTAGATTTAATTGATTTAAGAGATATGATGTATATGAGGGTGAAATCAGATGCTTATGGACTGATTATAGTGTATGTATGCCTGGTGTGGCTTGGTTGATGTTTGATCGTGATTTAAAAATTTAGAAACGTTCGATTTATAGCCGTCGTAATGCCCGATTTTCGTTAACCCCTAGAAAACCATGCATAACAGTAGGAATGAACTTCTGGACTTAGTGAGAATATGGCATGTCCTCGTAGATCTCGAGTCATAGACCGTTTTGGCGCAAGAATCGAAACAAACGGACTTACGGTTTAGGAATTATGGCCGATTTAGTTAAAGTGGTTCGGAAACGTAAGTACGAGTTCGTAACTGCAATTGAACCCTCTTAACTTGATTATTTCAGTTGCGAATCTTGGTAATTAAATATTAGAGATCATAAGGAAGGTGTGAAAGAAAACCTCATGTCAAAGGGATCGATTTCCGATTTTATAAAAATATTCGATCGAGGTTAAATGCGAATGAACCCTAAAAAGGGACACTTGGTTATGACTTTGGTAAATCACTTAGAAAACGAGCAATAAAACTCAAAGTATAATCTTGGTTCGTAAATGAACGACCTTAGAACTTACATGACTTAAGTGCCTACCAAGAGTAAGTGCAATGACATGCCTTAACAACAAGCAAGTGTCGGATTATAACGGTGTTAATAAGAGTTATGTTAGGGGATGCGTAACGAGCTAATTTGAAAACGTGTTTTAGCATAAGTAAAGTACTAACTTAGCCTTTCGAAGTGTTAAGTGATTAACCCCGGATGTTGTGACTACTAATAGATCACCGGATGGACCCGAGGCACACTACCCCTACAGGATTACCAGGCAAGTTTCCAATACTTTGGAACTGTTGTTGTGATAATATATATTATGTGATTTTGTTATACATATACCATTGCTTGCATGCCTACTTTCAAGTCATATTGTGATATTTGTTCCTTGATTTAATGTTGGTTTATAAGATAGATAAATAATATATCGATTTTAAGCCGGATATTGCTAAGACCCTTAGCGAAGGGCATACGAATCTCATTCTTTGAATATAGACCGGGAGTCGGTATTTCTTGATATATCATGATTATTTTCGGAGGAGAATATTTAGGTAGATATTTTCCATTTTTTATTTGTTGAATATTATTTGGAATATTCAATTGAGTTTATTTATGTAATGAATATTACTTTGAATATTCATTGCAGCTTTATTTATGAATATTATTTTGAATACTCATTCGAGATTATTTATTTAATGAATATTAGTTTGAATATTCATTCTAGATTATTTACTTCAGGAATATTATTCAAATATTCATTCGACCTTTATATATTTGCTGAATATTGTTTAATACTCCTTTAAGATTGGGTATTTATCGAATACTATCCTGAATATTCCTCTGAGTTATTTAATGAATATTATTTGGAATATTCGTTTGATCTTTATTTATTTAATGAATATCTTCTTGAATATCCATTTAAGGTTGATTTATTTATTTGATATTATTCCAAATATTTATTCGAGGAATACTTAGTTAATAAATGAATTCCCTATATTCATTCGAAGGTTACTTTGAGCAATAATCTATTCTAAGAATATTCTTTCAATATTATGAGATGACAAATATTCCTTTATTATTTATCTAATTCTTGCTAACTAAGCTTTAAAATATATTACTTCGTTCAAATACTATCTTCGATCTTCAAATATTATGTACACTACTCTGAGTTTTATTATCATTATTTTATCAAGGAAGGTTCTCAAAACTCCATTCTTCATTCGAATCTATCTTCTAAAATATAAGAGAACCTTGCTTGAGAGCTGTTATTTCATTGACTGCCCGGTCATATACTTGTTAAACTATTCTTTTCACTCGCAACTTGGCTGCTAACCATCAAATTGAGTCTGTTTGTTACTTCTTCATCATTCTAGGGGTAAGATTATTGGAACAAGTTAATATCCATTAACAAGCATCAGCTTGGGAAATATCGGTGAATTTTTCTTTCCAACTAGATACGACTACTTCGTGGAGTCTTATCAACAAGTATTATACTTGGGGAAAGGGGGACAAACTTTACATTTCAGAATCATGGATTTATTCGAACTAGGAGTATTTATGTAAGAGGCTGTGGGACAGTCCATCATTGAAACTGGTATAAGAGGCTGTGGGACAGTCCATCCTAGAAGTAGGGTCCGAGTGGCGCCGGTCCCGTCTAAGCCCAAAGATGGCTAGGGAGATCCGGTGTATGGTGGTGTCCATATGTTCTTCCTTCTACCGGTAGTAAAACAAAATCTTGAGATGCACAACCTGCGACTGATCATCGTAAGGCGGTGTCATCTGGCGCGACATACTCCAGTATTGGTTCACTATCTAGAATCTATTTATTTTCTGCAACATTATCAGCGGTGGCAGGACTGAAAATTGTTCAAAACTGGAATTGCATATTTTTCCTGCAATTTCCTTTTTAAGAAAAAGTGATGATATCTGGCTCTTATCTTTGCATAGCAGATATTCTTACGAAAAATATAATTCGAGTTACCTTGTAACTTCATCCTTTATATTATGCTGGCACTATGTTCGTTAATGCATGGCATATGGTTTCAAAGATATTTCAGAACTGTTATATATTATTGTTCAGTTATATTATTTTTGGTGGGCTATTGCTCACCCTTGCTTTATTTATTATATCACAACAACAGCTACAGCAGATGGCTCCTCCTAGGTGCACTAGGCGCAAGAGCGTGGAAGCCATCAGAGAATTACCCGCTGATGTAGGCTAGCATTCAGCTTTAAGTACCGGATGTAATTATTTATATGACATATGTAAATGGATGGCAAAGAGTATGTAATATTAAATTATAATTCTTTTGGGTTGTAAGAACTCAACTTGTGATTAATAATAATCGTTAGTTACTCTGATTTCATCTCTGGGACTATAACGGGTGTGTTTTATGTTATTGTTTTGGGTCACAAGGGCATAAGTTAATTTATGTTGATGTTGTGAATGGAAATTGAGGCCGTAACGACCAGACCCCTGACCCCGGATCTGGGGGTGTTACAAGCTGTGTACAACAACTGCCTACTGCAATGTACTCAGCTTCTGCAGTTGAGGTTGAAACTTATTGCTGCTTCTTGCTTGCCCAAGAAATCAATCTATTTCCCAAGAATTGACATGTACCAGTAGTGCTTTTCCTGTCTATTTTACACTCTGCATAATCAGAGTCTGAATAGCCAATTAGGGAGAAATCAGATTCTCTAGGATAACACAAACCAAGGTTTGGAGTTCCTTTGAGATACCTAAAAATCCTCTTCACAGCAATTAAATTAGATTCCTTAGGATCACTTCGGAATCTAGCACATAAACAGGTAGAAAACATTATATCTGGTCTACTTGCAGTTAAGTACAACAGTGAACCTATCATGCCTCTATAGCTAGTGTTATCAACACTCTTTCCCTTAGGATCAGAGTCTAGCTTAGTGGCTGTTGCCATAAGTGTTTTTGCAACTGCAAAGTCTTGAAAGTCAAACCTTTTTAAAAGATCTTTGATATACTTTGACTGATTAATGAAAATAGTAGTCTCAGTTTGTTTGACCTGCAAGCCTAAAAAATAATTTAGTTCACCCATCATGCTCCTCTGATACTTAGACTGCATAAGCTTGCTAAACTTAGCACACAACTTTTCATTTGTAGAACCAAATATGATGTCATCAACATAAACTTGAAATAAAAGCAATTCACCTTTAATCTTTTTAAAGAATAGAGTTTTGTCAATTGTACCTCTTGTGAAGCCATTTTCAAGAAGAAATTTAGACAAAGTCTCATACCATGCTCTTGGTGCCTGCTTTAGTCCATAGAGTGCCTTGTCAAGTTTGTAGACATGATTTGGAAACTTTGGATCAACAAAACCAGGTGATTGCTCCATATACACTTCCTCATCAAGCTTGCCATTTAGAAAAGCACTCTTTACATCCATTGGGTATACCTTGAACTTTGAATGAGCTGCAAATGCAAGAAACATTCTGATTGCTTCCAATCTTGCTACAGGGGCAAAGGTTTCATCATAATCAATTCCTTCCTCCTGAGAATAACCCCTGGCCACAAGTCTTGCTTTGTTTCTTACAATCATACCAGATTCATCTAGCTTGTTTCTAAAAACCCATTTAGCACCAACAATAGATCTATCTTTAGGTCTTGGTACCAGTTTCCAGACTTTGTTTCTCTCAAACTCATTTAGCTCTTCCTGCATTGCAATTACCCAATTAGGATCCTGTAAGGCTTCTTCAACCTTCTTAGGTTCATTCTTTGAGAGAAAACAATTGTACAAGCATTCATTTTGAATTGATCTTCTAGTTTGAAAACCACTATTTGGATCACCAATAATCAAATCTTCAGTATGATCCCTTGTCCATTTTTTAACAGGTGGTAGATTACTCCTGCTAGACTCTCCCCCTAAGTTAGTGGTATCTCTTATAGAAGAACTTTCTCTGCCTTCAAAAGCTCCCCCTTGGTCAGTAGAATCAGTAGACTCCATACTGCTACTAGTTTCTCATCTTCCTTCACTAGACTCTAAAGGATCAGTTCCTGATGGAGTAGACTCTAAATGACTAGTCTGCTCCTGATGAGTACTGTGTTCTCCTTGATTAACTTGCTCCGCCTCAACAGTAGCATTCCTTTGAGAAGCAATAGAAATTTCCTCTGGAGAACTTTCATCATCACTGGAGAGTATCTCAGAATACTTAAGATTTTCAAATTCTAAATTATCATGGCTTTCATTAGTTTGTAAAATTTCAAAATTCTTATCATCAAATGCAACATGAATTGATTCCATAAAAATGTGAGTTCTGAGATTGTATACTTTGAAGGCCTTTGAGGCTGAATATCATAGAAAGATTGCTTCATCCGATTTGGCTTCAAACTTTCCAAGTTATTCTGGATGAACTTTCAGGACATAACATTTGCATCCAAAGATGTGAAAATATTTCATACTTGGTTTCTTTCCTTTGATCATCTCATAACGAGTCTTATCATGAGCATTTACCAAGGTACAGTTTTGAGTGAAACATGCAGTATTGATAGCTTCTACCCAGAAATAGGTTGGAAGCTTTGCATCTGCAAGCATGGTTCTTGCTGCCTCTATGAGAGTCCTATTCTTTCTTTCTACTACACCATTCTGCTGAGGTGTTCCAGGTGCAGAAAACTGTTGAGTGATTCCATTGTCTGCACAATACTCCTCCATTGCAGAATTCTTGAATTCTGTACCATTGTCACTCCTAAGTACTTTGACCTTGTACTCAGAGCTATTCTGAATATTCTTGACAAGTTCAATGATTTGCTGAGGAGCTTCATCCTTTTTATGTAGAAAGAATACCCATGTGAACCTTGTGTAATCATCCACTATAACTAGAGCAAATCTTTTCTTGTTGATAGACATAATGTTTACTGGACCAAATAGATCAAGATGCAGCATGTGAAATGGTTCAGTAATTGAATTTTTAGTCTTTCTCTTGAAAGTGGTTCTTCTTTGTTTTCCAAGCTGACAAGCATCACAAAGTCCATTTTGCACATAATTTGCCTGAGGTAGGCCTCTCACTAGATTGTGCTTAACAGGTTGATTAAGCTTCTTAAAGTTAAGATGTGAGAGCTTCATATGCCAATTCCAGCTTTCATCATTTGATGCCTTGCTGTAAAGACATCTGACAATTCCTTTAGATGTGTCACTCAAGCTGGCTTCATAAATGTTACCATATCTCTGACCAGTTCGAACAATGTCTCCATTCTTCATATTCAAGATTTTACACCCTTCACTGTCAAAGATTGATTGGTAACCTTTATCACCCAATTCACTTATGCTTAAAAGTGTGTGTTTCAAGCCTTAAACCAGTGCTACGTTTTCTATGATGACATTCCCCAAAACAATTGAGCAATATCCTTGAGTTTCTCCTTTGTTGCCATCACCTAAAGATATTACTGGGCCAGCTTTCCTCTCAAACTTTGTAAGCAGTGACTTCTTTCCAGTCATATGTCCAGAGCATCCACTGTCCAAGATAATTGAATGCTTCCTTCCCGTGCCCTGCAAACAAAAAGTGACTAGTTAGAATTTTTTAGGACCCAACTTTGATTGGATCCTTTCTTACCAGATTTAGAAACAACAAGCTTTGAAGATTTTGCTTTTAATTTACCAGTTACAGAGTCAACCTTAGACTCTGATTTCACAAACTGTATGTGACTAGGAGTTTTAGATTTCAGAGAATAGTAGTCATAATACAGTTCATGATATTATTTGCACATGTAAATGGAATGAAGTAAACTACCACAATGATAACAAGCTTTTTGTGGTTGGTATTGAACTTTCTGAGTCTTGGGGAATCTGGACTCAGTTTTCCAAGAAGGTTTTTGATGGCAGTCTAGGGCCAAATGATTATGATTTCCACACTTATAGCATTTCTTCCTAGGTGCATCAGGAACATTCTTGTAATTATTCTCTTTGTTAATACCTTCTTTTCCATTCCTATTTCTTTTAATCTTGCTAGACTCTGAAATACCTTCTAGTCTCTGTTTCAGCTGAGACTTAGACAGAAAGCCTATGTTGACATTCTTATGTTTTTCTGACACTCTCTCATCTGAACTACTATTGTTAATTCTTTTGTGCACAATTAGGGTACCATTCGAATCAACAAACTTAACATGTTTAGGTTCAGAAACTTTCTACTTACCTTCAGGTTTAGATGTGCTAGCTTCTTGTTTACAATTATCATTCTGGACAACAGCTACATGAGTTTCACTCTTATCCTTTTCAAAACCTAAGCCATAAACTTTGCCAAGAATTTGATTTTCAATTATTTCTTTAGTCTTTTTACCAGAATTGTTAATGGTTTTCATCATCTCTCTCTTCCTCTAGTTCCTTTCTGATATAGTCATAAACCTCAAGAATAACACTATAATCATGCTTAACTTTATCAGAACTTAACATATATTCTTCCATTTGAATTAACTCAGATTCAAGAAAATTAGTCATAAGATTCTTAAACTCAGCATGGATAGATCTAATTTCATCAGAATCTAAGATATCAAATGAGTCAAGAGAGTGAAGTGATACCTTAACAGAAGATGAAGAAGTTTTATTTGGAGTTCCAGGCTTGTCTGAAGTATTTGCCATCAATGCAATGTTGTCATAATCCAATTCATCTTCAGAATCACTTGAATCAGCCCAATCCTTCTGTATGACCATGAGTGCATTACCCTTTCCTGAATTCCTAAGCTTCTTACACTCACTAGCAAAGTGTCCAAGCTCGCTGCAATTAAAGCATTTGATCTTTGCCTTATCAAGCTTGACAATTGTACTTTTGCCCTTGTCATTCTTCTTGTCCTCTTTCTTTTGAAAAGGTCTTTTGCTGAATCTTCTCTTGTTGAATCTTCCTTTCTTGAAAGCTTTAGTAAACATAGCAAAGAGTTCCTGCATCTCTGATTTAGAATCACTGTTATCAGAGTCTATATCTGTAGTCTCTGACTCAGAACTTTCTTTGCTTTTCTTCTTCCTTGAGTCCTTTACAGTAGTCTCAATATTCTGTTCTTCTGGAAGTAATTGCAACAGTTTTCATCTTTCCTTCACCTCTGCTCTTCTTCTGCTGCCTGTCCAGTTCATAAGCCCTCAATTTTCTATAAACTGCCTCTAATGATATTTCATCCAGATCATTAGCTTCCTCAATTGCAGATATCTTCTCATTGAAGAAATCAGGAAAGGCTTTCATGAACTTAGTATTCATATCCTCCAAGTCATAATATTTACCATGCATGGCCATCTCATTGATGAGTTTAGTAAACCTATCAAAGGTATCAGTAAGTGACTCACCAGACTTGGATTCAAAGTACTCATACTGTTGTATGAGAAATGTCCTCATATTCTTCCTAACAGGTTTAGTTCCATCACAATGAACCTTCAGATTGTCCCATATCTCCTTAGCAGTTTTACAAGAAAGAACATAGTTAGTGAGAACATAATCAAGACTGTTGAATAGTATGTTTCTCACTTTATCATCCTTAAGAACGTTTTCCTTGTCCTTATCTGTGCATTTAGATTTAGGCTTCTCTGCTGTGTGCTCTAGAACAACTTTTCCTTCGACAGTTGCTTGAGGAACAACCCTTGTTGGAACGAAAGGTCCATCTCTAATTCTGTCAAGATAATCAGGATCTGTTGCTTCCAGGTGATGCAACATCTTCACTTCCCAGAGAGTATACTCGTTTCTCTTGAGCATAGGGATCTTAGTATTACCATCCTTGTAACTAGACATGATTGCATATCTTTATGATTATTCGAAATCAGCCTACTCTGATACCAATTGTTAACTCGAATAACTTGTAGAAGGGGGGTTGAATACAAGTTATATAATCGTGTCTGATTTTTGCTTGATTAGATGAACAAGAACAAACGAATAAATCAAACTGTCTGTATTAATAAAATCAAATACAAGCACTACCAAAGGTGTACAATACCTTTAGCAGCTACTGACAATACAAATCTCTCTCTGTTTGTTTCGAACTCTCGAATACAAACCTTATACTAAGCTCACGTTTATGAACTCTACGAACTCACTAACTCTTTTTACAATGATATAGAGAGAGTACTTATAATGCTACCTATCAACTAATAACAGAAAGTTATAATCTATACATGATAATGTTCTGCCGTCCAGTTGATAGTTTCCATCAATAGAAAATTCTTTCCTTCATGATATCTTCTTGCTTATTCTTCAAAACAACGATCCTGTTTTATAACACTTGCCAGTTTCTGTAGCATCCGTAATGACATCATCAGTAGTAAGACTGATATCAGGATTTCACCTTGTATCAGGATTCGACATCCATCAGTATTTGACTTGTCGTATCAGGATATGCTCATAGTTCCTGAAATGAGTCCTTGACACACTGTTCCTGACTTAACTCTACAGATCACTGTCTAACACATATATCCTATACAAAGTGCTAAATCCTTTATAAGATCAGGATATACAAGAAGTATATGCAAATTCTATTCTTAACATCACAACTCATGAATTATTCCTAATATGATAACTTTTTCTACATATATGATCAGAAATTTAAACAAAAACTTTAATAAATTTAGATTTTCGTTCTGAAAAAATAAAGAATAAATATATATTAAATAGTAATTACATTTTAATCAATGTCAAGATTATGAAATAAAAATAATAGCATTCATCTCCTGTTTATCGTACCCGGTTTCTTCGAAAAGAGGTACATAATTCCATTTCTAATTAAGAACAGGTAATATCTATCGCATATTTTACTAATCACATATATATAAAAGTTTATATATATATTCAGTTCAAAGGTTTTTCGCCGCCGCCTAACGGTGACATCTCGCATTTTAAACAATATAAAATTGAAAATTGCAACTAAAAAGTAAAAAACGATTATGAATACGTACAATCACATATATTCTACTAATCACATAAATGTAATAATTATTTTCTAAAAAAGAATAACTACATAAAAATGTTAAATATATATTATTATATACCATAAAAAAATAAGTTTTTATTAAATGAAAAGACATTACTAAGTAATAATTGTGTAACAAATCACTACGAAAAACTTTTTGGTTTGGATATAAATTTCAATATAATTAACTAGTATTGTTAGAAATATAACATAAAGAACACTATTAACTTGTGGTTTAGATAAAAGAAGGTATTACAAAAAGAGTCATGCACCTGCGACATAGGTGTAGCGCAATTGCATAATACATACTTCGAAGCAACTTAACATGAATAAAAAAGATTGTGACATAAACTTATACTAATCCTTAAACTAAATAAACAAAAGATCATCATCTTCAACATTCAGAAGACTCTCATCCTTTTTAACTATCAATTCACTCCTAGAAGAAATCCCATAAAAGCCATCCATCTGGATTATCCAAACCATGTCTTCGAACTTTTGAACCATATTCTATAGGCTTCTTGGTTGGAATAATGGAAAGAACTTCTAGATCATTCCTATATTTTTCAAAAACAAAATGTATGAAATGGGTTTGAGAACAAAAATAAAATGTTAGTTAATTGTCTGAGCCACCAAAATCAATAGTAAACAATATTGCATATTGAAAACATAAGAGGTAAGTTCTAGAAATTGGCATTGGAACAATGAAAAGAACTTCTAGATCATTCCTATATTTATTAAAAGTAAATTGCATGAAATGGTTCGAGAACATAAATAAATCGTTAGTTAATTGTCTAAGCCACCAAAATCAATAACAAACAATAGTGCATATTTAAAATAGAAGAGTTAAGTTTTAGGAATCGGCATAAATAAAAACTGAATTCATCTAGAGAGTTATAGATAATATGTCATAAATCAATGGAAAGATATTAAAGTCTAAAAGTCTAGTTTCTAGAAAAATTTGACCGTATGTGAATACATAATTTGTAGAGAAAGTTATCATTATTTTAGTAATATGTGTTCAATCTGTGAGAAAATAATTGTAAATGTTAATGACTAAATTTCACATAATAAACTGTTTTAATCTAGAATGATATAGGTATCTTGCCATACACCATTATAAATATCTGGAAGTCTAGTTTCTTGAAAAACTGATGGTACCACTACGCCATAGATGGGCTATCGGAACATATTTTTCATGGATGTTGCTAGAATATGTTACCTTAGCATGTTACTTTGGACCTACCATTACATTTTGTTTTTTGTGTTACCTTTGCCATAGACGTGATGTTACCTTAGCTTTAAAGTGTTGGAGGTTAGCAACATATATGATATGTTACCTTAGATCATTAATAAACTTAATTTTTAATTTTTTAACCAAAAAATTGTTTATTTATTTAAAAATCATATTTAACTTTAAAATATGTCATTTTTATAAAAAGTAAGAGTTTACCAGTAAATGAGTTTTTACTTTTAAATATAAAGGTATTTAATTATTATTATTTTTTAGGTTTTATTTATTTATTAAATGTAAAATAAATATTTTTAAAAAAAATCAAAAATAGAAATATAATTATAAAAATATAAAAACGAGGATGGCACGGTTATCGGTGAAATTTTTTAGCGGACAAATTATCCCGCCTTACACTTGAACAAATTAGTACTCTAGTCTCTACTCTTCTCTCTCGCTCTCTCTCCCCCCCTCTCTCTCTTGTAAACCTCTCTTTCACTCTCGGTCTTCCCTAATTTTCTATCAAATTAGTACGTTATTGCTACAAATTAGACGGCTCAACTAAATATGGCTTCGGTTTGAGACTTCAAATTGGGGCTTCTTCAAATTAGGGTTTTTCCAGATTAGGGTTCATTGTTTTGAGTTTAATTGATTTAGTTTTTGCACTTAAACTTCAACTAATTGCGATTTATTTTTGATTTCAGGCCTTCTCCAGTTTGGGCTTTGGATTTGGGGCTTCAATGGGCATCGTAAGTATATGTTTGGTACTTTAATAAACGAGATTATTGGTAGTTAGTGATTGTTCTCTAGTATTTGAGCAATCGATTTGATTCCTAGTCTTCTCACTCTTATTTCTTTAAGCCATGGATCTGTTTATGTTGCAGGTATATTATAACTGTGGGATCTTGTACTGCTCTCTGTTCAACATTGATGGGTTCACTTCTTCCTCAGGTAAGTTACAGAATTGATGAAATTTACTGGTTTCACTGTATCAATTCTGTCCCACCTATTTTTTCTTTGAGAATTGGTGTAGTTGTACCAACTGTGTAGTGTAAATGGGTATTTTATTGGTAATTGGTGTAGTGGGAGCTTTTTGATTTTATTGCATCATCCTTAAAAGAATTTGTTGAAAGGGAAGAAAATATTGTAGAAGTTTCACAAGTCAGAGGAATAGAACTTGGCTTTACATTCTGATAAGTGCATAATTTTGCATATTCTTATTACCTATTTATTGTTTGAATTCGTATTTTAATAAGTAATTTTGTTCTATTTCAGGAAATTCAAGAAATTATGAAGAAATGGCAAAATGAAGAAATAAAGTTCAAAAGACCGCAGCTTAGGGCTTAATAATTTATTTTTATTTAATAAATACTTTATTTGATTAGAAAATTATATTTATAAATGTCTAATAATATTAGATATTTATTTTTATAATTTTCGGATTAAATTAATTATTTATTATTTAAAGATTATAAGTCGTGCGGGATAAAAAGCATTTCTACGAAGCCCATCTATACACAATAAAAGTGGCCAACCAATGCTTATTTTTCCATGTGAAGGAATCTAGAAAAGTGAAAGAAGATGGGTGGAGTTGGTGTTTTTGGTTGTAAAGTGTTCAAATAATTTCATTTATTTATGTAAAAGTTGTACTAATTCTTCCTATAAATAGGAAGTAATTCTACATCTTAGGGACACAACCAATTAGTTTTAGTACACCCCTAAATTCATAGTTGTAATTTTCCTTCTAGCTCTTGTAAACAGATTGTTAATTTTTGTACGTATTTCTCCTGCTTTTATTCGTTAATTTGAAGTTATTCTGCTTTCAATTACTTTCCAGAATTAAAAAGTAAACTCCTCTGTTCCCTTCATTTTCATTCTTAATTTTAAGCAACCACAGCATACCTCTTTTTCTTTCCTCCTCATCACACGAATTCCCCTTTCTTTCTTTCTTTTCACCCAAACACAATTCCAGTTCCCTCCTCCTTACTCCTCTCATTCCTGCAAAACCAATTCCCACCACAAATCTCCACTTCTCTCTCTCTCCCCAATTCTCATATATACGCCTCTCCCCTTCTTCGACCTCTCCCCCTGTTTCTTTTTCTTCCTTTTAATTCACACCCACACCTGCTTCACTTTGGTTTGCTGTTCGTTTTTATGATAGTTTTAGTTTGACTTATGTCGTGTTTGCTGTTTTGCCAAGTTCTGGGTGTTGTTCTAATCTACCGTTTTTGCTGAATCTTGAAGTATTATTGGTTCATGTTGGGTTTCTTGCCGCTGCGTTTCTTTTCGTTTAAATGATTTTCGTTCGGTTCTATTTTGAGTTTAGAATCGCTGCCGAAGTTTGTAATTGCTGGTTTTGTAATCGGGTTAATCTGAGTTGCTGCGTTTTCAGTTCATTAAGTTCGCAATTTATTATTGCATTGGTCCTGTCAGTTTTCGAGTTTGTGTATTTTGCTGCGGTTTTCTGAGTAGTTATTTTCCCGATTGAGCGTCGCATACTCTTTGGTTAAATCGTGTTAATAAGGGTCTGTGGTTGTGGTTAATACGGGTCTGTTTTTCTGTTTCTAGTTTTGTTCTGGTTTTATTCGAGTTGTGTTAATTCGTGCAAGTTACGTTGTGTTCGTGTTTTTGAATGATGTAAATGGGAATGGTCTTTTAGTTTCGTTGTTGTTTGAGCTAAATTGTTATGTGTTTATGTTTTGTTGAATCATACTTTTATGTGTCGATCAGTTTTCTGTTGTGGCCGAATGTTTAGAGAGTTGGTTTCGTTGAATTCATGTTTTGTGTATTGAGTTTTTGTTAATTTCATTTTCGTCTTCGAGTAGTCCACTGTATTAGTTTCCGTTTTAGTTTTTGTCTAAGTGCTGTCTGAGTGTTTGATTTGCATTGCCGCGAGTTGTTGTCGAAGTCTCTAGGTTGAGAAAACCTGTCAAGTTCTGAGATTGTTTTCTGTTTGCTGCGTTGGTATGAGTTGTTGTGTTCGTTGTAGAGTCACATTTTCTTTCTAATAAAATTTAGTTTAAAATCGATTAAAAAAAAATTAAAAATAAATAATTTGTAGAATAATTACCTTTTGCTCTTTTTATTTTTTTTTTGTAAATTTTCTTTTTGTATTTATTTAGTAAAATCAATATTTTCTAAAATTCATGTAATTAATTTCTTAGAATAAAATCTAGCTTTAATTCAAATTCAGAATTTTTAGAATAATTTAATTTTTATTCTTTTCACATTTAATTAGTGAGAATAATTAGTTGTAAATAATTCAAATTTTCATTTAGGAAATAAATAGCATAAATCCAGATTTACAAAAATCCCAATTTGTTCTAATTCGATTAAATTAGAATTTAAGGATCGCGAAAATAATAATTCCCTGTGGACCGAATCTTAAAATACTAAAACGATGATCGTGCGCTTGCGATATTAAATTATACACATTTCTGCCACATCAAGTTTTTGGCGCCGCTGCCGGGGACTAAATATTTTTCGCGCCTTGAATTTTAATTTTTCGGATTAGTTTTACTTGTCTCATTTTTTATCTCAATTTTTTAGGAAAGTTTGGAATTACGGGAATCTTCTCACGGAGCTTGGAATTAATCGGAATTTTTGGAAAGCGTGCTTCGGTAACCCGTATCTCACTCTTTTCGCATTTTTATTTTTAGAAAATCACAAAAAAATCAAAAAAATTGAAAATCACAAAAATTTGAAAATTGAAAAAAGAAAAAAAAATTGTTGTAAATACATAATTGTTGCATCATGCATTTAATCACTTAGGGCACATTATCTAGATTTTTATTTTCTTGTTTTTAATTTTTCGTACCTATAAATTGTGGTGATTGCTGGAGGACCCAAAGGTACGTTAAATTCTTCTTTTCTTTAGATTAGAACACGTAGTGTAAGCATCCGTAATTGTTTACCGCTTTCGTATATATCTCATTGTTTGTTGCATTCATTCTAATAAATTTTAAGGGCAAAACCCATCAAAAGATAAGGGAAGGGATTTCATCACTCTTTCCTTGGCCCAAAAACAATTTAATCCATCATTTTGCATACCAAGCCTTTAATAAAATTAATTAGACGTTGGCCCCTAGAAATTTCGCGCTCAATTAGGAAGGTACCTAAATCATTAATTATTCCAACTCTTTGGTGTCGAGGCAAGCGAAAGCTTACCTGGCCAATTAAGATTTGGTGTCTAAGTGACGAGTTTGGCCTCTTGGCAATGCCTGCTCTAATCTGGCCAAATCGGTCCGAATAAATTCTGATTTACCAAGTTTTTGGTGGTCCTTACGGTTAGGAGCAAGGTCTAGTTATTTTATTAAGGAACCCTAGATATAGGATTTTTCTTTTGATTTTTCACCCTTTCTCTTTTGTGTGTTTTCCGCACTTGCTTGCTACGTGGTTACTTCGTTGTTTATGCAACCTACTTGGCTTAGGGTTAATTCAAGACTAGTTAGAGCGATTGCGACTCCTTCTTCTCCCGAGATCGAGATCGAGATCGGGACCGAGCCCGTAGAACTTGTTGAACTTGAACCGATTTTAACCATGGCAGTCTCGTTAAAAGATCGTTGCTACCCCACCCGTTCCGCTCAACCTTCGTGCATCACTCTTCCTCCCGTAAATGGTAATAATTTCGAGATCAAAGCTCACCATATTAGCATGTTACCTAAGTTTACCGGGAGTGAGGGAGAGGATCCGTATATTTTCCTTCATGAATTCGAGGAGGTTTGTGCTCTACAAAAAATCCAACAATTGACCGAAGACTCCATTAGGCTTAGACTTATCAACTTCGCATTAAAAGAAAATGCCAAAAAATGGTTGTATAGTCTGCCCGTTAATTCTATTTCAACGTGGGAGGGATTTGTGATAATTTTTCTTAAAAAATATTTTCCAAACCATAAGACTACAAGGATTACAAACGAAATAAATCAATTTCATCAAAAGGAAAATGAGTCTTTTTGGAAATATTTTGATCGTTTTAAAAATCTCTTATCACAATGCCCCCACCACGGAATAGAAAAATGGAGGCTATGCAAGATTGTTTACGAGGCCTTAGATAGTCCAACAACCGCGTTGTTAGAGTCTATGTGCCAAGGAAGATTTATGGAGAAAAATGAAGACGAGGGGTGGGAGTTTTTCGAGGAATTAGCCGAAAAGACTATGTTGTGGGAGTCTACTAGGGAACCTCAAAAGTCCAACGAGTCATCTAGTTCTTCTAGGGGTATACACTCAATCGGAAACAATATTGCAACCGATGCCAAGCTAGCCACCCTTGCTAGGAGACTCGAAGCTCTAGAAACTCATAGTAATCCCCCACCCATGTCTATGTACCCAAATTTTAATCCTTCCAACTTTGAGTCTCAACCTTGTCCCGATTTTGAGCAAGTGAACGCAATGTTCCAACCGAGACCTCGGAATGACCCGTTCGCACCAACTTACAATCCCGGGTGGAAGAACCACCCTAATTTCTCTTTGAACCAAGGCCAAAATTTCCAATCTCCACCATCTTTTCAAAAGCCGAACTTTCCAAACCAAGTTCCGTTCTCAAACACGACTCAAAATCACATTCCTTATCAAAATCAAGCACCCACCCACCCACCAGGCTTTCATGAGTCGGATAAGAGAATTAACTCCTTGGAAAAGAGCCTTGATGCGCTTTAAAAACAACGACTAATTTGGCTCAATCTCAACAGACCTTCTTGCAAACCATGACTCAAGATAGGCAAATTCTAAATGCTAGTACTCAAGCCATATCTAAGTTAGAGGTCCAAGTAAGCCAATTAGCCAACGCCATTTGTGAACGAGAGAAGAACAAACTTCCAAGTCAAACCGAGGTAAACCCTAAATTTCCAATCAATCAAAGACCTCCTCACAATGTGAACGCTGTCATTTCCTTAAGGTCCGGTAAGCAAGTTGAAAATCATGTCGGTGACAAGTCTTCCGAAGAAGACGAATCAAATTCTGAACCAAACGCTAATCTTGAACCCGAGAGTTGTAAGGAACAAGGATCAACGAGTTGGACAAAACACGTCCCCGAAGAACCTAATGAACGAGTCTTTAAGCCAAAAGCTCCTTACCCACAATGCCTCGTGTCTAATAAGCAAACTGCTCAATTAGACAAGATCTTAGAGGTTTTCAAGAAAGTTAAAGTCAACATTCCTCTTTTAGACGTGATTCAACAAATTCCTTCGTATGCGAAGTGTCTAAAAGATTTGTGCACACATAAGCGAACGACTCACGTCCCTAAGAAGGCCTTTCTGACCTCCCAAGTGAGCTCAATTCTTTCTAACTAGATTCCCGTGAAATATAAGGACCCCGGTTGTCCCACAATTTCATGTGTCATAAGTAATTCTTTTGTGGACAAGGCGTTACTCGATTTAGGCGCCAGTGTGAACTTGCTTCCATATTCTGTCTACCAAACCCTAGGGTTAGGAGAACTTCAAAAGACGAACGTTACCCTCCAATTAGCAGATAGATCAATCAAAATTCCCAAAGGGGTCATCGAGGACGTGCTAATTAAAGTTGGAGATTTCGTCTTTCCTGTTGACTTTGTGGTACTAGAAACCGAACCGGTTAGGAATCCGACATATCAAATTCCCGTCATTCTAGGACGACCGTTTCTAGCCACTTCGAATGCTTTGATTAATTGTAGGAATGGATTGATGAAACTAACCTTCGGGAACATGACCATTGACCTCAATATCTTTCATGATCAACCTATGGATGTTAATTTAATTGATGAAATAGTTGATCAAAATTTCATGACCCCTAATGATGCTCTTGATTTTTGTTTAAACCACTTTGGTCAAAACTGGGATGTTTCCGAATATACAAATGAGGTCAACCAAATGTTAGAATCCACCATTCCTACAATTAATCATGATGTTGAACCATCTCCCCTATCTCTTTTCGAAACTAGTGAATCCGTTGAGTCGACGCCACCCGATCTAGAACTCAAACCTCTCCCCGACACTCTTAAGTATGCCTTTTTAGGTCCTAACGAGTCTCTTCCCGTTATTATCGCCTCTGATTTGACCGAGTCACAAGAGGATGAGCTTGTTAGGGTACTTAGAGAACATAAGGAGGCCATAGGTTGGAGTATCTCTGATATTAAAGGAATTAGTCCGGCCATTGTCCAACATCGAATTCACCTAGTTGATGATGCGAAACCCGTTCGAGATCCTCAACGGCGTTTGAACCCCACCATGATGGAAGTTGTTCGCAAAGAAATTCTTAAGTGTCTCGATAATGGGATCATTTATCCCATTTCTGATAGCTCTTGGGTCAGCCCCATTCAAGTAGTTCCGAAGAAGTCTGGCATTACCGTTGTCACCAACGAGAATGATGAGCAAGTGCCCACCCGTGTTCAGAATGGGTGGAGGGTATGCATAGACTATAGGAAACTCAATTCTGCCACTAGAAAAGACCACTTTCCCTTGCCTTTTATCGATCAAATGTTGGAAAGGTTAGCCGGTCATTCGTTCTATTGTTTTCTAGATGGTTATTCTGGCTATTTTCAAATTCCCATTGCTCCCGAAGACCAAGAAAAGACCACTTTCACAAGTCCCTTTGGAACCTTTACCTATCGACGTTTAGCCTTTGGTCTAACCACTGCTCCCGCCACTTTCCAAAGGTGTATGATGAGCATCTTTTCTGACATGGTAGGAGATTTTCTCGAGATCTTTATCGATGACTTTTCCATCTTTGGTTCGTCTTTTCACCAGTGCCTAAACCATCTTGAGTTAGTTTTAAAACGGTGTAAAGAAACCAACCTTGTTCTCAACTGGGAGAAATGTCATTTCATGGTTAAGGAAGGGATCGTTCTTGGTCATAAAATTTCTGAAAGGGGGATAGAAGTCGATAAAGCCAAAGTTGACCTCATTGCAAATCTACCCCCACCCAAGACGGTCAAAGCCATTCGTTCTTTCCTAGGCCATGCAGGTTTTTATAGGCGTTTCATTAAGGATTTTAGCAAGAAGGCTAGACCCTTAACCAATCTTCTCGGGAAGGATGTCAAATTCGATTTTAATAGCGATTGTTTACAATCTTTTGAGCATCTTAAGAAAGAATTGACTTCTGCCCCAATCATTCGATCTCCCGATTGGAATCTTCCCTTCGAGTTGATGTGTGACGCTTCTGATTATGCGGTAGGAGGCGTTTTAGGGCAACGAATCGATAAGATGCCCCATGTCATTTACTACGCTAGCAAGACTTTGAATGATTCCCAACTTAATTATTCTACCACCGAAAAAGAACTTCTAGCCGTAGTCTTTGCTCTCGACAAGTTTCGGTCCTATCTTATCGGTTCGAAAATCATTGTCTACACCGATCATGCCGCTCTTCATTATCTATTCTCTAAGAAAGACTCTAAAGCCCGATTGATTAGGTGGATTCTCTTGCTCCAAGAGTTTGACCTAGAAATTAGGGATAAGAAGGGTTCTGAGAATGTTGTCGCCGATCATCTTTCCCGCTTGATAGTGGAGTCCACCATCGACTCCCCTGTAAACGAATCTTTTCCGGACGAGCAACTTCTGTCCATCTCTACTCCCCCTTGGTTCGCCGATATTGTCAACTATCTTGCAACCGGTGACATTCCCTCTCATTGGTCCTCTCAAGATAGATCAAAAATTTTCTCACAGGTCAAACACTTCTTTTGGGATGACCCGTATCTCTTTAAATACTGTCCCGATCAAATCATTCGGAGGTGCGTCCCAAATCATGAATTCAAGAATATCCTTTCTTTCTGCCATGACCAAGCCTGTGGAGGGCATTTTAGTGCTAAGAAAACAGCCGCTAAAATCCTCCAAAGCGGTTTTTATTGGCCCACTTTGTTCAAAGATGCTGCTGAATACTGTGCCGCGTGTAATAGGTGTCAACACTTAGGAAAGATCCCTAGGAGAAATATTATGCCAATGAACCCCATCTTAATCATTGAGATTTTCGATGTATGGGGTATCGATTTTATGGGTCCCTTTCCTAGTTCCTTTGGCAACCTCTACATCCTGTTAGCGGTCGATTATGTGTCTAAGTGGGTGGAAGCCATTGCTACTAAGTCCAATGATAACAAGGTCGTTCTTAAATTCCTCAAAGAGAATATCTTTTCTCGTTTCGGTACACCTAGGGCTATCATTAGTGACCAAGGCAAGCACTTCAAGAATCGTCAATTTGAGTCTCTTTTGAAAAAGTACTCAATAACTCATCGGCTAGCCACCCCTTACCATCCTCAGACTAGTGGGCAAGTTGAAGTCTCGAATCGTCAAATTAAGCAAATTTTAGAAAAGACTGTCAACTCGAATAGGAAGGATTGGTCAACTAAGTTGATAGATGCCTTGTGGGCCTATCGGATCGCTTTTAAAACCGTTTTAGGCATGTCTCCTTATCGGATTGTCTTTGGCAAGGCCTGTCACTTGCCCATTGAGCTCGAACATAGGGCCATGTGGGCCATTCGAGAGTTGAATTTTGACTTACCAACAGCTGGTAGTCATAGGAAGTTGCAATTGTCTGAACTCGAGGAATTGAGAAATGAAGCCTACGAGAACGCTAAAATCTATAAACAAAGAACTAAGCTTTTTCATGATAAATCTATTTTGAGAAAAACTTTTTCTCCCGGTCAAAAAGTTCTTTTGTACAATTCTAGGCTTCATTTGTTTCCCGGGAAATTGAGATCCCGGTGGGAAGGTCCTTATGTTGTTAGGGTCGTTTTTCCTCACGGTGATATATTTAAAGTTAATGGACAAAGACTCAAACCATTTTTAGAGCTGCCAATTGATCCCGAGGAAGAGGTTATCTACCTCATCGATCCATGAATCAAGTAAGTTTCTTCAGTAGGTAATTGTAAACTCTCTTTCATCCTTATCAGGTATTTTCCCATCATTCTCCCTTGTCATTTTTCTTGCATTTTGCATATATTGAGGACAATGCATGATTTAGGTATGGGGAGGGTTTTAGTGTAAATACATAAAATTGAAAAATCCAAAAAAAATTGAAAAATTTTAAAAATCCAAAAATAGAGTTATTTTAGCTTAGTTGTCCTTCCCACTCTTTAAATTCTAGAACTAGTTGGTGTTGACAATTTTTCGAAAATTATATGTATAATTTCGAAAATTATATGTAGCGCAATTGCATAATACATACTTCGAAGCAACTTAACATGACTAAAAAAGATTGTGACATAAACTTATACTAATCCTTAAACTAAATAAACAAAAGATCATCATCTTCAACATTCAGAAGACTCTCATCCTTTTTAACTATCAATTCACTCCTAGAAGAAATCCCATAAAAGCCATCCATCTGGATTATCCAAACCATGTCTTCGAACTTTTGAACCATATTCTATAGGCTTCTTGGTTGGAATAATGGAAAGAACTTCTAGATCATTCCTATATTTTTCAAAAACAAAATGCATGAAATGGGTTTGAGAACAAAAATAAAATGTTAGTTAATTGTCTGAGCCACCAAAATCAATAGTAAACAATATTGCATATTGAAAACATAAGAGGTAAGTTCTAGAAATTGGCATTGGAACAATGAAAAGAACTTCTAGATCATTCCTATATTTATTAAAAGTAAATTGCATGAAATGGTTCAAGAACATAAATAAATCGTTAGTTAATTGTCTAAGCCACCAAAATCAATAACAAACAATAGTGCATATTTAAAATAGAAGAGTTAAGTTTTAGGAATCGGCATAATTAAAAACTGAATTCATCTAGAGAGTTATAGATAATATGTCATAAATCAATGGAAAGATATTAAAGTCTAAAAGTCTAGTTTCTAGAAAAATTGACCGTATGTGAATACATAATTTGTAGAGAAAGTTATCATTATTTTAGTAATATGTGGTCAATCTGTGAGAAAATAATTGTAAATGTTAATGACTAAATTTCACATAATAAACTGTTTTAATCTAGAATGATTTAGGTATCTTGCCATACACCATTATAAATATCTGGAAGTCTAGTTTCTTGAAAAACTGATGGTACCACTACGCCATAGATGGGCTATCAGAACATATTTTTCATGGATGTTGCTAGAATATGTTACCTTAGCATGTTACTTTGGACCTACCATTACATTTTGTTTTTTGTGTTACCTTAGCCATAGACGTGATGTTACCTTAGCTTTAAAGTGTTGGAGGTTAGCAACATATATGATATGTTACCTTAGATCATTAATAAACTTAATTTTTAATTTTTTAACCAAAAAATTGTTTATTTATTTAAAAATCATATTTAACTTTAAAATATGTCATTTTTATAAAAAGTAAGAGTTTACCAGTAAATGAGTTTTTACTTTTAAATATAAAGGTATTTAATTATTATTATTTTTTAGGTTTTATTTATTTATTAAATGTAAAATAAATATTTTAAAAAAAATCAAAAATAGAAATATAATTATAAAAATATAAAAACGAGGATGGCACGATTATCGGTGAAATTTTTTAGCGGACAAATTATCCCGCCTTACACTTGAACAAATTAGTACTCTAGTCTCTACTCTTCTCTCTCGCTCTCTCGCTCTCTCCCCCCCCTCTCTCTCTTGTAAACCTCTCTTTCACTCTCGGTCTTCCTTAATTTTCTATCAAATTAGTACGTTATTGCTACAAATTAGACGGCTCAACTAAATATGGCTTCGGTTTGAGACTTCAAATTGGGGCTTCTTCAAATTAGGGTTTTTCCAGATTAGGGTTCATTGTTTTGAGTTTAATTGATTTAGTTTTTGCACTTAAACTTCAACTAATTGCGGTTTATTTTTGATTTCAGGCCTTCTCCAGTTTGGGCTTTGGATTTGGGGCTTCAATGGGCATCGTAACTATATGTTTGGTACTTTAATAAACGAGATTATTGGTAGTTAGTGATTGTTCTCTAGTATTTGAGCAATCGATTTGATTCCTAGTCTTCTCACTCTTATTTCTTTAAGCCATGGATCTGTTTATGTTGCAGGTATATTATAACTGTGGGATCTTATACTGCTCTCTGTTCAACATTGATGGGTTCACTTCTTCCTCAGGTAAGTTACAGAGTTGATGAAATTTACTGGTTTCACTGTATCAATTCTGTCCCACCTATTTTTTCTTTGAGAATTGGTGTAGTTGTACCAACTGTGTAGTGTAAATGGGTATTTTATTGGTAATTGGTGTAGTGGGAGCTTTTTGATTTTATTGCATCATCCTTAAAAGAATTTGTTGAAAGGGAAGAAAATTTTGTAGAAGTTTCACAAGTCAGAGGAATAGAACTTGGCTTTACATTTTGATAAGTGCATAATTTTGCATATTCTTATTACCTATTTATTGTTTGAATTCGTATTTTAATAAGTAGTTTTGTTCTATTTCAGGAAATTCAAGAAATTATGAAGAAATGGCAAAATGAAGAAATAAAGTTCAAAAGACCGCAACTTAGGGCTTAATAATTTATTTTTATTTAATAAATACTTTATTTGATTAGAAAATTATATTTATAAATGTCTAATAATATTAGATATTTATTTTTATAATTTTCGGATTAAATTAATTATTTATTATTTAAAGATTATAAGTCGTGCGGGATAAAAAGCATTTCTACGAAGCCCATCTATACACAATAAAAGTGGCCAACCAATGCTTATTTTTCCATGTGAAGGAATCTAGAAAAGTGAAAGAAGATGGGTGGAGTTGGTGTTTTTGGTTGTAAAGTGTTCAAATAATTTCATTTATTTATGTAAAAGTTGTACTAATTCTTCCTATAAATAGGAAGTAATTCTACATCTTAGGGACACAACCAATTAGTTTTAGTACACCCCTAAATTCATAGTTGTAATTTTCCTTCTAGCTCTTTTAAACAGATTGTTAATTTTTGTACGTATTTCTCCTGCTTTTATTCGTTAATTTGAAGTTATTCTGCTTTCAATTACTTTCCAGAAATAAAAAGTAAACTCCTCTGTTCCCTTCATTTTCATTCTTAATTTTAAGCAACCACAGCATGCCACTTTTTCTTTCCTCCTCATCACACGAATTCCCCTTTCTTTCTTTCTTTTCACCGAAACACAATTCCAGTTCCCTCCTCCTTACTCCTCTCATTCCTGCAAAACCAATTCCCACCACAAATCTCCACTTCTCTCTCTCTCTCCCCAATTCTCATATATATGCCTCTCCCCTTCTTCGACCTCTCCCCCCTGTTTCTTTTTCTTCCTTTTAATTCACACCCACACCTGCTTCACTTTGGTTTGCTGTTCGTTTTTATGATAGTTTTAGTTTGACTTATGTCGTGTTTGCTGTTTTGCCAAGTTCTGGGTGTTGTTCTAATCTACCGTTTTTGCTGAATCTTGAAGTATTATTGGTTCATGTTGGGTTTCTTGCTGCTGCGTTTCTTTTCGTTTAAATGATTTTCGTTCGGTTCTATTTTGAGTTTAGAATCGCTGCCGAAGTTTGTAATTGCTGGTTTTGTAATCGGGTTAATCTGAGTTGCTGCGTTTTCAGTTCATTAAGTTCGCAATTTATTATTGCATTGGTCCTGTCAGTTTTCGAGTTTGTGTATTTTGCTGCGGTTTTCTGAGTAGTTATTTTCCCGATTGAGCGTCGCATACTCTTTGGTTAAATCGTGTTAATAAGGGTCTGTGGTTGTGGTTAATACGGGTCTGTTTTTCTGTTTCTAGTTTTGTTCTGGTTTTATTCGAGTTGTGTTAATTCGTGCAAGTTACGTTGTGTTCGTGTTTTTGAATGATGTAAATGGGAATGGTCTTTTAGTTTCGTTGTTGTTTGAGCTAAATTGTTCTGTGTTTATGTTTTGTTGAATCATACTTTTGTATGTCGATCAGTTTTCTGTTGTGGCCGAATGTTTAGAGAGTTGGTTTCATTGAATTCATGTTTTGTGTATTGAGTTTTTGTTAATTTCATTTTCGTCTTCGAGTAGTCCACTGTATTAGTTTCCGTTTTAGTTTTTGTCTAAGTGCTGTCTGAGTGTTTGATTTGCATTGCCGCGAGTTGTTGTCGAAGTCTCTAGGTTGAGAAAACCTGTCAAGTTCTGAGATTGTTTTCTGTTTGCTGCGTTGGTATGAGTTGTTGTGTTCGTTGTAGAGTCACATTTTCTTTCTAATAAAATTTAGTTTAAAATCGATTAAAAAAAAATAAAAATAAATAATTTGTAGAATAATTACCTTTTGCTCTTTTTATTTTTTTTTGTAAATTTTTTTTTTGTATTTATTTAGTAAAATCAATATTTTCTAAAATTCATGTAATTAATTTCTTAGAATAAAATCTAGCTTTAATTCAAATTCAGAATTTTTAGAGTAATTTAATTTTTATTCTTTTCACATTTAATTAGTGAGAATAATTAGTTGTAAATAATTCAAATTTTCATTTAGGAAATAAATAGCATAAATCCAGATTTACAAAAATCCCAATTTGTTCTAATTCGATTAAATTAGAATTTAAGGATCGCGAAAATAATAATTCCCTGTGGACCGAATCTTAAAATACTAAAACGATGATCGTGCGCTTGCGATATTAAATTATACACATTTCTGCCACATCACATTCTCATTTCCTATGAAGCAATTATCTGTTTCATCTGGTAATCTAATTAAATGGGCAAAGGGATTTTCTATCCCAGACAATGTCAGTTGGGATTTGCTCGTTTAATTTCTAGAATTTCGCTCCAAAGTCGCTCAAAATGTGCTCATGTAAACATTAAATTACTCACTGGTTGTCAGTGTTATGTATTATGATAATCCAAAGTATTGGTTAACATTTTTTATTGTGGTCACTAGCATGAGTGGCAGTCAATTTTTGCCTTTATATGTTGATTTCGTGAACATCAGCGAGTTCGTTATTGTGCCTTTGCACTATTATTTAGTTGAAGGAGTACCAATACAGATACAATCATACAATAACTACATGAAGAATCGCGTACTTGTTGCACTAATATGTTGAAACTTTCATTTTACTGATATAACCTTTTTATTGGCATTTAGTTTGAAATGGGTATTTGCTTTAGTTAAAGAATCAAAGCTGAGAGCCCATATCACACAGGTATTGTACTATTTTGTATGTGCATATATTCTTTCTAGTCCCTGCTAGTAGATTCATTCTTAAAAGGAGTATAGAGTACAATATTTTTTAGTTCTTTTATTCTTCTAATTAATAATATGATATGAGCAATTAGTTGGTGTTGCTAGGAAATTTTTATTTAGGTACAGAGTTGACAATTTTATTTCCCTCATTAGACAATTTGGTAAAAAGGATTTATGGGATTATGAAATCATCGAATATAGATACTGTATAATAGGAAATTCTTGTTATTGCCATGAAGAAGCTTAATCAAGAAAGTTTCCAAGGGCACAGGGAGTGGCTGGTGAGTTGCTGACTTATAGTTCAACTAGAGATATGTTCGGTTATGTGGGGAAATGTTGAGTGCAGGGGAGGGCTGAGAACTCTCAGTGAAGCCGAGAGTTTGGTCTGTATGTGTTTGTGAGGTTTTTATGCTGTTTTGTTGTTGTTTTATGGTTGTTTCTACTGCTGCTCTTTTAAACTTATTAGCTGCTTACTATTTGGTAATCATTTTTTTAGCTAAAGATAAGGGGTGCATAGGCTATGTGTTTGTGTGCTGATAACTTGTATATGTATTGTGTTTTGCTTACTTATACAAGAACATTTGAATTATATTTCTACTGAGTTATGCAAACTGAGACTTTAAACTGAACATAAGTCATTCAATATTTATCAAAAAAATATGAGCTAGTACTTGATGGAAACCTCTCTGAATCCTCTAGACTTTTATTGTTTAGAAATTTCAAAATTCTGCCTCTAACTATGTGATATCTGGTAATCTTGTCAACAGCCTGTTTATTTGTTTTAATAAGATGCCATCTTTAGAAATTCATATAAAATCCAATTTTTATGCCATGCTCACAAATAATAGCATTCTAAAAAGCTTATTCTAAGGCCTATCTTACTGTATAAATTACTCAGTTGAATTCCATGATTTAGTATTTTAAATATCTTGAGACTTTCATGACTCTAACTGAAAAGTACTTCTGCAGCCTGGTGTTTTCTAAGTGATGAATGTTTGGTGCGGTCAATTTGAATGGGATTGGACATTCTGGAAAGATATTTAAATTTTCTACCACTTTTGTCTTTTATACTTTTTGATTCGAGCTCATCTAAATGCTATAAATTACAAATCTTTCGTACCTTGCCTTCTGGTTTAATTAATATTAAACATAATTGGTAATGCACATAATAGTTGATACTTCTCATGTACCAATGTTAATGTTTATAGTACATGTGTGCAAATATTACGGTCGACCTGGTTGTGGAGTTAAATTTAACAAAAGCTTACCTGCTTAATATGCCCGTTGCACGTGAAATATGACACACACTTTTTCTATGTTCTCCACTTATTTAAAGAAGCAAATTTGCATTTTTAATTGATGTGTTGAGCAGTATTAATAATGTAGTCTTGCTAATGCTTCTATTCTTGTTTTTTCCATTCTTGTATTGATTGTTTTTTCTGGATATGTTGCTACATGTACATAGGTAGCGAGGCTTATTCGTTTAATTGGCTTCATGTTTGGAATTCTAATGCTATCTTTCTAATCTTATTTTCTTATGCCAATAGGATTTAAAGCAGCAATTTCGATTGGATGCCGAAAACCGAGATTAACATTGTTGCTTGGTAATTAATTTCCCTTGATGTAATGCTCAGCATATTGTTCTTTATAGTGGAGCTTTCCCATGGTGAAGCATTCTGCATTTAATTCAAGAGACTCGGGAACATACCAAGGCAGTTACTAGTTTGACAGTTTCAGAATCAGGGGATAAACTATACAGCGTGAGGGTAGGCTATATTCTTACTTAAGACCTACATTCTGAATGCATCAGTTTTAGTGCTAAAGTTTTGGTTAGAATCACAACTCTTTTCAAGTTAGACTATCCATAGTCTTTTGTAATCACTTTTACCTCTGGATTATGAATTATGTAATGTGTTGGATTTGGAATTACTTCTGGATTATGAATTATGTAATGTGTTGGATTTGGAATGAATAGGATATTTAATTTGGGATGCATAATATGTATGTGCAATTTTTTTCAATTTTTTCTGGAAAAGATGTTGCATTAGCTAATGGAAAAGTTGTTAATAAAAGCTAATGTAACAAAAAAAATGTTACCCTAGGCCAAACAATGTTGCCAACAAAAGTGGCTCAAACAGTGGGGTCCAAAGTGGGCCCCACTGTGGGCCCCACAGTGTCCCACTATGGGCCCCACCTTGGGTCGCACTCTAGGCCCCACTATTTTTAAAAAAAATCTAGGTCTCTATGGTAACATATATATTAAGTTACCGTAGACCACATTTTTGTTGCTATAGCAAGCTGAGGTAACATAAAACTGCATGTTACCTTAGGGATCAAAGATATTACCTTAGACACCTAAGGCAACATGCTGAGAGCTATTACCAGAAAAATGTTATCTTAGCTACTTTTTGGGCCTAAGGTAACATATAATGTACCTG
Source organism: Saposhnikovia divaricata (assembly GCA_036435485.1). Classification (NCBI taxonomy): domain Eukaryota; kingdom Viridiplantae; phylum Streptophyta; class Magnoliopsida; order Apiales; family Apiaceae; genus Saposhnikovia; species Saposhnikovia divaricata. The sequence continues at coordinate 135,931,883 of CM071595.1, forward strand.
CTGTAACATTTTTTTGGTGTTACCGTAGGCTGTTTATGGTGTAGTGTACGTGAAGGAACATTTTCACACAAAGTAATTAGGGGTTGTTTGGTTCTGCTGATTCTGGTATCACGTTTGTTTGTTCATTTTAAATTCATACTTGGTGTTTGGTTGATAATTTTTTTAATCTAAAATATATACCAGAAATCCATCAGGAATGAGAATTGATACCTTAGAGGTGAGGTGGATTTGAGAAAGGGGTATGGGTATCAAATTAAATTTTATTATATCATATTTCTTTATAACATTAAATACAATCTCAATACTATATTTTAAATATGATATTGTTCAATCTTAAATATATTTTAGTTATTTTATTTAGTACTAATTAGTAATATTTTATTTTTCAAAAATTATTAAATTACTATTTAGTTGGTCAAATTATAATTTACCAATAACATATTTTTTAATGGTAATTTTTTTGTTTCTAAATTGTATAATAACCTAAATTCAATGTATAATGTATACTTATACACAAAAATATTAACAAAAAATAAATTATCAATTATATTTGAAATTAAGCAGATTCATTTCAACACTGAACCAAACACATGATATCAAAAGTGATACCTCAACCTCATACCAACATAACCCGATTCCTGATTCCAAACCCATACCGCTTTCTGAACCAAATGACCCCTTATATTATAGGTTTAGTATTAGGAGGTCAATTATATCAGAGTAGAAAAAAAAATTAGCAAGATGTCATAACTTGAAAGAATAAACTGCTTCAATATAGAAAAATAGGGATATTGTGAAATATACGATTACGAAGATATGGATATCTAGTAACTAACAAAATTTACGGTACGTTAATAGGAAATTTTCACACAAACTTATCACAGTTTTACTAACATGAGGTCAATCTACACAAAAAATTCAATAAAAAACATAAAAAATGAAAATTGCTAGTGAAACATGAAAAGTACGCATATACAAAAATGGTGTTCTTACAATGATGATTAATATATTCTTAATTCCTAGAAATGTTATGACTTATCGTAAAATATTTTTTTCACCTTCTTAAGTAGAATTTTGAGCCAAATTTGTGTTTAATCTTTGGATCTTGCTTACTATAGCACATAAGTCGTCTCTGAATCTGGCGATCTCGTACTATCTACAAATAAAGAGCATGGAAGCATCATAAATCTATTAAAGTATGTGGTACCTCAAATCGAAATAAATCTATGACCAAATAACCATGATTTTGTTGCTCGGTGATACTTCAAAATTGAGGTAAACCTTTCATCAATACTTTATCTTCTGCACCAATCAAACAATTATTAATCAATAATAAACATATGAAACACATATATTAACACATAGATATACAATCAAAATAAACACTAACCAAAAAATTCACGGAGAAACAGAGATATAGACATGTTGGAGATGAGATGGGAAAAAAACCAAATAAACTACAATTATATATTCATATACGTTCATATCATGATAATTCGGTAATTCAAACAAATAAAATTAACAGATAAATTATACACATAAACACAAACACAAAATAATTGCAAACATAAAAAGATCATAGAGAGATGGAAAAAACCTCATTCTCATGATTACTTGAATTTTATAGATACAATAAACTTTTCACAATACGAATTACAAACAATAACACTTCTGAAACACCTATAGCAAACAATACCCATACAAATTAGTTCACAAAAATATAGGATATAAATATTATATAACTTAAATATTGAAAATCAATACAAAGGAAAAAAGCTATGAAGAATGAGAGAAAGATAAAAAGTCAAGATAAAGAAAGAAAACTGAGCTAGATGATGATAAAAATAAATAAATTCGTATATTATATTCAAAGATTAGATACATAATCAATTAAGGATTTGAATTTTGAAAATAAAAGATCAAGCAAGATAAGTAATTTGAAATTCAGTTTCCAAATATGAGTAATTTTAAATTCAAAACTAATTGAAAAAATCAAGCAAGATTGGGAATTAATTAAAGGAAATATTGTGTAATCATAATCTTCCAATCATTAATATCTCTTTTCTAATTAAAACATGTTACCTTTTAATTTAAAACATAATCTTGCAATTATTAATATATACCCAGAAATATCACACTATATCTTTCATTCACTAATAAAAATATATATAATAGAAATCCGTATACAACGAATAATTACCGTTAGATTTCTAGAAAAAAATAAAGAACCGTTAGATCTGATGATTAAATATTTTATATGATTAAGTTACTTTACAAAACATTAAAGATTCGAATTTTGGCAACGATGTATATAATTTAAAATTTCATAATATAAATTTTAAACCATGCATATCATTAATTAAATTTATATATATTATTAAAATTAAAATAATTATTAAAAATAATAATTATATAAAAATTTAATTGTAACATATTTCATATAAAAAAACCCATGTATCGCACGGGTTATAAGTTAGTAATTGCTAATAACTAACCAATTACATTTTCAGCTAAAAGACATTGTCTTTTATATTTTTTTCTCTTATTAAAACTTCTCTTTTCAAATAGTATCACAGGTCACCTGTATTCAATAAAATAATACAATAATAATTAATAATTGATTGATTACCATTTTCAGTTAAAACGCATCATCTTACATTACTTACATGACCCTTTAACTGGGTCATGCCTAATTGTTTGTAATGCTTTGCATTACTTACATGACCCCTTAACTAGGGAAACCTCTAGTTGTAGAGTTTCTACTTGTATTTAGTACTTGTAATAGGCATCAAAATTCTATCTGTGTAACTGTAAATTAAGTCATGAAATAATGCTTGAAAGAAGATCCAGAGATCATGCCTCGAGCTTGAAGAACAAGGCTGTCAAAATAAACTTAGTTGGATTTTGAAGATTGAAGATTTGCCTAAGTACCAATTTGAGAAGTACTTTTGTCTATTCGAGAAGTCTAGCTTTCGAGAAGTCAGGGATTCGATATCTCAAAAGACACTGTTAGATATCTCAGGAAGTCAACAAGTCAAAGTTTCATTCGATAACTCAGAGATTCGACATGTCTAATACTCTGTTCGAGAACTCAAGAAGTCAACAAGTCAAAGCATCATTCGAGTTCTCAAAGAGTCAACGAGTCAAAGCTACATTCGATATCTCAAGGATTCAGGAAGCTATTCGACATCTCAAGGATTCCATAAGTTAAAAGCTCTGTTCGATAAGTCAAGGATTCCTGAAGAAAAGACTAATTCGAGAAGTGATTCGATATGTCAATAATACAGTATTCGAGAACCCAGAGTTATCTAATAAGTCAATTCTAATTCTCGAATCAATCACTTGGTTACTTCTCGAATTGATTATTGAAGACAAAATACTGGAAATTGTACAAGTCAGAAACCTGCAGCAAGCCAAGACACTTTTAGGACCACTGTACTGTAACTCTGATACCAACTGTGGCATCCCATAAATTCGGGGTACAGATTTGGGACCCCTCACCTCATTACATATAAATACAAATATAAATCATACCTGTGGAGAAGCATAACATAATAATAAAAAGAAATACCCCATAACCAAGATCGCATACAGGCAATGGTCTGAAACAAGCTACTAAATATAGTTATTACATCCCAAGTCTGAATTTAAAATATTTTACAAACCAAATTTAATTTAATCTGTCTGACAACCCAAAAGCAAATAAAATAAAGCTGTTTAAGTAACTACCCGTCCTAGTGCAACCATACGACGGTCACCTCGGCCAGCTGAGCCACTCCTCCTAGACATCCTCGATTTTAGCTAAAGAAAAATAAATGTCACAACGCAAGGGTGAGCCAACAATGCTTAGCAAGGATAATAAAAGTGTATCAATATCATATGCTGTTATAAATATTATCAAGCATCGGATAATCTCATAAGTGTTGTAAAGATCGGGATAGGAAACAATTAGAATTGGATTTTTTTGTACATTAAAAAAATAACAAGGTTAGGCTGCAGATCAGTCACGCACTAACCTTGGACAATGCACACAGCAATGTCCTATAATGGATCCACGACACACATTGGCCTTATTAACTTTCGACCACGAATCTGGTCCGACCCTTAACGGTCCACACAAAAAAAACGTTCCAATTCTATATCCCACACACTAGGTGCCGGAACAATCGACAACCTCTGTCAATCAAACAATCTGGAAAACTCACGTTCCAGAACAACAACTTCACTGGTAGAATGAAAAGAGAACCAACAGTTCTACCCTAGATATCGACGAGATCGATATAACAAAAGGGGTGATAATTGAATAAACAAGAATAATAATAGATGTCGATGAAATCGACAATAAATGGGGTGATATCATAACCAGAAATATTAAGAATAATTCACTTGAACAAGAAGTGAAAGAAGCACTTGCCTGGTACGCAAAAGCTTTTACTGACTACTCGTTTGATAACTACTCAGCTTTGGCATTGCCTCTATGTCTCTGACTCTACTCTATAAAAATTAGATCGAATTGATCACATATAAAACAACTTAAACTTCTAACGTCAACACATATAATCCACATAGCACTTAAACACGTAATTTTCACATAACAGTCCATATAACTCGCTCAAATAATTAACTGAACTCTACAAATATTTTTAAGACCATTTTTACTCTTGGCTTTTAAATAAAATCCAACTCAGAAAATGTGAAATATTTTTAAAACATTTTCTGGATTTTTAAACAATTTTCTAATATTTTTAAATCATTTTAAATCAGAAAATAGATGATTAAAAAATAAATACTTCTAATTAAATCAATTAAAATCAACTAATAACTAATTAATAAAATTATTTGATAAATGATTACATTTACCAAATAATTAAATTAATTAAATCATTATTTGAAATTAATTAACATAATTAAAAGTACTCAATTCTTAATTATTTTTTATTTAAAACAAATAAATAAATGATTTTGAAAATAAATAAGTAAATAGATAAATAAATAAATATTCAGAAATAATTCTGAATTTTAAACATAATTTACAGAATGATTTTCCTGAATTTAAAAGAAATTCAGATTTTAAATTAAATCATAAAATGAAAATAATTAGAAAAAGTAAATAAAATTTTACCATAAAAGGTAAAAGTAAATAAAATTAACTAAAAGCCATGGTAAAACAGTAACAAAGTTAAAACCAAATTTTTTTACCTCATCTTACCAAGACAAATCAAACTCATTTTATCAATTAAAACCAAATATAGCAAAAAAATGAAAAAGAAGAAGAACATTCAACTGGGCCAGATTCCCACGATGAACCCAGAATCCGGCGACCCCTGCTGCAATCCGGCGACCCCAAAAACCCCTTGGTCATGTTTGTTTCAAGGGATTATAATCCCCAAATTATTAGCTTATAAATCCCAAACGCAAGGGATTATAATCCCATGAATTAACATTTTAATTATTGTTTTAGTTCACTTCCATGGGATTATAATACCTTGTGAAAGAAGGTATTATAATCCCATAGAAATGAATCAAAAAGATGATAGCAATATAATTTCATGGGATTATAATCCTTTAAATTGAAGAAAGATAATGTAATTTTCCAAGGATTATAATTCCCTAAAACAAACATGCCTTTGTTTACTTCATTTTTCTTTGCATAAACAGCTGGGAAACATTCAACAATACAATACAGCTTCAACAAAACCGATTTAATAGCTAAATGCTTGAAACTAAACAAAAACCGGCGAGTTCCTTATGAACTCCTGCCAAACCCGTTCTCAGCCCCTACTGAACCAATTCGCACACTCTTTATCACGAAACAAAGCTCAGGATACGGGTAAACTAACCCCCAACTTCATTTATACCAACAATTAACATAGATTACGAACGAATGATCTATAACTTCCTCAAAAAAAACAATAACTCGAATTCCACAAAACATAAGCAAACAAAGAAATTAGATATACCAATTTACTCCTAATAACTTCAGGAAGCTTAAGGAAGCGTCAAATCGACTGAAAAATTCAAGAATCAAAAATTCCTAATTTTAAGAACATAAACCATAAATATTCGAAAATTAAATTAAAATATATAAAAAAATTCAAGAAGAAAACCTGGGTATGATTTGATGGCAGATTATGATAGTAGAGGTTACAGGCTTCAATTTGGTAACTCGATCATAAAAAACGGAGTTCAGAATCACCTTCAATCGATAGATTAATCCTCAAGAACACCATGATGATATATATATTTTTTTGAAATTAGAAATTTTTGAAAAAAAATAATTCGGCTGGATTTTGATTGGGACAGATGGCTAGCTGCGGATTGGTGAAAGAAGACAAGGTTTTTGGTTGGTCAAAACAATTATTAACGAGATATTTTTGTTTCCGAATTGCTCGGAACCCTAATTAACTTTTAATCGGTCCCGAAAGTACCGATTAAATCAATTACGGGTTCGATTCTGTAATGACCATGAATTTTTCTTTTAATTGCAGACCCTCTCTATGAATAAATCTTCGTAAAGGTTACCATTTTGGATTTTCGACTAATATTAGGAGAATAGATATAAATTATCTGAGGTTATTTTCCAGTTCTATTATTTTTATTAATGCCCAATTTACCTCTATTTTAATTATGGTTATTGTATTTTATTGGACAAACTAAAAGATATTTAAAATATAGTAATAGAGTTCAAATAGTGTAGTAAATAATTATTGGGTATTTAAATTATTTAGTGGGCTATGTAATTGAAACCAAAATATTTTCTAGTGCCCATTAAGAGCCCAATAAGTTAGTATGTTATATTGTAGTTGGGTAAGAATATTTTGTGGTAATGGGCCAACTCTTTAAGCTCAGTAGATTTGATTTACTTGCAACCTAACTCAACAATATCATACATATATATAAAGATTAGATTTTTTTTAGAAAGAAAAACAAAAAGTAACATTTATTCTCTCATCTTCCACCGAGAGAGAGAAAACAAAACTAACCCTCCATTACAACTAAACTTTTCTAAGCTCATCACTTCTAGATTTTCTTCAAAATCTACATGCATTAGTATTTTCAGATAATCCGTAGTCGGCTCTTCGATTTCGTATATTAAAATCACCAATCCGAGAAATTGGATTTTTATCAAATTCTTAAAGTTTTAATTTTCACTAAAGGTATGATCTTATACCCCTATAAATCTTTTTTTTGTAATCATAATTGTATGAACTTTGTTGATATATTGCATGTTTTAAATTAGGGCGTGAAACTATTAATTAGAAATTTTGTGATTATGACCTTGTGATGAAATTTTGGTGTGGGTAGTAATTGATTTAGGCGTATTAAGAGAGGGGTTGGTGATTTGGGGTTATGATTGTGGCTGCATGTCAATTTTGAGACCACCACCGTGGCGGTAAGGGTGATCGGCAGTGGTGGGTGTCGCCGGAATGGGTGCAGAGGGGACAGAGATGACGAGAGAAGGGAGGAGAGGGAGATGGACAGGGAGAGATGGGTTCGGAAAGAGAGAGAGATAGAGAGAGAGAGAGATCGAAAAGGGAGAGAAAGAGATAGGGCGGAGGGAGAGAAGGACGGTGGAGAGACGAGGGAGAGGGCGACGGAGAGATAGCGAGAGATTGAGACCGAGAGATGAGTGAGTTGAGAGAGAATGAGAGATTGAGGGAGAGCGAGTGATCGAGAGAGAGTTCGAGAGGGGGAGAGATGGAGTCGGAGAGAGAGAGAGAGAGAGAGAGAGAGAGAGAGAGAGAGAGAGAGAGAGAGAGGGAGAGAGAGGGGGGGAGAGAGAGAGTTCGAACATAGGAGAGAGATTCGGGCCGAGAGAGAGGCAGAGATCAGGGGGTGAGCCACCGGAACCGCCCTTGCTTCCGGTCGGCGTCCCGCCGATGGTGATGGGAGTGGTGTTGTTGTTGTTATTTTATTTTATTAATTAATTGATTATGGTTAAATTTTTAGTATTGATTTAATTAGAATTTAGGTGAAAAATATGGTTAGTTATAACAAAAGAATTAAAATTCAGTTTGGTTTTTATAAAAAGAAAAAGAAGAAGAAAATTTGATTTTATAGAGATCCTTAAAATTGGAATAATAAAATTGGGACTTAAGGGAATCAAAATGAGAGTGTTCAATTGTAAAATATTGGGGTATTGAAGAAATAAAATAGGATTATTGAAGTGGTTAAAAGAGAGAAAAGCACTTGATTTATTTGGATGAATTTTTTAAATGGAAAAGAAAGAAAACAAAAAATTGAAGTTATTAAGATTAATAATAATAATTATGGATTAAAGATTTTGTAAATGAATACTTGCACCATTTTATTTCAATGATGAAATTGGAAGGATCTTATTAGGAGAGACTTAATTGAATTAGATAAATTTAGATAATTGAGAATTTTAGATAAGTAAAGAGAATTTTATTAATGTTTTTTTATTTTATTTTGAGATGTGAATTGCGAGAACCAATTTAATTTAGAAGTACGATTTAAATAAGCAATCGTTAGCGACAATTTAGTAATAAATTAGAGACCTTTTGGAAAATTCCCTTACGAATAGTTGGAGCGAGACTTTCCCGTATAATTATATTTGATTTGCATAAAACCCGATATGTTAAAATCTAATAGGAAAAGCGAATAGAGTCTCCATCTAATTTATGATTTCGCAACTAAGTCATTAGTGAGATTTTAAAAGTTACGAGAATATTCCAAATTATATTTTCGAAAATTATTTGATTATCAATGATATGATTACCGAATTATGTGACATTACGTGATCAATATCTTACCCGAGTACTACAATTATTTTGATAATTATGATAGAGTTTCCCCTTTTCGAGAATTGAGACATTTGCTCGCGGTTAGCACTCTTTTATTTATTTGGTAGCGTTTAACGTCGAGACAGAGGCAAGTTCATTCCTACCCTAACTCTCGGAAATTTTGTATTCTTGTTAATTCATTCATATTTATTTTCGAGTTATCAATTATGAGATTTATTTGTTGCTCCTTATTATGTAATAATTTCTTTTTGAGCAATATTTTCTCGTTAAATATTATTTTACTGTTAAAACTAGTTTACTTGCGAATTGTATCCCCTATAAGCGTATAAGCAATTTCGTTGCTATCGGGTCGATCTCATTAACTCGAGACGACTATTTATTTCGATTCAGTGGAACTAGTCTCATTTGTTCGAGATAGTTAAATTCATTCTTTTCAGTCGAATTTATTGTACAAATTCGACAATATTTATTTATTATCTTTTAGTTGGTTCATCTTTCGAATCAATAAATAGGAGTTATAAAAATTAGGATCGTTAGAGTTTTACTCGTTGAACAAGTGAAAAACATTCTATTTAAACGTTCTTCAATTATGAGTATTATAAATATTCGAGTGGTACGATTTGTTCAGTACGACTCAAAATATTTCATTTTTGAGACTATTCTCATTATTTCGAGATAGTTGCCTTTCTTGTCAGAGGTTGGCACTTTGATCGTGTTAACCAACAAAATATTATTATTGAGAGTTTACACTAGTCCATTGTTCGGATTGGTGGCACAATTGAGTCAGACTGGCAGTCAGCCAGATTAACAAGTATTTTCCTGTGAAATTTATCTCAAATTTATCAGTTCATTAAATATTCGGGAATTCTATATTCTACTAGTCAATTTTGGGAAAGAGGCCCATATTGGAGAAAGAGAGACTTGTGTACCGTTATACGGACACAAGAATATTTTAGGCACTATGATGCCAGGGTTAATTTAATAACCTATTATGATGCTAGCATACATACATATATATTATATTTCGTTGATATCGTATGGTAGCCGTGATCTGGCGAAGTGCGGTGTCATAGGAGGACGGTATTCCCGGTCGGATAGTTGATCGCCCCGCCAAGATGCCGAGAGGTTGGAAGACAAGTTTATTCATGTCTCATGAGTCATCAGAGTTACACCAAATGAGTCTTTCGAGTATTCTGTTATCGATATGAGTCCTGAGTCAATGTCAGATTGTTGATATCAGACTGTTCATAAATTTTGAGTATTTCTTTCGGTAAATTTCATTATATTTATATACCGAGTAAGGAGAGAACTTGCTGGGCACCATAATTTCTCATTCTTGCTTTACAATATTTATTCAGCTGTCAAGAAGGAGAGTTGCGAGATGTCCGGCCAGGGATCCAGAGGAAAAGGGAAGGCTCAAGGCTATGCTGACAAGGACTAGATTATCCAGCTGGAACCTTTATCTTTCTACGTTTATGAACTTATGTAAGATATTATTCAGAAATGTAATAAATCGTATTGTAATAATGTGTTAGACCGATCTTGGAAGTGCGGAATGGGACACTTATGCTCCGTTGTAATAAATATTTTGCTGTATTATTGGGATAACGTGTGCTGCAGGATATCGAGACTGATGTGACGACCCGGGTCCCCGGACAGGGCGGATTTGATAGCGTCACAGATTCAAACGAAAATAGTTATAAGAAAAATAATAAATTATATATTGAAAATTTATTAATCTCATAAGACGAATAAAATACGAGTTTTGAATATTTTGAGATTTATTCCATGAATATTGATACGAATCGATTTAAAATCGAAGTCCCAGGGATTTTGAAAACGAAATTTATCGAATAAAATGAACTGATTATACGAATTACGAAAAAAAACTTCTGTTCCTTCCTAATATCACGTAGCACATAATAAACACATATAGAAATCTTTTCGATCAATAACATAATTAACATATCGACTCATCAAACCCGAATAAAATATCTAAAAATATTTTCGTTCTCATTTACCAAAAACAGAAATTTTATAAATTAAATATTCAAGGTTCTTACACCACTATATTGTAAAGTGATCATGGACAGTCTACAAAGAAGCTTAGAGAGTTGTTATAGGAGACAAGCTGCTAAAGAAGTGGATCTGGGCAGGTTAAAGAAAGTCAAATTACAAGCTGCCTGGATGTATTCCAAAATAGGGATAGACAAGTTAAAAAGTAGATTTGTCTGTTCTACCTTTTGTAGTAAGTAGGGTGTACACATGTTTTATAAGTGTACAACCCCACTTCTCTAGCAGTTAAGTCAGTGAAGTTTTTGAAGTTTTCTAATTACAACTTAGAACATCTCTCTGAGAAAAACACAGCTGAGAATACTAACATTTGTATTCACAGTTTGTAGCAAATCTTTATCTAATACAATATTAGATTAAAGTGAGTGATCGTGTTCTTGTGTTTAGATTCCGCACTTAAATATTTTGTTAAACACAAACACACACTTTGCTACACAAACAGATTTAAACCTTCAAACAATCATTCTTAATATTCATATTTGAAGAAAAGTTTGAAAATACATTCACCCCCCCTCTGTATTTTCTTGTCTGTGTATTCCATACTCAACAAGTGGTATCAGAACCAGGTTGTTGATCAAAACAGAAAAAGATCATGAATACACCACAGACAACAGGAACGATGAAGGTCCCTAAGTTTGACAAAGATAACTTCAACCTCTGGAAGATAAAGATGATGTTGTTCATTAAAGCTTCAAATCCTATATATCCTGTGATTCTCAAGAATGGTCCTTTTGTTCCACAACAAGAGATTCCTGAGAAGATTGTTGGAACCACGACCATCCCAAGATCCTATATGGCCAAGGAACCATCCAAATGGACATATACAAAAAAGGAAAAGGTTGCCCTTGACAGTCATCTCATGCTGTTGATTATAGATTCTATGGATATGTCAATGTTTACAAACATAGCATCCTGTACTACTGCTAAAGAGATGTGGGATCATATTGAGGTTCTCTGTGAAGGGACATAGGAGGTTAAATAAAACAGGAAACAAGATACTGGTCACACAGTATGAAGCTTTCATGGCACAGCCCAAGGAAAGCATTACTGATATGTTTGAAAGATTTCACAAGTTGGTTACTGAGCTACAGATGAATGGAAAAGTCTACAACAGCAAAGAACTTAATATGAAGCTTATACTTTCTTCACCAAACCACCTAGAGCAGAGGGTCATTTCTCTAAGGGAAAGAGATTTGAACAAAGTCACATATGATGTGCTTTATGGTGTGTTAAAGACTCATGAGCTTGAGCTATTGCAGAAAAGGGCTATTCAAGCAAACCAAGGCAAGATGATTAACACATCATGTGCCTTGATTGTAAATAAATCTATACGGGACCTTGAAGCCTTTACAAGCCGATTGAGGATTGAAGAAATAGTGGATGAAGAACAAGTAGTGGAGCTGCCTGAGACTGTTACTGAGGAACAGGAAGAAGAAGGAGATGAGTTCTACACTCTTGAGGAGTTAGATGTCATGGAAAATACTTCATATGCTTTCATGGCTAGAAAATTTCCAGACATTAGATTCAAGAGAAATCAACCCTTCAAACCTAGACCTCAGAATCATTCATTCAACAAGAGTAAAGCACCTGTGAAACCAAGCAAGAATAAATTCAAAACTGGCTATGTGGATAGGTCATCTGTGAGATGCTATAGATGCAATGACCTAGGGCATTTTGCTAGTGAATGCAAGAAGCCTAAAAAGAAGGATAAGGACTTTCTTGAGCTTGAAGCTAAGTATGAGGCCCTTTTGAGAAAGAAAATACCAGGCAAGGCCTAAATAGCTGAAGGGAAGTGTTGGGATGATACTGACAGTGATGAAGAAGTGCAAGAATTTTGTAACTATGCCTTGATGGCCGATTCCAGGAATGAGACATCTTCATCAAACCCTCAGGTACCATCTCTCACTACCATAGACATGTCTGTTTCTGAGTACAAGGATATGATTGAACAACTATCTGTTGAAATGTTTAATATTCATACTAGTATGACTGCTGCTAATAAAGAGATTGTGAAACTGTCTGCTAAAAATAAAGTATTAAACAAAAGAAATGAGGAATTAGAGCTAGCTGCCCTGCAAGTAAAAAACTTAAGAAAGATATATAATATCTAGAGAATAAGGTTATGTGTGCTAGTCAGCTTGAAAAAGCTCTTAGGGATGAATTAGCTGAGAATGAATTCAAACTGAAAACCTTTAAGAACTCTTCTAGTCTATTGCAGTCTTATCATGAGAATCGTCAAGAAAATGAAAAGGCTGCAATTGGTTTTGACTATGACACTTTGAAAAAGAGGAAAGGATATGCTGTCATTGAATATGACAAGGTTGTTCATGAGAATGTGCCTCATGTTTTGAAAAATGCTAAGGCACCTATCTTTAAAGAATCAACAATTGAGATTTATGAGAAGGCCTTACTCATCAAGCAAATGTTGAATGATGAGGATGAAGCACAATCTAGTGAACAATCAGCACCCTCTAAGAGTGAGAGTGCCATGTTGAAAACCAAGAAGCCTGTTGGAGTTGGACCTAGAACTGAGAAATCTGTTAAGTTTGAATCAGCTAGAAAGAATGAATCTGTGAAGAATGTGGCTAAAAGGAAACAAAACAGAAATGGAAAACTAGGGATTAACAAAGATACCAACTATGCTTATATGCCTGTAATATATAAGAATTTTAGATAATTTAGATAATTTAGATAATTTAGATAATAATAATAATAATAATAATAACAACAACAACAATAATAATAATAATAATAATAATAATAATAATAATAATAATAATAATAATAATAATAATTGAGTACATTGGATTTATTTAGTGAAATTATTTATTTGCTAAATAGAATAAAAATAAGATATGTATTTTACATTTAAATGTGGCACATACTCTAATTGGTGTAGGCTAGTTGTTATTCAATATAAAATATAGTATTACGTATTACATCTCCTATCAAACCTAATTTCGAGTCAGAGCCGCAGCAGGGGAGTAGGCAAGAGAAGAGTAGGAGAAAGAAGAATCATCTCTTATTATTATTATCATACTTTCATTACAGGTTAGTATATTCATAATATATATTACGATCAACATATTCATAATTGGTTTAAAAGGATTAGATGTATGCATATAATTAATATATGTATGTATTAGTTCGATATTCGACGAGAGTTTTGTAGTATAAATCGAATAGTTTGTTTACTTTACAAACTTTTAACTTTCTCCTGCCTATAAAATTGATATGCTATTCTCTGGATTTAATAATATAGGTGGTTTTTCGAAGCTTACATTTAGTATTCATTAAATTGTTATCTTATAATTATGTTTTGCTAATTACGAATGCTTCATAAAATTTAATATAAAAAAAATTACTTTTGATTTAATACTATTAATTTCCCTGACTTGTATTTAATATTAGCATATTATACTATAAAGATCCACACCGATGCTTTCTTTTTAAATCATTAATCGGGAAATCATGTTTTATACTAGATTATTAATACATAAGTGTACATAAATTATTCAAAACCATTTGACAAACTTGGCCACGTTCTGTCAGCTAGTTTATGTGCATATTGATTTATTTATAGTGGATGTCGATGTACTGCTGCATGTATTTTGATGGTTAAGGGACTAATCAATGCTAACAGTGATATATTTAATTTTTATAATATGTAAAAGTGGTTAGTTGGGTACATGAATAATAAACATATTTTTAATATTAAACTATATTTTGTAATTAGATCGCGGGGCGGGAAATTAGCGGATCATTTGTGGATTTCGTGAGTGTTTGAGATCGTTATTTTCGAGGTACGGATTCTCTCTCCTTTTTATTCAACGATACTCATCTTAGGATTAATTATATAAATCTGTTTTGTCCTCAAATCTATTCACTTGATTTTAATGGTATTGACTGTTCTCATTTTGAAAAATGTTTTGACTCGTGAACTTTGGAAAGTGATTTTAATATCCGTTTTGAAATTATTTAAATATCTGTTTCTGCGACTTTCTGAAATTTTGCAAATTATTTAATTGTTGGAAATGTTTTAAATATTTGTTTATTGTGATTTCGAAGATTTTGCGAAGTATTATATTTGAACCATTAGCGATATAGGGTATACCGAGTTAACCAGCTGTAGGGGTACTACAGCCATGTCACTGCGGCAACAGTGACATGACACTTCTGTGGCAGTGTGATTGGTCACGGCGTATCCTTCTGATAGCTCAGGTGGCGAGCTTTTGCGCATTTTGATATTTGTTTCAGGATACGTGGGTGCACCCAGATTTTGTGATTTGTGATTTGATTTGACGGTGACGTTGTATATGCCGTACACGTTATCCGATTTGTTGCACACATTAGGTACCCTATGATGTGTGTATCTGTATCTGTTCTGTTCTGATCTCGGTATGAAATATCCTAACCCCTCGTTGCTTCAGCCATGCGTATTTTGAAAATAAATGTTTTATTATAGTTGTCAAATATACTTATCTGTTTTCCTGTTTTTATAACTTGTATTCCAAATCCGTACTGGGCGTTTGGCTCATGCCGTATTCTTTTTCTGGCAGGTGCTTAGGGGGATCTGGGACTGTGTGATGGAGTGCTACCCATTATTTCGTTGGTTAGGATTTATGGACTTCTAGAGTTATTTAGACTGGATTATTTATTTAGAGAATTGTGGTTTTTCGTATTTATTGGTTTGAACTGTAATTTGGAGGTTTATTTAAATTGTGGAGATTATTAGACTATTTAATGGTTATTTAGAGAATTATGTTAATGCTCTGTTTGCAGGTTTATGGCTTATAAGTAATATTCCCTTCTATTTAAGGAAGGGGGTGTTATAAAGTTGGCATCAGAGCTTAGGTTCTTTCTTGTAGAAAACCTATTTAGGTTGACCTGTGAGTTTGGGTAGACGTTAGGATGGGTATTTTGTTTCAAATTCATATCATCTTGCTTTACTCTTTCGACATCTATTTTTTTTAATTGCTTCTGATTATCTATTCTTGTGATCTTCATTCGTTTGCTAATCTTATATTGTAGATGCCTCTTAAGAAAAATCAAAATCAAACTACTGTGAATGTTAGCCCGGCTCAGCTAGCTAATATGTTAGGACAAGCAGTGCCGAATGGTATACAACAAGCTATGGCAAATATGAATAATCAGAATAATCAGAATGGTCAGGGTAATCAGAATGGCCAAGGCAATCAGAATGGTCAGGGAAATCAGAATGGTCAGGGAAATCAGGATGGCCAGGGTAATCAGTTGGAGCCATTTGCATGGTTGGAGAGGTTTTCTAAGCAGAAACCAGATTCTTTTCATTCAGCGTCGACTCCTATTGATGCTGAAAATTGGATTGTTCATCTTGAGAAGATTTTTGATGCCTTGGGTTGTGATGAGCTTCAGAAGGTCAAGTTAGCTGTGTACAAGTTGGAGGGGGATGCTCAAAGGTGGTGGAGAGGAGTGAAAGCTACTAGAGGAGAGGAATTTATAGAGACATTGGTATGGCAGGGATTCAAGGAGGTGTTCTATGAGCAGTACTTTTCTAATGCAGACAGAGAGGGTTACTTGAGGGAGTTTCATTCTATTTCGCAGAATTTTGATGAGAGCATTACTGACTATATGGCGAGGTTCATCAGGTTGGCTGGATTTGTTGGGACAGTTGCAGGGACTGCTGCACAGCAGGCTGAGAATTTTAAATGGGGGTTGAGGCCTAATCTGAGGGGTGGTATCATTTCACTGAGGTTTCCTAATGTGGCTGAGGTGGCAGATGCAGCTAAGGATATTGAGAAGGAGCGAACTGAGTATAGAGCATACAGGTTCCAGAATGATCGCAAGCGGGTTAGAGATGATCAGAGTTTTGTACAGGGTAAGCAGTGGAATGGAGGTCAGGGTAGTCAGCAGGGATAGTGGCGTGGAAGATATCAGAATATGAGGACTCAGTCAGCTTATGGTCAGAATCAGTATGGTGGTCAGAAACCGAATCAGAATCAGAGATTTCAGCAGCAGCAGCAGCCTAGGCAGTGGCAAGGTCGTCAACAGGGGCAGAGTCGCTATTCAGTTTATGGGGGCAACCCCAATATGATTCCAGTGGCTCCTTGTGCTACTTGTGGGGGACATCACCCAGGGAGAGCTTGTTATAAACAGACTGGGGCTTGTTTCTTGTGTGGTAGCATGTCACATAGGGCAAAGGATTGTACGGCGTCACGTAACACTGGTGGAGGAGCAGGTGGTAGTGGTAGTGGTAGTCAGCAGAATACTTCAGGCAGAGTGTTTGCATTGACTTCTAATCAGGCAGCAGCTAATTCAGGTACCGTTTCAGGAACACTTCTTGTTGGTAGACGTGATGCTTATGTGTTATTTGATACTGGTTCGACTCATTCTGTAGTATCTTTATCGTTTGTTCGTCATCTTGGTGTTGTACCTTCATTACTATATCCTCGTATGTCTATTGCTACCCCGATGGGGAATTCTGTTATTATTTCTGATGTGTACCGAGAGTGTCCGATAGCTGTTGGGGAAAGAAATTGTAAGGTTAACTTGCTTCCGATGGAGATGCATGACTTTGACATTATTCTGGGTATGGATTGGTTGAGTGCGCATCGAGCTACAATTGACTGTCAGGGGAAGAGGGTGATCTTTGGAGATGCAGATAAACCAGAATTTGTATACCAGGGTTCTCAACCGAAAGGAGAGGTTAAAATGATTTCAGCTCTAAAGGCGAGTAAACTTTTGTCTAAGGGTTGTGATGGCTATCTTGCTTTCGTGAAGGATACTTCTAAGGATGAGCCTCGCATCGAGGATTATCCAGTTGTTAATGAGTTTGCAGATGTGTTTCGCGATGAACTACCAGGTTTGCCACCACAGAGAGAGGTGGAGTTTACTATTGAACTTGTTCCAGGTGCAGAGCCTATTTCTAAGGTGCCATATAGAATGGCACCACTAGAGCTGCAGGAATTGAAAGTGCAGTTGCAAGAGTTGTTGGATAGAGGATTTATCAGGCCAAGTGTATCTCCATGGGGTGCTCCGGTATTGTTTGTGAAGAAGAAGGACGGGTCTATGAGATTGTGCATTGACTACAGGGAGTTGAATAAGGTGACTATCAGAAACAGGTATCCTTTGCCACGCATTGATGACCTGTTTGATCAGTTACAAGGGGCGATATTCTTTTCGAAGATAGATTTGAGATCGGGTTACCACCAATTGCGAGTGAGGGAAGAAGATATTCCGAAGACTGCATTTCGTACTCGTTATGGTCATTATTAGTTTCTTGTGATGTCCTTTGGGTTGACGAATGCACCAGCGGTGTTTATGGATTTGATGAATCGGGTGTTTCATGATTACTTGGATAAGTTTGTTGTGGTCTTCATTGATGATATATTGATTTACTCGAGGAGCAGGGAGGAGCATGAGGAACATTTACGTATCGTGCTTGAGATCTTGAGGGAAAAGAAGTTATTTGCAAAATTTTCAAAATGTGAGTTCTGGTTGGAGCAGGTGGCATTTTTGGGGCATATTGTGTCTTCTAGAGGGATTGAGTTGGATCCTGCGAAAGTCGAGGCTATCACTAATTGGCCGAGACCTAGCACCGTGACAGAGGTGAGGAGCTTCTTGGGTTTGGCAGGTTACTACAGGCGTTTTGTGGAAGGTTTCTCATCCATAGCTTTACCATTGACTCAACTGATGAGGAAGGGTGTTAAGTTCAAGTGGAATGATGATCGTGAGCAGAGTTTCCAAGAGTTGAAGAAGAGGTTAGTGTCTGCTCCTATTCTCGTATTGCCATCAGGGAGTGGAGGATTTCAGGTTTATAGTGATGCTTCTAAGAGAGGATTAGGGTGTGTTCTTATGCAGCATGGGAAGGTGATTTCGTACGCTTCTAGGTAGCTTAAACCTTATGAGGTAAATTATCCTACTCATGACTTGGAGCTAGCAGCAGTGGTCTTTGCTTTGAAGATTTGGAGGCATTATCTGTATGGAGAGACTTGTGATATCTTCACTGATCATAAGAGTCTTAAGTACATCTTTACTCAGAAGGAGATTAACATGAGGCAGCGAAGATGGCTTGAACTTCTTAAGGATTATGATGCTAATATTCATTACCATCCAGGGAAGGCGAATGTTGTTAGTAGTATTTTTGTTGTTCGTTCGCAGGGAAGGACTGAATGTAATATCAAGTTCAAGTATCTTATCTCTTTATGTCTAGAAGTATGTGAGAAGAATTTTTGAGTTTGTGTTTTAGCTAAATTAACCAAGAACTAATTATAAGCACTAAGAATTGATTTTAAACTGAGATTCAAATATATGGAAAACAATCTAAGAACTGGGGTTCTTCACCTGGTTTCAATACATGCTCAATATTAATGTGATATCTGTGTTCCTACCTTGCTGAAAACAATTCTTCTAAAGTTATACTGCACCCTCCCAGGCTACAATATAGTGCTTACAGCTACTCCTTAATTGACACTCCCGTGATACAATCAAAGTATATCTATAAACTATTAAATACCAAGAATTATATGTCTCACAATTCTCCTATTAATCTCCCGATCTAATATTCAAATTATGTCTGTTAAATCGTGTACTAAGATTGCAACTTCTCTCCCAAGCTTATTACAATCCCTAGAATACAATCAAAGGTTCATGACTCCCCTAATTGTGTTAAGATCTCATTAACAAATCAGCCAGGCAGAAAATCACATAATCAAGCATGCATGAATACCAAGGAATACTACCCAATCCTCAGATTAGAGAATTAGTTACGCATATTTAATAAAGAAAACATAATAATAATGATAATGAATGAAAACATAATATTGAAGAAAGAATTGAAGATCGAAAGTACCTTGATACGATTTACAGCTATCAATTGTTATGATTTACAATGGTAGGATGTGTTTAAATAGACTCTACAAATCTTGCCCAGCAAGATATTACCTTCTAATACAATTAGAATTCAATTTAGGTATTAAAAATTGCCCAAAATACAATTAGAACTAGAAAAGGGCAAAACAGTAATGTTTCTGCTTCCATCTATCTGCTGGTCGTGCTTCCTGGGCCCATCACACGCGGCCTGGTCGTGTGAAACCTATCCCATATTGTAGAAAATCTCTCAAGCTTCGCGTGGACTGTAAATGGGCTGAAAACGGACTTCTAGAACTCCAGATATGGCCCAAACAGTATAAGGTGCGCAGCCCTTCTCAAAAATCCGAATTTTAATCAATTAATTCTCCAAGAACAATAGAAGCATCAACTTTAATCAACATTCTCGTAAATCTGCACAACTCAGCAAAACACATCAAAACTACAACAACTTGAGTCCAAAACAATCAATTTAAGCCGAACGGAGGCATTCCCAGTGGATATAAAATTCACTTATCAAACCCCCAAACTTAAACTGATGCTTGTCCTCAAGCATAAACAATTACAACTAACTAACTAACTAGTACCACTTCCGTAGGTGATCACGGTTGCATTTGGCATATGCAACAAGCCCTTTAAACCCCTAGACAGCCCTAGTGGACGAGTAAGGTCTCGTGAGGGCCTATAGCGAATGTACCCACAAAATCCATTTAACCTAATGCAATGCAATGTATGAATGCAACTAACATGAAATATGCAACGATCCCCTTCAAACTAACCAAAACCAATTAACAAGCAAATATCTCAAAGAATGCAACTAAATCCAAATAGAGCTCGACTAAGTCCCCGTATACTAACAATACATGACAGAAACGTGCGTGTGTGCAATGCTCATCAGAAATACTCCCAAAACTAGGTCAAAAATCATACAAATCCTTCGCCAAGACAATCACAGGTTTATAAATAGAATAGACTGTAGACACTTCATAACCTAGAAACACCTCCATCCTTATCCAAGGTAGACAGAAATTCATGCTTTATTACTAACTACTACGACACATATATACAAGCATGCTTATTTAACCGTGCAATGGATGAGACCCCGAAAGGCTTATACAATAATACCCATGTAGCGAGTGTTAGGTCAGTGGATCCCAGACTATAAAAGCCTTAGGTCACTAGGACTAAGTCCCCTCAGACTTAATTACTCGAGTATTAAAGAGCTCACCCTGGTTAATTTTGCATATAAACAATTTATTGACTCTTTTTTTTTTCTCTTTTTTCTTTTTTTTTTCTGCTTTTTTTTTCTTTTTTTTTTCTGCGATCTGGAATGAGCCTTTCTCATTTCCAACCCTAGACTACTCATATAAATATGAGCCGGCTACTAGCCATTTGACACCTAGCCAACAACT
Source organism: Saposhnikovia divaricata (assembly GCA_036435485.1). NCBI lineage: Eukaryota > Viridiplantae > Streptophyta > Magnoliopsida > Apiales > Apiaceae > Saposhnikovia > Saposhnikovia divaricata. Next base: position 135,952,980 of record CM071595.1, read on the forward strand.
AAACAACTAGCATGAAATTCCTGGTTTCCCCCAAACTTAGACTTTAGTGCTCCTACACCATCAAGGGAATAACGAAAATTCTAAATATAATCAGGTGATTAAATCTCAAAGCATCCAAACAAGCATGACCTCAACCTAGCCCAAAAGTACCCAATGAGTCTGTGTAAAAATTTTGTTCCCGAAACACATAAGTCAATTTCATAGAAACTATAAATCAACCCTCTATTCATCATTACCACACTCAATTAAACATCCACCTATCAATCAGAATCAGCTCGTCCTAAGGGATCATGAAATATGCATGCCATGAAAATGCAACTATAATGAACTCACATGGTATACAAAACAAAAAATAGAATGTCCTATATGAAACAAACGTAGATAACACGAACATATATGCATGAATTACTACTACTAATATGCAAAACATGAAATCCTACATGAACAAATAATACAACAACCATTACTAATCCCTCAAACGACCCCCAAACTTGAAAGATTCAATGTCCGCATTGAATGGAAGTAAATACAAGGGATAGCAGAAAACATACCTACTCGTCCTCGCTGTCGTCACCCTCGTCATCCTCATCATCCTCATCAAAAGAATCCGGTGGAGGGTACGGAGTCCGAGCTCCAAATATAGGCCACTGAACAGGAGTACTAGGTGACTGAAACTTTGCCTCCAAAACTATGCCCATGTCCTCAGAATACTGGCGACTGCTAGCATGCATAGCATCCAACCGCCTAGTCATTCGACGAAAATAAGATTAAAAAACGGACATATCCATAGTACTCTGCGAAGAACCTGCCCTAGCCACTTCCGGTGCCCTTTGAACAGGTGGCGGAGCGCCTGCTCTCTGACCACTAGCACCATCAACAACAAAACCTAATCCCCTAGGATGAGGAGTACCGCCCGGCCACTCCTTCAACCTCAACCTATCAATAGTAGCATCCTTAATAGAAGCCATAGGTTTATGCACGGGCTCACCTTGATACCATTTGACTTTCGATGCGTCACACAAGTACGAGATAATAGAAGCATATGGAATACTAGCTGATGAATTGCTTCCCAAAAACCGAAGAATATTTTGATTAATAAGGTACCCAAGGTCAACATACTCACCTTTGAGAATACCCCATAGCAAGATAGCTCGATCAACAGTAACATCAGAAACATGGTTTGACGGAATTATATTAGAACTGATGAAAAAGAACCATGCCTTTGCAAAACCAGACAATGACGAAGCCGGGAAAATACGTTTTATCTCCGTACCTAACTTACATTTCCACTTCGTTCCCGGAACACATAACTCACCAATGAGTGCATCAAGATCAACATCATCCTTAGACTTTTGTCCCCAATCCGTAGCATCTTTAGGCTTAGGAGGTTGCCTAATCAAATTACGAATAGCACGAGGCGAATAATCCACTTTCCGACCCCTTACAACCGTGGAATTATTCCTTGCTATCGAAGCATTAGCATAGAATTCCCTAACCACATCCAACGATGCATCATTAGCAAATTCACAAAATAACGTCCAACCCCGCTCACTAATCATCGCAACCATCTCCTCATACTTATATGGCACAAGTCTTCTTTCCTGAATGACCCCCTTCGAAACTAACCTACCATACTCCGTTCTGGCATTCTCATTCACAAATTTTTCCACTCCATCTCCCACAACATCATTCTCATCCGAAGATGGACGAGCACTACTACTACCACCAATTATTCGTTACCTTTTAGGAGCCATAATCAACAAATATCAAGCAAGGCACAATAATCTCCAAACAATTCACCAAATAAAGAACCCCCAAATTATACACCAAGAACCCTAGCTTGCAAAATTCACAAATTCAAATAAAAGATAAGATAGAATATTACCCACTTGAATCAAAGAGGTGAACTTGCTAGATGAATCCCCAAAAATTTCGAATTTAAATCCCCCTTGCACTTTGAATGGATGAAAGTTAAGAATTTGGGGTTTATAGAGATGAGGTTGTGTATGTATAGGTGTGGTGGGTGTATATATAATGGATAATGGTGTATGTAATTTAGATATGAAAAAGGATTTAGGATTTGTATTAGATGTAGGATAGAATTTAGGGATATTAGGGTTTTGATTTGGGAATGATTTTTGGGGTTGTATAATGAAGAATAGGAGATATAAGATGAATTTATGAAGTTTTACACAAAAAAAAATCGAACTGTGCAGTAGGATTTGGCGCCTGAGGCGCGATTCTGGCGCATGATGCGTGAGTGGCTCCTGCGTTTCTGGGCGCTCCTGCGCCAATTCGGCGCCTGATGCGCGACTTCCACCTGCGTTTCTGGGCGCTCCTGCGCCAATGCTGGCGCATGATGCGCTGGCGCAACCTGGCTATATATATATATTTTCTTTTTTTTTCACAAACTCATAACACTCTCTCTTTTTTTTTTTTTTTTTTTTTTTACAAACTCACAACACTCATTTTTTTTTTTTTACAAACTCACAACACTCATTTTTTTTCTCTTTTTTATTTTTTTTGTTTTTTTTTTTTCACACAAATACTTCATAACTTGGGTTGCCTCCCAAGAAGCGCTCGTTTAACGTCATTAGCTTGACGCCGATTCTCAACTGATGATAAGGTCCTGGAAGTAAAGACTGCTCATTCCTCGCTCCAATGTTTCTACAAGCAGGTACGGCTTAAGTCTCTGCCCGTTCACCTTGAATACATCTGACCCTTCCCTAGTAATCTCACAAACTCCATTAGGATAGACCTTCACAATCTCAAAAGGTCCGGTCCATCGTGATTTGAGCTTTCCGGGAAATAAACGGAGTCTTGAATTAAACAATAGAACATGTTGCCCAACCTCAAATTCCTTCTTCTGAATGTGCTTGTCATGCCACAATTTGGTCTTCTCCTTGTAGATACTAGCATTTTCATAAGATTGGAGCCTAATCTCCTCAAGCTCTCCAAGTTGAAGCAAACGCTTCTCTCCCGCGGATTTTAAATCAAAATTCAAATTTCTTGTCGCCCAAAACGCCTTATGCTGAAGTTCCACCGGCAAATGACATGGCTTCCCAAAAACCAACCTATATGGAGACATCCCAATAGGTGTTTTAAATGCCGTTCTATATGCCCAAAGAGCATCATCAAGCTTTGTTGACCAATCTTTTCTCGAACTTGCCACTGTCTTCTCCAAAATTGACTTCAGCTCACGATTCGAAATCTCAACTTGTCCACTTGTTTGCGGATGATAAGGAGTTGCCACCTTTTGTGTCACACCATACTTTTTCAAGAGATCAGCCACCTGTTTATTGCAAAAGTGCGAACCTCCATCATTGATAATAGCCCTTGGCACTCCAAATCTAGTGAACACATTCTTCTTCAAGAACTTCTTCACCACTCTAGCATCATTAGTAGGAGACGCAATGGCTTCAACCCATTTAGAGACATAATCAACTCCCACCAAAATATACTGATTTCCATAAGAAGATGGAAATGGACCCATGAAGTCCATCCCCCACACATCGAAAATCTCCACCTCAAGAATAGATTGTAACGGCATCTCGTTCCTCCTCGAAATATTCCCAACTCGTTGACATCTATCACATTTAGCTACAAAGTCTCTAGCATCCTGATGCATGGTTGGCCAATAGAATCCTGACTGCAAAACTTTCGCCACTGTCTTCATGCTACTGTTATGACCTCCACACTCTAGAGAATGGCAATGTCTGAAAATATGAGGAACTTCATCATGAGGTATACATCTACGAAACATTCCATCAGCACATTCTTTGTAAAGCAGCGGTTCCTCCCAATAGTAATGCTTCACATCATAAAAGAACTTCTTCTTCTGATTATAAGAAAGATTCTCAGGCACAACTCCTCCCACAATGTAGTTCACATAATCTGCATACCATGGTGTAGACAAGGACACACCTAGAAGCTGCTCTTCCGGAAATTTATCATTAATAGGTTTTTCACCTCCTACCTCTCCATCTCCTTGGTCCAACCTAGATAAATGATCAGCTACCAAGTTCTCAGACCCCTTCTTATCTCGAATCTCAAGATCAAATTCCTGAAGTAAAAGAATCCAACGAACTAGACGAGGTTTGGCATCCTTCTTTGTCATCAAGAAACGAATAGCAGCATGATCCGAATAGACAATCACCTTAGACCCAACAAGATAGGATCTGAATTTATCAAGTGCAAACACCACTGCAAGTAGCTCTTTCTCCGTAGTGGAATAGTTGATTTGCGCATCATCAAGAGTCTTGCTTGCATAGGCTATCACATGCATACGCTTATCCTTCTTTTGCCCAAGAACAACACCCACAGCATAGTCACTAGCATCACACATGAGCTCAAATGGCAAGCTCCAATCGGGAGATGTAACTATGGGTGCAGAAGTTAGTTCCTTCTTCAACCTGTTAAAAGCATCAAGACAACTTTCATCAAAGTCAAAAACACGATCCTTTTCAAGAAGATTGCAGAGTGGCCGAGCTAACTTGGAGAAATCCTTGATGAATCGTCGATAAAAACCAGCATGCCCAAGAAAGCTTCGAATTCCTTTCACAGATGAAGGTGGTGGCAATTTTTCAATAACTTCAATTTTTGCTCTATCGACCTCAATGCCTTTGTTAGAGATTTTATGCCCAAGCACAATGCCTTCCTTCACCATGAAGTGACATTTTTCCCAATTAAGAACAAGATTCGTTTCAGTACATCTCTGCAACACCTTTGATAAACTGGCTAGACATGATTCAAAAGAAGAACCATAAACCGTGAAGTCATCCATAAAGACCTCCATGTCTCGCCCTATAAAATCTGAGAAAATGTGGTTCATGAGCCGTTGAAACGTTGAAGGACCATTACACAAACCAAAAGGAAGCCTCCGATAAGCAAAAGTGCCATAAGGACAAGTAAAGGTGGTCTTCTCTTGATCTTCGGGTGCAATGGGAATCTGAAAGTAACCCGAGAATCCATCCAGAAAGTTGTAATACTCATTACCCGCCAACCTTTCGAGCATTTGATCAATGAATGGGAGGGGAAAGTGATCTTTGCGAGTAGCGTTATTCAACTTCCTATAATCAATGCAAACTCTCCAACCTGTTACTGTTCTCGTAGGAATCAACTCATTCTTCTCATTGTGAACAACAGTCATCCCACCTTTCTTAGGCACAACATGAATAGGGCTAACCCATTTACTGTGTGGAACCGAATATATGATACCAGCATCAAGCAACTTAGTGATTTCTTTCTTCACCACCTCTTGCAAATTCGGATTCAATCTTCTTTGTCCCTCAATCACAGGCTTATGATCATCTTCTAAGGCAATTCTATGCATGCAAAGAGCAGTGCTAATTCCCTTGATATCTTGAATTGTCCAACCAATAGCTGATTTATATTGCCGAAGAACATGTAATAACTTTTCTCTCTCATCTTCAATGAGCAAAGCAGAAACTACCACGGGATATGTATCATTAGGACCAAGAAAGGCATACCTCAAATTATCAGGTAGAGGTTTAAGTTCCACCTGTGGTGCCTCTGAAAGTGTAAAAACCATCTCAACTTCTGTGTCTCGAACAACAAGTGCTTCTCCTTCTACTACATCATCCAACACCCTATCTGCTCCCACGAAGTGTTCATTCTCAAGCTGCACAATGTCATCCACTATGTCAATGGTAAAACAAGTTGCTCCAAAAGGAGGTATCTTCATTGCTTTGTTCAGATCAAATTCCACTTTGTCCTCGCCAACATTCAATGTCAATTTTCCAGCTTTAACATCGATTGTAGTGCCAGCAGTAGCCAAGAATGGCCATCCCAATATAATGGGTATCTCGACATCTTCATTCATCTCTAACACCACAAAATCACAAGGTATGACAAATTTATCCACTTTAACAACCACGTCTTCAATAACTCCCAATGGATACTTAACAGAACGATCCGCCAACTGAAGTGAAATCCGTGTCTTTTTAAGTTCTCCAAGACCAAGCCTTTTGCAGATTGAATATGGCATCAAACTCACACTTGCACCTAAGTCACACAAGGCTTTCATGTTTTCCATCTTCCCAATAGTGCAAGGCAAAGAGAAGCTTCCCGGATCTTTCAATTTCTGAGGAATGGCCTTTTGGATGACTGCACTTTATTCAGCATTAAGAGTAATAGTCTCTGCATCTTCAAGTTTCCTCTTCTTTGTCAACATCTCCTTAAGAAATTTAGCATAAAGTGGCATCTGATTCAAAGCTTCAGCCAACGGAATATTAACATGCAACTGCCGGAACATAGTCAAGAACTTCTCGTACTGCTTTTCTAAATGCCTGTTGTGAAGTCTCTGTGGAAATGGAATAGGAGGAACATAAGGTGGTGGAGGAACATATGGCTTTTCTGAATCTTCTTCCTTCTTCTTCTCATCTTCTTTTTCTGACGTGTCTGCAGCAATCTCCACTGGCTTATCCTCTTTCTCAGTATCACTCTCCTTAGGCTTAAGAATCTCAACCTCGGGCAACTCTCTTCCGCTCCTCAAAGTAATTGCTTTGCATTGCTCTTTACCAGTCTGGTCGGGTTGACTAGGAAGTGATCCTTGCTCACGAACACCCATCTTTGAAGCAATCTGTCCAATCTGTGTTTCTAGCATCTTTTGAGATGATGCCATCTGATCTATTCTTGATTCCATATTAGCCAATGCCCCAGAAGTCCCTTGCATAATCTTATTTAGTGCAACCTCCCACTCTGCTGGTTCTTTCTTTGGCGGAGGTTGATACTGCTGCTGTGCTTGATATGGTGGTCGTGACTGAAAACCAGGAGGTTGATTCTGCCTTGGAAATGCATAGGAAGGATTAGCTGCATGATTATTGCTGTAAGAAAGATTATTGTTTGGCCTTTGATTCGGATTGTAGTAAGAATTATTCTGCACAGGCCAAGGCTGTCTTCCTTGAATAATAGATGCTTCTTCTGGAAATTGTGGAGCATACGAGTTCTGACTAGCACCATAATCATGATACCCTTCCATAGGTGAAGAAATAGCATTCACATTTACCTTTTGTCCTCGCACCTCCTGAGTTAGAGTATCTAACTTTTGAGCCAGCATTTTGATCATCTCAGATTCTTGTGCTGCTTTTGCTGAGCTCGTCCCACTAGGTGCCCATGAATAATTATTAGATGCTAATTCCTCAAGAAGTGCTTTAGCCTGTGTAGTTGGTGCCTTCTTGAAATTTCCACCAGCAGCCACATCCAAACTCAAACGAATATCTGCATTCATGGCCCCATAAAAAGTACTAATGACCTGCCAATCTTCTAAGCCATGATGTGGACACTTCCTCAATAGTGCCTTGAATCTCTCCCATGCCTGATATAGACCTTCACCCGGTTGTGCTTTAAAACTCATAATCATAGTCCTCAACTGTTGCGTCTTGTCAGAGGGATAGTATTTGGACAAGAATGCCGTAGAAAGACTCTCCCATGTAGCAACTGAAGTGTTTGGAAGTTGCTAAAACCATTCCAAAGCTCTTCCCTTAATAGAGTAGGGAAACATATGGAGACGAATCTGATCACTTGTAACGCCAGTGATTCTGAATGAGCCACACATCTGCACAAAACGCTCTAGATGTCTATGTGGGTTTTCTAATTCAATGTCTCCTTCAAAAGCCTGATTGCTGATCATCTGAATTAAGCTCGGATTAATATGGAACTGAGCTGCACCAATCTCTGGAGTTTTGTACATGCAATTGGCTGGATTCGGTGTCTCATGGTCCCAAATAGAAGACTGATCAACATTAACAGCTGGTCGAGGTTCTGGATCTCCCATCTTAGCTTTATCTTTTCTTAGCTTTCTCAAAGTACGCTCGATTTCAGGGTCAAATTCCAATTTTCTAGCGCAAGATGAACGTAGCATACACCTGAAAATCACCAACAAAACAACTTGTGGAACCAATTAAAATCTAAACAATAAGAAACAATTAACCTAAACTCAACTATACTGCCTTCCCCGGTAGCGGCGCCAATTTGTTAGTAGAAAAGGGCAAAACAGTAATGTTTCTGCTTCCATCTATCTGCTGGTCGTGCTTCCTGGGCCCACCACACGCGGCCTGGTCGTGTGAAACCTATCCCATATTGTAGAAAATCTCTCAAGCTTCGCGTGGACTGTAAATGGGCTGAAAACGGACTTCTAGAACTCCAGATATGGCCCAAACAGTATAAGGTGCGCAGCCCTTCTCAAAAATCCGAATTTTAATCAATTAATTCTCCAAGAACAATAGAAGCATCAACTTTAATCAACATTCTCGTAAATCTGCACAACTCAGCAAAACACATCAAAACTACAACAACTTGAGTCCAAAACAATCAATTTAAGCCGAACGGAGGCATTCCCAGTGGATATAAAATTCACTTATCAAATGTTGTGGCAGATGCTCTTAGTAGGAAGAACTTGGGGAGTGTTGCATCTCTCATTACTCAGCCGTACCTTATTTCAGACATGGAGCGCTTTGGTATTGAGCTGTATGTTAGGGGATCAGATGGTAGCATTGCGAGTTTGAGAGTGGAACCAAATCTAGTTTCAAGGGTTAAGGAAGCTCAGAAGAATGATACAGGATTGGAAGGTATTAGATCAGAGGTAGCAGAAGGTAAGCAAAAATATTTTCGTGTTGATGATGAGGGTGTGATATGGTTGGGTAGTAAATTGTGTGTGCCCGCGGATGTGGCGATTCGTGAAGAGATTTTGACTGAGGCCCATAGCTCTTCATTCTCTATTCATTCAGGTTCCACCAAGATGTATAGAGATTTGAAGACGCACTTTTGGTGGAGTGGAATGAAGGGAGACATAGCAGAGTTTGTGGGAAAATGTCTTATATGTCAACAGGTGAAGATAGATCATTAGAGGCCTAGTGGATTGTTACAACAATTGGATATTCCAGTTTGGAAGTGGGAGAACATTACTATGGATTTTGTGACTCATTTGCCGAGAACCTTTAGAAAGAATGATGTTATATGGGTGGTGGTTGATAGACTTACTAAGTCTGCTCATTTCTTGCCTATTAGAGAGACTACTCCTGTTCATGAGTTGGCAGAGATTTTTCAGCGGGATATTGTTAGACTTCATGGTGTGCCTGTGTCGATAGTTTCTGACAGGGATACGAGGTTTACATCACGCTTTTGGAAGGGATTTCAGCAAGCTTGGGGTACGAGACTTAATTTTAGTACTGCTTATCATCCGCAGACCGATGGACAGTCAGAGAGGACGATTCAGACATTGGAGGATATGCTGAGGGCTTGTGCTTTGGAGTGGACAGGTGATTGGGATAAGTATTTGTATCTTGTTGAGTTCGCGTACAATAATAGCTGGCACGCGAGTATTGGTATGCCACCATTTGAGGCTTTGTATGGTAGGAGGTGTAGGGCACCATCTTGTTGGGATGAAGTTGGTGAAAAAGTCATTGAAGGACCAGAACTAGTTAGAGTCACTAATGAGAAGGTGGAGAAGGCTAAGGCAAGCTTGAAGGAAGCTCGGTCGCGTCAAAAGAGTTATGCGGATCAACACAGAAAGTTTGGTGGATTTGAACCAGGTGATCATGTGTTCTTGAAGGTGTCTCCTTGCAAGGGTGTTAAGCGCTTTGGTATGAAGGGAAAGCTTAGTCCGAGATATGTTGACCCGTTTGACGTTATAGAGAAAGTGGGAGAAGTGTCTTACAGAGTTGCGTTGCCACCACAGTTATCGCATGTGCATAATGTGTTTCATGTATCGGTTTTGAGAGGCTATAAGTATCATCCATTACACATAGTTCAGTACCCGTTACATAAGATTAGAGAGGACCTTTCTTGCGAGGAGGAAGCAGAAGCTATCTTAGCTCGAGAGGAACGAGTTTTGAGGAAGAATACTATACCATTTGTGAAGGTTTTATGGAAAAATCATTCTGAGAGAGAGGCTACTTGGGAATTAGAAGAATCTATTCGTGAGATATCCACATTTATTCGAATCAGGTACGAGTTTAGTTTAGTTTGGTTTGATTCCGGGGACGGAATCCTTTTTAAGGGGGTATATATGTAATATATAAGAATTTTAGATAATTTAGATAATAATAATAATAATAATAACAATAATAATAATAATAATAATAATAATAATAATAATAATAATAATAATAATAATAATAATAATAATAATAATAATAATAATAATAATAATAATAATTGAGTACATTGGATTTATTTAGTGAAATTATTTATTTGCTAAATAGAATAAAAATAAGATATGTATTTTACATTTAAATGTGGCACATACTCTAATTGGTGTAGGCTAGTTGTTATTCTATATAAAATATAGTATTACGTATTACATCTCCTATCAAACCTAATTTCGAGTCAGAGCCGCAGCAGGGGAGTAGGCAAGAGAAGAGTAGGAGAAAGAAGAATCATCTCTTATTATTATTATCATACTTTCATTACAGGTTAGTATATTCATAATATATATTACGATCAACATATTCATAATTGGTTTAAAAGGATTAGATGTATGCATATAATTAATATATGTATGTATTAGTTCGATATTCGACGAGAGTTTTGTAGTATAAATCGAATAGTTTGTTTACTTTACAAACTTTTAACTTTCTCCTGCCTATAAAATTGATATGCTATTCTCTGGATTTAATAATATAGGTGGTTTTTCGAAGCTTACATTTAGTATTCATTAAATTGTTATCTTATAATTATGTTTTGCTAATTACGAATGCTTCATAAAATTTAATATAAAAAAATTTACTTTTGATTTAATACTATTAATTTCCCTGACTTGTATTTAATATTAGCATATTATACTATAAAGATCCACACCGATGCTTTCTTTTTAAATCATTAACCGGGAAATCATGTTTTATACTAGATTATTAATACATAAGTGTACATAAATTATTCAAAACCATTTGACAAACTTGGCCATGTTCTGTCAGCTAGTTTATGTGCATATTGATTTATTTATAGTGGATGTCGATGTACTGCTGCATGTATTTTGATGGTTAAGGGACTAATCAATGCTAACAGTGATATATTTAATTTTTATAATATGTAAAAGTGGTTAGTTGGGTACATGAATAATAAACATATTTTTAATATTAAACTATATTTTGTAATTAGATCGCGGGGCGGGAAATTAGCGGATCATTTGTGGATTTCGTGAGTGTTTGAGATCGTTATTTTCGAGGTACGGATTCTCTCTCCTTTTTATTCAACGATACTCATCTTAGGATTAATTATATAAATCTGTTTTGTCCTCAAATCTATTCACTTGATTTTAATGGTATTGACTGTTCTCATTTTGAAAAATGTTTTGACTCGTGAACTTTGGAAAGTGATTTTAATATCCGTTTTGAAATTATTTAAATATCTGTTTCTGCGACTTTCTGAAATTTTGCAAATTATTTAATTGTTGGAAATGTTTTAAATATTTGTTTATTGTGATTTCGAAGATTTTGCGAAGTATTATATTTGAACCATTAGCGATATAGGGTATACCGAGTTAACCAGCTGTAGGGGTACTACAGGTCTACAGCCATGTCACTGTGGCAACAGTGACATGACACTTCCGTGGCAGTGTGATTGGTCACGGCGTATCCTTCTGATAGCTCAGGTGGCGAGCTTTTGCGCATTTTGATATTCGTTTCAGGATACGTGGGTGCACCCAGATTTTGTGATTTGTGATTTTATTTGACGGTGACGTTGTATATGCCGTACACGTTATCCGATTTGTTGCACACATTAGGTACCCTATGATGTGTGTATCTGTATATGTTCTGTTCTGATCTCGGTATGAAATATCCTAACCCCTCGTTGCTTCAGCCATGCGTATTTTGAAAATAAATGTTTTATTATAATTATCAAATATACTTATCTGTTTTCCTGTTTTTATAACTTGTATTCCAAATCCGTACTGGGCGTTTGGCTCATGCCGTATTCTTTTTCTGGCAGGTGCTTAGGGGGATCTGGGACTGTGTGATGGAGTGCTACCCATTATTTCGTTGCTTAGGATTTATGGACTTCTAGAGTTATTTAGACTGGATTATTTATTTAGAGAATTGTGGTTTTTCGTATTTATTGGTTTGAACTGTAATTTGGAGGTTTATTTAAATTGTGGAGATTATTAGACTATTTAATGGTTATTTAGAGAATTATGTTAGTGCTCTGTTTGCAGGTTTATGGATTATAAGTAATATTCCCTTCTATTTAAGGAAGGGGGTGTTACAATGCCTAATGCCCCTAGAAAAACATGTCAAAACTATTTCAGTACTAATTACTTAACTCATGCTTACAAGAAACCTGAAGGTAGTGTGCCTAAACCCTTCTATGATTGCTCTATGCCTTTAAGACATAGAGATTCTCCATTCTGTGATAAATTTTACTGTATGCCATGCAATATGAATGTTATGATTAGTTGTTTCAATTTGAGAAGAAAATTCATTGATGGTTGTATCAGTCACAATTCTCACACACACTACACAAGGGCAAAGTCTTCAAGTCCTTTTAAAGATAGGAAGGTATCTTTGTCACATAAGTCTGAGAACTCAAGTTCTAAGACTTCTAGCTGTGATAAGAAGGCTAGTCCTAAGAAAATTGATAAGCATGTTGTTTATGATAAAACTGTTCCTAAGCTAGGTGGACCCAAACTTGTTTAGGTACCAAAAAAGAAGTAATACACTTGTGTTTGTAGGGCAAAGAATAGAAAAAGAAAGTCATGTGGATTCTGGAAAGTGGATGCTCAAATCATATGACTGGTGATATGGCCCTGCTATCACAGTATGAGGAAAAGGCTGGCCCTATGGTTGCTTTTGGAGATGACAGCATTGGTAACACATTGGGATATGGCAAGTTGGAAGTTGGTAATCTCATCATTGAAGATGTAGCACTGGTCAAAGGACTCAAGCATAATCTTCTGAGTATTGTTCAGTTTACTGACAGGGGTTTCAGAGTGAATTTTGACAAGGATGAATGCTTGATCACTCACAAGAAGACTGGTGAATTTGCTCTATCTGGAGTAAGAAAAGGAAGCCTGTTTGTAGCTAATATGGATTCTGCAAGCAAGGATAAAGTTTGTTGCTTCTACTCAAAAGCCTCAAATGAAGATTGTTGATTGTGGTATAAGAAGTTATCACACTTGAACTTCAAAGCTATTAACTCTTTAGTCAAAAGAAAGTTAGTCAGAGGCATGCCCACACTTGAATTCTGTCAAGAAGGAGTGTGTGAGGCATGTCAAAAGGGAAAGATGAAAAGGTCAAGCCACAAGTCAAAGACAGTGACATCAATAACAAAGCCCCTGCAACTAATTTATATGGACTTGTTTGGGCCTGTCAATATTATGTCACCTGCAAGAAAGAAGTATGCCTTGGTGATGGTTGATGACTTTACAAGGTATACATGGGTGGAATTTCTAGCATCAAAGGATGAGGCTCCACAAGTAATCATTGAGCACATAAAGAAAGTTGATAAAGAAGCAAAGGCCAACAATGCAAGTGTGATTGCATTAAGAAGTGATAATGGAATAGAGTTCAGAAATGCCATGCTTGAAGCATTCTGCAAAGAGAATAGCATTTCATAACAATTCTCAGCTCCAAGGACTCCACAACAAAATGGAGTTGTTGAGAGAAAGAATAGAACTCTAATTGAGGATGCTAGATCAATGTTACTTGATGCAAAAAGGCCTACATGTTTTTGGGCTGAGGCTGTGAGCACTGCATGCTATATTCAGAACAGAACTCTCATCAACAAAAACATTGGAAAGACACCTTATAATTTGATGACTGGAAAGAAGCCTACCCTTAAATATGTTCATGCTTTTGGAAACAAATGCTTTGTGTTAAAGGATAATTCAGAATATGTTGGCAAGTTTGATGCAAAGGCATTTGAAGGAATTTTTCTTGGCTATTCTATGGAGAGAACTACTTACAAGGTTTATGTCATCAGTCAAAATAAAGTTATGGAAAGCACAGATGTGACATTTGATGATATCAAACTACATGGACTAGAAGAAGCCAATGATGAAGATAGAAACTGAAGTTGAGACTACAGTTCAACAAACTCCAGTGAATGATGAAGGAAGAGAAGAGTTTGTGCCAATCAACAGTGAAGATACAAACATCCAAGACACACCTGTGAATGAAAGCAACTTCACAGGGGGGGGAAATGAATATGATCATAACTTGGATGATGAAGCAACATCAAATTTGAGAAATCAAACTGAACATTCAAGGAAATGGGATAGTCACACACTGCAGAAAAATTTATTGGAGATCCAAATGCAGGAGTGAGAACTAGAAGAGCAACTCAAAATGAATGTCTCTATGGTTGCTTTCTATCTCAAGTTGAGCCTAAGAAACTTGATAATGCACTGTTGGATCCAGATTGGATTATTGCCATGCAAGAGGAGCTGAATTGATTCAAAAGAAACAAAGTATGGGAGCTTGTGCCTGCACCAAAGAACAGAACCATTGTTGGAACAAAGTGGGTTCTAAAAAATAAGATGGATGAAGATGGTGTGATTATAAGGAACAAAGCAAGGTTGGTTGCAAAAGGATACTCTCAACAGGAAGGCATTGATTATGATGAGACTTTTGCCCCTATTGCTAGATTGGAAGCCATCAGAATCTTCTTGGCATTTGCTGCTCATTTAAGTTTTAAAGTCTATCAAATGGATGTCAAGAGTGCATTTCTGAACGGAGAGTTGGAAAAGAAGTATATGTGCAACAACCACCTGGCTTTGAGGATCCATATTTCCAAGAATTTGTCTACAGATTGCTTAAGGCATTGTATGGACTTAAGCAGGCACCAAAGGCATGGTATGACACATTGTCACAATTTCTTCTTGAAAATCAATTCACTAGAGGCACATTGGACAAGACACTATTTTACAAGAAGCATGTTAATGATATTATCCTAGTTCAAATCTATGTGGATGATATCATATTTGGCTCTACGAATGAGAAACTGTGTGAAAAATTCTCCAAGCTCATGCAAAGCAGATATGAGATGAGCATGATGGGAGAGTTGACATTCTTTCTTGGATTGCAAGTTAGTCAAAGAAAGGATGGTATCTTTATCAGTCAAACCAAGTACATCAAGGATTTATTGAAGAAGTTTGACTTAGAAGACTGCTCACCTGCAAAGACCCCTATGGCCACTGCCACTAAATTGGATGAAGATGCTAAGGGCAAGAAAGTAGATATCTCAGTCTACAGAGGCATGGTTGGCTCTTTACTCTATCTCACTGCTAGTAGACCAGACATTATGTTTGCAACATGTCTGTGTGTAAGGTTTCAATCAAATCCAAAGGAATCACATATGATTGCTATCAAAAGGATCTTTAGATATCTGAAGGGCACTCCAAACTTGGGTTTATGGTATCCTAAGGACACAGGGTTCAATCTGGTTGGTTACTCTGATGCTGATTATGCTGGATGCAGAGTGGATAGGAAAAGCACCTCAGGTAGCTGCTAGTTCCTTGGACAAAGGTTAGTCTCTTGGTATAGCAAGAAACAACAATCTGTGTCAACTTCCACAGCTGTGGCTGAATACATAGCTGTTGGAAGTTGTTGTGCTCAAGTGCTTTGGATTAGAAATCAACTTAGAGATTATGGACTTATGTTGGAAAAGATTCTTATCATATGTGACAACACAAGTGCAATCTCTATAGTTGCAAATCCTGTCAGTCATTCTAGAATAAAGCACATTGACATCAGATATCATTTTATTAGAGAACATGCAACTAATAGAACCATTGAGTTGTATTATGTCTCTACAGATAAACAGTTAGCTGATATATTTACTAAGCCATTGGACGAAGCCACCTTCACAAGGTTGGTTAGTGACATTGGAATGTTGAATTCTTCAGAATCTGGCTAAGTGAAAGTATCAACTAAATTGTTGCAACAGTAAACACTTACTTTATCTGAATTCTCAATAATTTTGAAGTAAGTGTTGGCTGAAATATGATTTATAAGTATTTCAAATCTGTTGCATACGTTGAAAAATCATATTTTGCTAACTTGAAATTTCTATGAAATTTTAAAAAAATCACTATTTAATTTGTTAGAATATTCTTCATTGAATATTTCTGTGAATTTTAAAAGATAGTGAAAATTGAATTTTATGAGTGAAAGGAATAATTCGAAAAGTCAGACTTCTCTAATGATTCATTTTATGTCAATGCTCGACTTCTCTGACAAGTCTCTTTAGAGTACTCTAGAGTTCTCGAATTAGATCTTTTGGAGATATCGAACAGAGACATGCTTGACTTCTCGAATATGGTATTTGAGTTCTCTAATGTCTGAGTTCTCGAATATAGTATTTGAGTTCTTGAATCATTTGAAAGGTTGAATTCTCGCTGAAGTTCAACCGTTTTTGGATTATTGTCTAAAATTTTGATTCACTCATAAAAACATATTTTATTTTATTTAGAATTATTTCTAAATTGGATAAACTGCCATCTGTGGGTTATTACCTGCTTGAGTTATTGAATTAACTTTTCTTGACTTATCGAATAGTTGTTCTACACTTCTCGAATGCTTGACTTGTCGATACAAAACATATAGCTAATCGACAATTCAAGTACTTCATACTTATACAATTCCACAACTACTATTCGATTTCTTAAGCTAAAACCTTTCTCTCAAACCCTAACTGTAAAAAGCTAAATTTATTCTTCAACCTTTATTCTCTTCTCTCTTTTCTATATCAATGGCAAACATGAAATTCAACACCAATTTCATCGTTATATCCAGTGATGTCGAAGCACCTAATGCCAACTTCAAATGCTTTGTGAAATGGATGTCTGAGTCATACATAAAGGGTGCTCTATCAGCCAATCCAACTCTATACCTAGACCTCCTAGAATAGTTTTGGAGCTCTGCTGTGTGTGAGGCTAACGCACTTCAGGATGCTACTCTTACCTACACCATTTACTGCAAGATTCAAGAGAAGGATATAACTATCACTACAGAGGATATGAATCAAGCACTAGGTTTAGGTCTACAACAAGAGGTGTACGACCCACTAGCTACAAATGACAAGTTGGTGGAATTCTTTGATTTCATCAGGTACCCAGATGAAATCAAGCTTGGGCATTTGAACAGAAAGTTTCTAAGGAAGGAATGGAGCTATGTTTTTGCTACTCCCCTTCAAGTCTTCACAGCAAGGAAGTCAAGCTTTGATCAGATTAGTGCTCCTGCACAGCAAATAGGCTATGCCTTATCCTATGGGAAAAAGATAGATGTTGGACAGCTCATTCTGCAGGAGTTATATGGGAGACTTGGTAAGAACGCAGCCAAGAAAGGTACTGAAATTTTCTTCCCTCGTTTTATTTAATTTGCACTTAACTTTGTAGATAATATATTGATTGAATTACCTGGGATAGATAAAAACAGAATAGGCTATCCTAAATCCATGACCAAACTCATTTTTTTGTAATTTGGAAACTAGGAATGATGTGGATTTAAGACTTGAAATAACCCCTCATATGCAGAGTTTATTTGAGTCTTACCCTCACAACATGCCAACATTTGCTTCTAAGTCTGAGTTAGCAAAGCCCAATCAAGTAGAAAAAAATACTAACCCAGGGCCTGCTAATCAACCTCCTCAACCAAACACATTACCAAACAGTGAGCCAACTGTATCATCCTCTCAACAGGGTGATGTTAGTAAAAAGGAGAAAAAGAGAAAACAGGTTGATTCTGATCCTTTGAACATATTAACTGAAGCTGCTTTAGCTGTAGAACTAGGTTTAGAAAGTGAGGAACCTGAGTCACCCTTGCAGAGGCCAAAGAAGAAGAAGTCTAAGAAAACCACCTCTTCAGTCACCCAAATGGTTGAAGTTGCAAAATCAGGGGCAAACAGTGCAACGCCCTAGAAAATATCGTATTTATTATTATTATTATTTAATTATTTAATATTAAATGTGGATTATAGGGTGTGAAATTTGTTTTAGATAAATATATGTGACATCATGTTTACATGTTTATATGCTGATATATGTGTGGCGTGCTAGTCCGTGTAATTTTAATTGAAATTTTTGTGATTAAAAATCTATTTAAATATGTATTATTGATCTTCGAAGTTTTTTATAAAATCAATGGAGTTATTAAAAATCCTGAAATCTTTTGTGTTATTATCTTTATGATATTATTTAGTTTTTAAAATTATTGGATGAATTATTTTGGGTGTTTAAGTATTTTAAAATGATTTTAAGAGTTATGTTGCATTTAAATGGTCAAAACTTGTAAAATTCATATTTAAATCAATTTCGATCCTAAAACTATTTTAAAAATATGGGGAGATAGATAATTTCATTTTCTATATTCTAAAATTTAGTTTGAGATTTTTCTCCATTATTATCTATTTTATTTCTATTTTACAAAGGGGATTTAAATTGTTTTCAGAAATTCGAATTAATATTACACTACCTTATCCCCTTTTATTCCCAACTAGCATGAACGGGCCATATGATAATTCATAAAATTTTCTCGTGTTAATATACTTCACGTATTTCGATTTATTTAAAATGTTACAGTTTCAAACTATTATCAGATTCTGAACTGTAAGAGTTATATTTTTAATTGTATTTAATCAGTGTGAGAAAAATGACTGACTGAAAGTAGTAGGTAAAAGTTAATTGTAACTGTCCAGTATTATAAAAATAATTTTGGTGGTGAAAAAAAAGCTGGCTTATTTATTTTGGTACGGAGGAAGAATTAAATTTTATGTTATTTCTAATTTTGTAAGAAATAATGTAATGTGACGGAAAAATACAAATAATAGAGTCATATGTTCTGCTTGGAAAAGCTCGGCGCACTTTTTCAATTTTGGATCTTTTTCTCCGACCAATTTCAGAGAACAAGAAGCACAACAAATTTATGCTAATAGTTGTGCACATCCAAAATAAATATATGATATGTGCTTTTCTAGGATTATGGTATTTGACCATTTCAGATGTATCATTTCAATAATAAATTGACCATAACAAAATCATTTTTTCAAATACATTGTACCATCCTTTGTCATAAGTGAACTTTCAAAAAACCAAGATAATATCTCAAATTTCAAGACAAAACATATTTAGACATGTCCAAATTCAACCAAATACACGAGTAACTAAAATAAAAGTGTCATATCTTATAACGGGTTTTTAAAATGAGATGGGTCAATGTATGCACCGAATAAATTATGTTATAAAAGTTCACATGCGCAATGAAATTCAATCTATGAAAAGAAGATATACATAACTACGATAATGAAACATCTAAGAAATATCATTTTAATTTGAGGTAACACTGATACTCGTGAAATAAAAAAAATACACATACCACATCCGTGATAATAAGACATTATATATATCAGCGATTTTTTGAGTTTATTAGTCTCACAACGGGGTGAAACTCGCATTGGAGTTTAAAACTCAAGTGAACTTGATAAATTACTATTTAAGTATATAGTTGTAAAACTCATTTTGTATGAAATTAATAATATTAGCATATTACGAAAATGCTGCAAAAATATAGTGCGAGAGACTAAAGATATCAAAACTATATTCACATTTTTTTTACCAGATCCAAATCTCATATGTAAATTATTTATTATTTTCAATATTTTAATCTTTTTTATTAGTCAATCTATAAATTACCCGATGCTAATAGGATTAATCGATATAATGTAAATATACTTAAAATAAAATTGAATATTATACTGATATCGAGTAAAAATATGTTATACACTTTATTTATTATTTTTTGTATTAATTTAATAATAAACATATTATAGCCATTCGAATAATATATAGACATAATTGTTAAAAGAAAGAAATATTGTAATAAATTTTTATATATCTATCTTCACTTCCCCACATTTACCTACTCGAGATAGACTTCTACGTCCATCACCTACCTCCTCATTTCGACTTTTTTAACAAATTTTCGGCAACCTCGGTACCTTTAATACTTAAAATAGAATATTATACTGATACCGTGTAAAAATATATTATACACTTTATTTATCATTTTTTAAATTAATTTAATACTCCCTACGTCACTCTCATTTTTGTACAATTTTTTTCACTGATGTGCACGCATTTTAAGGTGTATGTAAAATATAGTTCTATAACTTATTTTCAAATTTTTTCTTTTTTTGAATAAAACATTAAATTCTTATTCAGAAGAAAAAAATTTAAAATAATTTATGAAATTATACTTTATATGACTTTTAAAATGCGTGTCAAACCTTCTGTCCCAAATGTAAAGAATCTAGTGGGACAGAGGGAGTAATAAACATATTCCGGCAATTTGATTAATATATATCTATACTATCTATACTATAATAAGCGAAAAGGGGTATAATTTGTAATGTGGTTCACCTCTATTTTTGGTTATCCCTCATTTACAACCGTTAGTTCTTCAACTCAAATAAATCATGATCGTAAGATACAATACTAAAAGTTGTTATATACAGAAGTCTAAGGTTCGATTCCCCCTAACAACATATTAATTTATATTTAGTACTATAAATTATTATATACAAGGTTCGAATTCTTTCAATAACATATTAAAATTAATAGTTATAATATTATACTACCCTATAAATAAATTATAAAAAAATTAAAAATAATCCGTGCTTTGCACGGGTTATAACTTAGTATACATAATTTTAAAAGATAGATATATTGTAATAAATTTTTATAAATCTATTTTCACTTCCGCCCGTTTACCTACTTGAGATAGACTTCTACTTATTTTCCGTCACCTACCTTCTCACTTTAATTTTTCTTTTGACTAATTTTCGGCCACCTCGATACCTATCTTAATTCTGACTTCGACGACAATATATATTTCAATTTATATTTTCTTACCCCGATTACCATTTTTACTGTTATATGAGAAAAATATTTTAATGATTTTATCCCTAATAAATCATAAAAATAAACGTGGATATAAATTTATGAGTATATGAATGTCGTAGGTTTAATTCTTATCAAAATTCAAATTATTAAAATTAGTATAATTATGTAAACACTTTTATCCTGAATAAATTATAAAACAAATATTTCTAATAAGTGGGTTATTTGAGCATGTAGTGAATGAGTTTTAAAGTATTTCACAAATAAGTGATTTGTCATAGTGGTTGTACATGTCAACATCAAGTCATAGGTGCATGATGGTCTTGGGTTCAATTCCACTCAACTTCATATTTTTTAACATTAATAAAATCTAAGGATAAATTTGTAATTTACTAAAGGGGAACAAAACCCATGTTGGGTTATAATAGTTATAATGGAAATGGAAATGGAAGAGCTTTTTCCCCAGAAAAAAAAAAATCAATCAATCTCTCGATGCTTCTCTAAAACTCTCGAGCTCTCTCTACTCTCTCTAGAATCCTCTATCTCTCTCCCTTCAATTTCTCTCTCGGAATCTCTCTCGCATCTCTCTCAATCTCCCTCACGTCTCTCACTAAAAACGTATCTCTCTCTTCCTCATGGCTCTCTCTCTGATTAATTACATTTCACCCTTTCCCTTCGTTTGTTTTATGAGGTATTATGGTTCGTTAGGCACCGCAATTGCTTTGTATTTGAACTGTCCTGCGCATGCTTGTGTTGGGGTTTCTTCCCCCTTCCTCTGTTTTTCCCGCCTGCAAACAGCATGTGTGTATGTTTATTCATGTATGTGTGTGGTGAATTAGCAACGTGTGTGCGTTTCTATGAGAGTAAGTGTGTGGGTTAATTCCTTGTTTTGAGGATTGTTAAAGTTAGTATGTTGTTGTGAATGTTGCTGTGGTTGTCTGTTTTGAGTTTGTTTTGAGTTAATGAGTTCTGCGAGTTCTGTTCGGAGTTCGCAAGTCTGCTAAGTCCGAGTTTTTGCGTCTCTGTTTCTTGTATCTGCAACGTTTTGTGTTCAATTCAATCACCGAGTTTCGTTTACTAAGTTTTCACTGGGATTAGCTGAGTCGTGGTCCGTTTATTCAAGTTTTTCTGCGTTTGTTGGTTGGGTTTTTGAGTTATCTATTTTGTTGTTCCAGTTTTGTTTTGAGTTCGAATTTCGAGTTCTACTGGATCGTATTTTGCGAGTTCTGAATCCATTATTGCTGTCAAGTTCTGTTCTTAGTTCTATGGTTTATTCTAAGTTCGATTCTGTTGTGGAGACTATAAGTTGTTACGTTTCGTTTTGTTGCTGTGCGAATTCATGTGTCCAGTCTTTGGGTAAAGGTTCGGTTTGTGTGTGTCTACGACCAACAAATAAATTGTAGAAGAGTATTCATGTCTTCTTGTAAATTTCCATGTGGTTATGAGTTAGTAGGAATTCAAATGGATTCACCTGGGCTCTGCAACATTTGGCCGAAATTTTGTAATAAATTCAAGTTCGTTTAAATGCTATAAATTGGAACTTTTTGTTAAATTAATTGTTTTGGCTATTGTGTGTAATAGCTTAAATTGTGGACAGAATACTCTGTGGGTTAGCCCAATTTGTAGAGTTTTGGATGCAAATTTCTAGAGATCAAAATGCATACTCTGTCTTTGCTTATTACTTGGTTCAATTTTAATATAATCAAGGTTATGTCAAACTCATTTCTTGTTTCCCAACTTGTGCCAATTCATTGTTTTTGATTTTATGATTAAATCGTGTAAAATGGTTCCTGAAGGATTAATTAGTATGAAATTTATAATAGATGAAAGAATCTATTGATTGAGTTATTGATTTAAATCGTGATAATTGATTGTTGGATGGCTGTTTAATAACTAGTAAATATTATGCGATTAATTTGTAGAGTAGGTATAAATCTGGACGGCATGTGGTTATAGAGACTTATAATTTGATTTTGTGGATTAATGTATTAAAGTGGTGTAAGTTCAAAGGTTATAAATTGTTAAGTGTAACTAATTTACTTTAATAACTATTAATTGATTAATGGATATGTTATTCGATTAGTACTTTTACAGTGTGATTACATTAATAATTATAATTGCCATTAAGGGTATTAGCGGAATTTGAGTATTAAAGTGAAATGTATATACGGTGGATTGGATTGTGAATGGTACAAGGATGTATATTAAGTGTTAAGTGTGCGGATAATCAGAAGGATTATAAATGAGGTACGTTAGAATGATTTGGTATGATTGTAAATTGTATTGAAGCAAGGAATGTTGGACTTTCAATTTGATAAATTGTATTCTGACAGGTTAGGTCATATTTTAGAGGAGGTGATGCCCGATTTTTGTTAGAATTATTTTGTAAGTTATATAGTAATTTGATTAAGATTATTGTAAACTGATATGATGTACATGTTAAAGAGGTATAAGCGTAATATAATATTATGTGCTAAGTGTTATGTGAATTATGTGATATATATATATATGACTATTTTGAGAAATTGATTAATACTTATTCTGTATGTTAAAGTTGTAAAGCGTAATAGGACACGATTGGGTAGAATAGAATTAGATGGTTAAGGTTATGCGCGTACTGAAGTAGTACTTTACCTATATATAGGTACGCATAGGAGGCCAGCTAAGAGCCAGAGCATGTGGAAATGGAATGTAGAGGAAGGAAAGAATTATCGGGATTGACAATTGATAAAGTGAAAATGGATGCGTGATCGAAGAAAGGTCAAGTAGAGATGGATGTAAAGTGATAATGAGTTAAAGTATTGGAAATAGAAACCCCGTGTATTGAGGCAAGTATACTATCCCTCACTTATTGTTCAAGTGATGTGAAACCTTGTGTATTATTTATTTATTCCTTCGAAATCCCTTCTTGCAAGCGATTATACTCTTCATATTTATTCTGAATAATGTGAACCTGTTCTGTTAATTATACGATGTTCCTTTCAAATCATTTTGTTAGGGCCTATACTCTTTATTCTTATTTCCAATGACATTCTTCTACTGTTAATTTATAAACATACATTCTCAAATTATTCTATTATTGTTTATGCTCCTCACCTATCGTTCAGGTGATGATTTCTTTTAAAATCATTTTATTTCAATATTCCTCGTCTACGCTAATATTCTTCAAAGTATGTTTTCCTTCAAATTTATGTAAACTAATTCGAGGTTTATACTGTTGTTGAGGCATGTGTGCTCAGTGATGGTTAAATCCGAGAATGAATTGAGATCTTCTTAATTATTCAAGCTCATTATTGTCATGCCGGTTTGGCAGCTGAAGCCTATGAGTGCTTGGCTGACAAGAGTGAGACCTGGGGTAATTGAGAATTTCTTAAATCTTCGTTTTAAATTATTCAAATCTTTTATATAAATTTGAATTTTGCCATGAAAATTTTATCAGTTGGTAACCTTTGAAATAAGTGGTTATAGCTTGTGCAGTACTCAAATCTATTGTTGAACTTCAGATCACCTTATTCCTTAATTTCTTTATAATTGTTGTTCAATTTTTAGAATCTTAATAGTTGCTCCGTTATTTAATTGATTTATGCTTCTTGTTGATATATGATTCTATCTTGCTGAACCCTATCATGCTTAGTTAAATTTTACTTTTGTTGTCTATGATTCCTTATATCAATTGATTCCCTGATTCTCAATCTTTTATTGCTGCTCATTAAAATGGCTTAATTAATTAAAAATGTTTTAAAATTTCCTTATACTGGGCTGATATGTTATCACTGAGTTTAAGGACTGAAAAATGAAATGTTTTAAATGTTTTATGGCGAGGGATTCCGTCTAAATGTTTTTCTACGGATTCCTTCAGATTGGAGGCGTAAGAGGCCGGGTGACGCCGGTCCAGCATTTTTAAGAGGCTGGGGGAGTGCCCAGTCCAACATTTAAAGGCCAATGGGAACCAAATTTCAAGGTCCAAAGGGACTTCGTGTCCGGTATGGGGACTTTACGTGGCTGATCACCCGTATTGTCCGTAGTCGTGAAAAAAACTCCAATCAACTTAAATGATTTAAAAAAAAAGTTTTATGGAAAGTATGTTTTAATGATGGAATGTTTTAAGAAAAGAAATGTTTTCATGAAGGTATAATTTGAAGAAAATGGAAAGTTTATCATATGATAGAAATTAAATTGTTTCCTTGAGATTAATTGATCATTGATATTGTTCATCAATGAATTATCGAGATATTGTTGTTTCACTATACTATTAACTTGCTGAGCGTTCTTTGGCTCACTCTTGCTTTGTTTTACCTAACCCTTTGCAGTTAGGTTTAAGGATGATCTACTACCTTTATCTCTACAAATGAGAGCGATGAGGCATTCTCTACAAGATACATTTCGGAGCTAGAGTGGGTAAGCACAGATTGGGATTGAGCTACGAATTAGATGGTATAGTAATTTTGTATTTAGAGCAGAAATAGAATTTGTAATAATTTGTATAATTTAGATTCTTGTTTCATACCATAACCTGGAATTGATCCTCGGTGAGGAATCATTGTTGTATTAAGTTTTATTTGTATTAGTTAAATGAGAATTTGGTTTGGGTTGAATTACAGGTGGATAGTTCGATTTACGAATACTTCATGCCGAATTTTTCCAAAATTCCCCTGTATCAAAATCTATTTTATTATAAAATATATTTTCGGTATTGGGACGTCGGGACGTTACAAACAGTTCAATAGATGTGCCCTCTCAACATGGTGCATCTATAGAATCAAGCATTCTCCCCCAATGCAAAATCCCGTAAAGAGTCAACACATGGGAGTGATAAGGCTGGCACTACACTGAGTGGAGAGCACATCACACTTGAAACTCCCTCTATTTCTCAGGGGGAGTTGCCAAAATCTATTCTACAAGACACTTCTCTTCCAGAATCTACAACTCAAATTTCTATGCAGCCTGCAACTCAAGTAATTGATGAGCAAGGTATTGATCACCAAGAATTTTCTTCTCTTGGTGAGCCAATGGATTCAAGTGACTTAGTGCAAGACACTTTCTCACCACCCAGGACCTACATTTAGATGGTGAGGGAATGCATGCTCGGGCATCTCCTAATGACACTATAAAAAACACAGAGGCTTCACTAGTTTTCACTAGAGACTCTGTGTCTGTGTCATCTACTGTTGTAACTCATCCCACTTTTGTTAGGTCCGAAATAACGTAGAAGGGGGGTTGAAGACGTTATTTCAAAATATTTTGATTTTTGATGTGGATATGAGATCAAAAAATACTGAATCGAAATAACACAACTGTTTGGGAAATATCTTTGAATAGATAAAACCCGGAGGTTTGCTACACAATCTAATCCTATGGATCAGCTACACAATCAAACACTCCTATGATAGTTTAGGCACGAGTACCTTCTACCCGACACTTCCTGAAAGTGGGCTAAGCCGGCTTCCGTACGAGACGGACTATCTAACAGCTTACAAAGAGAAGATATAAGAGAGAGAAGAGATAGTTGTGCGTTGAGGTGTGTTTTGAAATGAAATACAACATGACTATTTATAGGTTTTAGAAAGTCACTATGCTGTACTATTCTAGTGGGCCCCACCTGCATAGTAACCCTATTCCACCAACCAAACCGCATCTGTTGAAAATTTTCATTTCACGTGGGCCCCACCAGCCACTATTTGCACAGTACCAGCCACTATTTGTACAGTACCACTATTTGTACAGTAATCACTATTTGCACAATAACCACTATTTGCACAGTACCTGCATAGTAACTGTGCATAGTAACCTTGCATAGTAATCGTTCATAGTAACTTTGCATAGTATTACTATTTTTGGCTGCTTCTTTTTGGCTTCTCTCTTTTGTTTCAAATATTCTGCTGAATTATTTCATCTCAGAAAATAGTTCAAGTACCAGATTAATTTAATATTTATTATAAATAATTAATTAATCTGTTACTTAGTTAATTTTCAGAGTAAATTAATTTTTGACAATACCTTGATATATCATGTCTGTCCTTGATCGTCAACAGGCTTTGGCAATTCTTTCTATGAATTAATGTACTGATCCTTCTCGTATGTGCTGACACTTAGTGCACTGGTCTAGTTCACAAGTGACTAGCACTGATCTTGATCTTCACACCTTCGTTACATTCCAATTTATTAGCCTGCAGCAGTATCTTCAAATAATATAAATACATTGAATCTTTTTGGCCCTTCAACTGAATCATCTGTACATCTTATTATGTCACTGAGGCTTGATCATGTTAATGAACTTCTTTCAGTGACTTGATCCTTGTTGATGCCTGTTTTTCAAATTTCACGATCCCTGTATAGAGTTAATATTATTTATCTTTTATCCTAGTTGAGTTATATATGTCCTCTATTACATATTACATTACATTATGCTTTACAATCTCCCCCTATTTGATTGTTAGGGTTTGACAAGCAAATTCCTAGAGGATAACTCAACTGATACAACAACAAAAAAATAAAGTTCAAAGATAAATAATATTAAAGTGCATTCTGGATCATATATATACATTTTCCAGATTTCTAAAATTAACCAAGTGCAAGACAATTGTTCCTTTAGACTGAACAAATCTTCAAGTTTGCCTTTGCTTTCTTTCCACATAGCACTAATACTCCCATTAGCCTTTCCTTTCCCAAAATATAGTTAATTCCGTGTCAACAACCTTTTCCTTGCCCTTACGCCTAGTAGATTTTTCTTGGTCATCCACCTTCTCCCCCTCAGTTGGGTTATCCTCTAGAGTAGTAGGATGTGGAGTTGGTAAATTAGACGAAGATGGCTTTACCAAGGAGTTGATTGCATCATTTAACTGGGTTGCCATGGTATTCAATTGAACCTGGAATACATCATGTTGAATAAGTTGCAATTTTTTGATTTCTGCAATGGACTTACAGATATTTGGCAACTCTTTCTCCATTGTTTGGACCCTGTCTGTTGTATTCCTTTCTGGTTACAGGTGCATGTGGCTAAGTAGGTTGCTCACTCGTACGTTCTGCAAGTGTTTCACTCAACACTCTATATTCACTCAGTTTAGTGGTTTGGGTTACACTTACATGTTCTGTTCGTGTTTCCCTCAACTCTCCTCAAGAGCTTCAGAGGTCACGGTTGGTGCAAATGAAATCATCCTAGCCCCTTTTTCAGAGGTCACGGTTGGTGCAATGAAAGTTCATGAGCTTCCATCCTCGCGTGAAGCGAGTTGCCGACCACTGGTAAAGAGTGGTAAATCTCGAAAGAGATCCAGAGATTTTCCCTCTGGGAGGTTAAACTTGAATCGATTAAATGGCACAAAACCCAAGTTTCCCTTGACTGTCTGTGAAGACACTTGGTTCATAGAAGAACCACTTACCGATGGATCTTTCCGTAAAATGGAAGATTCACCAGCAGTTATTGAGGTTGGTAATTCCACCTCGGATGCCTGTGAAGGCATTTGATCTTTAGAAAGATCATCAACCACTCATATGTTCCGTGAAATGGAACTCAAGATAGTTGCTCCCGTCAATTCAACTTATTTACATTTTCACTCATTTGACAAGGAAAAATTGTTTCACTAACAGTTGCAGTTACCTCAGGTTCATTTGGTTTACTTCTTTTAGAATGAGGTAGAGCTGCTGATGTAACTAACTCCTTATGTGGTGCTGCTGAGGCACTATCTCCCTCAAAAGTGTTGATGGCTGGTCGTTTAAGTGACAATTGAGGTGTAGGAGTTTATTGTGTTTATGTTTGCATTTGTAGAATGGGCTTTTCGACCTGTGTTAGAGTCGGTGGGATTTCCTGCTCTTGGTCGGGTAAGATGGCCACTAGGGACTGTAGAAACTGTATTTCCTGTGACACAACAGGGAATACAGAGGTTGGAATAGCAGGGATTGAAATATTACCTTGTCGTATACCTGCTCTCACTGGTCTTGGTAACAACGGAAGTGGGACAGTCTTTAGATATTCAGTTAGGACTGTAGGCACATCCGTATAGTTTTTTTTGCTTATGTAATTAATTAAATTCGTCTTCATGTAAGAACATTCCACCTTTCGACCATTTTCCAAGCGTACCCTGTCTTCATCATTCAAAAAATCATTTAATATTAGTTGTAGAAACCATGGATATAGACATTTGACATTTTGAGTTCGAACATCTCTTCTTCCCAAGTGTTTCATCTTTAAAATGATTTGACCAAGCACTATTTTTCAAAAATTAATCTTCAAATTATTGGCGACCGCATACCCTATTTTTTGAATAAATTCAGGTATTCGATCTATCTGAGGAAAAACATGGTTAATAGTGTGAAAGAAGAAATTCCAGTACTGGGTTAGAAACGTTCTAAAAAGATTACTAGTATTGAAATTGCCATCTTGGTACCTTATAAAACGAAAGAACATTTCAATCTGTTCAGGTGTAGGATCAGAAACAAGATTTTCCATAGGAAAATGAAGAATTCGATTAACATCTCGTTCAGTGACCCTAATCGACCTACCAAACAGTCGATATGTGATTGCACACCCGTCCTGTCCAGAAGTGTTAACCGCACTGCAATATAGTTCACGCAATGCATCAAGGTTAAGCTGCACTGGTGTAACTAAAGCATAACGAATTAATGAATGTTCATTCAGAAATTGTGTCCAAGCCCGAAATTGCTCATCCAGAATGGTTTCGATTTGCTGAATGGAAATAGGATTAACTTTAGCAATTAAAAAGCTTCCCTACAATGCCATTTTCAAAACTTTGAGGAAATTCAAAAACAAGGGTTAGTTTTTATAAAGGATTATGTATAAAGCCAGAATATGAAATCCGATCTAAAAACCACCAACTAGATTGAGAGATCTTTCCGATCAAAGCTCGAAATATTCAGCAATTGTGTGTATATGCTCTGTATATCTGAAAAAAGATGATGCTAAACACAAACAAAAACTCATCATTTATAAAGTTTCAAGGACTAGTGGGTTAGGTGAGAGCGTGACAGGTTAGGTTAGAAAAGAAATTAAATGCATTTATCATCGCTCAATAATTCTAACCAAACAACCTAACCAGCCGAAAAACATCTTATCGCCGAAACCTATCAGCCTATATACACACACATACACACTTATTATTTCTAATTATTGTGGATTTAAAATAACCAATCAATAATTCAAGAATTATTCCACAATAATCAGACAAACTCATAATTAAATAGACATAAAATTAACAAAGTATCATTAATTGATATATGTCAATAAAATATTTATTTAATTATGCTATAATTGACACAATTATTTACTAACTAATTACCATAAAATATAGCATTTATAAGCATGGTAATTAATATAGAGATAACTGTAATATGAGGACTGGATGCAAATAAATTCACAAGTCCTAAACATATGGACATTTAAAATACATGTGAACTTATAACAAATTGCAGTTATTGATTATCCAAAATTAATTGGACAGATTTAACATCCCAAGTTCACCAACCAACCTGGAGAAAGTGGATTCATCCAGTGGTTTAGTAAAGATGTCTGCAATTTGTTGATCTGTGGGAACAAAATATAATACCACAGTTCCATTCATGATATGCTCTCGTAAGAAATGATACCTGATATCAATGTGCTTAGTCCTGGTATGTTGAAATGGATTGTTGGCAATGGCAATGACACTCGTGTTGTCGCATAGAATTGGAATTTTGTCCAACATGAGTCCATAGTCCTGAAGTTGATTCCTCATCCACAGGATCTGAGTACAACAACTACCTGCCGCAATGTATTCTGCTTCGGCTGTCGAGGTAGATACTTAGTGTTGCTTCTTGCTGTACCAAGATACCAACCTTCTTCCTAGAAACTGACAGCTTCTAGAAGTACTTTTCCGATCAATCTTACAACCTGCGAATTCGGAATCTGTATAGCCAATTTGGTCAAAACCTGTACCTTTAGGGTACCAAATCCCAAGATTGGGGTTTCCCTTAAGGTATCTGAAAATACGTTTAACAGCTATAAGATGTGACTCTTTAGGGTTAGCCTAGAATCTAGCACATAAACAAGTTGCGAATATAATATCTGGTCTACTAGCAGTTAAGTATAAGAGAGAGCCGATCATACCTCGATACTTCGTGATGTAAACTGACTTACTAGATTTGTCTTGATCAAGCGTGACAACAGTTGGCATCGGGGTCTTGGCAGTAGCTGCTTCTTCCATCCCATATTCAGAAGATCCTTTATGTATTTTGACTGGCAGATGAAAATACCATCAGGCTTCTGAAAAACTTGAAGTCCCAGGAAGAAGGACAACTCACCCATCATGCTTATCTCGTACTTACTCTGCATTAGCTTAGCAAATCTCTTACATAGCAAATCATTAGTAGAACCAAATATTATATCATCCACATATACTTGGACCAGAATTATATCATTTTTATGCTTTTTACGAAAGAGAGTTTTGTCGATGAAACCTCTTGTAAAACCATTTTCAAGTAAGAACTTGGAGAGAGTATCATACCATGTTCAAGGAGCTTGCTTGAGACCATAGCGAGCTTTCAAGAGAAAGTACACAAAACCTTCAAATTCCTTGTCTTCGAACCTAGGGGGTTGTTCAACATAGACTTCTTCTTCTAGATCTCCGTTCAAAAATGCACTTTTCACATCCATCTGAAAAACCTTAAAGTTGGAGTATGCAGCAAATGCTAAGAACATCCAGATTGCTTCAAGCCTTGCAACTGGAGCATAGGTTTCATCATAATCAATTCCCTCTTCTTGAGAGTAACCCTTTGCTATCAATCGAGCCTTGTTCCTCGTAACAATACCATTTTCATCCAGTTTATTCATAAACACCCATCTAATGCCAATTACAAATTTATCTTTTGGTCTTGGCACCAACTTCTATACTTTCTGCCTTTCGAACTGATTGAGTTCTTCCTGCATTGAAGTTACCCAATCTGGATCATCAAGAGCTTCATCAACCTTTTTAGGTTCAATTTGAGATAAAAATCCTGCGAAATTGCATTCATTCTGTGTTGCTCTTCTAGTCTGTACACCCGTGTCCGGTTCACTAATGATCTGTTCATAGGGATGCGCTCTACTCCATACCCTTTGTCTCAGCATATTTGATCTTGATGATTCCCAAAGTTTATAATTGTGCTGAGTGTGGCGACAAATAGATCCAAACTCATTGTTTGCTCCCCCTGAGCTGTTGCTTTCAGAGTTTGATGAATCAGAGTTTAATGAATCATTAGTAGTAGATGCATTCTTTGATGTTTTTTCACTTGATTGGGGTTCATTTACATCGTTCACTTGCTCCCCCTCATCATGTGCTGCAGTCTAATCTACTTGTATAGATTGAACAATATAGTCTGAAAGCGTATCAGAATTTTGTAGATCAACATTTATTTCTTCATTCTCAAATCTAACCTGGTCATGTTCATCTAAATCTTCAAGTCCTGTTATCTTCTTATCATCAAAAGACACATGGATAGATTCCATGACCATTTTTGTTCTCAGATTGTAGACTCTGAATGCTTTTGTGGATAGTGGGTATCCAACAAAGATTCCTTCATCAGCTTTTAAATCAAAACAAAACACCATCTCACATGAAAACACTTACATCCAAACACATGAAAGTACTTCAGGTTTGGCTTCTTATTTTTTACCTTCTCATATGGTGTTTTACCATGCTTGTTTATGAGTGTAGCATTTTGTGTGAAACAAGCAGCTTGCATAGCTTCAGCCCAGAAGTAAGTTGGCAGCTTTGCTACATCAAGCATGGTCCTTGCAACTTCTATGAGAGTCCTATTCTTTCTCTCTACTACTCCATTTTGTTATGGAGTTCCAGGTGTAGAGAATTCTTGCTTTATTCCCTTTTCTTTACAATATTCTTCCATGGTTGTATTCTTAAACTCAGTGCCATTATCACTTCTTATGATTTTCACTGTATGCTTAGATCCTTTGTCTAGTTGTCTGACATGCTCTGTTAATTTTGATGCAGTTTCTTCTTTCTTGTGCATGAAATACACCCATGTATATCTGGTGTATTCATCAATAATAACCAACGCATATCTTTTCTTTCCAATAGACATTATATTTACTGGACAAAATAAGTCAACATGCAATAAGTGATATTGCTCAAGAATTGAGGATTCAGTCTTACTTTTGAATGAAGTTTTCATTTGTTTTGCCTTTTGATATGAGTCACATAGGCTATCTGGAGTAAAAACCGATTTGGGCAATCCTCTCATAAGATCTTTCTTCACTAGCTCATTAATGCTGTTGAAATTCAGATGAGAAAGTCTCTTGTGCCAATTCCAGCTTTCCTCAATTGATGCTCTATTCAGTAGACAGATTGCAGAGCCTTTAGAGTTTGTTGAAAACTTGGCTTCATAAATGTTACCATGCATGTATACCTTCAGAACAACTTTACCTGTAGATTTGCTTATAACTTCACAATGTTCTTCAAAGAAATCCACATGATAACCTCTATCACATATTTGACTCACACTTAGCAGATTATGTTTGAGTCCTGAGACTAGAGCTACAGATTCAATGATGACATTCCCAAGATTGATATTGCCATATCCCAGAGTCCTTCCTATGTTGCCATCTCCATAAGAAACACTTGGGCCAGCTTTCTTCACAAATTCTGATAGCAGGGCTTTATTTCCAATCATGTGTCCTGAGCATCCACTATCCAGAACAAGGATATTTTTCCTGTTACCCTGCAATCACAAAAACCACTAATGATTAGTTTTAAGGACCCAGACTTGCGTGGATCCTTTGGCCTTATTAAGTTTGTTAGCTTTTGCAGTAGAAGTCTTATCAGAGTTTGTGCTAACATACTTTTTATCAGAATTTATATATGTAGAATCAATCTTGAATTTATTCAAAGAGGGTTTAAGTTCATAATAATCATAATACAAATTATGATACTCTTTGCATGTATAAATAGAATGCCACCAAATACTGCCACAGTGAAAACAAGGATTTTGTGGCTTAAACCTAACTGAACCACTCTTAACTCCTGACTTAGGAGGTATAGAGTTTATATTTTTATTCTTCCTGCAAAAAGTAGCAAGATGGTTAGGATTTCCACAGTTATGACATTTCTTCCTAGGAGCAATGGGAATAGGCATATGGTTATTGCTTTTATTGATGCCTACCTTTCCATTTCTATTTTTCCTAGGTTCTTTTACCTTGTTCAATCTTTTTATCTCCTTCAGCTTTTGTTTAAGCTGAGACATTAATCCAATATTTACTGATTTTACTTCATCCTGTTTTGGTCTGTCAGATTTTAAGTTTTTCTTAACTTCTAGTTTGGAACCTTCCTCATTTTCAGATTTAGGCTTGATAGATTTTGGTACAAACCTCACAAGATTAATTTTGGGCTTTGCAGCCCTTTCAGTAAATACAGGTTTAGAGGTCTCAGCTTCTAGGTTGGCAGTTTTCTTTTTATCAGTGTAACCTAGACCTTGTTTCCAACAACCATTCTCTAAGATACTCTGAGTAGTTTTACCAGAGTTAATCCAAGTTTTAATAATGTTTCTTTCTTTAGCAAGTTCAGATTCAAGATAAGCATGCTTTCTCAATAATTCAGTTTTAACAATAATAGCATTATCTCGCTCTTTATGAATTTGTAACATCTGGACTAATTCTAATTCTAGATAGTCATTTCTCTTTCTAAGGTCTAGACTTTCAAATTTTATTCTTTCATTTTCTAAAGTTTTATCTCTGTAGCTAACATGCAAGTTTTTAAGAAAGAGTCTTAACTCAGATATATCAGTAGTATCAAAAGCTAGAGTAGAGTGAGGTACCTTGGTCTCAGTAGCTTCAGAGATACTATCAGCATCTACCATCAAGGCATAGTTCACCTCATCTTCAGAGTCTGAAGTGTCAGCCCAGTCCTTCTTCTTTGTGATGTAAGCTTGACCTTTATCAGCTTTGGCTTTCTTGAACTCGGGTGCAAAATGTCCTTTCTCACCACAACTATAGCATTTGATCTTGGACTTGTCCACTTTCCCAGACCTGCCTTCCTTTCCCTCAGCTTTTCTGAAATTCTTCTTTTCGGAATTTGAATCTCTTCATGTTTTCTCTATCATGATTGTATAGTTTTTTGGATCTTAACTATTGTATAATAACAGAGTGGCTCTGATGCCAATTGTTAGGTCCGGAATAACGTAGAAGGGGGGTTGAATACGTTATTTCAAAATATTTTGATTTTTGATGTGGATATGAGATAAAAAAAATACTGAATCGAAATAACACAACTGTTTGGGAAATATCTTTGAATAAATAAAACCCGGAGGTTTGCTACACAATCTAATCCTATGGATCAGCTACAAAATCAAACACTCCTACGATAGTTTAGGCACGAGGACCTTCTACCCGACACTTCCTGAAAGCGGGCTAAGCCGGCTTCCCTACTAGACGAACTATCTAGCAGCTTACAAAGAGAAGATATAAGAGAGAGAAGAGAAAGTTGTGCGTTGAGGTATGTTTTGAAATGAAATACAACAGACCTATTTATAGGTTTTAGAAAGTCACTATGATGTAATATTCCAGTGGGCTCCACCTGCATAGTAACCCTATTCCACCAACAAAACCGCGTCTGTTAAAAATTTTCATTTCAGGTGGGCCCCACCAGCCACTATTTGCACAATACCAGCCACTATTTGCATAGTACCACAATTTGCACAGTAATCACTATTTGCACAGTAACCACTATTTGCACAGAAACCACTATTTGCACAGTACTTGCATAGTAATCGTGCATAGTAACTTTGCATAATATTACTATTTTTGGCTGCTTCTTTTGGGCTTCCCTCTTTTGTTTGAAATATTCTGCTGAATTAATTCATCTCAGAAAATAGTTCAAGTACCAGATTAATTTAATTATTTATTATAAATAATTAATTAATCTGTTACTTAGTTAATTTTCAGAGTAAATTAATTTTTGACAATACCTTGATATATTATGTCTGTCCTTGATCGTCAATAGGTTTTGGCAATTCTTTCTATGAATTAATGTGTTGATCCTTCTCGTATGTGCTGACACTTAGTGCACTGGTCTGGTTCACAAGTGACTAGCACTGATCTTGATCTTCACACCTTCGTTACATTCCAATTTATTAGCCTGCAGCAGTATCTTCAAATAATATAAATACATGGAATCTTTTTGGCCCTTCAACTGAATCATCTGTACATCTTATTCTGTCACTGAGGCTTGATCATGTTAATGAACTTCTTTCAGCAACTTGATCCTTGTTGATGCCTGTTCTTCAAATTTCACGATCCCTGTATAGAGTTAATATTATTTATCTTTTATCCTAGTTGAGTTATATATGTCCTCTATTACATATTACATTACATTATGCTTTACAATCTTCCCCTATTTGATTGTTAGGGTTTGACATCAAAATTCTATTTGTGTAATTGTAAATTAAGTCATGAAATAATGCTTGAAAGAAGATCCAGAGATCATGCCTCGAGCTTGAAGAACAAGGCTGTCAAAATAAACTTAGTTGGATTTTGATGATTGAAGATTTGCCTAAGTACCAATTTGAGAAGTACTTTTGTCTATTCGAGAAGTCTAGGTTTCGAGAAGTCAGGGATTCGATATCTCAAAAGACACTGTTCGATATCTCAGGAAGTCAACAAGTCAAACTTTTATTCGATAACTCAGAGATTCGACATGTCTAATACTCTGTTCGAGAACTCAAGAAGTCAACAAGTCAAAGCATCATTCGAGTTCTCAAAGAGTAAACGAGTCAAAGCTACATTCGATATCTCAAGGATTCAGGAAGCTATTCAACATCCCAAGGATTCCATAAGTTAAAAGCTTTATTCGATAAGTCAAGGATTCTTGAAGAAAAGACTAATTCGAGAAGTGATTCGATATGTCAATAATACAGTATTCGAGAACCTAGAGTTATCTAATAAGTCAATTCTAGTTCTCGAATCAATCACTTGGATACTTCTCGAATGGATTCTTGAAGACAAAATACTGGAAATTGTACAAGTCAAAAACCTGCAGCAAGCCAAGACACTTTCAGGACCACTGTACTGTAAAGTGAGCATGGACAGTCTACAAAGAAGCTTAGAGAGTTGTTACAGGAGACAAGCTGCTAAATAAGTGGATCTGGGCCGGTTAAAGAAAGTCAAATTACAAGCTGCCTGGATGTATTCCAAAATAGGGATAGACAAGTTAGAAAATAGATTTGTTTGTTCTACCTTTTGTAGTAAGTAGGGTGTACACATGTTCTATAAGTGTACAACTCCACTTCTCTAGCAGTTAAGTTAGTGAAGTTTTTGAAGTTTTCTCATTACAACTTAGAACATCTCTCTGAGAAAAACGCAGCTGAGAATACTAACATTTGTATTCATAGTTTGTAACAAATCTTTATCTAATACAATATTAGATTAAAGTGAGTGATCGTGTTCTTGTGTTTAGATTCCGCACTTAAATATTTTGTTAAACATAAACACACACTTTGCTACAGAAAAAGATTCAAACCTTCAAACAATCATTCTTAATATTCATATTTGAAGAAAAGTTTGAAAATACTTTCACCCCCCCTCTGTATTTTCTTGTCTGTGTATTCAATACTGAATAGTAAGGTTACAAGAAGATAGCATGTTGCAAGTCATGACAGAATATCAAATCTGACAGCAACATTGGCGGAAGCATGAAGACAACAACATTCTCACACTTTGATAGCAAGTCTGGAACTCCTGACAGCAACATTAGCGGGGATTCATACTATCATCCAAAGTACATTATCATGACAACAGGCTTGGCGTCAAAGGTTACTGTCTCAATTGAATATTTGAATTGGGGATTTACCTCAAGCAAACCCGTGATAGTTTAGATGTTCAAGAAAAAGATTTGCTGCAACTTGTCAAAAATTATAGCAGACCTGCAAGACTATAACAGAAGCTTGAGAGATCACAAAACAAGGCTCGTCAATTCAAGAGTATGACAAATCCACATCAACTAGAATTGT
Source organism: Saposhnikovia divaricata (assembly GCA_036435485.1). Classification (NCBI taxonomy): domain Eukaryota; kingdom Viridiplantae; phylum Streptophyta; class Magnoliopsida; order Apiales; family Apiaceae; genus Saposhnikovia; species Saposhnikovia divaricata. Next base: position 135,990,814 of record CM071595.1, read on the forward strand.
CTTAGCTTGAATTAGAAAGTATCCAGATTGCTTTATGTGTAATGTTAACTCTGTTTGTATAGCAATTTAGGAAAGTCACATGGGTGGGCAAATTGTAAGGAGATGCCACTTGAAAATGATAGCAGCTCCACAACCCGTGTGATAGAGATGTTAGAGCTGTTTAGTCTATATAGAGATTCATCTCTCATTCTTTGTGTAATCACTCAAGAAACCGAAGCTTGAGAAAACACTTTTTCTCAAGGTTGTAGCAACACTTTTTTGCAAAATAAATAAAACATTTATTATAACGCCCTAGAAAATATCGTATTTGTTATTATTATTATTTAATTATTTAATATTAAATGTGAATTATAGGATGTGAAAATTTTTTTAGATAAAATATATGTGCCATCATGTTTACATGTTTATATGGTGATGTATGTGTGACGTGCTAGTCCGTGTAATTTTATTTGAATTTTTATGATTAAAATTTATTTAAATCATGTGTTATTGATCTTGGGAAAATTTTATAAAATCATCGGAGTATTTAAAAATTCCGAAATCTTTTGTGTTATCCTATTTATAATATTATTTAGTTTTTAAGATTATTGGGTGAATTATTTTGGGTGTTTCAATATTTTAAAATAATTTTAAGAGTTTTATTTCATTTAAAGTGTTAAAACTTGTAAAAATTTGTATTTAATTCGTTTTTGATCTTAAAAATATTTTAAAAATATGTGGGGGTTCTTAATTTTGTACTCTTTATTTTAAAAATGAGAAGTTTAATTTTCATCAATTCTCTATTTGATTTTGAATTTTTAAAAAGGATAAATGATTAATGTTAATTAGATTTTCAGAATTTGTTAATTTGTAAAATGCCCTTATCACTTTATCTTTTGAAACCCAGCAGTTCTAGATTATTCTCGGGGGTTCTCTCTTTAATCTCTCAAGCTCTCAAAATCTCTCCTCTCCTCTCTCCCTCTCTCGCGTTTAATCTCTCCCTCACCTCTCCCTCACGAATTCTCTCCCTCTCTTTCCTTCTTCATTTAAACAACGTGTGTGTGTGTTGACGAGCTGTGTGTGTGTGGCTAGGGTCGATTATACTCTTACAATATTGATTCCTCCCCTCCCTGGTAAATTGCAGGATGTGGTTGTGTCTCATCATGCGGGTGTGTATATTTTTGCATAACCCCTGTGTTTGATTAAATTTTTAAGTATTCTAAATTTAGAATTAGAGTATGAAATTTTTTGGTGACATGCTCTTAAGAACATAGTTCTTACTCGCGAAAGAATCAGGTCATTTGAATGTGTGAGTTGTAAGTTATAGCTATTTTTCTGAGTTAGGCGCAGAGCTGTTGAACAGCCTCGGGTTTCTGACTTCCAGACCATATTTTACTACTTTAAACTATGAATTTATTTCTGAAAATTTTACTGATGGTTGATATAATGTTTTTGAGTGTCTCATAAAAATTTCGTATTAAAATGATGAATTTTCAATTTATTAAAAATCATAGAGTGAGGGCTGTTGTAACATTGGTTCCAATTTATTTTCTTACCTTATTCGGCTCTCCTCGATTGCTTTGTAGTGTTTTTATGTGGATCGTACGTGTGCCTAAGACCCTTGTGTGTACATTGTTATGTGATGATGTGTGTTAACAAGATGGAGTTGTAAAGTAATGTTTATGTGTAGTATGTTTGTTTGTCAATTATGCAAATCTGATATCTTGTAAAATCTATAGTAAATTCATTAGTTGTCAAAATCTGGTGAGCTAATATTCATTAGAAAGGTATTTCAATTATCTAAACCTTTTACCTAGTGTCAAATTTCGTGATTTTGATCCTAAATGCAAGTTTTATTGGGTTTTTGTTCAAGACCTGTTGAGAACTTCGATTGACATCATGTTCTTAGAAAATTCATAATAAATTCATCCTTCGTGCTATGATTACGAGTAATATCAATTTAGAAAGATAATTCTGAACTCTGCAATATGGTCTATATTCTTGTATGTAATTCAGTAGTGTGAGAGTCCTAAATGCTAAATGTTCTACCTGGTTAGTGCAGAATCTGCACTAGAGTTAACTTATTTACATGATTTTATATTACTATTTCGAAAATATGATCAATATGTGCTATATGGGATAAATTATAAATGGTTAAGTGTGATTTGTTTGTTGTAAGGATTGTAAATTAGATATTGGTATAGTATTAAGTTGTATGTAGATTTATAATCTGATTTCTTTTAACTGATAGTGATTAATGGATATGATATATGATTAGCAAGTTGTAAGTTGTATTTAGAGTGATAATTATAATTGTTAAATTATTATTATGAATATTAATTTGATTTTAAGGATAAGTTGTATATTATATAAAATGTTAAGTGCTGGCTACTATGTGGCTGATTTGTTATGTTAAGTATAAATCTTGACTGCATATGTTTATATAGAAGTATAACTCGATTTTTTTGGATTAATGAGTAAAAGTGATGTAAGTTCAAATGTTATAAATTGTTAAGTATATTTAATTGTTTCTGCTTTCGGTTGAATTGATAATTAGCAAATTATTGACATGCTTGTGGACTTTTAGTTGGACTTTGAAAGTGGATACACGTTATATAGCAAGGATAAACTATTAGTTCATAATCTTAATTGTTTACTTTCTTAATTGTGTAGGTGCTGCAAGTCTGTGCAGATACTTTCTTAATTGTTTAGGTGCTGCAAGTCTGGGTAGTTCATTTCCTTAATTTTTAATTTCTTTTATGTTTGCTGCAAGTTGTGGCAGCTTTATTTCTTAAATGTTTACTGCAAGTCAGGGTAGTTTTATTTCTTTTATGTTTGCTGCAAGTTGAGGCAGCTTTATTTTAGTAGTGTATATACAGTTGAATTACGGAATTGAAAAACAGGTGGATAGTCCTATTTACGAATACTTCATGCCGAAATTTTCTAAAAATCCCCTGTACCTAAATCTATTTGACTTATTTGATTTCAATAATTTGAAAGCATGATTGTTAATAGTTTATGGGTATTCATGTTTACGTGATTAATATATGACATCGAGTCATAATACGTGCTAAGTGCTTATATGATTTTGTGGTTAAGCATTACTAATTTGAGAATATAGTAAGTAGGGGCTTTATGTGTTAAGTGTAAAGTATTATAGGATGCGTTTGGGTAGAACAAAAATTAGACGATTAAGGTTGTAAGCGTACTAAAGCAGTACTTTACCTTTCTATAGGTACAAATAAGAGGCCGACTTAGAGCCAGCGCTAGTGTAGATGTAATCTTGAGGAATGGATCAATTAACGGAGTAGACGAGTGTGTTCGTGTAGAAGCTGACCCTGATAAAGTAAAGATGAATGTAGGACCGAGTAAAGGCCAGAAAATAAGAAATAAAGACTGATGTATAGTGAGTAAAGAATCGAGATGCTAGAATTGGAAACTTAGTGTATTGAGGCAAGTTTACTATACCTCACTTTTTGTTCAAGTGATGTGACCTTCTGTGCTATTTATTTGTTCTTTTGTTATCCCTTCTTGCAAGCAATTATACTCTTCATTTTTTTATTTCCAGTGACATTTCTTCTCCTACTAATTTACAATCGTTTATTCTCAAATTATTCTATTATTATTTATGCTCCTCACCTATCGTTCAGGTGATGATTTCTCTTAAAATCATTTTATTTCAATATTCCTCGCCTATGCTAATATTCTTCAAAATATATTTTCTTTCAATTTGTGTAAAATAATTCGAGGTTCATACTATTGTTGAGGCATGTGTTGCTCAGTGACGGTTAAAGCCAAGAATGAATTGAGATCTTCTTAATTATTCATACTCATTATTGTCATGCCGGTTCTGGCAGCTAAAGCCTATGAGTGCTTAGCCGACAAGAGTGAGACTTTGAGTAACCGAGAATTTCTTAAATATTCATTTTAGACTATTCAAATCCACTATGCTAGTTCAAGTTTTACAACGGAATTTCATAAATTGATAATCTTTGAAATGAGTAGTTATAATCAATGCAGTAACTCAATTTCTCATTTGAACTTCAGATTTCTTTATTCCATGAATTCTTTATAAATTGCTGTTCAATTGCTAGAATGTTAACAGTTGCTTCAATTCCTTAATTGCTTAATATTTCCTTGTTGATATATGATTCTGTTTTGTTGAACCATGCCATGTTAAGTTTAATCTTGTTGCTTTGCTGTTCATGATTCCTCACATTAAATGCTTCCCTGACCCTAAGTCTTTTATAAGTGAAAATGAAAATAGATTGATTATTTAAAGATGTTTTTAAAATTCCTTATACTGGACTGATCTGTTATCAGTGAGTATAAAGGACTTAAAAATGAATTGTTTTAAATTATTAATAATAAATTTGTTTATAAATTGGAAAAGCGTAAGAGGCTAGGGTGGTCCTAGTCCAGCACTTTTATTTAGCGTAAGAGGCTAGGGTGGTCCTAGTCCAGCATGAAAGGCCAATGTGTTGCCTAATTGGGAACCCAATTTCAAAGGAAGGGGGACTTTACGTGGCTGATCACCCGTATTGTCCGTAATCAGGATAATAATAAAATCAACTTAAATATTTGTTAACTTGAATAACTTGTAGAAGGGGGGGTTGAATACAAGTTATATAATAGTGTCTGATTTTTGCTTGATTAGATGAACAAGAACAAATGAATGAATCAAACTTTGTTTGTATTAAATAAATCAAATATAAACTCTACCAAAGGTGTACAATACCTTTAGCAGCTGCTGATAATACAAATCTCTCTCTCTCTTTATTTGTTTCGAACTCTCGAATACAAACCTTATACAGAGCTTCACACGATATGCACTTAAAAATCCACTCTTTTACAATGATATAGAGAGAGTATTTATAATGCTACCTATCAACTAATAACAGAAAGTAATGATCTATACATGACAATGTTCTGCCGTCCAGTTGATAGTTTCCATCAATAGAAAATTCTTTCCTTCATGATATCTTCTTGCTTGTTCTTCAAAACAACAATCCTATTTTATAGCACTTGCCAGTTTTTGTAGCATCCATAATGACATCATCAGTAACACGACTGATATCAGGATTCCACCTTGCATCAGGATTTGACATCCATCAGTATTTGACTTGGCGTATCAGGATTTGCTCTCTGTTCCTGACATGTAGTCCTTGATGCACTACTGTTCCTGACTAAACTCTACAGATTACTGTCTAACGAATATATCCTATAAAAAGTGTTAAATCCTTTATAAGATCAGGATTTACAAGAAGCATAAGCAAAATTCTATTCTCAACATCACAACTTATGAATTATTCCTAACAATCTCCCCCAATTTATGCTTTAGAATCTGAAGCATAAATCTAAGTTGTAGATGTCAAAACATATGACAATTCAACTAGAATAGAATTTATGAATTTAGGATCATGAAGTTAAGTACCTCCTTCTTCAGATGTAGACATAGTATTCTGTACTTAGAAGAAAGAATTCAACTATTTGATGCTTCCACTTCCTTGTTGAGAGTCTCCTCTATCACTCTTAGTTCTTCCTTTATCTCCAATCTGTTCATCTCCCCCAGTCTGTTGCCTCTGAATTGTTTTTATCTCCCCCTTTTTAACATCAGCAACATTAATTTTGAGAGATTCAGTAACAGAAGAAATAAGATTCATCAAAACTGCTTGATTTTCCATAATAGTGACTTGGTTATCTTCAAGTGTTTAAAGTCTCGATTTAATAGTAATTTGAGATTTCTGAATATCCTTTAGAATTCCAGAATTAACTTCAAAGTTGGAAGTGCTCGTTGTATCTTCAGACTCAGATGCAGAAATAACCTTATCTTCAATCCTTGTAGAAGAAGTTGTCTATGTAGCATGCTCTACTGGAGTAGAATGATATTCAAGTAATAATACTTTAGTAGAAGTACACACATCTTCACTTTTCTGCTCTGAAGCTGAAACATGATCATCCTGTCCTTCACCAGTATTCTGTGTACTAACATCTACAAATCCTGACTCCTCCTTAGATTGCTCAGATACTGTTGATGTCTCAATTCTAGCTGATAATTGGAGTACATACAAAGGAATACTAGGATCATTAGGAATATTTTGTAAGAACCCTAATTTTTGGTAATATTTCCTTTTATTTGATATCTTGTGGCATTGTCAATATAGAACCTTTCTAGTCATCCCTGTTGATTAATAGAATTGATTGTCTGAGAAACTGCGTTGTTGCATTCATTATGTAAGATAAAAAGGAAGATTGTGAAGGCAGGAGTCTTATTGTTAGTAAGATTTATAAAACTTGGGATTTGAGAATGGTTAGAGTATTAAAAGATTTATTAAGAATTATGACGAGGAATTATGGACATTTGAGGAATTTACACAATTAAGTACTTAAGGAATTATAGGGGAAATCTCTACGCGACAAAATATTATTACGAGAGATTAATTAAGATACGATACGAATTAAAGATTAAATGACAAGCATTGGTAGAAGAATAATGATACAAGGAGTAGTATTGCATGCAAGTCCCATGCAACCAAGTGGTTAGAAATCAAGCAAACTAGTTAGCCATTGGAAGATGAATAGTACCCAGTTACTTGCTTTTTCAAAAAAGAGAGACAAGTAGTACACATGCCCATGCTTGCTAGTACTTGCCTATACATATATGATATGTATCACCCAACATAACTTTATGCATTATTCAACCAACAACCAAACACAAAACACAAAACACAAACTCTTCCCCCCCTTGCTATCTTGCTCTCGGCCAAAGAAAAAAAAAGGAGAAGAAAAATTCTTCTTCCCCCTCTTCCATCACTCATAAATCACAACATAAATCCTAGTTCATCTCCATCATCTTGACAAGGTATGTTAGCATTTTCAAGCCATTTCATCCACCCAATTTCAAGTTATAAATTGTTAAAGCTTGGGTGAATACTAACCATGTTTGTTTTTCTTTTAGATCTTGGATTGTAAGTGTTGTAGGAGACCATTTAAGGTGTTGTTGAGTTGTGAAAAGCTTATCCAAGGCCCCTAGGTGCTCAAGAAGGTATAAAAATCTCAAACCCTCTTGGTTATGTATTATTTATAATGTGTGGTAGTAGATCCATGTGTTTGTGAGCTAATCTTGGTTGTATATGTATTGGATGACATGGATCTTGAGTTTTGATGTTGAGATTGTGACTTTTATGGTTATGGGTAATATATATATATATCTCCATGAGTGTTATGAACCATGAACTAAGTGTATTAAGTGTTGGTTGTGTTGTGGAAGTGTGAAAAATGGTTGATCTAAGTAGTTTGTGCTTGCTGAGTTTTGTCCAGGAGCATTGACCTGTATTGTAACACGATTTTGAACCCCCAAATGTTGTCCCCTGATGTCCTACCATATATTGTTGGAAATATAATTGAATGTAGTTTCTGGAAATGTAAGTTTCATGGCTAGGTGATGTATAGATTTTAAGTTATGGCCGGAGGAGTGAATTGTGTTTCTGGATTCCGGACTGCACTAAGTGACCCCCTTGTGAACCTTGTTTAAACCCCTACAATATATGTGGGATCATGAAAAATATTGAGAAGTTAGGAAATGCAGTGGTGAAGACCACCCAAAAAGAATTGGATTAAAATATGAATTTTTGGATTTTATAAAAATGCTAGAGTAAAATTCGCGCAAGGGAAAAAGTCGATTAGTGGAGCAAAATCCTAGGGTTAGTGGTTATGATTCGAAAGTGGTAACTAAATTAAGTCGATTAAGTGACGAGCGTAATCGAGTGATGACATGAACCTATAGTGGGGCTAGAGAGTCATAAGACGAAGTCGTTAAGTTAATTTCGTACCCCCCTAAAACCCCGTAATTAAAGAGATATTGTTAAGGTACTAACGAGCGGTTATTGCTTATGTATAGATCGTTCGACTCCGCACGCTCGACCACCCCAACCAAACCAAGGCAAGTTTACTTTTCAAAACTTATCCATATACAAGGACTTTCACTGTTGTGTTTGTAGTTTTCAATTATATCAAATGCTATGTTTATCGAAGTATTGATGCAATTGAAATTGAGTAAGTACATATATGTTTATACCCCTTGAACTTAGATTGAAATGTTTTCTTCGGACAACGACTCTAGCAATAGAGGTCGTAGCGGTCCGTATATACTATTGACCGGGGAGCGGTATATTATTATATCGTATCTAGATTGCGAAAACCCGAAGGGTCATTCGGGGAGTATCGTATACTCAAATATTATATTCATATCTTCGTAAATACTAGAAACCCTATCTTGGATTAAAAGTTTATTTTATCGAATAATTATTCTATTAATTATTAATATTAAATCTTAAAATATTATTTATTAATTATTGTTCACTATTTTAAAGACAAAGTTAATCCAAGATACCTTTAATACTTTCAAACTCGAACTCTTTCGAACTCAAAACATTTTCGAAAACCCCCGGTCAGATTCTGCTTCTTGTATGATTTCAAGAATCATCGGTCGACTGATGCCGAACCTCAATTACTCTGTTTTTAATCAAAATCAAGTTTTCAAAAAAAAAGAAAAAGGGACTCTGGTAGGTGTGGGAACCGTTGACGAACGATTCCCGGGATGTGTAAGCGGCCGTGAGCCAGGCGGTCCATCAAATATTATTCCGGCCCAGGTGTTGCCGAAGGATGATTACGGATGTAGTTTTCATCGAGGGTGATTACGGATGTAGTTTTCACCCGAGGGATAGTTACGGATGTAGTTTCTATCCTTCTACCGGTAGAGAAGACCCGCGGATTATTGGACTTGGATGTGGCGACTGATCATCGTCAATCCTTGTCAGGTTTTGTGTTTTCTTTAAGTCACATTCCTCCATTTTGGAAAAATGCTTTGACACTGCTTCTTTGGCTTTTGTGCCAAGTTGCTGATAGTGTTCTATTTTGATGAGAAAGATGTTGACTCAATGCAGTATCTAGAACTGCAAATTTATTTTGAAAACGAGGGCACATATTGTTGCACCTTCGAGATTTATCAACTATGACAAGTGATTTTATATCTGATTGATACAAACAAGTTTAATAACTGCCAATCATATGAAATGTTATATTGATTACCTTATACATATATTTCTTGCTGAGCTATAGTTGCTCACTCTTGCTTGTTTTCAAATTTTAAAAACACAACAGCTAAGCGAAATGGCAAGACCCAGACAGACTGCTCGAAAGCAGGTGACTAGACCCGAGCCAGCACTAGAGATTCCACCGGTAGGCCCCATTAGCCGGATTGGTTGGCAGCTTTTGTTAGTTTGTTTTATTTATCAGTATGACCTGTGCAAGGCAGTGTATCGTAACAAACTTTCAAGCCGCCAACTTCGCTTCATATCGAAGTGTTGCTGGTAGCATAAATACTATTTAATTCGGTCTGTAATAACTCTGATAACTTTATTACTGTTTAATCAATGTGTGACGTTTCTGAGGCTCTAACCTGTGTGTGTGTGTGTGCGGTGTGAGTTTATTGTGGGGTCGATGGCTGTGTTATATATATTATGTTCAAGAACAGGTATGTTATTAATGGAAAATGGACCGTGAGCGCCTAGATCTCCGACCCCGGATCTGGGGGCGTCACAGAAATGGTATCAGAACGAGGTTACAGTTCTCAGAAACGATAGTAATTTAAGAAAGCAACCCTAATAATAATAACAATAATAATAACCCTAATAACAACCTTAATAATACTTAGAACTCTCATCGAGTTTGTAGTCGGGTTATCTGATATAGCCCTGACTTTAAGGCCCGTGAGGGAACTACTCCTAAACCCTTCTTTTTGGTTAGTGACCCTCCTTATTTCCCTTGTGTAGATGGAGGAGATACCAGACCCTGAGGCTTTCAAGAGAGAGCATGATGAGGCACTGATGCGAGAGACCGAGGATCCTGAGGAGGATATGGGTGCTGACTCCGAGCTTGGCCCCTGGATTACATTGATAGAGGATACTGATGATGAGGATCCCGTTGAGGAGCCCTTTGCGCCTGAGCCTGAGCCAGAGCCTGTTACCCCATCTCCTGTAGCTACTGATGAGGAGAGTGTGAGATCCGGTGAGGGTCGGGTTGTGTCACCCCCACCTTCTCCACAGACATCTAGCCCTGTTTCATCGGACGGTGACTCCGAGGATGACACTTCTAGCGGGGAGGAGCTTGACCCTACCCCTGCTACTGCTCCTGCTCCTACTACTGCTGCTGCACCTACTCCTGTTCCTGTCATACCACCTCCACCAATGGACCTACCCCCAGTGTCGGGTACTGAGCACGCTTACGTGGTACAGTTCCTGACCCGAGACTTACTATCTGCAGAGGCCCGACTTAACGAGGCGAGGCGGGCACTAATGGAGGAGCGCGAGGCGCGCTTGAGGATCCAGGCTGAGATGAGGACCGCTGTTGCTAGGAGGACTAGGGCTCGACTCCATAGGATTGAGAGGAGGAGTCGCGATAGGATTCTTGGTTTAGGGATCCGCGGGGGCGGAGTGATCCAAGCTAGGGATGCTAGACGTGTTGTGCGTCGTGCATTTGCCCGAGTGAGGACCTTGCTCCGCCGCGTTGCGGCCCCGTGATGTGTTACTGATAGCTCAGTCCCCTAGGTTCAGATGACATTAGTGTGTCGATTTTGCGGGATAGTTGACTTGTGCAGTGGTATCCTTTCTGACCAGTGGATGAGTAGACTGACCTACAGATATGTAGATGTGACTTCGGGTAGTATGTACGGATGTAGCCCTACTTTTGTGTAGCCTGACTATTCGGATGATGTATTTGTATTTGTTCCACTTTTGCTAGACTTTGACATCGGAACTATGTATTTGGCTCTAACATCCAAACTTTGTGATAACCCTTGTACCGCACTTATTTAGTTTCAGTTTCCTTAATATTGCCTCAACTGCTTTACTTTCCGATGCCATGCTTTACTGTTTTGATATACAACTGTGATTATACAATTGCTACAAGCCACAAATACAACCATGCTGTTTCAAATTTACGATATGCGATTTCAAATTGTTTTCTACAATTTCCAAAAATGTTCCTACAATCTTAAAAAAAAAATTCAAAAAAAAAATTTCAAAAAAAAAAAATGTTTGTTTTAAAATTTTGAAAAATATTTTTGAGGTTTCCTTGTAAATGTTTTCGCATCCCAAAGGGATTTTTCCCCAAAAAAATGTTGACATTTTATCTCTAACATCGGATTATTAAAACTTTTGCAACTTCCACCCTTATGAGGAGGAACGATACGCTCCTGACCCGTGCAAACGCTGTTAGGTAATTGGAAAACCCTAACCCCTTTCTTGTTTTATTATCAGAATCATGCCACCCAGAAGAATGAACACTCGAGCTCACCCGATCAGTTCTGAGGGCCAGGGTAGCCACCATGGAACCGGAGGCCACCAGAACCATGAAGGGGAGAATGCCAACCTGAGTGAGAATGAGGGCAACGATCATAACTTGTTTGATGACTCTGAGTATGAAGAAGAAGAAGCTGGTGATGATACCCGAGAGGTAGAACATCCTAGGGGAGGCCCTATGGAACAGTTCATGGAGTCACTTAGGCAGAACTTGGACCGTCCCCCAGTTCAGCAACCACCCCAAAATGCAAATGCTAATGCTTTCCGGAACTTCAAATCCCTGAAACCCCCAGAATTTAAAGGAACTGCCGACCCAATCGAGGCAAGGGCCTGGCTGAAGGAAATGGAAAAATCTTTCGAGATACTAGGTGTCGCTGAGGAGCAGAAGACTGTTTTCGCCACTTACCTTCTGAAGGGTGAGGCGAACTATTGGTGGGAAGCTAAGAAGAATTTGGAAGGAAGAGGTGTGGTGACCTGGGAGAGGTTTAGCGAGCTGTTCTTGGAGAAGTACTTTCCTAGATTCATGGAGACACAAATGGAGCTGAAGTTTTTGGAACTGAAGCAAGGAAACATGACGGTGGCTGAGTATGAGGCCAAATTTACTGAGTTGTCGAGGTTTGTGCCGGAATATGTGAACTCTGAGGCAAAGAGGGCCCGAAGATTTCAATTAGGGCTAAAACAATGGATTCAGAATCGTGTGGCGGTTCTTGAGCTGACAGACTATGCCACCTTGGTACAGAAAGCATCAATTATTGAGGCTGAGAGTGAATAGATGCAGAAGGAGAGGGAAGGAAAGAAGAGGAAGTTTGATAGTCGAAAGGGAAACTCTGTGGGAGGGAGCTTTCCGAGCAAATTTAAGCGAGGAACGGCGTCCCAACCCAGCGGAAACTTTGGAACCAAGAGAGCTGAAAGTTGGAGTGTGGGCCAGAGCGGCCGACCACAGGGATCGTCTTACTCTACCCCATCCCGAGCCCAACCCCCAGAATGTAATAAATGTGGAAGGAAACATGCGGGCGTGTGTAACCTGCAAGATGTGAAGTGCTTCAAGTGTGGGCTGACAGGGAATTATGCTAACGCCTGTCGCGGAACTAGTAACAACCCGAGTGCTGGAGGTAATTGCTTCAAGTGTGGGAAACCAGGGCACCGAATGAGGGAATGTATGTCCTCTGTGCCAGCTGCATCGAGAGTGAGTGGAACTGCTTCTAACAAGGCCCCTACTGCAAGAACTTTTAACATGACGGTGCAGGATGCCGTGAGGAACACGGATGTGATTGCAGGTACTCTACTACTCAACTCAGTTAAGGCAAATGTTTTATTTTATTCGGGAGCTACCAAGTCCTTCATATCTCTAGATTTTGTATGTCGGTTAGGCCTTAAGACTGAACCATTGAAAGACAGATTGCAAATAGAGATAGCTAATCATGAAATTATTCCCGTTAGCCAAGTATGTCCAGGTTGTGACCTAGAAATAGAAGGGCGACACTTTCGGGTAGACTTAATACCTTTTAAACTAGGGGAGTTTGACGTAATAGTAGGTATGGATTGGTTAACAACCCACGGAGCCCAGATTGATTGTGTAAAGAAGAAAGTAAGTTTGAGACTGCCAGGGGACGAGGAAGTAGTGTTTAGTGGGAAACGGTAAAACCAAAAGTTCCTGACTATGATTCAAGCTAAGAAGCTGTTACGTAAAGGATGCGAAGCCTATTTAGCCTATGTGAAGGATACCAAGAAGGAGGCACCAAACCTACAGGAAATCCTTGTCGTTAATGAGTTCGCGGACGTATTTCCAGATGATCTTCCAGGACTACCACCTGATAGAGACATCGAGTTCGCTATAGACTTAGTTCCGGGTACGGCCCCAATTTCGAAAGCCCCATATCGGCTAGCCCCAGTGGAGATGAAAGAGCTGGCCACTCAATTACAAGAGTTGTTGGATAAAGGGATGATAAGACCTGGTGTGTCACCGTGGGGAGTCCTGGTTTTATTCGTGAAAAAGAAGGACGGCAGTATGAGATTATGTATAGACTACAGGGAGTTGAACAAGGTGACCATCAAGAATAAGTATCCCTTGCCCAGGATAGATGACATGTTTGACCAATTGAAAGATGCAGTTTATTTCTCTAAAATTGATTTGAGGACCGGGTATCACCAGTTAAAGATTAAACCAGAAGATATACCAAAGACGGCCTTTCGCACCCGGTACGGACACTATGAGTTCCTAGTGATGTCATTTGGGTTAACGAATGCCCCTGCAGCTTTCATGGACTTAATGAATCGAGTCTTCAAGAAATACTTGGACAAGTGTGTTATAGTCTTCATCGATGACATCTTGATTTATTCCAAAATGAAGGAGGAACATGCAGAGCACTTGAGGATTGTATTAGGAGCATTGAGAGAAGAAAAGTTGTACGCTAAGTTCTCGAAGTGTGAATTTTGGTTGAAGGAAGTTCAGTTTTTAGGGCATGTGATTAGCGAACAAGGCATTCTAGTGGACCCAGCCAAAATAGAGGCTGTATCAAATTGGGAGAGACCAACCACTCCGACAGAGGTGAGAAGTTTTATAGGATTGGCTGGCTATTATAGAAGATTTGTCCAAGACTTTGCCAAGATAGCAGCCCCTTTGACCCGACTAACTCGCAAGACCGAGAAGTTTGTGTGGACTGAAAAATGCGAAGAGAGCTTCCAAGAGTTGAAAAAGAGGTTGGTGACAGCACCAGTACTAGCCCTACCTGATGATAAGGGAGATTTTGTGATTTATAGCGACGCGTCCCATAAAGGTTTAGGGTGTGTGCTTATGCAGCACGGTAAAGTGATTGCGTATGCGTCCAGACAACTTAAGGAATACGAGATAAGATACCCCACCCATGATTTGGAATTAGCAGCGATAGTTTTTGCTTTGAGATCTGGAGACACTATCTTTACGGAGAAAAGTGTGAAATCTACACGGATCACAAGAGCTTAAAGTAAATATTCACTCAGAAAGAGTTAAACATGAGGCAGAGGAGATGGTTAGAGCTAATCAAAAATTATGATTGTGAGATTCATTATCACCCAGGGAAGGCCAACGTAGTGGCCGATACACTTAGCCGAAAGGAGAAGCTTAAGATGATAACGTCAGTGGACGAATTGATCAAGGACCTTGAGAAACTAGAGATTGAAGTGAGGTTACCAGGAATTGGACAAGAGAGTCTAATGGAAATAAAAGTCCAACCACCGCTATTGGAAAAGATTAAGTTATGCCAGGAAAAGAAGATAGAAGAAGAAAAGAATTCGATGGAGAAAATTTTGACTAGCGAGGAAATTAAGTGTGAGAAGGACAGGAATGGAATTATGAGGTACGCATCCAGGATATGGATCCCGAACGTTCAGGAATTAAAACACGAGATTTTGCAAGAGGCTCATAGTTCGAGGTACTCAATTCACCCTGGAGGCACTAAGATGTACAGAGATCTGAGAGAATACTATTGGTGGCCAAATATGAAGAAGGACGTGGCCGAGTGGGTAAGTAAATGCTTGACATGTCAAAGAGTAAAGGCCGAACACCAGAGGCCCAGTGGATTGTTGCAACCCTAAGAGATACCCGAGTGGAAGTGGGAGCAAATTGCGATGGACTTTGTGGTCGGATTACCAAGGACCAAGACTAATCATGATGCCATTTGGGTAATTATCGATAGGTTGACCAAGTCAGCACATTTTCTTCCAATCAACGAGAGATATACTGTCGACAAGCTGGCAGATATTTACTTAAAGGAGATTGTGGTTAGGCATGGGGTTCCTGTGAGCATTGTATCAGATAGAGACCCAAGATTCAACTCCAGGTTCTGGAGAAGTTTTCAGGATTGTGTGGGGACCAAGTTAAATATGAGTACTGCATACCATCCCCAAACAGACGGACAAAGTGAGAGAACCATCCAGACCATCGAGGACATGTTGAGGGTATGCGCCATTGATTTTAAGGGAAGTTGGGATGACCACTTGCCGTTGATCGAATTTTCCTACAACAACAGTTACCATGCGAGTATAGGCATGCCCCCATATGAAGCTTTATACGGATGAAGATGTCGGTCTCCCTTGTGTTGGGAAGAGGTAGGAGAGCGGAAGATTTTAGGGCCTGAACTGGTCCAACAGACAAGAGAAACTATCGAGCTCATAAGAGGACGGCTGGTAGCGGCCCAAGACAGACAGAAGAAGTATGCGGACCAGACCCGCAAGGACAAAGAATATGAGGTAGGAGAGTTTGTGATGTTGAAGGTATCACCGTGGAAAGGATTGATGAAATTTGGTAAGAAGGGAAAACTAAGCCCGAGATTTATTGGACCTTTTGAGATCTTGAAACGAGTTGGGAAGTTAGCCTATGAATTGGCCTTACCCCCGAGCTTACAGCAAGTACATAATGTGTTCCACGTGTCCATGCCACGACCATACCATACCGACTTCCGACATGTAATAGAACATGATCAAGTGGATCTTCAACCAGACTTAACATATGTGGAGCAACCCGTAAAAATCATGGATAGAAAAGAACAGGTGCTGCGGAACAAGGTTGTCAAACTAGTGAGAGTCTTGTGGAGGAATCAAAATGTCGAAAAATCAACATGGGAACTAGAGAGCGCGATGCGTGAAAAGCACCCCCAACTGTTTTCAACTTGATTCCGGGACGGAATCCTTTTAAGGAGGGGAGGCTGTAAGAACCCTAATTTTTGGTAATATTTCCTTTTATTTGATATCTTGTGGCATTGTCAATATAGAACCTTTCTAGTCATCCCTGTTGATTAATAGAATTGATTGTCTGAGAAACTACGTTGTTGCATTCATTATGTAAGATAAAAAGGAAGATTGTGAAGGCAGGAGTCTTATTGTTAGTAAGATTTATAAAACTTGGGATTTGAGAATGGTTAGAGTATTAAAAGATTTATTAAGAATTATGACGAGGAATTATAGACATTTGAGGAATTCACACAATTAAGTACTTAAGGAATTATAGGTGAAATCTCTACGCGACAAAATATTATTACGAGAGATTAATTAAGATACGATACGAATTAAAGATTAAATGACAAGCATTGGTAGAAGAATAATGATACAAGGAGTAGTATTGCATGCAAGTCCCATGCAACCAAGTGGTTAGAAATCAAGCAAACTAGTTAGCCATTGGAAGATGAATAGTACCTAGTTACTTGATTTTTCAAAAAAGAGAGACAAGTAGTACACATGCCCACGCTTGCTAGTACTTGCCTATACATATATGATATGTATCACCCAACATAACTTTATGCATTATTCAACCAACAACCAAACACAAAACACAAACTCTTCCCCCCCTTGCTATCTTGCTCTCGGCCAAAGAAAAAAGAGGAGAAGAAAAATTCTTCTTCCCCCTCTTCCATCACTCATAAATCACAACATAAATCCTAGGTCATCTCCATCATCTAGACAAGGTATGTTAGCAATTTCAAGCCATTTCATCCACCCAATTTCAAGTTATAAATTGTTAAAGCTTGGGTGAATAGTAACCATGTTTGTTTTTCTTTTAGATCTTGGATTGTAAGTGTTGTAGGAGACCATTTAAGTTGTTGTTGAGTTGTGAAAAGCTTATCCAAGGCCCCTAGGTGCTCAAGAAGGTATAAAAATCTCAAACCCTCTTGGTTATGTATTATTTATAATGTGTGGTAGTAGATCCATGTGTTTGTGAGCTAATCTTGGTTGTATATGTATTGGATGACATGGATCTTGAGTTTTGATGTTGAGATTGTGACTTTTATGGTTATGGGTAATATATATATCTCCATGAGTGTTATGAACCATGAACTAAGTGTATTAAGTGTTGGTTGTGTTGTGGAAGTGTGAAAAATGGTTGATCTAAGTAGTTTGTGCTTGCTGAGTTTTGTCCAGGAGCATTGACCTGTATTTTAACACGATTTTGAACCCCCAAATGTTGTCCCCTGATGTCCTACCATATATTGTTGGAAAGATAATTGAATGTAGTTTCTGGAAATGTAAGGTTCATGGCTAGGTGGTGTATAGATTTTAAGTTATGGCCGGAGGAGTGAATTTTGTTTCTGGATTCCGGACTGCACTAAGTGACCTCCTTGTGAACCTTGTTTAAACCCCTAAAAATATATGTGGGATCATGAAAAAAATTGAGAAGTTAGGGAATGCAGTGGTGAAGACCACCCAAAAAGAATTAGATTAAAATATGAATTTTTGGATTTTATAAAAATGCTAGAGTAAAATTCGCGCAAGGGAAAAAGTCGATTAGTGGAGCAAAATCCTAGGGTTAGTGGTTATGATTCGAAAGTGGTAACTAAATTAAGTCGATTAAGTGACGAGCGTAATCGAGTGATGACATGAACCTATAGTGGGGCTAGAGAGTCATAAGACGAAGTCGTTAAGTTAATTTCGTACCCCCCTAAAACCCCGTAATTAAAGAGATATTGTTAAGGTACTAACGAGCGGTTATTGCTTATGTATAGATCGTTCGACTCCGCACGCTCGACCACCCCAACCAAACCAAGGCAAGTTTACTTTTCAAAACTTATCCATATACAAGGACTTTCACTGTTGTGTTTGTAGATTTCAATTATATCGAATGCTATGTTTATCGCAGTATTGATGTAATTGAAATTAAGTAAGTACATATATGCTTATACCCTTTGAACTTAGATTGAAATGTTTTCTTCGGACAACGACTCTAGCAATAGAGGTCGTAGCGGTCCGTATATACTATTGACCGGGGAGCGGTATATTATTATATTGTATCTAGATTGCGAAAACCCGAAGGGTCATTCGGGGAGTATCGTATACTCAAATATTATATTCATATCTTCGTAAATACTCGAAACCCTATCTTGGATTAAAAGTTTATTTTATCGAATAATTAATCTATTAATTATTAATATTAAATCTTAAAATATTATTTATTAATTATTGTTCACTATTTTAAAGACAAAGTTAATCCAAGATACCTTTAATACTTTCAAACTCGAACTCTTTCGAACTCAAAACATTTTCGAAAACCCCCGGTCAGATTCTACTTCTTGTATGATTCCAAGAATCATCGGTCGACTGATGCCGAACCTCAATTACTCTGTATTCAATCAAAATCAAGTTTTAAAAGAAAAAGAAAAAGGGACTCTGGCAGGTGTGGGAACCGTTGACGAACGATTCCCGGGATGTGTAAGCGGCCGTGAGCCAGGCGGTCCATCAAATATTATTCCGGCCCAGGTGTTGCCGAAGGATGATTACGGATGTAGTTTTCATATAGGGTGATTACGGATGTAGTTTTCACCCGAGGGATAGTTACGGATGTAGTTTCTATCCTTCTACCGGTAGAGAAGACCCGCGGATTATTGGACTTGGATGTGGCGACTGATCATCGTCAATCCTTGTCAGGTTTTGTGTTTTCTTTAAGTCCCATTCCTCCATTTTGGAAAAATGCTTTGACACTGCTTCTTAGGCTTTTGTGCGAAGTTACTGATAGTGTTCTATTTTGATGAGAAATATGTTGACTCAATGCAGTATCTAGAACTGCAAGTTTATTTTGAAAACGAGGGCACTTATTGTTGCACCTTCGAGATTTATCAACTATGACAAGTGATTTTATATCTGATTGATACAATCAAGTTTAATAACTGCCAATCATATGAAATGTTATATTGCTTACCTTATACATATATTTCTTGCTGAGCTATAGTTGCTCACTCTTGCTTGTTTTCAAATTTTACAAACACAATAGCTAAGCGAAATGGCAAGACGCAGACAGACTGCTCGAAAGCAGGTGACTAGACCCGAGCCAGCACTTGAGATTCCACCGGTAGGCCCCATTAGCCTGATTGGTTGGCAGCTTTTGTTAGTTCGTTTTATTTATCAGTATGACCTGTGCAAGGCAGTGTATCGTAACAAACTTTCAAGCCGCCAACTTCGCTTCATATCGAAGTGTTGCTGGTAGCATAAATACTATTTAATTCGATCTGTAATAACTCTGATAACTTTATTACTGTTTAATCAATGTGTGACGTTTCTGAGGCTCTAACCTGTGTGTGTGTGTGCGGTGTGAGTTTATTGTGGGGTCGATGGCTGTGTTATATATATTATGTGCAAGAACAGGTATGTTATTAATGGAAAATGGACCGTGAGCGCCTAGATCTCCGACCCCGGATCTGGGGGCGTCACATATTTTCTGGTACATGTGGAGTAAGAGATTGTCTTAGCTTTTCATCTCTTCTATTGATGATTCCTGCAAGCCTCTCTTTCTGTTTCTGAGCTTTAACTTTTGGCTTTGCATTGTGCTTTGCTAAGTCATTCTTCTCATACATCTTGATAAAAGAATAAGTACCGGCATCCATACCAAGATTTTCAGACCAAGATTCAGGAAAAACCTGATCCCAGAAATCAAATGATGGTGGTTTCCTAACTTTCTCTCCCTCACTATGGAGTTGATCATCCATACCCTCATTCTTACTTTGACTATCTAAAGTCAACACTCTTTCTACCTCTCCTTTTGCCTGGTCAGGAGCCAGCCTCTCTGTGTGTGGATCTATGTCCATCTTTTCAAGTGTATCACTCAAATTTGGATAAGTGCTCTCATGACCTACAGAAAAATAGGGGTTAGAAGAAGTTTTTATACCTGAACTCACATGGAGAGAGGGTTCCTCATATGGCATGGGGCTTGAGGTTTTCTCCACGAAGTGAGCTACTATAGTCTCTGAACCCGTACAAACATCTACTTTCTTTCCAGAAACTACAGGCTCCAATATACCACTTTCAGGATCTACACTAGACTCTGATGTCTTCAGTAATACTTCATTAGACACCATAGCTAGTATGTCACCGTCTTTAAGTGTTGGTTGCTAAGACACACCCTCAAGGTGGATAGACTTTGAAAGAACAATATTGGTTTGATCTTCAGGAAAATCAATCAAAGTCATTCCTCCCATATCATAGGGTTTCTCACTTGCAATTTCAGTCATCACAGAAGACCTTCCAGCATCATTAATCACAGTTCCTGAGTCATCCAACCTCTGACTAGATGGTTCTTGTGTTGCTGTGACTGTGATCTGATCTATCATACTATTCACCACTGGTGCAATAGTATCTTCTGTTGACTGCTTCCCTCTATCAACTACCTCCTCTTGTTCACCTTGAGCCGAAGCATCTTTAACAATGATATCATTGTCAAATAAATATGCATGAAGTGATTGAAGTGCAACATGCTTAGGAAGTCCAAATTTCTTGTGCAATTCCTTTCTGACTGATACATAGAAGTACATCTTCATTAAATCAAGTCTTTGATGTAACGGTCCATATTCTCCAAGAAATGAAAGTTTGGGAACTCTTTCAATCAGAAAATCTAGAACAGGCCTGGAAAGCTTCACTTTTAGATAAATAAGTTCCATAGCCAGTCTGTATGTCAATGTAGTTTCCCATGAAGAATCAAGATTCAGATCTCTCTTGTCAGATACTGACGTGGATATAGCCTTATTTGTAGAGACCTGCATAGTGTTAGTTGGACTAGACACTGTGTGTGTAGGTGACAAATGAATCTTTCTCCTTCTTCTCCTAGTATAGTGAGCAACAGATTTATCTTGAGAAAACTCAAGAGGTGTAGACACAGAAGTGATCTTGGGATGAGATCCATTTTCAATATACACAGTCTTTTGAGAGACAGTATCCAGTAACTGTTTTCCCTTTTTAAGAACTACAGCCTTTTGGGAGATTGCAGTCTGGCTGTGACTATGTGTTCTATCTCTTTATCCTAGCTTAGAAAGTTAAATTGCAGCCTTCAATTCTGCTCTCTCAGCAAGAGATATATTATCATCATCTTCACTAGAACTACTACTATAAACAACAAATTTCCTCTTCTTTACAACTGATGTCTTTTGAAAAACATCATAGGTTGGCTTCTTTGAAACAATAGGATGTGGATCAAAATTTGGTTCTAGAATTGTTTCAGAGACTGTAATGTTTTTGGCTACTTGGGTAGACACAGGAGGGTTCTCCTCCAATTGAGATTCCTGAGTTATTTCACCACCAAAGAAAGAAGAATTATAGATAGTAGGAAGATGAGTTCTTAGAAGTACCTGAACATGATTTGGATAATGTAATGCAGGTATTTCATCTAGATTCTTTTCACTGTCCTTCTTTGTAATGTCAGAGAAAATTCTCTTTTGTTGTACGTAAGAAGAAACACAATATTCTCTTCCAAATCTAGCTTCAACATCAGGAATGAAATGGTTAATAAACAGTTGTATTAATCTGTGATAATAAACCATATTCCTGTCATGATCTCTTGACCCAAGTTTAATACACATCTGACTTAAGATAATGTGACCAAAATTAATTACTCTATTATAAATCAAGCCATATGCAATGTAAGATGTAACAGCAGTAATTTGTTGAAAAGAACTACATTTACCAGTAAAACATTTAGCAAGTTGGTCAAAGAAGAAAGACCATTCTTTCCTAAGAAAGGATCTATTTAACTGGCTCATGTTATCTAGAGGTCCATTATAACCTAACTCAGATAACATAGTTCTAACATCATCATCAGATGGTACATTCTCAAAATTCATACTAACAGGTAAGTGAAGTACTGAATTAACAACAGATTCAGTAATATCAAATAAGTCTTGTGCTAAGTGTAGAACAATCTTACCTGATTGACTCTGAGTAGAATCAATTACCTCAGCATTCTCCCAAGCTTGTTGAACAGCTACCTGATTAATTTGTGGAGATGCTGTCAAGGCATAACTTAATGGTCCTTTCACCATAAAGTCCATAATTGGGTGAAAATCAGTTCACACCCCTTCCTTGTTGGTGATAGCTGCAACATGATTGTTCATCATAAAATCAAAGTCACCAAACCTGAAAGCTACTGATTTGGGTAGTCTTCTTTGAGTTGCCATTTTGATCTAAAAAGAACTTAAGAAAGCTTTGAAACTGATTAGCGATTTTGAAAACTCAAGAGTGTTTTTTTTTTGCTTTAGAAAATGAAATTAGAGAAAGCAATTACACGATTAGAGTTTCAAAATAATTATATTTCAAAAATCCTTCAGACCCATTATCCCACATTGACGCGTAGGTTGACAGGTGTTAGTCCCTGAAAAATGCAGTTACCCACGATTTTTGGAAAATAAAATCCAAAATTGATTTCAAGTAAATAAATCAAGGTAAAATCAAGATAAAAGTCAATACTGATCAGCTTCCTCTCCTGATGTGATCTTCTTACCAAGATAATCACAAGATTCAATGTGATTTCTGAATAGAAAGAATTACTAATCCTGATGTGAACACACTTGTATTCCTGACCAATATCATCCTGATTCCACAGACTAAATGGAGTTTCCACGTGGCATTTTCTTTTACCTGTAAAAGAAATAAATAAAATCTGAACAAAATCAATTGGTTAGAGATGTTCAACATTTCTTGAAAATATAAGAAATATAGTCACACATAATTATGACTGACTGCATTGATAACCCCCAAACGACTGTTCAGCTTCCCACGTCTTTCTATAAAAGAAACTAACGCCTTATGCCATACTCCAAAACCTTTTCATTCTTTTCTCTTTACGCCATGGCTTTTAACCCAAATCTTCATATGAACCCTAGCTTTTGGTTCATTACCACTGAGAAGTTCTTTACTCTTGATGATCAGGAGCAAGTGAACTATCTCTTAGAATAGATGACTTTTCTCATCGAGTTAGATATGGTTGGTCTTAACCCAGATGATTTCCAAGAATCTCCTCTAAAACATCTTCCAGTCGGACAAAATCCTCCTCTAATCTCTTCACACCTTGAGGATGAAGAATTTGGCGAAGAGTCTGAGGTTGATCTTGATGGAGATGCTATTCATTTTCTTCAATAAGCATGAAGATAAGTCAGCTGCTCTCATTTAAGTCATCCTAAGATGAGGTCTAGAAGTAGATGAGGCATTTAAAATCCCTAATGCGGATCTTGAGATGCTCCTTGTCCTGTCTCTTAGACAAATGAAAGAAGCAAGATTCAAAAGCCCCAACTTTAGACAAGAATAGGATTATCAGTAGTAGTTAGACAAAAAGAAGAATTTGTTGAGTATTGAATATAGTAAAAGAATACAGAGGGGGGTGAATGGATTATTAAACTTTTCTTTGTTCTTGGATCTTTGCAACAAGATATGTGTTTAGTGTGTGAGATATGTAAGTACAGATAACAAAGACAAACACAACACAATATCACTTTAATTTAATATTTTATTAGATAAAGATTTTGCTACAATCTGTGAATACAAATGGTAGTATTCTCAGCTTCGTTTTTCTTAGAGAGATATTTCTTGTGATGTATATTGAAAAACTTATCTGCTAAGGAAGTGAGGCTGTATCCTTATAGACATGGATACACCTACTTACTACAAATAAGGTAGGTAAAACAAACTACTTTTCAGTATGTCTATCTCATTTGAGTAAGAGTCCAAACGGCTACAGATTTGACTTTGCAAAGCCTGTTCAGATCCACTTCTTTAGCTCCTTGTCCCTTTGTCTTATCTCTCCAAGCTTCTTTGTAGGCTTTCCAATCTGCTTTATAGTACATAGTCAAATAAAGCGTCTTGGCTTGTTGCAGGTTTCTGACTTGTACAATTCTTCAGTATTTTATCTCCAAGAATGTATTCGAGAAGTGGATAAGTGATTAATTCGAGAACTCGAATTGACTTAATCAATAACTCTGAGTTCTCGAATAGTGTTATATTGACATATCGAATTACTTCTCGAATAGCTCTTTTCTCTGGGACTCCTTGAAATATCGAATAGAGCATTTTGACATATCGAATCCCTGAGATGTCGAATAGCTTCTTTAGTCCTTGAGATATCGAATAGATCATTGACTTGTTGACTCTTAGAGAACTCGAATGATGCTTTGACTTGTTGACTCCATGAGTTCTCGAATAGAGTAATAGACATATCGAATCTCTGAGATATCGAACAGTGTATTCAGAGATATCGAATAGTGTCTTCTGAGATATCGAATCTCTGACTTCTCGAATGCTAGACTTCTCGAATAGACAAATGTACTTCTCGAATTGGTACTTAGGCAAATTCTTCATTTCTTCAAATCCCAACTGTGATTATTTGGCAGTCTTTATCTCCTTGCTTGAGGCATGAACCTTGGAACTTCTTTCAAGCATTATTCTTGACTTTATAAGTACAGTAACACAACTAGAATTTGATGCCTATTACAAGTACAGAACAAATAGAAACTCTACATGTTAGGTCCGATAAGATTGTAGAAGGGGGGGTTGAATACAATCTTTACCTTTTTATCAAAATTTGTCCTTTAAATAAAATTTGATAAAGACAAATTTATGTGCGGAATTATTTAACACAATTTTTTCAAGTTGAATATAACTGTATATTAACTTGATGTGGTGTTACAAAATCAGTATAACAACTTATCAAGATGTTAATAACTAATTATAAAATTCGACATGAACTTTTCTAATTTAGTTAATAATAATCAAGATAAGAACTAGGAAACTTAATTCGCTAGTAGTACAAGAATCACAAATAAACAAGTTCTAGTGGATAGAATATAACAAAGATGAAGAACTTGAATTTCTGGGAATTGTTTAAGCTTTGGTGTTCTTGGTGTTCTTGAGAGAGAGAATTCTGTTCTTGATTTAATGTTTCTGCTGTGTTTTCTCCGTTATGACATAATCTGCTCTGTTCTGTTCTTTTATATCAGTAACAGGTCTTGCTGGCTTTCTGTAGGATATTTAACTGCTCCAGCATGACTTAAACTGCTACCAAGACTTGATTTTCCTTCATTAAGACTTACACAAACCTCCATTAAGACATAAAATGTGTCGGTATGACTTAACAGAAATTCGGTAAGACTTACAACAGCTGGCAGAGGTCGGTAAGACTTAAATCAGGTCGGTAAGACTTAAATCAGAAAAGCTTCTGTCGGTAAGACTTAAAATTAAGTCATACCGAATTTTCTTCTCCAAGACATAAATCATTTTTCTTTCTTTAAGTCATATTGATCCATTTAATTAATTAATGATTAACTAATTCATATTTAATTGATACAAAAATTAATTTAAATAAATTAATTAATTCTTCTAGAATTAATTCATTTAATTAAATCAACTAAATGATTTATATCAATTATAAATGAATTTAATTAAATCAATAAATAATTAATTTAATTCTTACAAACCACTAAAGGTATTAAAGAATTACCACTGATTTGTGTTGACGTTCGATGTACTGTCTGGTTCATGAACGACTAACTTCAACGATGCTTCTTCACTTTTGACTTTAGGTTGTGGTTTGTTTCTTCTCTCAATTCTCTTGTACTGTAACTGATCTTCAAACTATCACTCGAAAAATCTCTGTCACTGTTCAAATGAATCCATTCACTTCAATGCTGTACTGGGGCTTGATCAGATAACTGAATCGTCTTCCAGTGTATAACATCAAAACTATAGATTGACTTTTCTTCTTTCTTCTGACAGATAATACTTCTTGAGATTCCTGTGACAGTTCATATGTATATTTACTTATTACAATTTGGTTTAAGTTAATTAGGATCCTCTAACTACAAATAGGCTGAGTCATATGCCTTTCAATCTCCCCCTATTTGTTTGTTAGACAATAACAAGCAAATTCCTAGAGGATACCTCAACTAATCCAACTTAACCAAATAAAAGATAAAACTTTAAATATTAAGTAAATATGAAAAAAAGTTCTGGTTTATATTTAACATTTGCCAGATTCAAACATGAAAGATAAATACAAGATAGATGATCCTCTAGACTGATCATATGATACAAATTCCTATCAAGATTTATCCAAACTCTAAAGATATAACATGTAGAGCAATTCTTTTTCTTCAGTTGTCTTCCCTTCTGAATTCTCCTTCTTCTGGCTCATCTGTGACTTGAAGTTTCATGTGTAGATCAGAATCAACAAGACGTTCTCTTCTTGATGACAATCCTTGAGGTAAGACTAACGGAATTCCAAGCTTCTTTCTCAGTTCACCTTGAAATTTCTTATAATCTTTTATGTTCGTTTGTGCATAGGAACGAATGTGATCTGCAGCTATTACCTTTTCTTCAGTCAAGAATCCATGATTTCTGATAGCATATTCAGCATATACCAAGTGCTTTGCATGATGTTCGTATAACTCATCTGTCTGAAGATTGATTGGGTGAAGTACCTCTGCCTTAAGAAATTTTACTTGTGGAGGTTCCTTAATCACTTCTGGTCCAGCTCTTTCAGCAAATTCTTTGAACTTTTCATGTAACAATACACCTAGCTCAGAAGATGTTCTTACCTTAGGCCTAAGTACCCAAATCTCTGTCAATGATCTGTCATAAAAGAACTGAATAGATACTCTGAAAGTTCCAACTTTATGACAATCTACAAATATTACCAGCTCATCAGATTTGGGTTCAAATGCAGTAGTTATCCTGATGACTTCTACCTGTAAGGCCTTTATATACATTTCATGAATTGGATTTGCCATTTTGAATTCCTCGAGAATTTGTCCAAGATGACGATCTTCATAATCAGAACTCTGAGGTGAATCAATTGCTCTTTGAGCACGTTCCCATTTGTCACCGCTCTTTAGTCTGATATATGTTTTTCTCTTCTCAACATTTATAGCATGTAATCGTTGTAATGCTTGCTGTTCAGCTTTCTGAAGTTCTTCATTTCGTGCAATTTGCTCTAATGATTTTTGAAGTTTTTCTTCTCTCATTTGCAAATTAGCTTCCCTTTGAGCAAATAATTCTTCAGATTCTTTCTCAGCTTGTTGAGCTTCAAATTCAGATATCACTGGTCCTTCATCTTCCCAGTGACTAAGATCAGGTTCAGGAAGTTCTTCACCTTGATCAGGGATTTCAAGATCAGCAAAAACATCGAAGTTATCCGGTTCACCCGTGTAATAATAACCTGTGTTCTTGTCGTGAATTTCTTCTTCAGTTTCTTCAACTACTTTCTTCCTCTTATCTTCACCTTGGTCAGATTTACCAGATTTTCCTTCTCCTCCCTCTCTTTCTTTTCCCTTTCTTTCTTTAGTTTTATCTTGTGACCCCTTTGATTTCTCCCCCTTAGTTGAGGAATCCTCTACAGATTTATCAGTTGCCCCAGCTTCAGGATCTTGTTCATCATCATCACCATCCTTACTTGTAAATAATTCAATTTCTTCATTTGTAGGTTTACGACTTTGACTTACAAGATTAAACAGATGTCTTAACCCTTTAGCCTGGTGTGCATTTTGCTTTTCGATCTGGTCCAGACGAGAATCAGTAGATTCCTGATTGTGCTGTACCTCTGACTGTAGATTATCAACTTTCAAGGAAATCTCAGAAATTAACATGTCTTGAGCAACAGTAATATCTCCAAAGTCATCAAGTGCCTTTTCATGAGAGAGTTCGAGAGATTCTATCTTCTTGGTGAAAGATGTCTTTAAGTAGTTAATGTCTTTCTTGATTATAGCAAGCTGGCTGTTGACAGAGGTGGATGAAGAAGATCGCTCACCCACTTGTGCTCTAAGGATTTCTGTTTCAGCCTTGCTGACTGCAAGTTCTTTCTCTAAAGCAGTTATCTTTTCTAATAATGAGAGAGTGTATGTGTCAGTGTGTGCGCTCACCTGACGTTCACTTTGAGATCCACTCACCTGAAGTGCATGTGTTTCACTCAATTTTATGGTATTCCTCACATCACTCCTCTCAGATTCCTTAGCTGCTTCCAGATTTGTACCTGCATGTAAAATCACCCTAGCCTCCTCTGGGAAGGTCAGTGGTGGTGCAATGGGAGTTCGCAAATCCCTGTCCTTAATCAAATCTACTTGAACATTTGAAATTGTTGACTGAATTGCTTCAGTAGTAGATTGATCAAGTTGCCTTCCACCTTCTCCAGTCGAAATTGCGAGTGGAAAATCCCTTGAGGGAGCCAGGAGTGTTTGTCCTGGGAGGGGAGATGATGGTTCTATTAAAGTTGGCTGAGAACCAAGATTTCCCTCTAAAGCCTGTGAAGACTCTTCTACCGTAACTATGGTAGGCACTGTCACATTTTCTACGTGCTCTCCTTGCAGTGTGTCCTGAGACTCATCTAAAGGTATGTCTTCCCCCATTGTGAGTAATAGGGGAGGTGTGCTTGACTCACTACAAGGTGCCACGGCCCTATGGTGAATTTCAATAGAATCACCCTGTTGAGAAGATGATTCTAGTAACTGTGTAACGGCCATATCAACTTCCATATCCTGTTGGGAGGATACAGACGGGCTTACAGTTGCCTCAGTTTGAGTTCTACTTTTCTTTTCTAGAGGCAGAGCTGTGGGTTCACTCATACTATCACTACTGATTCGACTTCTTTTGACTTGCAATTTCTTTCTAGAGTGAAAAGATATGAGTTTTGTTGGTTGAGTGTTTGGCTCTACGACCTTGGTTAGAGGTTATGGTACTACAACCCCTTGGTCAGACCTACCAACCACTTGGGTTCCAGAAATAGATTGAGAAGTAGTAGTTTGAGGAACAGAAGGCAATACCTGGTCAGCTGATTCCGCAACAGTCTCTGATAAGATGGGTTGATCTGATTCAGGTTCAGGGACAGATGCAGTTTCTTGCACTGGATGTTCAACAGCAAGTGCAGCTGGCTGAGGAACAATTTGTTGAGCAACTTCAACTTGTTGATTGCCTTGATTTTCATTATCAACAAGTATGTTTTCCACTGGTGGTTCAGGGTTTTGTTCTGGTTGTTCAGGTTCTGGTACAGGTTCAATGACAGGTAGTTGTATATAGTTTGACATATATTGGGTGACAACTACAGGTATGTTTGTGAATTTAGGCTTGTTGCTGTACTCAGTGAACAATCTGGTAGTAGGTTTACCTGACGCCAGTGATTCTCCATTCAGGAATTGGGCTTGGTTTTCTAGTTCCACAAGATGATTAAAAATCAATGACAAGAATCTTGGATAATAACATGATACTTTATGTCCATTATCAAAATTCTTCTTTGCATTAATGATTCTTCTAACCATCGGAACACACAATAGTCTGCCAATATTAATTCTTCGGTTGTGTGCAACTGCATATCCAATATGCTGCAAGAAAGATGGTAATACCCCGAAGTTCCCTTTAGTAGAATTGGCAAACACTCTACCTAATGTGTCAAACAGATAATCCCATTCCTGAACGAAGTTCTTTTTATTCCAGACAGTTTGATCAGGACTGTCTTGATAGAATACACCATTTAAAAAATTTATCAATTCTTGATCTGATGGTAATTCTTCGAAATTTTCAGTTGGAAAATTTAAGACCGTATTTATTGTATTTTCATTCACTGTGTACTGATTGTCTCCTACAGAGAAGACAAATGATCTGTTATCATTAGAAACGACAGCAGTAGTACACATGATTCGCAAAGGTTCAATTTTCAAAGGAGCATCCAATCTCAAAGCATTGCGAACTAGTGAATTTTCATTTAAAAAACGAATCCACGGTCGAAAACGTTCAACTGAACATTTTTCTGGATCAAAATAACCGATTAAATTATGTTTAATAATTTCAAATCGATCAGTCATTTTAATCAAGATTTAATTTCCTTGAAAATTTCAGATTTTACAAATTTTTAATTTAAAAATTAATTTTTCGAATTAATAATTAATTAAAAATTCGAAATAATTAAAAGTTCTTCAAAAATTCTGAAAAATTCACACAATGATCCTTGTATACACACAAACACAAGTATATTTTTGAATTTGCAAGAATCGAACCCAGTTTTTCAGAAAAACAGATCTT
The DNA here is from genome assembly GCA_036435485.1 of Saposhnikovia divaricata. Lineage (NCBI taxonomy): Eukaryota > Viridiplantae > Streptophyta > Magnoliopsida > Apiales > Apiaceae > Saposhnikovia > Saposhnikovia divaricata. Next base: position 136,020,933 of record CM071595.1, read on the forward strand.
GAAATCGATTTTTCGAAAATAAAAACTTCAAAAACCGAACCAAAACTCGAATTTAACCACTCAAAACGAAGATAATCAAGCAAGGAGTCCAAATATGTGGTTAGTTTCGTGATTATCAGCAAGATTTGAGATGAAAAATGGGCATGAAGTGTCGTGTATATGTATGTATATGTGTGTGTATTGACTTGGTACTCTAAGACTTAACTTGAGAGTATAACTTAAAATGAAATTAAGACTTAACATACTCTAACTGTTATATATATACTAAGTGGATGAAAAAGACTTAAAAAATAACTAATAAGAGCATCCACATCCAAGACCCTATCCCCAAATATTTAGGGAAATATTTAGCTTTTATGCAAAAAATGGCTTCCATCTCATTCCCCATTTTAGGGATTAATTTTGGGGACAAGTTTTGAATCCCCATATTTGCAGATTACTGTTTTGAACCCCAAATCATCTCTCTCCTCTTTTTAAATATGTTTAATTGTAGTGGGTGAGTTTTGGTAGTTAAAATTGTAAGTGAAAGAGAGAGAAAGAAGTAATATAAAAAAGAATATAGGGATAGGGGAATGGAAAATGGGGAATGGGATGTAGAAACTTTTTGATAATTTTGGGGATTTATTATTTTTATTTGGGGATTTACTATTTTTAGTAAGTTTTTGGGGTTGGGGATGGGGGATGGGATGTGAATGCTCTAAGACTTAACTACATTAAGACATAACTGATATGTATATGTACTATATTCGAATATGACTTAAATAAACACTAAGACTAAATTAAGACTTAATATTAACAAGACTTAAAAACTGTTACTAATATGACTTATTCTAAATAATCGATAAGACTTAACTAAATAACTAATAAGACTTAAAACTCCAAATAAGACTTAATCTAAAAATAGAAGAATAAGACTTAACTTATATATATACAAGACTTAAAAATAAGTAATTAAGACTTAATATAAACAGACTAGCGAATATGACTTGGATTTAAAAACTCGGTAAGACTTAACCTGTTTAAGTCATACCGATTTTAAATTAAGTCATATTGACTGTTTTTCCTAATTTTAAGTCATATTAACTTTAAACAAACATTAAAAACACTATAAAATATACAATTAACTTATAAAAAATAATAAAAATATTATAAAAAATTAAAAAAAATAATAAAAATAACTATAAATACCATATGCTAACCTATTAACGAAAACAAAGCAATATTAACAGGACAAACATTACAAAACATATGATAAATTAATTAATAAAATAGAAATAAATATCTATAAATATTCTAAAAATACAGAAGTATGAAGTATTAAATAATATGAATAAACAGAGTGAAAAATAACTAAACAAGCAAGAAAATCATATGGTAAAATAATTATACAAGTGATTTCAAACAACAAATATTCACAGAATAATCACTTGCAAAATTATTAAAGATCAAATTTCAAATATTAACAGTATTAATTACTAGGACTGTTTAACATACCCAATTCACTAACAATTCTAGTGAATGAGGATTCATTAAGCGACTTAGTAAAAATATCTGCAGTTTGATCTCCAGATCCTACAAATAGTAGTTCCACTGTACCATTCATTACATGCTCTCTTATAAAATGATACCTTATGTCAATGTGCTTTGTCCTTGAGTGCTGCACAGGATTGCTTGCGATTGCTATGGCACTTGTATTATCACATAAAATAGGAATATTTTCCAATACAATGCCATAGTCCATTAATTGATTCCTTATCCATAAGATCTGAGCACAACAGCTTCCAGCAGCTATATATTCAGCTTCGGCTACAGAGTTGGAAACTGTTTGCTGTTTCTTACTGAACCAGGATACCAATCTTCCACCTAGGTATTGACAACTCCCAGATGTACTTTTCCTGTCTACAACACTTCCTGCATAGTCAGAATCTGTATATCCAATTAAAGTAAAACCAGTTTCATTAGGGTACCAGATGCCTAAATTAGGCATACCCTTTAGATATCTTAAGATTCTTTTGACAGCAGTGAGATGGATTTCTTTAGGATTCGCTTGGAACCTTGCACATAAGCATGTGGCAAACATTATATCTGGTCTACTAGCAGTTAGGTAAAGCAATGAGCCAATCATACCTCTATAGCCTGTGATATCTACCTTGGCAGAACTTTCACATAAACCAATTTTGACAGCTATAGTTGATGGTGTCTTTGCTGATGAGCACTCCTCCATGTGATATTTCTTGAGGAGCTCCTTGATGTACTTAGATTGACAAATAAATATTCCATCTTGTCTCTGACTTATTTGTAATCCAAGAAAGAATTTCAGTTCTCCCATCATGCTCATTTCAAACCTACCCTGCATTAACTTAGAAAACTTCTTGCACAGAAGCTCATTAGTAGACCCAAATATAATATCGTCCACATAGACTTGGACTAGTATTATATCATTCTTATGTCTTTTAGTGAAGAGAGTTTTGTCTATGACACCTCTTATAAAACCATTTTCTAATAGAAATTCAGAAAGAGTGTCATACCATTTTCTTGGGGCTTGCTTAAGACCATAGATATCTTTGTAGAGAAAGTAAACATAGTCCAGATGATCTTGACCTTCAAAACCAGGGGGCTGTTCTACATACACTTCTTCATCTAGCTTACCATTCAGAAAGGCACTCTTGACATCCATTTGATAAACTTTGAATCTTGAATAGGATGCAAATGCCAAGAATATTCTGATGGCCTCAAGTCTTGCCACTGGAGCATAGGTCTCGTCATAATCAATGCCTTCAGCTTGAGAATAACCTTTAGCTACCAGTCTTGCTTTGTTTCTTATCACAGTACCATCTTCATCTAGTTTGTTTCTGAATACCCATCTTGTGTCCACCACTTTTCTATCTTTAGGTCTGGGTACCAGCTTCCATACTTCTAGTTGCTTAAATTGATTGAGTTCATCTTGTATAGCAATCACCCAATCAGGATCAGATAGAGCTTCTTCTACTTTCTTAGGTTCCATGACAGACAGGAACCCAGAATAATTACATTGATTCTGATAAGCTCTTCTTGTTTTCACACCAACATCTGGATCACCAAGAATCAGCTCAAAAGGATTAGCTCTATTCCAAACAGTTTGTCTGAGAAGAATTGATCTTGACGATTCGCCTTGATCTTCAGTATGATGTTGAGTATGACTTGTTGACCCTTCATTATCTCCCCCTGAGTTGTTGCCAGTTTGACTTGTTGATGGTTCAAGAGTATCAGTGGTGTCTTGAAAGTTATCATTGTTTTCACCAGCATCACCTTGATCATTACTGTAATAACCCTAACTTTAGAAAGGCTACAGTGCCCAAATGAATAGTGATCTTGAGGAATATAGGGAAATGGTGTGTAGGTATTCTATATTAGGGATGGAAAATGAGTAAACAGAAACCATATTAGTGTTGTACATTGAAAATAAGTGACTCGAAATGACGATGGATTTTAGAAATTCCTGAATTTTGATTTTGAGGATTTTGAGCTCGAACGAACTTCTATATCTTGGATATTAAGGAGTATAGAAATACTAAAGGAATTATATATTGTGGAATTAGTAAATTTAAGTTAAACCAAGGGATTATTAAGTCAAGAGAATACCAAAGGAAATTGGATTTGTAAATGATTTCGAAAACCATTGAGATGATGAGGTATACTCCAAACGAACCACAATTAGACGAGTATGGAAACCAAGCAACCAAGATTAATAATATAACAAGGATTATATCACATTAGTAATTACCAAGATTTTTTAGTATTTTACCTAGGAAAATCAAGAAAAGAATAAAAAGGATGCATCCAATGACATCACCCTCTGCATCATCTTCCACTAACACAAATTAAGGGCAAATTAGTCTTTAAACCATGGGATTTTTCTACAAAACTCTAGAATTAGAATAAGATGAGATGAGGATTATCAAAGAAACACAAAAATCTCTCTCCACCTTGTCCAATACACCATTCGGCCAAATAGGAGGAAAAAGGGAAGAAAAATAAAAATAAAAACCAAAACCCTAGCTCTCTTCAATAACAATGCAAGGGAAAAATCATGGAGCTTCTTGGAGGTTAGGAAGGATCATCTACAAAGTTTCATAGCAAACCAACACCATTTTCCAAGGTAATAAAATCATGGAAGTTGTTAGAAAAGATGATGAATAGTGTTTTCAAGTGTTAACTTTGTTTTAATGATTTCTTTTAGTGATTCAAGCTAGTATAAGGTTGATTAAGGATATATCAAGGATTTTTAAGGGTTATCAAAGCTTCAAGAAGGTATAATCATGCTTGCTCTTTTATATTTATGGTGAATATTGTTTGGTTTAGTGATTAAGTAGTGTAAATGTTAAGATTATGATGATCCATGTGTTGGTAAGTGATTAAAGTTGAATATGAAAGTGTTTGGGATTGTAACCATGGCTGGTAATGAAGACCACATGGTGTAGGTGAAGATTATTGTGTTTGATAATTGATTTGGAGGAGTTGGATTTATGGAAAGTACGAAATTATAGCCGTTATAATGCCCGATTTTCGTTAGAAAGAAAACTGCCCTGTTTTGTGACCCCTGTATTCGTACGGTACCTCACTGCCTAGGTTACCAATTGACCATTAAATGATAGAGCTTAGTTCATAGATCGTTTTGATATAAGGTACGTTAAAATCTGATGAACGGTTTAGGAGAAAAGTCAGTTTTAGTGAAAGACGTTCGAAAACCGAGAAACCGTAAATGTATCAAACTTGAGGTTACAATTACCATACTTTAACATTGTTAAAAGTCACGAAATTTTGGGATATGGTAGTAGTGTAGTCAAAGAACTATTTCCAGTTGACCTTACATTAAAATTCGAAATTTAAAAATTATAAGAAATTCTGCAGTCGAGTGTGGTCGTTAAGGGAAATGGTGAAAACCCCTGAAACTTCGATTTAGGTTATAAATGGTTAAGTTCTTGAACCTTTGGGGTAATAGGAATACGTTAAACATATATTAAAGTTTCAAAGGTAATGTTATACAAGAGTGTAGTGAGTAAGAGATGTGGTTCTAACGACGACCCTTTTGTGTTTATAGAAACTCCGGAAGAGGGACGAGCCGTACCGTCAGGATACCGAAATCGAGGCAAGATTTCTTCTATCCTTACTTGTAAAACTACTTATCTTCACAAAGAAATTTGATTTCATGGAATATATATGTGATGCTATTATTACTATATTGTGAAGAAATTGTCTTCCTTGAGTATTAATATTGAAAAGAAAGATATACGAAGATGTATATGAATATGGATATGAGTATGAGTATAAGATGTATATGAATATGAATAAGAGTATGAGATGGATATGTATAGAGATGATTATGCATGAATTGAACATGCCTTATGATTAAGAGAATAAGAGAGAATGGTATCAGTTGTTATCGAGGGTTATATGGTTATAATATTATATTAAAAATGTTCTTTTTGAGTATCAGTGGTTTAATAAACATTATTTGATTATCATGCATTACTCTTAAAATAGATGGAATATTTTACGAATATAAAAGTATATTTGAATTCTGAATATGAAAGAGAGGTCTGAATCATAATCAAAGCATTATGATATATATATATATATATATATATATATATATATATATTTTTATAGAAGAAATGTGCAAGAATGGAAATGATATGAGAGAATGATATGTGGAATGATATTTTGAAAAGGGAATAATGATGTGATAAAAAGGGGGATTGCAACAGACTTGCGTAAGTGGCTGTGTCAGGGCTGTGTGCGACACAGTCCAGCATTTATTATTATTTTTATTACGGCACGAAGATGCCAAGGGAGGATGTTAGCAGGTGGCCTTCCTCCAGGGATGATCTTCATTCCTTCTACCGGTAGTAAAAAGAGAGCAGGTACGATTAGGCGACTGATCATCGTCCTAACGTATCAGGCGACAGCAGATATCCCTAATGTTTTTGAAAAGAAAGTGTAGACAATGGTTTTCAGATTTCTATACTGAAAACAGAATAATGATGTGAGATGATGGAATTATGATTACAGATGAAGAAAAACTGATATTATATTATTTCATATTTCTATACTGAAAACAGAATAATGATGTGAGTTGATGGAATTATGATTACAGATGAAGAAAAACTGATATTATATTATTTCAGATTTCTATACTGAAAACAGAATAATGATGTGAGATGATGGAATTATGGTTGCAGATGAAGAAAAACTGATATTATATTAATTTAGATTTCTGTCTTATAACAGTAAGTGTATGATGTATTATTAAATAAGAGCTTTATTCTTCCTTAAGGATTTTAATTGTTTCCTGCTATTATATATGCATATACATATATGCATATCTGTCACATTTTAAATTTTAGTTATAGTATTATCTTGCTGAGCTATTATAGCTCACTCTTGCTACTTATGTATATAGCAGCTAGGTCCCATGCCGATACTACGTACCACACCCCGCAAGAGGGTAAGGGAAAGGCGACCTTTTGAGCGAGTGCTGGCGACCATCCCCGAGGTAGTGACAAGCGAAGGGGCTTAGTATACTTATGTAAATTAAGTGTGTAAGTTGTAATAAACTTTAGTTGTTGAAGTGCTTCCTGTAGAAGCTTTGTTCAACAATGTACTTAGTAAATTCTGGGCTTGTAATAACTGTTAACTTTAAAACTTTTAAATATTGTGGTTGTTGTTCTATGAGCATATGACTGGTGTGTGTGTGTGTATTAGTGTGGGGTCAACTGCTTATATTAAGAGAAAAAAAAAAGACTACAGAGATATTGATATTGATCGGAAATTGGACCTTGACGGCCGGAATCCTTGACCCCGGATCCTGGAGCGTCACAGATGGTATCAGAGCTAAGAGTCATAATGCTCAAGAACAAAAGTGATAATAATAAATGTATCAGTTATAATATAAATTGTGAACTTCCATCAAGTTCAGGGGTGGTATATCGCAGGTAGTATTTACTTTAAGCATATATTATAATTTATTAGACTGTTACTAATAGAATTTTATGTTTTATTATAGGGAGCGGAGATGGGTGAGCCGAGTCAGGACCCCCAGTGGCTAGGGATGTCAGAGTAGGAGCTATTAGATCTTCAGCTGGCCGGGGTAGAGGTCCCCGAGTAT